>CACVBM020001174.1:17768-617768 GCA_902728155.2 Microthlaspi erraticum
CGCACTATGGCCTATGTGACAACTTAAAAAAAAAATGCAACAAATAAAGTTTTTATTGATTTCCATTGTCTCTCTTCTATTCGTGAGAAGAGTGTTTGCATAGCTTTCATGAAGGATACAGTTTCTTTAATTTCATGCACGAATATATTTGACGTTGATACTTTGATAAATCGGTAAATGCTCAAGTCGATGATGGCTATGAGAAAGATGGGCTATTATCGCATCAGCTATCGCTAAGCCTCTATTCATGTCGTTATCTCGTTTAATAAGACGCCATTTTATCAAATATCACGTTATCTTGTAGAGTCACAATTTCATGTTAATGAAAAATGGTATGTTCCCCAATCTGGCTTACCCTTTATTTATCACTAGTGAATATCCGCACTATCACTATCGCACAACTGTTTTTCAAAAAAAGTATATGAAACATATAAAGTTTTCAGTGTTTTCCATTTTCTCTCTTCTATTCGTCAGAAGAATCTGCATAGCTTTTTTTTGAAGGATGAAGTTGCATTCCATGCATGACTATAAGATGTAAATCCATAATTTGAAACCTTATTTGTGACACTGTCACTTAATATTACATTATAACGTTTTGATACTTTCATCAGGCGTTGCTGTTTGAAACGAATGTTTACTTATACAAAGACAGACAATGGAAATAATACCTTTGATATTTTATTAATTTATAGTTATTACATATTTTTTCAATTCCATGGGTAACATACTTCTTGACCTGTTAATCTACATGGGCCACTAGGTCTTATACTCCAGATACACGGATGATCTTCACATGTATTCCTATCTCTCACAGCTACAAGTATATCAAACCATTTAGACTGATTTTCCCATTCAAAGTGACAAAAAAACAAAGTTGTGACCAAAAAGTTAATTGGTTCTCTAAATCCATAGTGTTGGTGATAAGCTAAAGACTGTGGCCCGAGATCCTTATCCTTAGATTTGCAGTGTAGCCTTAATTGAACATTTGGACCGATATCATTGATGATGTCAGTTTGTATATGCACAGTTGCCTCACAAAGACCACCAAAGAGAAAAACCATGAACAAAACAACACGAAACATAATGTGAAATGAGAATGACGCACACATAAAAAAATATTTGATAGTATGAAATTAAGTCTTATTATCCCTGTATTTATACTAAAAATTATGTTTGTGAATGATTAAGACAATCACTAATTGATGGTAACTATGGTATTGAGTTTTACAAAATCGTTATATTTTTTTGGAAAAAAATCCTTACCGTTTCCAAAGAACATCGACTTTGACCGGAAATATTTTGTATGGGAATTTTTGTTAAATATTATATTATAGATATATGTGTTATGACTTTTGAATGCAAAAAGAATTTTTATAAATATATAGTTTCTGTAAATAGGATACATGTTTCTGTAAATATATAATTTTTCGTATGACTTAAAAAAAGTTTGACCAAGAAAAAGGAAGGACTTGCTTAAAAAAACACTTGGATACGTCATACGTGTTGGAAAAAACAAAACACTAAAAACGCGAGGGAAAGACACATGGAGATTGGGATCTTGAAGGTTATAGTAAAATTTAAATGGGAGAGAAAGAGCAATAAATCTTAGATGCTCGCAGAGATGAAAGCCGATTATAGATCGCCCGATCTATCTATTAGAGTGTGACATACTCAGAACCGGTTACACTAAACCATGTGATTATTCTTGGTTAGAATAATGTAAACCGGATGTCATCTCTCTGTAACCGATTCTGATTATGTCACACTCTAGTACTATCAGATGGAGATGACCAATAGCTGAGCTGTGAGTACAAAGATTTCGGATTGCCACCCGACCAAGTATAGTGCCGCTTTGAAGCTTAGTCGTCAATGGCATCCCGAGTATTTGCAGAAGCTGACGGAGCGCCGACCATGAGTAAGTGGAGGAATCACAGACGAAAACGAGACTCGTATTCACAGGTAAGTCTGATCCATCCTCAGGCTTAGCAAATTGAGATTTTGGTGGCGTTTTGAAAACAGTAGGTTCACTATGTTATACATGCACCCACACCCCCAGCAAATACAGAAGCCAGCTGAAAATCACAAATTATAAAGCATATGGAAAATGTTAGCTTTAGATCATCATATACCTGTATTAGCCAAATAGTAAAGCAACTTTGTTGACGATGATGATGTGAATTTGAAAATTTTGTGGTATACACCAGCACTGAATCAGACACTTTCCCATTTATTTCATACTGGTTGAAGACAAAGTATAGAGACCACAAAATGAAATAGGTGAGGCGCTCTGATCAAATAAAGACTCCAGGTTATGCCGTAAGAGTTTGGAACTCTTATCTAGAAGTACCTGTTTTATACAGTACGTGACGGCAAGAACTGCCCAAGACATCATACCAAATCTGCAATTAGTAAAAACCTTGATGTCAAAGTTCTAACCGATTCGAGGGTGCAACTCCATGCCCTGCAAAGCACGACGCAAAAGAGTACAGTGAGAATAAGATTGCCTCAAAATACAACTAATTCAGCAACACAAACTAGTAAAACATGACAGCTACAAGACAGCCAAAGCTTCCGGTTGAACAAATTCACATAACAAAGCTCAGGTCGCTACATAACCGTTAATCCAATACATCTAGCAAATATATCGAAAACAGATTTGACCATTAACAAACAAAGCTGGATTAAAAAATGATAACGTATCACATTCTCTCTTTGATTAGCAAATTAAGATTCATTTTGGCCATAAATAATGTTGGAATATCCAAAAGCACCATTGTCACTAAACCTTGCATTCTGAAAAGTATCTATCACATAATTTTCCCCAAATTCTAAAATCCTTCCCGAAAGTAAGTATTTGACCCGAAGCGCATCAACCTTTAAGTTTTGCAACCATCAAACATGAATTTAAACACATGGAGCAGGTAGAAGAAATCGAAGTATCGAACTCATCAAGCAGGAATCAGAATCAAAGAGAACGAGCCGAGTACATAACGAATTGAAGCATCGAACTCAGACAAAAAAATCGCAAATTGGGAAATATCTGAGCACGAAAATTGGGATACCTGACTACTGACAGACGAAATCGAGCTCGATCGGAGGTAGTTCGGGCTGCTCTCATCGCCAAAAGCAAATCCAAACAGCAAAAAACAAAATCATAAGAGAAATATTGAAGAGAACATAAAAAACACAAAATTAGACACCAAACTCATCGAGAAGAAGATCAACTTACCGTAGTATCTCGAGACGAGGGCATACGTGTCAGCGTCTGATTGCATGATTTAATTTAAAAAAAAAAAAACATTCTTCTTCCCTTCTCTTTCCTTCTCCGTTACCACTGAGAGACGCTTCCGTTTCGCGAGCCTTTGAATCGGCGGTAAAGTCAGATATTGCATGGCAGAAGTTTCTTCCGCCGCATAACGCATAACGCATCTCTGGTTCCTCGATCGCGGGATTTCTCATCGATGAAGGAGCTCTGTTTCTCTCTCTCTGCGATGATCCTGTTCTAATCGATGATGGCAAAAAGGTGAACCGTTTTTATCTTTTCGAATCCGTGTTGCCTTTAGTTAATTCGATTAGAGCATGATGAATATGTCTCTTGCCTTTCAAAATTGCAATCTGTGTATAGAATTGTTGAGTTGCTAGAGAATTATGGCTACAAAGGATGTGATTAAGGCTTGTTTCAGAATCTATATTCCTCATCCTTTGTGTATATTATTCTTATCTCAGAAGAAGATTTGCCGAAATTAGCTCTGGTTAATTTCGAACAGATGCTTTTGTTTGCCTTCATAGTTGTTGTTGTCTTCAAATGTATCTTCTTGAGATAGGAACAACTCTAAAACATCTTTAGATACATCTAGTATCTTGTCTATGATCATCTGGAAATTGTATAGAAGTTATGTCTTCTTTTTTCTCTCTTTTCAGAACATGTTTGTGCTTTGAAACAACGGATGATTGAGGCATCAAGTATCTTGTTTTTATTTTGCTTGTTAAGTTGTTTGAGCCCAATGATATGAGTTATATCTTGTTTTGGAATGGAGATGGTCTAACTATATATAAACGAAAAGCGATCTCTGGATTGAGCATTTTATTTAAAAGATTTACAAAGGAGATCAACGTCTTACCAATCGTAGCCAAATTAATCTGGGTTGACAGTTCTGTAAGTACATAATATTATCATACGTTGAACCTGTCTTGAAATATTTGCATAACGTTAGTAACTCATAGAATTTGTCTCCAACTATTATTAGATTGTATGTAGGACCGCTTACATTAACGTAGATAAGGTGGTTATTATTGACACACTTTCTTAGAGAAGAAAGTTTTACTAGGCTTAGGACAATAGATAAGGTGGTTTGTTTGTTATACCCAGTTCGTGATAGCTTTTCGAAATGCTACATATCATATTTGAAGTCATGAGAGATCATTAACTCTCTCATTTCTCTTGATTGTTGTAATATCTTAAGGAAGCTTCTGTTTTTTAGTCTCTCATTTGTCTCTTACTCTTCTACTTCACTTGCAAACATGAATTCAAATCTCTTACCCGTTGTTGCTGCAGTCATCCTTCAAATCATGTCCATAATCGCCAAATACGCTCTTGATTCTGGTCTGAGTCCTAGGATCTTCGTGGCCGAGCGATTGGCCATTGCCTCTTTGATTTTAACACCTCTTGCTCTCATATTTGAAAGGTAAACTCAAATTTAGTTTGCATTCCTTTTATGTTTTGTTTTCTGTTTGCTTTGGTATATCTTTAATTGCTTGAAATTTATAGGAATACCAGACCTCCTATGACTGTCAAAGTTTTCGCTCAGATCCTTACCATGAGCATGTTTGAGTAAGTAACTAATCTTTTGTACCAGTCGTCTTCCCCCATTCGTAATTTCATTATCTTACATCAATCTTTTGTACGTACAGGCCACTTCTGGAGCAAAACCTGTACTATTCAGGAATGCAGTACACTACGCCAACTTTCACTTCTGGGATGTTTAACTTACTCCCAGCCATAACATTTGCGATGGCCTGCGTATTCAGGTAACTTTGTAACTTAGATGAAACCCTTTGGAGTAATCAAACGAGCTGTTCATTCATTGAGTGTGGTGACTTTGTAACTTAGGTGAAACCATTTGGAGTAATCATACGAGTTTGTTCATTCATTTAGTGTGGTAACTTTGTAAGTTAAGTGAAACCCTTGGGAATGATCAAACGAGTTTGTTCAATTCATTTAGTGTGGTGACTTTGTAACTTAGGTGAAACCCTCTGGAATAATCAAACGAGTTTGTTCATTCACTTAGGGTGGTGACTTTGTAACTTAAGTGAAACCTTTGGGAATGATCAAACGAGTTTGTTCAATTCATCTAGTGTGGTGACTTTGTAATGAATATGTTCTGTCTGTTTTCTCTGTTTGACAAGGTTTGAGAAAGTGGCTATTCACTGTCACCGTGGAAGAGCGAAGCTGCTTGGAACCTGTGTCGCCGTTGGAGGAGCAATGATCATGACATTTTGGAGAGGTCATGCGATTCCGTTACCGTGGACAAGCGAGGACTCTGAAAAGATTCATACCTATGAGAAGTTCGCGAAGGACTACGTCAAAGGAGGATTGATGCTAGTTTCCAGCTGCCTAAGCTGGTCATTTTATATGATGATTCAGGTAAATCCCTGAGATCTTTTCCTTAAATGTTTTACAAACCATAAACCCTTAACAGTTTGGCTTCATGTTTCAGGCCAATGTAGTAGCTTCATACCAGGCGAAGCTGTCACTGACCGCTCTCATCTGCATAATGGGGACAATTGGATCTACCTTCACAGCTTGTATATGGGAGAGAAACACTCCCAAAGCCTGGAAGATCCGTCCTGACGTGGCACTATTGGCGTCACTATACGGGGTAAGTTGAGAAGTCTTTTGATACTTCTCTCTTTTTCATATTTTCAGTCTCATGCTTTGACACCTTTGGAATGAATCTGTAGGGTTGTTTCTCGGCAGCAACTGTGTACCTACTTAGCTGGATGGTCAAGAAGAAGGGGCCAGTTTTTGTGAGCATTTTCAACCCGCTGAACTTGATTGCCACAGCAGTCATCAGTTCAGTGGTTCTCTCCGAACAACTGTTTGTCGGGAGGATCATTGGTTCCTTCGTCATCATCCTCGGCATCTCATCTGTGCTTTGGGGAAAGATGGGAGAGCAATCGCCACTGCCACAACCACCACCACCGCAGCCCGAGGAAACAACTCAAGTGTGAGTTCAGAATTGAGTTCCTTAAGTTGTTTAGTTACTTAGTATGTGTGCTTGTAAAAGTCTTGACTCTTTCGGGGTAGTTTTCTCTCAGTTTCAAAAGTCACAATGTTTGATTATGTTTTGTCCAAACTATGTAAGTGTGCTTCTGTTGTTTATGAAATTAACAAGTTTGAGTCTTGCTCAGTTTTCCTTTTGCTTGCCGAAGTACAGAGCATCAAGTTCTTGCTTAATGTGAGAATCATATGTACAGAGCATATTGGCATCTAATTCTTGATTAATGTGAGAATCGTATGTACAGAGTATATTCGCATCAAGTGTATTTTGGTGAGATTCCATCAACAAGGACCTTCAATTAATCATATGCTGTTTGCGGATGACACCTGGTTTATGTGTAAAGCATCCAAAGAAGAATGTGAGGAGATCATGAATTGCTTGAATGTTTATGAGAGTGTTTCAGGTCAGCAGATTAATGTATCCAAATCTGCAATCACTTTCGGAGCAAAGGTTGTAGAAGAGACTAAAGGATGGATAAAAAAAAGAACTGGTATTCAGTTGGAAGGAGGAACAGGGAAGTATCTTGGATTACCTGAGTGAGTGTATGAGTGGAATATCAAAGATAGTTGTAAGAAGAAGCTGACGGGTTGGTATGCTAAGAATCTATCTCAAGGAGGAAAAGAGGTTCTTCTCAAATCTTGTGCTATGGAAATGCCAGTTTTTGCTATGTCTTGTTTCAAGCTTCCAGTGGAGTTATGTAAGAACTTGACAAGCGCAATGATGGATTTTTGGTGGAGCTCTGAGATTTTTCGAAAGAAGATTCACTGGGTAGGTTGGGAGAAATTGACATTACCAAAGTCTTTAGGAGGAATTGGTTTCAAAGAACTCATGTCTTTGCTAGGTATTTTGCAAATGGAGATTTTCTACAAGCTACAGATGGTACTAGACCGTCATATGGCTGGAGAATGGAGTTTATGCAAAGCTTATAATGGAGAAACATGAGATGGAGTTTATGCAAAGCTTTGATAATGAGTTTAAAACATTAACTTTGATAGTGGAGGTTATCAAAGCTTTGCATAAACTTCATCTCATGTTTCTAGATGTAAGTTTATAATCTTGAAACCTTTCTACCTTCCTTCAAAAATTTCATCAAGTCATCAAGGACAAGGAGCAAATGTTTTTTGTTTTTTAACACTTTTATTAATCGAGGGTAATACAAAAGGGAGTTTCATAATCTGATACCAATAGGGTACTAAGTAAAAGAAAAGTCAAAATAAAGCCAATATAAGCTCAAAACAGAGGAGCGAATAGAAAAAAAACAATGGCAGCTGAGAGTTTGTTTACTTCCAGAGTCCTTCCATGGGGATCGCACGATCAAGAGAAACATCACAAAACTGTCTCATCTGTAGCATTGCTGCAAGAGTGGCTCTTGCGTTGTTGAGAGCATTGTTGCTTCCCAGCTGTTTTCCCGATGCGTTCACTACTTCTGCCATCTCTAACAGGATCTTAACCGCTCCTCCAGCAATCACAACATCACCTTGGCTGCTCCGTAATCACACTCAGCCTTATTAACCAAAACCCAGATCTTAGCTCATAGTTAATGGACATCTTCCTATTAAACCAACCGATTCTTCTAAATGTTTGTTCACAATGCATAAGATTAGAATTTTGAGTAAGCAAGTCCCATAGCATCAATGCTTAAATGCAATAGGCCAATTTAAATAAGCATATGATACTTAGTGCCACGTATCAGTGTACTTATTCGTATCATATAAACCAAAATCCTTTTGAGTTGTTGTTGGTCACAATAAGTTCTTTCATTTTATCTTTACAGCTCTTATGAGCTATTTCCATTTTATCTAAATAAGCTCATTTGAGCATAAATCTTCTCTGTTTTACATTTCCTTACAACTAATAGCTATTGCATTGGCCGCCAGATTGCTATTTGGACCAACATAGTCCAAACTGAGGAGCCTATAGCCGAGAGAATTTCCATGATTTTCTCTATCAAGTCACGGCAGAACAAATAGCTTTAGGGTACGGAAGAGCTTCCTTGGCTAACAAGGAAATATCTCTGGAAAATTTACAATAATTTGTGATATAAAGCCGACTACAACATTTATGTTGATCGGCAATTCACATGAATGTAAGCCTACAATATTTTAATTTGTTTCACAAGTTTTGATATTTTCATTAGGTGTTACTGTTTAGTGCGTCATCAGAGTAAAGGAGGGGGAAACTGTGTAGTAAGTCATAATGTGAGAATGATATTCAAAGAGCACGATTGGCATTAAACCCGAAGCTTGATAAATCTTGACATTTTCGAGCTGCTACTATAGCCAAAGGTAGTGAGTAGAGAGATTAGAGCCTATAGAGGGGAAAAAGAGCAATATATATTCTTTTTTATCTATTCATGTTGCTCAAAACATTTCACATCCCGGGAGACCAAAATAAACCCAAAAAGAGGATGACTAGAGAGTATGGTATGAACATGATTAATCTCATATTTGATATTTCCGTATCTTAAATACCCTCCCTGTTTCTACTATCTTATCCTATAAAAGCTAAAGGAACAAAAAAAAATGCAACCTTTACGAACAGGTGACGAAGGAGACAGAGAGAGGGTAAGGGAAAGTGTTGGCGTAATGGAAAGAGAGTGTGGAGCCATAAGGCAAAGGCTTGCCGTTGTTGACGAGACAGTCATCGTAGTGAATACGCTTGAAGACTCTCGGGTTTATCAACTTAGCCGAGCTAAACCAACCGCAGCTGACGTGGATTCTAGAGATATTGCATCCAGACATACACTGGTTCGTTATCTCCACCGTGTAACCCGGTATTCCGTTCGGCATCGGCTCGGTTGCTGCCTGGTTCACCACTATATCCGACCTCTTGCACTTCTCTCCGATCCTATCCGGCTCTGCTCTCGTTTCTGCCTTTTTTCCTTTAAAACAAAAAACAGAGGAATTTGAGTTTTCATTGTTACATATACACGAGTACGAAGAAATGACGAATACGACAATAATGTTGAAAATTGACTCAATGCATCAAAAAAAAATTACTGATTGACAGCTGGATGAAGTATGAAGCTGTTTTGCCTTGGTAAAATTCTAAATTTGGGTCCACCAAAAAAAAGTATAACGAACAACGAAACAAAAGGGGAGCAAGAAAACACAGACGTGCAAAAGACTGACGACGCTGCTATGAAAAACAAAAAAAGGACGACGAACGCATCAGGAAGGTGTGTTTGTGATTTGCAGAGAGCCCAGAAAAGCCAACAAAAAAACCACAATTCACGAGGACTTTACGAAATTGGGAACCAGCACGATTAAGCAAAATCAACACGAAGAATAATCACTGATTTGGGTAATGAAGTAAACTCCAAAATTAAAATCCCCCTTACCAGGAGAGAGAAGAAGCATTTTCCGATGCGAAGAGGTCGATAACGTCGTCGTTTTAGTCAAATCCAGATTCTCACTAACAACCTCCACGCCTCCTGATTCAACCATGAGATTTCGTTTGTTAATACTCAGGTGTTAAGAAACAAGAGAATCAACATTTGATTTGAGAAAAAAAAAATTACCGACGGAGACGAAAGCCATTCCGTGAAGCAAGTATGAGAGAAAAACCGCCGATAACAAAATTCGCCGCCGGCTCATGAGCACAGACGTCGGAAATCTAAGCTTTGATTATGAAGCTGACTAGTCGTCTCTGGGTCTATGCACCGTAGCGTCGATGTGACTTACACCGGAAAATCTGGAGAAAATCAGAGGAAAGAGGACGAAGAAAACTTTTTCAGTATCAAATCACACGACTAGTATTGTTGATCCATCATATCAATGAACAGTTAAATAGACGAAAATCGAGATTTACGCGGCTCGAAGAACCTACGGCTGTTGCGAAATCTGAAAATCCTTGACCAAAATCAAAAGCTGTTGCGAATGTATAGACTAGAGAGCGAGAGTGGGGAGAGAAATAGAGAGATAAGCTTAAACCTAAAATCGGAGAAAACGACGGAGAGATGCAGTTTCTGGAAAACTTCATTTGCAGAAACAGGTAAAACAGAAAGTTGCAGAAGAAATTGAATATGCACAAACCAAATCAAGGAGACTAAGCGATTCAGCGACTGATAAATCACATCATAAGCGACGAAAATGGGAATAAAAAAAAGGAAAACTCGATCGACTTTCCTGGAAAATTTCTGACGGAAAACAAACAGAAAGCTGGAGCGTAGCGCAGAGCATGGATTGGATAATAGGAAAGAGAAAAAAATCCAGAAACAAAAAGCACCTTATGATAAATGAGAAATCGAGTATTGTGTATAATATTAAGCCCGTACAGTTTTGCAGAGAGTTTCTCACCTTTTCTCTCTTCGTCGACTTCTCCTACTAGTGGTGTCGCGAGGTAGAAGACGAAGGGATAAAGAGAGAATGTGAGAGAGAGTTATCCTCTGTGTATAAACACACCACAGAGAGACGTATTTATAGTCCAACAGAAGACTGTGACTTTTTTTCTCCTTTTCTTATGGCATTGTTAAGATTTTAGATTTGTTAAAAAGTCTACTAAAAATTAATATTTCGTTTGTATCTAACGAGGAACTAAATATTACAAAAATTAATTAGCTTCTCAAAAATAAAATGATTTAAGCATTTTTCCACTTTTGCGTAGCTAAACTGATACAACTTTGTATGTGTTATTAACAAGAATGCATGCTGATGTGTCATCATTAGAGCTTCTCATGTTATTTATAAAATAAGGATTAGTTTACTAGACTAATTACAAACATTGCATTCATATTTTTGGTTAGAGAATCAAATATGTATAGTTAGATTAATCATATATGAAATTATTAATAAAAGAATCATCATCTTTCCTTAATTGGCAATTACGAAAATTAGTAAATAAGGAAAATATGAGATTCAATTTAATGCTATCATTATATTTTTTTTAAATCATTCTATATCTCCTTTCATCTTTGTTTAACTTTATTTTATAAAATAAAAAATTGACACAATACAAAAAATCTAATAAATAAAATCTAAAACTTTTTCTATATATGCTATGATTTGAATTTTTAAAAACAAAATAATCACTAAAACTATTAAAATTCCCAATATGTTGTTGTGTGTAGGTGTAAAAATATATTATAAAAAATAGATGATATGCAACCATGTAAGTAGGAGAGTAGGTATCTAAATGTAATTTTTTTTAAAATATTTTATATGATTTTTTAGTTAAACTGTATAATGAAATCAAATAAAATAATATTTTTTATAAATGTATTTAATTTTGATCAAAAATTTGAATATTGCTCCATTTGTTTCAATTTTTCAGTACAAAATTACTTATACTTTTGTTATTTTGACAATTTGGATTTTGCAAGATTATCTTTTATTGGTTGGATTGTTTTGGAATTATAATAAAACATGTTTTAGTTTTAAAAGAAATAAAAAAAGTTAGTTCTAATCCGTGTAAACACCTAAAACTTCTTATCTTATAAAATACACTCATTTGAGTTTTATGTATTTTGCTGAAGTCTAGCATATTTAATCTATAGTCTAGCATATTTAATCTATGATCAATGTTTTAATTTGTTTATAATTTTTAAAATGTTTAATTTCCACATTATAAACGAAGATAAAAACCTTAACAAGGTAAAAAAATCTGTCACATAAAATTTTGAAATAGTTAAATATACATTTTTAATTAAAAAATACAAATTCAGAAACCATCTCCGTGCTGGGCGCGGGTCAAACTCTAATTTTATGATATTTCAAGATATCATGGGGTTAGAATTTGGAACTAGTAATTACTTCATCATCAATATTTTATTTGGTAAAATATATGTGAATCCCCACATGTATTGCTAGCAATCCTTTGAAGTTTGAACATTTAACTGAAGTAATAAAAAACCGTTATAAACTTTAGGAATTGGTTAGTGAGAATCCCACTCCTGTCCAAAGTCCAAAACCAAAACCAAAACCAAAAATGGGTTGGTACGTTTATTGAATTGGAAGTAGTTGGTAAAAATGCCAAAGAAAATCACAATATAAAACATTATCAGGGTAAGAATGTAATAAGCTAGCAAATCTAAAGTTTTGGATCGACCCTCGTGGCGGGTGTGAAGGAATGATTGGCTTGGATTACTTAATCTGTTAAAGAAGATTGGGCAATTATTATTTGAATGTATTAAATTGTCACATCCTCACGTGGGAGTATCAGAAGCACACGAGCCTCTTTTACACGCGCCTTTAATGGCCATTTATGATGGCGATGAGGATGTTTTTGTACCTATATTCTCCTCTTTTACACTCTCTCTTCCAATTTAGTTTGAATGAAGAATTTATAAGAAAAACCGACTTAATTTTGATCTTGAAGACTGAAGACAGGAAAAAGAAAACATTGAAATTCGATTCTATAAACGAAAGTAAGGCCAAACAAAAGCCAAAACCACCAGACAAGAGTTTGCCGAGAAAATGAAAATAGGTGTGGCGGTGAGGTTGCAAAATGACAGGTTGACTCTTTTGTTTCAGCTTTTATAATACATATATATATATATATATAAAGGAATCGCATATTTCAAATTTCAAAAGAATATGAGTTTGAGTATTTAAAATAAATCCTGTATTTTGTTATTGTTTGCAATTTCGTATGTTTTGTTTGGGAATGCAATAAATAGACTACAAAGAAGGCATTTTTCTTGCTTTTGACAGACAACACAATGTCTGTATGTCATCGATATAACAGAGTTTTGCAGAGCTTTTGTCTGCTTCTTAACCTTCCCACACCTTTCTCTACATTTATATTTTCATTGTCATTTTTGTTGTTGAATGATTCCTACTTCTTTATTTGACCTTATTAAAAGCACACGCGCTTCTCTTTTTTTCATCTTGAAAAAAAGAAACTAAACAAAAAATAGTAGCTTTGAAAGCTCCTGGGATCAAATCAAACAAACATAAATTGTTATACATAGTAATGGTATGGCAAATATATACTCCAAGTCTCCAAGAACCAAGTCAGCCCAAATTATTACTTGAATCTTATTGGTTTTGACATGACATATCGTTAGTTTTACAGAAATGGCAACAGCTAAAGGCTAAAGAATGGTAAGTTTGTAATAATAGTACATATAACCAAGTCAATGGCCAAACACATTTAGTAACGTTACTAAATTTTCCACCAATTACACTAATCTACAACATGGATCCAACCCGATGCAAGAAAGTGACTAAATCAGGTGGAGTCACAAATCAAATAGAGATGCTAGAGAACCCATATGAATCAAATGGGTTATATGACCTTAAATACCTTTTTTTTTCTTAACTTAACCTCTAGAGTCTAGATATATGCAAGCTTGTTTAACGTCTCCAGCTCGGGCCTTTAGATCCCTCCAGCGTTTTAATCTTATTCAACAGCTCATCGATGGTGTTGGACGCCTCCTGCAACGAAATGTTCAGCGTTGTTTAAGGTGAGCATGCAAATGATAATAATCAAACGAGTTAAATGGAGAAAGATTTGTTTATTGAATGAGGAACCTCTAGCTTATTTCTCAGACATTCTTCCTCTCCATCACGTCTGTCTCTTTCCTCTGCGAATAGCTCAATTAGATTATTTTTCTCTTTGGTCATCTCTTCTATTAGTTCCCTTGCTGAAATAACCTAATTCAGACGATGGAGGAATCCATCAGGTTATTTTTGCAAGCAAACGGTAGAGAAAAGCTAAACTGACAGAAAATAGGAACCATACCTCAGCTTCGAGTGCCTTGCTACGCTCTTTCTCACGTCGCAGCTCCTCTTGCAATGACTGAGAAATAAAATGAGAGATATGTTAAAATGGAAAGATCTTTCAGGATTTTCCTCCTTTTATGGTTTTGAGATTTTAGTGAGAGTAATTACCAGTGAACCATCTTTCCCTGATCCTGCATTGCTTCTGTCTCTTTCCTCTGCGAATAGCTCAATTAGATTATTTTTCTCTTTGGTCATCTCTTCTATTAGTTCCCTTGCTGAAATAACCTAATTCAGACGATGGAGGAATCCATCAGGTTATTTTTGCAAGCAAACGGTAGAGAAAAGCTAAACTGACAGAAAATAGGAACCATACCTCAGCTTCGAGTGCCTTGCTACGCTCTTTCTCACGTCGCAGCTCCTCTTGCAATGACTGAGAAATAAAATGAGAGATATGTTAAAATGGAAAGATCTTTCAGGATTTTCCTCCTTTTATGGTTTTGAGATTTTAGTGAGAGTAATTACCAGTGAACCATCTTTCCCTGATCCTGCATTGCTCCCGTTATAATTCGGATATGAGCTTGAATAGTACTTGTCAGAAGCTCGAGTTTTCATCCCTGATGGATCAGATCCGTCAGGGTCTGGTGATGATTCTACAGCAAGATAAAACATTTTTCAGATGATTGTTTCTAACAAGTTAAAATCTCAACGAAAAACTTGGCATGACGTTAGAAACCAGTAAAGACAGTGTACCTTTGTAACCATAACCGCTTCCACTTCCAGGCTTGTATCGCCTGGGTGCATAGCCAATTTTGTGACAGTTGGTGGTCCTGATCAAAAACGAGTGGAAACAACATGAGCCCTGAAACATCCAAGTCAAGCTTAAGAAAGCGTGGGTTTTGAAACATGAGAAGAGAAACAGACCAATAAAGCTTCTGCATTTGAACTAGCCGTGATTCGAGTCTAGAGAGAACTGCTCAAACCCTTGCTTATCATGAGCAGGCTCCACAAAATTAGCTTCAAGAACACCTGTTAGCAAAAAGAAACTGGCATTATTATCTTCACGTTAAGTAAATGAATCAAATATTACAACTTCCAGATTAAAAATACCTATGACCCCACGACCATCACTACCTGCTGCGTTCCATATCCTCCAAAATGGCTGATAAAACAAGATAAATAGTCATGTGAATATGAATTTCAACGTTTTTTCGAATATTAAAGGCCTAGTATGGAGTGTTGGCAAGCAAAAAACGCCATTAAAGCATAAGGAAACCTTGATGAGTCGATTTTTGTGGTAGACATTAAAGCCTTGAACATCAACATGATGTTTTGCGTCCTTCACAAATCCGATAACAACAACGGCAGACATCTGATTTAAAAAAAAGTAACCAGCCTTAAATTGCAAGTAGAAGATCCTGGCTTCAAAAATAGAATTATAAGAAAGCTGATGCAAGTTAAGTTGTTGAAACATACATCTGAATCCTTCGAATATGTGTCGACACCATACTGAGGTCGATATGTGATCTGCTCAGTCTGCATCATGTCATTCACTACGTTGTGGTGCTCAACATCTGTTCCTCGCAGTATGATACGAAACCCAGGTGGAATTCTTAGGTAGAGAATTGATACATAACTCTGAGAATATGTAAAGAAAGATGTGAGAAATGAAGATGTCAATTACTCAATTTAAACAAGATTCACAATCATTCTTATCCAAGCTTTTGATTTCCCCACAGGAAAATTTCATAATAGGTTTTAGTCGTAACTAGCTTGAGACTGACAAGTGATAATTTAGCTCAACAAAACGTCTTACTTGCTTTTGACTGCGACAAAAGATGAAATATAATGGGAAAGTAAATGTTTATACCCTTAGTGAGTGTTTGTACGTTAGGAAGTGCCTAGAATTAGGAAATTGAGAAGCCATTTTGATGCTTTTCTCATCCCGATTCACGCCTCTAAGTTGGATATCCTGCAGAGAAACAATATGTTATACATAAAGAGGTCAGCATCATCTCAGACAATAATCCACATACACTCAGCAATAAAGATACGTACATGCGGATCAGAGTCAAAATCAAGTTCCAACATCCCTTGGTCATCCTCCCACAGGTTATATATGATTATCCGTGTGCCACGATCGTTTATTAGATCAAACTACAACAAATGAAGCAACACATTAGTAAAAACATTTTTAAATAGAAACAGTAAAGGGGTAGTAAATATGAAAACCACATCAAATCAGTGATAGATAACAGATCCAGGTTCAAATAGCTCAAAATACACTATAATAATCATTATAATTGACTCTTCTTTTTGCCTTTCCCTGGTAATAAAAGCTTCCTTGGAAAGTTACAGACTATGAATAAGTGACTACGCAACTGCTTTGAACAAAGAGAAGATATTATTTACCTGACGAAGAAGATCTTCTTCGCTAGAGAATGGCGACCATTGAACTATTGTTTTCACATTTTTATCCCAATCACTAAGGGAAGACCTGCCTAATTTACTCCATTCAGAGTCTCTTCTTTCGTAGTCAAGCTGGTTATTTAAATAATATCACATGAATTAGAAAAATAAATGTATACAGTTTTCACCAAAACATAAAAAAATACATTCTGCAGACATAACACATCTTATATGGCAGCAGAGATGGGTGGACAGTTAAAAAACGAAGCTATGTCACATTGATGAACCAGCAATGATGAAAAAATTACACATTGAGATGCAAGCCGAGGTACTGAGAGAGAAGGAAACAACCATGAGTTTCTATATGCGTAACCGCTATGGCACAATATACTCAAGGAACAAATCATAGTTACAATATAAACTGATCTAGTAAGAATTTGCTAGCTTTCTTTGTAAATATCCATTCATTTAAAAAAAACGGAGTACATAAGCCACATTAGTGCCTAACACTCCCTCTAAGACAAAACAAAGATAGCCTTAAAAATTAAAATAATGTCTCGGTAATCTAACTAGTCCGTGCTACTGAATCACAGTCTAACAGAAAGATAGGAAGAATCACGTTGTGAGCCAAACGATTAAATGGAATTAAAAATTTCAGTATAGTAATTCGAATAGAGAAACCAAGTGTGAGACAATCGAGTTGTTGTTCTTAGCAATGCCACACAGTGAAACAAAGAAGAGGATTACCATGGGTACAACAATGTCCTCCTTTCCTGTGCTCCTCAGAAATGTATATGATAGGAGCCCGATACTCTGCGTAGAGCTAAAAACAACATCAAGTAACAGAAGATTATAACTTTAGCTATTGGTCACAATCTTCGGTGGTGAATATACAATCCAACCAGAATAATCAAAAACATGATCAAAAGCAAACTTCCAGGATTGGTAAATAAACGAACGAACCTCTTTCCATCTTTCCCAGGGCAACGCGAGAATACAATGACATCAGCTCCAAGTCTCATTGTACTAGTCTTAAATCCATTGCCATCTATAAGCAGGGAAAATGAATTAGGCCTCTTCCTACAAACGTTGTGATATAAATATCAATCGGGTGGACAAAGAATAATTACATTGCCCAATGGTGTTTGCAAGCTTGCTTTTTGCAGAGTATCCGAGAGACATGCACTGCCGCATTTTATCAGGACCCATCCCACCACCATTATCTGCATTATCAAATACAAGGATGCTCCTACATAAGTATAGACTAAAGATACTATGGGACAGGCCAAATAAATTGTATACCTTCAATTAGTAACATCCTGTTTCCTGCTTTCTTGTTTTCGAGCATGTCTACGTTAACATAAGTAGCTCCACTGGCAACCTGATATCAATGAGAATGAAACAATTACCACAAAGTATACGCTAAATCCACTTTAGTCTGTGTATTACTTTATTATATCACGTTAAGAAACTACACCCACCTCATCAAAAGCATTATCGAAAAGCTCTGCAAAAGCTACACAAGAGAAGATATAAAAGCAGATTAGCTAATGAAAGAAGAGGCAATTCTGTTGTAAATGTAAATAAAGAAGAAAGTACCTCCAAGAGCCCATTTGTGACTGGTTGCGTTAGAATGCAAGAACTTTGGATGGACTCTTACGTGATCAAGGCCACCTTGAGACACAAATATACAGTAAAATAGCCAATAGGTATCATCAATCTATGTCAAAACAATTGAACACAAATTGTTGTTTTGTAATCAACTTTCGAAACTTTATTTCCATGTCAAAGAGCCAAAATTAGCAATAAGAAATTTTGGATTGCCAAATTCAATAATTTCCGCTTTGGGGTTTTACCTGAAGTAATATCCCAATTGCCATCAGATACTCCTTCATAGTCTCCAGCTTTCCAGAACTGCTTACAACTGCCAGTCCTACTGGACGGCGGAGGCTGCGGCGGAGTAGGTCTGAAGACATTGCATGGATCCGCCGGAATAGCGTGGGTCCCATCAGCCGGCGGAATCGATTGGCCGGATCCTTCGGGCAATACGACTGCTAGCTCATCCACATTTAGCTTCTTCGCATGATTCGTGTCCACTTCCGATGAACCTCCAAACGCAGAATCTCTTGCTCTCTTCGCTCCGGTGGGATTTCCAGAATTATAGTTCGGGTAGGCGCTCCCTGAATCCTCGAATCGATCGGCGTTTTCCTCAACGTCGGAATCATCGCTGCTGCAGAGATCGATTACAGTGACAGTGTCTTCTCGGGGAAAGTAAGGCAGAGGAGTAGAAGTTTCAAAAATCTCTTCCTTCACTTCGTTGTTATCCATAAATATAAAAAGGAGAGGGACGATGAACGAATTGAAGTGACGAACTAAAGAGGAAGAAGAAAATTGTTTTTAAGGAAAAAAAAAAAGGATTAAACAAACAGTTAAGGAGCGAGGTTTTTCACTCTCGTGACGAAGCGGCGCCAATATAGAAAGGCAATATCGGAAGCGGAAGGTAAGGGTTTTTTACTTTATTTCACGTGTTCCTTTTACACGTTTAATTTCACCTTTTCAGGGGAATAAGGTTAAAAAATAGAGCCGACAATGACGGAGTGATGTCTTTTCACAGGTAAGCTGGTTACGTACAATAAGTCATGTCACTCTCAATAACAGACATAATCTGAAATAAAAGCTTAATAAAGAAAGGTCTCAAGATGGATTCAGTTCTTCTCAACAAGTAACATTGTAAATCTCAGGGGTCGATTCAAGCAAACATGTTACAGATGATAAAAAGAGAGATGGTTGGAAAGTGTTAATGTGTGCAAAATAAAATAAAATTAGCATCACTTGAGAGTGTGTCTAATTCAATCTCTGAGCAGCTTCCTTGGCGAGAACTCTCTCCTTCGCTTTAGTCTTAGCCTGAGATTTGGACCCCATAATGCCACCTCCCCACTTCTTCCGGTACTCATCGTATTTGTCGTTGAAGTTTGCCTACACCAATAATGGAAAAACGTTTGAGTTCATTGCAGAGAATCTTAAAATATGCATAGCAATTGGAAATGATGAACCTCGAGGATTTTGCTGAATTCCATCTTGTCCTCGTTCTTCACTGTGGTCAAACACAAGCAAGACGCTGTTTTCTGGTGGACAATCTGCAATAACCGAGATGACATCAGATTCAGTTACATCTTCCTAGAGATAATAAGTAATGGCCTCAAGAGTAAACAATCATATATCATTACCGCTCCTAATCTTGATTTCCCCTTGACAATGCAGTATGGAACTTCCATTTTCCGGCACAGTGCAGGCAACCAGACGACCAACTCAATTGGGTCCACATCATGAGCAATCACAACCAATTGCGCCTTGTTCTGAAATCAAACAAAGCAGACAGGTTTCAGTAAAGAGTTATCCAGTAAGCTTATTTCAGTTCCTAGAGAGTGACAATTGAATTAGTTGTGAAGGGACGAGACCTGCTCAATGAGGTAGGTCACATGGTTAAGACCGTACTTGACAACAACTGGCTTCTTCGATTCAGCAGGTTTTCCCTCAGCCTCAGACTGGGCCTTCTTCATAAGACGCTCCTTCTTGGCTGCTTTGTCCTCAGGCCTATACTTGAGGAGAATCTTGAACAGAGAAGTGGCTGCAATTATATACAAACACTGAGTAAAAGTAGATAGAGGGCAATCAAAACAGATAATATCCACACTAGTGTGATATATAGATAAATAGATAACAGAGCAAGAAAAGGAGAAGTGAGAAATACCCAAGTTCTTGTCAAGGGTCTTGGTGAACTGGTTAAGTGCTGGTGGGACCTTCAATCTCTGCTTCAAGATACGCTTCTGCCTCTGCAGACGGATCGACTTTGGCCATTTGATGTATCGAGTGAGATCCTTTTTCGGTGGCAATGCTCCTCCGATCCCAAACTGCTTTGGACGCCTCTCAAAGAGAGGGTTTGTCACTTTCTCCTGACACCAATAAATTTTCAAAAGCTTAAGTACATAGACACAAACAACTAAACTTAAAATGCTATCTTCAGAGAGAGAGAAATACAAAATCACATACCGGCTTCTTCTTGGTAGCCAATTTAACTCCTTTCTTTGGGGCCTACAACCAAATGAGATAGAGCTTTTAGCATAAAACAGTAGTTTAAACGGTGATTAACCACAGGATAAAGTTAAACGAGACATGAAGGATGATATGAAATAAACCAGTGACTACGAGTTTTTTTTTGGTATGACAGTGACTACGAGTTCTTATTGATTTGATGACTAAAGGGACAAGCTTCTGTAGCATGGATGAATTATAATATCACACGTATTGCTAGTACATCAGTCTATTTAAGGAGTGCCAATCAAATTGTCTATACAAAACTAAATTGGCTGCATTGCCAGATTCAATTACGGATTCCTAACCAATCACAGTGACAAGTATAAAATTTTTAAGAGCAGACTAATAACATAATTCACTGCTATTAGCTTAAATCTAAAAGAAACGAGCTAAAGCACAATAATTCCATTAACGCAGCAATTTCGAAAAATATAGCTAAATAGATGGAGAGTGATTCAATTTCTGTCTGCAGAAACTTTCACAGTTTTACTAGACAATCTAAGAAGAAAAAAATATAGAGAACAGACAATGGATTGACGAATGAACAATTACTAAAGCAACAGATCGAATTCGGAGCAAGAGATTACCATTTTCAGCTTTTTCACAGCTACTCAGTTATCCCGAGAGAGAAGAAGAAGAGACTGAAACCAAGAGAGTGACGAAAGAGATGATACACGAAAATTTTAGGGTTTTTTTAATTCCATAACGTGAGTTGTGTAGATGGGCCATCTCACCGGGTCCATTTTGGATTTCGTGGAAATCTAAATTATAAGCCCAACCATATTTTGATTTTCCTTCCGACTTTGTGTTACATTTTTGCAGATTAATGTTTATGGAAAAAAATGACTTTTGCTTATGATTTAAAGCTTGTATTTATGGCTTATGATTATGAGTGTGAATCTCTAGTCTTGTCATGATTTCGAATTTCTAATTACGATTGTGTAGGCGATATGAAAATAATTACATTTGTCTACAGTCGAGAGTGTTGCCGGACACGTAATTACCGCAATAATTACATTACACAGTTGTAAACTTGTAATGCCATTTAAAGTGGTTGGACGAAATAAAACTTGTGTTCTCATAAAAGTTGTAACATGGAGACTAGCAATAAAAACGGTTGAACAATAGCATTGACACTTTGTTCCCGAATGGAATTATTATATTCGTGGAAAGCTAACGCGATACAACAAGAAGATGCCATTTTCAAATTTAAAACGATTACACACACCTCACCAGTCATCAACATCATCATCATTCTCAAACTCATTAAGTTAAAGCAAAAGTAAGAATAAACTAGACACGACGGGACCACCACCAAACTCCATTACAATACTGGTCAGGCTTCTTCTGTCTACTCACTCCTCTTTCTCCATCAGTGAGAATGCGTCTCGTGTCCCTCCTATAAATAAAAGAACATTTTAAAATCAACTAACAAAAAATCAAAATAAAAATAATTTTAAAAAACCTAACCGAGTATTAAATTCAATTAATACACTTGTTACTACGTTAGAAAATCAGACACTCTACGTTTCCTAGGATTAAATATCATTAAATGCACAATCTAGAATTAATTTATTCCTTTTGACCGATTTCGAAATCTAGACGAAGTTACATTTTTTTACGTTTAAAGATTTTTTAAAAAAGTGAGAAAAAAGATTTACCCGGTGGGGGAAAATGGACTGGAGGATGTTAGGCTTGCCGTGCTTGGAGCTGGAGGAGGAGCCAAAGACGCCGTGTTTCTTGAACTGTTCTCTAACCAAACGGTTGTAGATGAAAGCTGCGCCTTGGAACTGCGGTAGAACCAACCAGGCGATGAACACAAGCTTCACCGTATACCAGATCGGAATCCACTCCAAAAGCGACTGCAGAATCATTTCCGTGAGTGTGAGGAACGAGTAGATGATCCAGTAGGCAAGCCACTGTTCATCGTCTACTTTCGTTGAACTCTCCATCGCCACCACCGATGCGTACCTATAACAATTTATGAAAACAAAAAATTCAGATTTTGTTCTTTCTTTAACAAAATAAGAGAAATTGAACAAGAGGATATAAAAACTTACAATGGATACATCAACATCACCACGGGCCTGCATAAACGAACAACCAAGTACGGTTTTTCAAAATTAGAAATCGAAATACAGAAAAAACTATAGTGGAGGAAAAAATGTTATGATGTAGGATTAGTAGATTACCCAGCGCCTGAATGAAGAGCAGTGAGGAAAGTCCATGACTTGCTGTTGTTGCTCATTTTTCTTCTTCTACTTTGTTAAGGACTGTGAGATTTTCAGAAGAGAGAGTGAGAGAGGGAGAGAGACAAGTGTGTGAGATTTTCGAGGCTCTTTTAATTTTCTCTGCAAAAACACGACAAGAGAAATGAAAGGAAGAGCTTAAATTTATAGAAAAGATCTTGGAGAAGAAATGTGTGGTTTGCAACAGTTGGTTCACACCCTTTTCATTGGATGGAAAATGGTACGGTTTAATAGGCAAAAATAAAAGAAGACAAAATTTGATTGACGTCGTGCCAAGGACATCGATGTCGGCCGATCATTCGGTTCAGTAAGTGAATCCGGTTTATGTCTGGTTCGATTCCATTCAGTTTGGTATTTGGTTCTAGGTTATCCCAAGGTTTGGGACACGTGGCGAGAGAACAGCGGGAGTACCAGATTCTAACGTGAGCTTGTCGACATGGCACCGACCTCAAAAGGAAGAGAGGTCGGTCGGTGAGTGCTTTCGTCACTGCTTTATTTTTTTTTAATCTTATACGGATGCTTTCTGTTTGTTTGATAATTAGATTTTAAGTATTTTAAATCTTATAAAAACTAATCGTGAAAACTCGTGTCATTCGGTAGAATTAATCAACTTTACGGATTTATGAAACTGATTGATTCGTCGGTAAGCATATACATGTGATTTAAATCAACTTTTCGCTATATGATTTTGATCATAAAGACATAAAATGCATGTTCAATCTTCTCCAAGAGTAACTCTGTAAAGCCAAATTCAGAATCAAGCAAAAATGCTACATATGATCTCTATATAGATAGATCCCAACAGCGAAAACAAATACATACTATGACATAGATTTAAAATTAGTATCCTCCAAAAAAAAGAAACACTTGAAAAGAGTCGTCTAATTCAATCTCTGAGCAGCTTCCTTGGCGAGAACTCTCTCCTTGGCTTTAGTCTTGGCCTGAGATTTGGATCCCATAATGCCACCTCCCCACTTCTTACGGTACTCATCATACTTGTCGTTGAAGTTTGCCTACATCAACAACAGAAAACGTATAAATTTATTGCAGAGAATCTGAAACATGTGAAGCAATTGGAAATGATGAACAAGCATCTCACCTTAATGGCCTCGAGGATTTTGCTGAATTCCATCTTGTCCTCGTTCTTCACTGTTGTCAAACACAAGCAAGACGCTGTCTTCTGGTGAACAATCTGCAATAAACGAGATTACAAGAGATTCAGTTACATATTTCTACAGATAAACGAGTAATGGCCTCAAGAGTAAACAATCATATATCATTACCGCTCCCAATCTTGATTTCCCCTTGACAATGCAGTAAGGAATTTCCATTTTCCTGCACAGTGCAGGCAACCAGACAACCAACTCAATAGGGTCCACATCATGAGCAATCACCACCAATTGCGCTTTGTTCTGCAATCAAACAAAACAGACAAGTTTCAGACAAGATCTCTGCCGCAAGCTTACAAAATCAGCCAATTATATGGTAGAGAGGGACAGTCAAACTAGTCATAAAGTGAAAGAGACCTGCTCAATGAGGTAGGTCACATGGTTAAGACCATACTTGACAACAATTGGCTTCTTCGACTCAGTAGGTTTGCCCTCAGCCTCAGACTGAGCCTTCTTGATAAGACGCTCCTTCTTGGCTGCTTTGTCCTCAGGCCTATACTTGAGGAAGAGCTTGAACAGAGAAGTCGCTGCAGTTATACAAACAATTAGACGATCACTGAGTAAAGTAGATAGAGGGTAATCAAAACAGATAACATCCACAATAGTGTGATGTGTAGAGGGCAAGAGAAGGAGAAGTGAGAAATACCCAAGTTCTTGTCAAGGGTCTTAGTGAACTGGTTAAGTGCTGGTGGGACCTTCAATCTCTGCTTCAGGATACGCTTCTGCCTCTGCAGACGGATCGACTTAGGCCATTTGATGTACCGAGTGAGATCCTTTTTCGGTGGCAATGCTCCTCCGATCCCAAACTGCTTTGGACGCCTCTCGAACAGAGGGTTTGTCACTTTCTCCTGAAACCAAGAAAATATTTACAGCAGTAAGAACAGATGCAGAGTTAAATAAATTAGATTTTGAGAGAGAGAGAGCGAGAGAGCAGAACAAATCACTTACAGGCTTCTTCTTGGCAGCCACTTTGACTCCTTTCTTTGGGGCCTAATAACAATTGAAATGCAGTTATTCGCGTAAGAAGACGAACGAGATAGGAAGAATGATAGTAATTAAACCAGTGACTACGAGTGTCTATTGATTAATGACCAAGTTATGAATTATATCATATCTATGCTTGCAACTAAATCGACTGAAGTGGTACAATCAATGTATCTTATACAAAATTGAGTTGGCTACATTGGAATACATAAGGCCAGATTCAATTACGGATTCTATCCAAACAAGAGGTGCAAAAACTCTATGATCAGACTAATGCAATTCATTACTATTAGCTTAATCTCAAAAGACAGAAAAAAGAAAAACAGAATCCAAAGAGGCCATTAATGCAGCATTTTCGAAAATCGAGCTATAGAGATTAAGAGTGAATGAGTTTTTTCTCAGCTGAAACCGATACAGCACTACACAATCTACAACGTAAAGTAGAGGGACCTAACAATCGAGTGAATAATGAATAACTTCGAGAACAATCGATCGAGTTCGAAGAAAAAGTTTTACCATTTTTCAGCTTCTCCGCAGCTACTGTTTTCCCAAAGACGAATGAAACCGAATCCCTCTAGAGACTAACAAAAGAGAAGACAACCGAAGTTTTAGGGTTTTTTGTTATATGAGTAATGGGCCTTTTGTTGGGATCCATTTTGGATTTCGTAATAAGCCCAATCATATTTATTTCACACAATAAAATACGTTAAACCTTGATGAGAGATTGGATTCATTGAACTGAAAAAAGGGAGGAGAGAGCCAGACGCAAACATTTTGCTTTATTGAATAGTTCGATGAACATTCTCAAAATAAAACAGAGAAAAGAAAGTCAAGTAGGAACCAAAGTATCGATATGTCTATCCATGAAGAGATGATCAAAGCCATTTATCAACACAACCAAAACTAATAACAAAAGCACCACCATTACAACACAAACAAGTCTTCCTCTTTGCTTCTTCTTCTTATTCTCTCTCACTCTCATCACATTCGAAGACAAACAAGACGAAGGAGTAAACTGAGCAAACGATGTCTCTTTACTCCCATCAAAATCTTCTCCGTCAGAATCAGAGTCGTGAAAGAGTTTTCTCCTAAAAGGTGATCTTAGTTGTATCATCTCTGCCTCTGGACTAGGCTGATCGTGTTGGAGAGAGAGCATCAGCTTTCTTGGAGAGTTTTCTACAAAGTCCAGAGCTCCTTCCACGGTGATCCATGACACTGCAGACGAGCTTTTGCCTGTTTTCATGGCGGTCCATTCTTGCTCAAGCTCACTCAACTTCTGCTTCAGTCGCTCGTGTGGATTTTCATATATTTCTTCCATTTTTCTTCCTTTTAAAGAATTGAATTAGGAACGATGAAAACAGCATTTGGTTTATAAAAGAGTGAAATCTTGTAAGATCTCACTAATAGCTAATTATTTCTCTTTAATTGATACATAAGATTTGAAATTTGAAATTCAATAATTCAAAATATCAATAACTGAAAATGGATTCTACAAAGGAAAATCATAACTGATCACATCTTTTACAATCTCTTATAAGAAAAAAATAAAACCACTAATAATCAGTTACGTTACTACCTTCATAATAAAAATTATGACTAATCAAATCTCTTATGGACTAAGAGGTTAAAGAGTTGGAAATGTCTTCCATTACACCTTTTCCATCTTGAGCATCAAAGTAGAAGAAGTTCTTTAATGGGTCTCCTTTGCCTGATACTGCTTTGATCACTTCCTGCAACATCAGAATCTCTCCTTGTCAAATTACAAGTTTCCGGTGAGAAAGATTCGAATGCGAAACGAGAGTGAAAAAGACAAACCTGTGCTAATATTCCTCCAACAATGGCACAAGCTGGTGGGAATTCGGTATTACCGGTGACAAGTCTCTCCAAGAGACTATCTGGTACATGGCTCTCGCTCACAGACTGTCACATATATTCAGTTTTTTATCAGTGAGACGAATGACAACAAGTAAATAGAATCACAAAACGTAAAAAAAAAAAATGCTTACGTTTGCCTCGCAGAGTTTCTTTTTTATTTCCAAGACTGTGGCAAGATCGAGCAGAGAGCATGCTCCAGGTTTACGCCCTTCACTCTCCTCAAACGCTTCTATTACTGCAAATTATCAAGAGAACACCAAAGATTAGTGAAGCAGTGTTTGCTGCATGTAATTATGTAATTAAGTATTTGCGTTGGGATCTCAATTTTCAGTGGTTTAAGGAATAATTAAAAACCAAGAGAACAATTATATAAGCTGTAGTAACTAGAAAACACCTCTCATAGCAAAGTAGAGCTTCACTGTTCTCCGCGGAGTCAGTTTCCAAGGTACTGAGATCGCTTCCTGTGGAAGTAAAACAACAACGAAAATTGGCGTTACTTCTCAATGTACATGCAAGGTCTTATTATAACAAAATAAGTGTTAAGACTGTACCTGAAAACTTGGAAAATTTAATTCACATTCCACAGTCTCTTCAAGATTTTTCTGTTGAACAACAATTTGCCAACACAAAAGAAGAATAAGTCACACTTAGAGAGAGGTCTTTACTCTTTACAGAGTTAAAAGTATCGGAATGACAAAAGAATAGTCAGAATCTAGAAATGCAACAAGAAACCATGTAAGCACCTTTGTGTACTTGTAATCTTGAAGGTCGACAAAGATTTCACCACACGAGTCTCTACAATCGACAGTATAGAATGCCACTCGTTTCGACAGCTTCCGACATTTTTCGTTGACAGCTTTCTGTAACAAATAAAAACAAACTGATCGCGTTAGGGAGTGATGTATGGAGCTATAGAAGATCAAAGCAAGTGAGCAATAGCAGTTGTTGTCAATACTTTGGTAGAACGAGAACCATAGCCTATAACCACCACATCAAACGTCTCAAAAAACTCAGTGTCACGTGTTGACAAATCACCTGAGAGATTTGGAAAAAAAAATGATGAGACAATAGTCTTCAGTGAATAAAAAAGGCTATGGGAGAGATGGTAAGAGTGAAACCTTTCTCAACAGAAACAAAGACCATAGGGTTAAAGTCTTTGAGTGAATCACAACATATCTCAGCCACTGTTTTGCCTCTGTAAGCACTTTCATCAGGCGGAATCAAGAAGTTTGCGTTCAAGGCCTCCTCTGTCACTAAACGATCATCCATTAAAGTCACACTACCAACTCCTGCCAACACTATGTTCTTGCAAAACTACCCACCAAATGCAAACAAAAGCCAAGTAAGATACATAATAAAAAAACATGACATCTCAGCACAAATTACAGAGTTGCAGCTACCTCAGTAACAGTCCCCTTAATTCCAGATACCAGAATGTGAGATTTGGTCAATCTGCAAGCAAAAACACCAAACTCACACTATATTCATATGTTGCCAAGCTTACACAGTAATTGCATCAATAAAACAAAAAGCAAAATTATGATGGATGAGTAACCTTGTAACGATTAATCAGCATCAAGTTAAAACCCAAAATCCAAACATCTCTACTAGAAACTAAGACTCCATCATCTCGGAACAACCTTATAGCTCAGAAGTTACCACTTCAGTAGTCGAGAACCAGAATCAAAACTCTATACTAACTCGTAATACGAATTGCAAAAAAGAATTCAACTTTAAGAGTCTTCGTACTCGAATTTGAAGCGAGTCGAAGCAAGTAGGGATCAATGCAACCTAAAAGCAGTAAGCTTTGAAAATTGAAAAACCTAGATTTTTTGCGTTTGGGTCAAAATAATATGAAATGAAGTACCTTCTTTGAGCATTAGCGCCCCAGACCCTAATCTGGCGGTCGTACAAGGCAGTCTCCTGCTCGGTGAGCTCTTCTCCGTCCATTCGCAAATTCAAGCTATCAAATCAGCAAAGCTTTGATATTAGAAACTGAAATTTGCACATATAATTTACCGAGTAATCAAGGAAAATTGAAGCTTGCGGAAAACCTAGTCTGACTGAAAGGTCGACTTTGGTCTAAGTTCTACGAGTGTGCGATAATTCAAGTGAACGGTTTGTTTTAGTTCCCTAATTAGTTTCAAGTAACTTTTTATTGCTGCTTAACAAAACTGATAATAGAAGCATAAATCAAATTTGTTCTTAATTTTGCTTTGTAGGGCTAGTTTTGTTGTTTTGTTATATTGTTATCCTATTATCCTGTGATTAGTCCTAATCCAGTGTTAAAAGAAAAGTTACAAACTTTTGAAAAATCCATACTGTGTTATTAGCTAGTAAAAAAAAATTGTAATCTGTGACCAATATCTATACTAATCTTTGACCAGTATCTATACATACTATAGTTACTAATGTTTCTTAATTATTTTCTGTAATGTACAGAAGCAGCAACTATTGAGAAATGAGATTAGTTAGACACCAACTCACTCTCGCTGACAGGCCTTTCCATGGCATCAAAGAGTCGGATTGTTAACAATAACAATATTTACTTTGGTTTAAAACAGATTAGTCTTTCTAATAACCCTGGCAGGCCTTAATCAAAACAATACATGTCCATGAAATGTGTATATATGTAAGAATATGTTCGTAGATTTATAACCAGTAGTCAGAGGCGTTTCTGGGAGCAAGCAGGGCAAGCAGGTGCTTGCGGTCCTGTTTCTAAATAAGAATTTAATCGGCAATATTTTGACAAAGTCTCCTATAGCTTAGTTGGTTATGCGTGCTGTTATGTTGGTTTAAGGTGCAGAGTTTGAATCTCCCCTCTGCATAATATGTTTTTCCTTTTAAAATTCTCTTTAATTTACTACTTCATCGGCCCAAAATTAAATTTGGCTTGCGACCCATATAAAGTCAGAGACGGCCGTGACATAGTTGATCCAAACAGAGTTTGTAGTTGTTTTCCCAGTGTAAAACATATTGATCTAGTAGCAGTATCTATATGTACAAAGCTATAAAAGAGCTTAGGTTCGAAGGAATACTTGAAGTTTCCATTGGATCAACAAGATAGGTACAAAGAGCTTAGGTTCGAAGGAATACTAAAAGTTTTACCTCTTTTGTTTGCATTTATCAAAATCTTGTGACATAAGTGACATAAAAAGTATGTAAACGTAGTCTTGATGAAAAAAGCATACCTGCTAAATCGTGAAAATATAAATTCCTTGTCCAATGGGATATTTTTCATCCTCTATTCCCTGCACAATTCTGTAGATGTTCAAAGAGTGCGTATGGAAAAACAGTATGACTTTTAACAACAAAAAAATCTTACACATATATAGTGAGATTAGAAAGAAAAAAACATTAATTCTTCAAGAGTCGAGACACTTGAACGTCTTTTGTATCGTTTGATTTCTCTGTCTCTCTGGAATTCGATTGGCTGGTAATTTTCCTAGTGCCAGTGAGTCAATCAGTACTTATTGAAGTCAAATTGATTTAATGAAACATTCAATGAAAGACATACTTTTATAGTTTAACAAATACGTATTTTATAGTTACTTTGAATTTTGTGGATTGCATTTTATTCGAATCTTGTAAATGGATGATGAAGATAAAATGAAAACTTTATTGAATATAGTTAAGAGAAAATTAGGAAAAATTGTAAAACAAATATCTCTCACCGGTCAGATTCTAGTACATAATATTTGCCATTTGGAGGAGAAGAGAGGAGTAACCATACTCAAAAAAGTACAAGATGAGTTTGGTCGGCAGTTTGCAACTCATCCTCCCGCCACGGCCGAGAAGCAGCAGCTACAACAGCACCAAGCTCTTGTGTTCATTGAAAAACCCAACAACACAACATCAACTCTCTTCTTCTTCTTCTTCTTCTTCAATCCCTCTCATATCAAACTTAGTCTCTATTGCCCTCGCTCTCACTCTTACCTCTTCCTCTTCACCTGCCTTAGCCATTCCTTCTCTCTCCTCTTCTCAGCCTCTCACTACTCCTTTCACCCAATCCAAGTTCGTGCAGACCGGTCTCCTCAATGGGTTTGTATCTGTTCCCTCTCTCACTCTCCCTCGCTATCTGATGCTAATTCTGGGTCTCCTGGTTTCAACAATCTGTGTAGCAAAATCAGGCCTTGCCCTTCCACGAACCCAGGATGTGTATCGACGAATCCGACCTCATCTTCCTTCTCATTTCCACTGACGATCCCAGAAACCGAGTCACAGGATCCCATTCAGGTCAATTACCTCTTTTTCACCATCTTCGTCTCTTTGGGTAGTCAGAATTGACACGAGATTCGACACTATTGCAGAAACTGAAGGAAGCAATAGCGAGAACCCAGAAAAATCCTAAATTTGTGGCTCTTGAAGATACCCCATACGGTAAACCATTTTGCCTATCAATCCTAATTACAAATTCAATCTTTGATTTTGAGTTAAGAAGCACAATTAAGTCGAATAGTTATGGAGAAAAATAAAGTTTTGAGTAAGGATCTTGCATAACACAACTAATGCAGGTCGATACTTGGAAGCGGAGGTAGAAGGAGGAGGATTTAGCAGAGATGTGATGGAGTTCTTGGTGAAGCAAGATGTGGTTGCTTATAGGTGTATGGCCACTAAGGTCACCTTTGTGTATCCCTTCACAACTGCTTTTGGAGACTCAAAGGGACAAGAAGAGAGGATGAAGAAGCTCATTGATGAGCTCGGTTGGTATGCTCCAACCTTTGAATCCATGCAGGAGGAACCCATGGAGGAACCATGAAATGTTCCAATAATTTTTTATACATCGCTTTTACAAACTCACCTGCCTGGATTTGTGCTATGAGAATCAAACAAAGCTATGATTTTGTTCAGTTGAGGAGCTAGATCATGTGCTTAACAACATTCAAATGTTATCTTGTACTAAGCAAATGGAAACTTCAGTGGAAAATTGAACTAACTTGTCTGGTTTTGCTGGTAAAGCAATAACATCAATTGCTTTAGTGGGCTTGGGCCAAAATAAATGCGAGCCCAATGTAAGTTTGACTTGTGCTGACATGGCATTTTCTCCACCAGGTCTCGGTCTGTGATTGGTTCTTCAATATCCATGTGACGTTTAACTCTCTCTCTCGCTCGCTCTATTTATTTATTTATTGAGCCTTTTTCTCCATATTAATCCGAAGACTCTCCCATTTGTTTCTCTTTGAACAAAGCAAATAAAAATCGAAAAACAAAAAAAAGTCGTAAAAAACGCGCCATGGACGCCATTGATTCTGTTGTCGATCCTCTTAGAGACTTTGCCAAGGACAGCATTCGCCTCGTTAAGCGTTGTCACAAGCCAGATCGCAAAGGTATTATCACCCTATTATTCTATCTTCCTGGGATTGAACTAGATCGGCAAATGGATTTGATAGTTTGAAATTCGTGTCTTAGATAGTTATGCATGAGCGATCTGTATGCTTTTATTGTATGATCAGCTGGATCTATCGTTTTTCTTTTGCGGATTGGAAGATCTGTATGATGAATGGAGAGATCCATGGTTTACATTATGAAGATTTTCTGATTCTTAATTTTTTGTTTGTTTGTAGAATTCACGAAAGTGGCAGTCCGTACAGCCATTGGGTTTGTAGTAATGGGATTCGTGGGCTTCTTTGTGAAGCTCATCTTTATTCCGATCAACAACATCATCGTCGGTGCCACTTAGGTACATGCTCTTCACAATTTTTTTCTTCTCTTAGATTTAAGATTCCCAGACATGCATGAGTTTAATTTCCGTCTAGTGGCTTAGGAGATATTGATGATTGATTGAGGATTGTCATACTTTTGAATTGATTAAGCTAATTCGTATAGTATAGATGCATATAAGATTTAATCACATATAAGTATTGAAAGCTGCTGTGTGGACATTTTAAGTGAATTTATTTGAATCTGCACATCTAAGAGGATTGTTTATGCGTATCCTGGCAATCTCACTGAATTGAAGTTAGTTTTGCATGCATTTTTCAATCCCCGCAACTGTTGGTTTGGTTCAAATATAGGTGATAGTCTTCCAAAATTCGGTTGTCAAAAGAAATTTGTTTCAAGAGCTTTTTGGTTTCTGTTATTTCATTGTCGAGTCAAGTAATCTAAGAGGTTTTTTTTTCTTCTGAACTGCTGATAGAGTCTGTGATTCGATCATGCACATTGCATTGGCATGTTAAGGGATTATGCATTATCGAATATATTTGGGCGATTATGCAACTCTTGTTTAGATATGAATGGGAAATTGCATAGTAAAAGTGACTTTACCTTGTCCTTGAAATTTGGGAACTGCTCTTAATAAAGTTTTGTTTGGTATGTTTGCAGATAACAAGGGAAGATGGAGAAGGGTACTTACAGCTTTTTTGTTGTATCAAGAAGACATTTCACAGTTTTTTTTGTTCAGTTACTCTAAAGAGGAAACTTTTGTGAACCAAAGTTAACCACACATTTGAGATCAGTCTCTAGTAATTGCATTCTGTTTAATACATTTCACTCTTTATATATTATCACTCTGTTAAAATTTGGTGAATGTGGACAAACACAACAAATCAAATCATAGATTGTCTGTCTGACTAAAAACAATATACTGTATGCGCATGAATCAAGTGAAAATTAAAGAATCTTTTGTTGTCTGTTTTATTTATCGTACAAGACTTCCGACTCCGATTCACCACCAAGATAATCCCCTCCAAAAGTTCCATGGCAACAATCAAAACAATAAACTTGTTAACCCGATCGCAATCACATTGATACACGTTTGTTTCTTTTGACCAATATCTTTGCCACTCCAATGACATGACAAAATATAATCATATTAATAATAATGATAATGCTATTAGGTAAACCCAAACTAACAAGCATATGACATGACAACAACAAGGAAAATTGAAAGAAAGAGAGAATCTTGGAACAGAAGCAATACGACCTTTCCTTGTTATTCACTCGAAGATGACACAAACACATAATTGCTGATCATTTAAAACCACAAAAGATGAGATACCATTAACAAAACTCTTTTGAGACCCTGATAATATTGAAAGCAAGGTGAGAATAGTAATAATGCCTCCACAACTTCATCAATCTTCCATTCCTATTCTCAATCCTCCTCTACTTAGATTCTCACCTCCTTCCTCTCCAGATAATCCCAAACACCAGAGGGAATCAAATATCACCATGCCAAAATTCACTGTGCGTAAACTCATACCTCTTCTTATCTTCGTTCTTTCAAGCCTCTCTGTGCTTCGACTCATCCGGATTTCATTCAAGTCTTCATCCTCTGCATCTCGGTCTTTCTCTTCAACCACATTCCGGTTGAGTCCGGCTGAGTCCAGTCAGCAGATCAGTGCCAAGACCGCTCTCACGGAAAAGGAACTCAAGCTCTTATCAGATACCATTACTCGTAGATCCCCTTGCAACGTTCTTGTTTTTGGATTTGCAGCTCAATACCTCATGTTATCTTCAATCAACACCAGAGGCATCACCGTCATTCTTGACGAAGAACCTGCAAAGATAATGACACCAAAAGCTGAAGTAAATCCCAACAACACAAGAATCCACAGCTTGAAATACCATCAGATGGAAGTCAAAAATGCTTACAATCTGCTTCGACTTGCTAGAGCTAATCCCGCATGCGCACCAAATATGAATAATCTACATCAAGGCTCATCAGACTGCAAACTGGAACTGCAGGACTTGCCACAGGAGGTACACAATATCAAATGGGATGTGATAGTTGTTGACGGGCCACATGGGAATGACTTGGAGGCACCAGGTAGGATGGGGAGTATATACACTGCAGCCGTGTTAGCTAGAAAAGGAAGTAGTAACTCGACTACGGATGTGTTCGTGCATGATGTGCACAGGACTGCTGAGAAGTGGCTCTCCTGGGAATTCTTGTGCCAGGAGAATCAGGTTTCAGCTAAAGGAAACTTCTGGAAGTTTAGGATCAAAGGTCAATCAAACGCAACCAGGTTTTGCTCACCAGAAAAAAGCCTTGTCAGATATTAGCAAAATTTTGTACATCTTATCAATAGCAACATTCTTGCTCCCTCAGTTTGAGACACTTCTGAAGTCTTTTTCTCATAACAATGCAGGTGAAACATATTTTCAAATAAGCCAGTCAATGTAGAGTAGCTATCAGAGTTTTGTATAAATGTTATCCCAAATATGTGTGTCCAACTAGAAAATGAATACAGCTAGTTGAAAATTTTATTACTGCATATAAGCTTCGTGAAAATTTTACCCTTTAAAATACCGTACGAAAACAAAAATGTAACCATATTTTTACACTAGTTCCAAGGAGTATCCAGGATCACATACCACTAAAATTCTTTCAGAGCTCGACATTATGAACAGGATACATAGGAGCAGCATCTCTAAGAAAAGAGGATTGTAAAATTCACACATGTGTGATCCGTACTCGTATTTTGAATGTCAGCCCAACCATCATTCATCACTCTTCTCTCTTCGCTGCAATCACAATAAAATGTATACACATAAGGCCACTGAGATGTACTTCTCGAAGTAAAATTAGGAACAGTAACCAGTCATTTGTAATTTAGTATTATAAAGGCAAAACCTACCACCCGTTTGCTAATGTACGGTTGTATTTGGACTGGTTCTGGTTCCGGTTCCGATTCCATAGAGATGCTTTCAGTTTTGACTAACTTCCGTTTCTCCTTCTCAAATTCTTTTCTAGATTCTTTTCGAGTGCCTGATTGCCAAACCCGACCAAAGTTGGGAAGCCAGTCTGCATCAGTGTTACTATTCGTTGCATGCCCCCTCTTCTCCATCTCCATCTCTATCTTTCTCCTTTCAGCCCATGCAGCGCCAACCCTGTTAGGGTTCAGCTTACAAGTCTTTACAGGTATCTTTTCCTGAAACCTGCTCATATCCGGTTGAACATTAGAGAGACTCCCGTCATTTGCATCAAGCCACGGTGGAGGAGCTCCAGAATGAACGTTTCCGCTAGCATCGCTGGAATGTGAGGAAGATATCATTCCCACCACACCTGATAAGAAAACAAAAGAAAAGAGAAAAAAAACTCATGCCATTTAAATTTAGTACATATCAGACTGGATACATCAATGCAATCATGGACCTAGACGATGAAGCACTAATCATGAAATTAAAACAACGCAGATCAAATTTAAATATCAAGCAGACACCTACCTGGAGAACTGCAACTGCCCTTAGTTTGTTTCTTATCCTTGCACATCTGATAATTCTAGATGAAGACAGCGTCAGTCGTAACCCAACATGAATCAGACAGCTTGTACTTACTCTATTATCCAACATGTATTAGAAAACATAACTAATCTTAGGGGTAAAACTTATAGTCCAATCAGGTTCAACCATCTTTCAGTTAATTTAGTTCCCAAGTCATTCTGAGAAGCAGATAAAACCTTATATAAGATGACTTTAAAAGCAGCAATATCAATGTTTCTATGACTGAAACTCACCTCTTGGGTGCAAAAATTACCATTGCCCGAGTAACTGCTGCTTCTAATGGAATGTTTGCCGACCCCGTTCCCTAAAGAATAGAAGTCATAAGAGACTATTATATACATCTTACTAGAAACTGATAAAGTACGGAGGTCGGAATCAAACAAAAAAATACCTTGTAGATGACTCAGCGGATCAGCAAAGAGAGGGAGATGAGATGCATCCGTGTTCAGATGTGAACCATAATGTGTAACTCCAGGAAGCTCTGAATGTGATATCTGATACTCATTCGTATTATACTGTAAAGGCATAACATCATTTATATGGTTTATAGGAAATTTTTCAATTATATCCATAGTTTCAGAGTCAAGTTTATTGTGGATATCATTAGATGTCCTGGAAAGCTGCCCGCAGGACACTTTACTAGCAGATGCATCTTCCTTTCTCAATGACTGACATTTCTTCCCCCACTACAGCCAACATAAAGTAGAATTTCATTAGAGAATTCAACGAATAAAACTAATAATCTCTTTTCTTGTCAAATGTTACACCAGAGAGCATAATCTTCAAGTAGATAGTGTATACCTTAGCTACATCAGCTTCTGAAATTCGGAAATCATCTATGCAATCCATTGCCGGGCCATGTTTCCATAGAAATTGCTTGATATTCTTAAGATGATCGGAACTAGCGAAGTGATTGATTGCCTTCGAACTGATTAAAAGCATACAAACAAAACATTATGTGCAGTCAAAAAAATTATACTGAAGAAGACGCTTCGGTTTTTCTCCGGCCATGAAAACTCTTTCATCAACAACAATTCTCTCCCGCATTCCGATTCCACATTCAATTCAAGTAACATAGGCACTATACTCACAAAATTACGATTCCAAATCGAACGAACATACTCAAATCCAGAGGCAAAAGGGAAAAGGGAATGCCATACCAAGCGAAGGAGCTACCGAGCTCAACAATGTCCTCATCGCAGAAGACACACCAAACACGGTTTTTCGATTCCTCCTGTGGCCGTAGAACGCTAGGGTTCCTCACGAAGAATCTGACATCAGCTAACTTCGATCGGAATCGGTCGAGAAAGGCAGAGAGGGAGTCTTTGTGGCGAGGGAAGTACTTGTGGCGCGGGCCATGGTCGTGATGCAATCGGCATACTTTGCAAAACTCGATTTCGCTCTTCTTCGACGGTTTCATCTTCCTCTTCTTCTCTTCCATCGAGCTCTTCCGTCTGACACAGAGCTGCGATTAAGAAACTTTTGTAGCTACGGTGTGGTACTCCACAGCCGATATATCTCACTCTTACCGAAGTGGTTTTTGTTTTAGTTGTTTAACCCGAACCGGTCTAGCCGGTCGAATCGGTAAACCAAAAAACTCTTGGCCTTTAAAAACTGTTTAAGTAGTTATTATCATTAACTGTCGGTTAAGATTTTTTTTTTTTAAAACAAATACTGTTACTTGAGAACAAAAGAAAAGCTGTTATTGTAAACTCAGAATATTCTTTCAAAAACGATTCCAATATATATCAAAAAGATATTTAGATAAATTCGAAATCGATAGAGATGAATCAATCTTGGAAGATTCTCAGATACTGTTATTGTTATAACTTATAAGTATCTTCTTATTCTGGGTTTTGTCTGCTTACGTTTCACAACAAAGCAATGATGGTGACTACTAGGGTTTTGCTCCTGCTTCTCTGTTTCATCGGACTGCTGAGCTCGACCTTATGTTTGAATCACGCCGATGGACGTGGAGATCAGCCACTGGCTCAGATTAACATTTACGAAACAAGTCTTGCTTTGGACACTTCCATCAACATTCACGCTTCTCCTCAAGTTCTTGGTTTACAGGTTCCATAACTAACTAAGTGCTTCATATCCAAATTTCTCTTCCTTGATGTTGTCTGATTCTAGTTTTCCTTGATCTACAGGGTGAAGATACTGAATGGGTACATGTTGCTATCTCAAACCCCAAGCCAACCTCAGACGACTGGGTCGGAGTTTTCTCGCCAGCAAAATTCGAGTAATTAATATTCTCATCTACAATAACAACAGTGTTTGTTTTGAATGGTGAAATATGAGCCACTGTGTTTTTTAATGCGTTATTATTATTTACTCTGTCTTTGTTGTTAGCGCATCTCCATGTTGGCAAACAGATGGCAAAGAGAAACAACCTTTCATTTGCTCATCTCCCATTAAGGTTTGTTTTTGTTTTTTTTTTTTCTTACACTTCATCTGTGATTTCTATATTTGATCTCCTGATAACATTAACTCCGTTTCTTCTTTTTGCCAGTACATGTTCGCGAAGAACTATCCAGAGTATATAAAGTCCGGGAACGTGATTATGAAGTTTCAGATCATAAACCAGAGAGATGATATCTCCTTTGCACTGTTTGCCGGAAACCTTTGGAGTGTACGTTCTCTCAGTTTAGTATATTGTATCTCTGCTATAGCTAGCAAGTGGACTTATTATTGATCTTTTTTTTGAATACCACAGCCAAAACTTCTCGGTGTTTCGAATACTGTAGCTTTCGTCAATCCTAAAGCACCTGTGTACCCTCGTCTTGCATTAGGGAAGAGTTGGGACGAAGTAAGTTTTGAGTCAAAGGCCTTATAAATGCGTTGCAGCTATTATTTTGATATCTTTTCACTAAAACATGTTTTTTTTTTGTTGGGATTCTTGATAAGATGACTGTGACATGGACGAGTGGGTACAACATAAACGAGGCTGTTCCGTTCATTGAATGGAGTTCGAAGGGATTTCCAGCCAAAAGATCACCAGCTGGAACCATAACCTTCAACAGAAACAGCATGTGTGGTATGTTCTGTTTTTGGTTTATTTCTCTTTAACTTTAACTGTGATTTGTGTGGCAACAATCATGGAATCTCTTGAATTTCTTCACAGGCAATCCTGCTCGTAGCGTTGGTTGGCGCGATCCGGGTTTCTTCCATACCGCTTTCTTGAAAGAACTTTGGCCAAACCGCGAGTACGACATCTGTAAATCTTGCCTCTTTCTCCATCTAAACCAAGACTACTAGTCTTGTTTTTTTAACTTTCAATCATTTGGTTTTCAGATATACGTACAGACTAGGCCATGACTTGGTCAATGGGTCGATGGTTTGGAGCAAGAACTACACTTTCGTTTCCTCCCCTTTTCCTGGACAAGACTCGCTACAACGGGTCATAATATTTGGTGACATGGGCAAGGTACTGTCTCGTTTAGGCCATTTCCTCTCGGACTATTATCTCAAAATGGTCACTTTTATGAAAATATGTTTCAGGGAGAGAGAGATGGCTCGAATGAATACAATGATTATCAGCCCGGTTCTATCAACACAACTGACCAACTCATCAAGGACTTGAAGAACATTGACATTGTTTTCCACATTGGAGATATCACTTATTCAAATGGGTATATCTCTCAGTGGGATCAGTTCACAGCTCAAGTTGAGCCCGTTGCTTCTAAGGTTCCTTACATGATTGCGAGGTTAGTCATTCATCAAGAAAAAAGGTTTTATCATTGTTCTTCTCCTCTACCTACTCTTGCAGTGGGTTTAAGTTCTTTCTTGTTTCACTGCAGTGGCAACCACGAGCGTGATTGGCCAGACACAGGATCTTTCTATGGAGGTAAAGACTCTGGAGGAGAATGTGGTGTTCCTGCAGAGACCATGTTCTACTTTCCTGCTGAGAACAGAGCTAAATTCTGGTAAAGTTGTTAAACCATTGACGTTTTTCTTGCGGGTTCTTAAAACAATATTCTTACAGATTTCGGTGTGTATGGAGCAGGTATCAGACTGATTACGGAATGTTCCGCTTCTGTATAGCAGACACTGAACACGACTGGAGAGAAGGCTCAGAGCAATATCAGTTCATCGAGCGTTGCCTTGCCACTGTTGACAGAAAGACTCAGCCTTGGCTCATCTTTATTGCTCATCGTGTCCTGGGTTATTCCTCCAATGAGTGGTATGGCAAAGAAGGAACCTTTGAAGAGCCTATGGGAAGAGAAAGCTTACAGAAACTGTGGCAGAAATATAAAGTAGACCTTGCTTTCTACGGCCATGTCCATAACTATGAGCGAACTTGCCCCATTTACGAGGTTCGATCCCATAATAAAATTACTCAATTTCCATCTCATCCATATGCCTTTGACTCTTACCCCATTCTTGTTTTGTATTGCAGAGCCAATGTGTGAACGGTGAGAAGGATCACTACTCAGGGACCTTCCAAGGAACCATTCACGTTGTTGTTGGTGGTGCAGGAAGTCACTTGTCTCCCTTTAGCTCACTGATACCCAAATGGAGTTTGGTCCGAGACTATGACTATGGGTTTGTGAAGTTGACTGCTTTCAATCACTCGTCGCTTCTCTTTGAGTACAAGAAGAGTAGCACTGGCCAATTGTTTGACTCCTTCAACATCTCTAGAGATTACAAAGATGTTTTGGCTTGCACTCACGATAGCTGCGAGCCCACCACATCAGCTTCATGATTTTTCTTTTAAGCACAACAGCTTTCCTGCAAAATTAATAAATAGCTTGTTGTTTTTCTTTATAGGTTTTAGTGTTTTACACAATTTTCTTTGACAGTGTTAGTTGATTTATTTAGTTGCAGAGTTTTACAATATAAGTTTATAGATTTGCTTCTCATTTCATCGAACAAATATCTTAATACAAACATAACCATTGTGTGTGAGAAGCCATAAGGTGTGCAAGTTTTTAAGAATTTGCCTCTCTGTTTGCAAAAAAAGACAACACAGTGACCAACCAGTACTCTTCGACCTTTCTCTTCAATCAGCCATCTCTACTTCAAGAGGTTTGTCTTGTTGGCTCTCATGTGAAATCATTGATGCGAGATCTTCAACTTTCAGGGGAGAACGTCGGGCCATATATTGAAACATGATCTGCAGGATGGATTATAAATGCTTAAGAAACATGGTTTCCGTAAAGTTTGGTATCCAATATGCAAAGAAAGAGAGTACTACTAACCTTGGAATAGCTATCAGCAAAAGCTCGGGCTCGATTTGACGCACTGATATACTGTAAATCCGCCTTCTCAAATCTACCATCCACACACATCAGCCCTCCATCTCCAATGGCAAAGCGAATAAGGCTTCCTGAAGACAATCCTGACTGTAATATCCAACATAGCACGAACAAAATTTAGAAAGCATCCTTCAGCTAATTTAAATTCAATCTCTCATAATGGATACACGGAGTCTTAAACGTATAACACAGTACTAAGCTAGATGGATGGATCTGTTGGTCCTCAAAACGAAGAAAATTACTAATCAGCAAATATTAACTAGAATACTTCATAGACCTTCCTAGCTCGTTTAAAAGGCTTATCAGGAAATAGATTCACTCGTTTTATCTTGAACATACCTGTTGTAAGAAATCTGCATTCAAGGAATTAAATGGTATTGGTGGATCATCTGATGTTACAAGCTTTCCATCATCTTGTAACTCCAAGACAATCTGAGCTTACAAGATACAGAGAGAATTAATGTTAAAACATTTGTTAGTTGGCCGCAAATGTATAATACTAAACACTTTGTATGACCAACCATGAGCTGTAAATATATGTCAAGTACTTACATATTGTTGCTCTGGAACTTGTCCATTGTTATCTGTATCGATGACATACTGACTACACTTCTCATCCTTCCATATCAACACCAGAGGAGTATTTCCAATATGATAATGTGCATGCCTGCAAGTATCACATGAACTTTAGCCGGGAAAGAGAGGAAATGTTGCCATATAACAGTTGAAGCAGCAAGTGGAGTTTAAACAATAAATGATACTGTAGACACCAGGAGAGATCAACTGAAGCAAAATAAATAGGAGAGATCAAATGATGCACTTACTTGTTATAGAACAACAATCCATCCTTGACATAAGGTAATGATCCTGTATAAGCTGAGTGAAGTCCGCTTTGGTCGCAGTTATAAAAAGGAACTGCACTGAACCTGAACTTGTGGTAAAAGGAAGGCGGATCACAAGCACCCGTCTCAGCAAGCTTTGATTGCATCCAAAAGAACCTGAACTCTGCCGTGCATTCATAGAGCGAGTAACCTCTCCAACACACCATATCAATCACGTAGTATGTCTGATCCGACTGCATAAGAAACAGTAACAAACCACCTCCTAGTAAGCTCAATAACGGAGATAAAGTGATAAACAGATAAAATCATAGAGAAAGAACAAAAAAGAAGAGTCTTTGACCTCGTGAAATATACAGTCTAGTATGGAATATGACTGTGCAGGGCCAGAAGTGCCTTTCTTCCTGGCGCCACCAGGCAACGCAGAAGGGAAATGGTGCAAGACGGATCCATTGCGTAGTCTACTAACGGTGGTTCCATCTGATGAAACTACGAAGCATCTTTTTCCAGCTGGTCTTGCTAACACATACCTAAAGCCAACCATTTTCTCATAATCAGATTCGAATTTAAGCAAACCGAACATTTCTCAATTTGAGAATGAGAAGAAGCAGTGAGGGTTTACCAATCTAGGCTCAGATTATCAGGGACGTCGATCATCCATTCGGGTAGCATAAGCTGCCTCGCGAACCACTTGCGTGCCTCGGGTCCTCTGAGCCTGGAAGCGTGGCGAACGTCAAAGCTACTCGATTCCGATTCTTCACCGGCATCGAGGTCTGGCTCGGCTTCAGATAGTACTTCCGGGTCGACATCGGGAGAGGTGGATTGGAGAGAGATGACGGAAGATGCGAGGTTTCGGGCTCGCTGCTGGGCGTCACTGCGATTCTGACACTGACGGAGAAGGGATAGCTCTCGGCGTTTCTGTTGATCGGAGATAGGTCGTCGCTTGAAAGGACGGCGGATATCATGCGGCGCCATTTTTGGATGAAGAAAAGTTGTATTGAAGCGGTAGCGAGTTCGAACAACAATGCTCTATTAGAGAGGATAGAAACAAAAATTCTCAAATGTTTGACCGGTTAAGTTTCCCAATTACGAAAGTTGGTCAACCGGTCCAGGTAGTTATTATCCTTACGTGTCATCATGATATAGTTTCTCCAATTTTCTTTTCTTTTTTTTTCTCCCACCGAGAAAAGCCGCATATATAGTCACACAAATTACACTCACACTCATTTTCTTGTTTCTTCCTTTCAAAATTCATCTCTCGCATTGATTCTTCAACCATCGGAGATTCTTCGGAAAGTCTACAATCGAAGAATCGGAACAGAGATTAGAAGCAGCGAAGAAGGAAGAGTCATGGGGTCAACGCCCCAGAGCGAAGACATCTCTGGCAACAATACCAACGCGTTGCCCAACGGAAGCAGCAAAAGATCTCCATCTTCATCGAATGATAAACCTTCTTCACCCGAGCGCGAAAAGGTTTCTGATCAGAGACCCTTCTTCTTCATCAATCGTCGAATACCCTTTCCGTGCCATCTGGAGGCTCTGGTTTGAATTTTAGGGGATTTTGGGGATTTCCCTTTCAATTTCAGCTGGAAAATGGCGGCGGGAGTACCGAGAATCCGGCGGCTGCAGCCGATGATCAGGAGCTCGCGGAGGAGACATCCAAGGATAAATGCACGATGTCTCCTGTAGATTCTGGTGAATGCGATGGCGCTCCAATCTCTGGAGACGCCAAGATTGAGGCCTCCGCGGCGGCGCCACCACCTGTTGCCGGAGGTGTGTCACTCTTACTCTCTTGAAAATCTCTCTGCACTTCGTCTCAATTTTTCCTTTTGGATATGCGAACCTCCTGAATCTGATCTTTTTTTCAATTCGTCTTTGTTCTTGGACTGAATGTCTTCGCTAGGCGCAACACCGATTTTGCCAGAGAAGCCAATAATGGGTTCGCTTCCCTCACGAAACTCTGAGAACCCGTGGTGTAAACTTCTATCACAGTCTGGAGAGGTTCGTTACTAGTTAGAAAAAAAAAAGATAATTCTGGGATTTATCTGTCTTTATCTTGTAATGCTCTTATGGAGGCCATATCCTGACATTTGAGCTACGTATGAGTTTCAGCAACCAAACGTTAGCATTGTTTTATCATGCTTCACCATTGGCTCTAGTGAAACCTGCAACTTGGTATTGAAAGACCTGGATGCCAGTGAAATACTGTGCAAGATCACAAGACAACAGGTTAATTTTTTTCCCCTTAAATGTTATGCTCAAGCATCTGCATTTCATATAAGAAATTGTTTGAGATTCGTCACAGTAGCACTGCTGGATTTTGAGATTTATTCTTGTTTCAGAGAACTCAGTTATGAACTGTTTGTGAACTTCTTAACTATGTACATGTTCAGCCTGGAAGCAGTGGTGTAGCTGTTCTAGAGGTCACAGGAAGCAAAGGACAAGTGATGCGTAATAGAATAGCTGTCACGAAGGATTCTACATGTCAGCTACACTCTGGTGACGAAGTGGTTTTTGGTTCACTCTGGAGCTCTGCTTTCGTATCCCATGTCTTTCCACTCTCTTTATTTTGTACCGAGTTAAGACGGAATATCTGAAGTTGTAGATACACAAAAGTTTTCCCCTTAATTTTTATCCAGATATTTCAGAAAATGTCTGAAGTTGCAGAAAAAGATGGTGGAGTTCAGAAGCCCGCAGGAGAATTTTCGCAGAGACACCTGATCCAGAGACTTCAGATAGATAGAGCCGTGCTCCAGGAACACCTGCAACTTTTGGAAGTGCTTTCAAGATTTAACGAGGACTTAAATCGTTTTTGGTTATCCAAGAAGATCCGCCAAGCGGCGGAGAAACCTGCTACTTCTGTGGTCCAAGATGACGCAGAGCTCGAAATTGACGGCATGGAAGTGAAATTTTCTGTTGATAATCAAAGTGATAAAGCTGCAGATAGTGGAGCAATTAGCAGTCAGAACCAAAATTCCAAAATGGAGGTAGTTACTCTATGTTTCCGTGCGTTGGCGTCATCAACAATATTGAGCATTATATTAACAAAGCTGGTTTCAGATGTTAGATGAGAAAAACGAGTCGGCGAGAAACTCACAACTAGCTTCAACATCAGGCGATGGTCTGCGATCTACAATCTTAAGAGAAGTCATTCAAGCTAGTATTGTTGAAGGAAAACGCTTGGAAGTTTCATTCGAAAATTTTCCCTACTATTTGAGGTGACCATTCATATTAATTTTGTTCGGTTACTAACTATCATGATTTTTAATTCCTTCCTGATATTTGAGTTGGAAAATATGAGAAGTCTATCTTCTTTTTTTCTTGTCTTTGGTATTTTAGGCTTTGCATGGGTACTGTTCTTTGTTTTCTGTATGCTGATCAAGGTCTTCTGTTTTCTATTTGCAGCGAGAATACAAAAAATATCTTAATAGCTGTTTCACATATACATCTGAAGCGAAAAGAATATGCCAAGTATGGCACCGACTTGACCACTTTGAATCCAAGGATCTTGCTTTCTAGTCCCTCAGGTTTGTGGTACCTTGCGTGTGTGTGTGGTTCCTATAGTTATTATAGGCGGCAACATCATTTTTTACTTTTTGGTTGGAGTTGTTTCAGGGTCCGAAATATATCAACAGATGTTAGCTAAAGCACTTGCCAATCACTTTGAGGCGAAATTGCTAATATTTGACAGCCTTCCAATTTTGGAGGTAAGGCATTAAGTTGTTTCCTCTGACGAGTAAATTGCTAATATTTTTAAATCTGAGAGTACCGCGAAAGTGATTTCTGGTGCATCCGTTCTTCAATGTCATGCAGGCTATGACTGCTAAGGAAATTGAGTCACTGAAAGGAGAATCGTCGCGTCTAAGGCAGTGTCTTGAGCTCATTGGTCGGAGGAACAGCTCGGATTTTTCAGCAGGTGAAGGAGATTCATGGAGCCCTTCTTCTTCTCTGGACTCACTGCCTAAGTGGGAGGCGGAGACTTTACCTCGTTCAGTTGGAACGCCAGTGTCTCATACTTTGAAGAAAGGCATGCCCTATTAATTTGTTTGCAACAGAAGATTCTTTTTCAGTTTTCTTGGATTTATGATTGATGATACTTCATTGCAAAAAAAAAAAAAAACACTTGCAGGTGACAGGGTAGAATTCATCGGTTCTAAGTTCTATGGGGAACTTTTAATTGGGCTTAAAGGGAAAGTTATGTTAGTATTTGATGAGAATCCTTCAGCTAAATTGGGTGTTAGATTTGATGAGCCCGTACCTGATGGAGTTGATCTTGGTGATCTGTGTGAAAAGGGACATGGGTTCTTCTGCCATGGTAACTTCTTGTTCGGTACTGCATTGCTTACTGGTCCTTTGCAGCTCTTGTCTCACGAACCGTTTCTTCTGTTTCTTTTCTATAGCTATTGATCTTCGGGTCGAAAGGTCGAGTTCTCGGGATCTAAGTAAACTACTTATTAACACGTTGTTTGAGGTACTTGTTCTCTCAGTTACAAAGTAATAAATTTGTTTTTGGTCATATCTTTTTCCATGTGCTCATTATCTTCATCTGTTTCCAGGTTGTCCATGCTGAGAGCGGAACTTCTCCGTTTATTCTCTTTTTGAAAGATGCGGAGAAGTTTGTTGCTGGAAATTACTCTGCGTTTGAAACAAGACTTGAATATCTCCCAGAAAACGTAATTGTGATCGCTTCACAGACACACTCTGATAATTACAAGGAGAAGGTAGTTACTGCCCAATGATTTTGCCCCAGTTGCATGCACTGAGCAAAAGTTAGAATGCTTTTATTATTAGCTTAACTAAAATCATGCGTTCACAGGCATTTTAATCAGTGCCAATCAGGCATTCTCCTTCTTTAATTCATAGGTTGAACCGTTGAAGTAGGCTTTAAATATTGTGAATTCACGATAGAAATTTGATTACTTTGCAACATGAGCACATTTATAGCATATTGGTTACTTGTAACTCTGGGATTTCTAATCCATAGCTAGCTCATTTCTTTTCATCCATTTTGCAGTCTCACCCTGGTGATTCTACCAGGTTCGGCAACAGCCAAACAGCTCTTCTCGACTTATCTTTGCGAGTAAATCAACGTTCCCTCTTTTCTTTGTTTGTTTCATAAGCAGGAAAATTTAACATCACAAGATTAAGTACAGTCATTCGTAAGGCAAATGACCATTTAATGCATGTTATCCGGTTTCTTCTGCTGTAAATCTCTATTATATTTATGTCTAGGACCATTGGGATTATTTCATGCTCATATATGCCTTACATGAACTGTCATCTGTTCTGTTCCTCGGAAACAAGCATATTTAATCCTGCGATTCTTATTTCAACTGGCTACTGTGAATCCGCAGAGTATTCCCTTCACTTCTGGAGTGGGTTTAATGTTACCTTTACTTTATATTCCGCAGAATTTTGAACGACTACGTGAGCCAGGCAAGGAAGTCCCAAAGGCAACGAAACTTCTAACGGAGCTCTTTGGGAATAAAGTTACTATTCAAATGCCACAGGTTTGTTACTATGGTCTTCCCTACATAAGCATGCTCGTCTGTTGTCTGTCAGACTTGATGGAGCTAGTTATTTCCAGGATGAGGATCTTTTTAGACTCTGGAACCATCAGTTGGATCGTGATGCTGAGACTCTGAAATTGGAGGCTAATTTCAATCAGTTGCGCTTGGTATGCTATTTAGCTGTTTTCTTGGATTTAATATGTAGAAAAAAAGTCATGGCAGCATTTTATGTCTGGACACAGTATACATTTTACATATCAGGTTCAAAATCCTTGGAGTGAATAATCTTTAATTTTCTTAGGTGTCCTTATCTGCATATCTAGCCTCATTAAATCTGTGGCATTTTTGCTATTCATTAAAGCCTTTACCTCTATCTGTCATCCTCTTTCAAAGCTTGATTGCTGGCATCTTAATGCAGGTGCTGGAACAATGTGGACTAGAATGTGAAGGAATTGAGACGCTGTCCATGAAGGATCTCACACTTCGAAGCGACAGTATGTTTTCCCTTAGTTCGGCATGATGACTGAAATTAATTGACAGTGGAATGGTTTTCCAAATCGTTGAATTTGACTTTCTGCTTTAGGTGCAGAAAAGATTATTGGATGGGCTCTGAGTGACCATCTAAGGCGTAATCCTGATGCTGATCCAGAAAAGTTTATCTTGTCTCTTGAAAGGTAACTGGCATTTGGCAGCTTGTCCCTGTGCATTTCTGCTCTAAAATATCTGTTTCAGTATTGATTGCAAACTTTGGATCGTTGCAGCATAGAATTTGGAATTGGACTTTTACAGGATCTTCTAAATGAATCTACGAGCTCAAAGAAGTCTCTCGAGGTTAGGAAATTGTCTTGGAATAAATTGAATTGTTTTGTTTACCGACTTTCATAATGGAAATGGCTCCTATCATGAAACAACTGTTTACTTTTCTCTGTTTCTTATAGGACACTGTGACAGAAAATGAGTTTGAGAAGCAGCTTTTAAGTGATTTTATTCCGCCCAGTGACATTGGCGTTAGATTTGATGACATTGGGGCACTTCGGAATGTCAAAGACACCTTGAAGGAATTGGTTATGCTTCCTTTACAACGGCCTGAACTTTTCTGCAAGGGGCAATTGACAAAGGTAGTTCTACTCTATGCCTTAGGTTTCAGAAAACCCAAATTTTTTTACGAGGTCCTGCCTGAATATATTATGAAGGGCTCACCTTTTATCTGAGTGTACATGATTTTTGTTGGGGTAATGATGATAAGTTATAGTAGCTGATAATTTGGTTTTCCTGAAAAGTCTTCTCTTTAGGTTTAGTTGTTACTTGTTAGGAAAGTATAAAATAATTGTGTTTTTGACATGTGCATTGGTGGCTTCCTAATCAGTCCGCTCCTGTACTTTTCTAAGCAGCCTTGTAAAGGAATTCTCTTATTTGGACCTCCTGGAACCGGAAAGACTATGCTTGCAAAGGCAGTGGCAAAAGAAGCTGGTGCTAACTTCATCAACACCTCAATGTCAAGCATCGGATCTAAGGTAACATAATACCTGAAAAGTTGTACTCGTTACAGGGACTCTGCTGTTCAAACTTGTCTTCTTTTCAAAACCTGTAGATGTTTGGTGAGGCTGAGAAGTATGTCAAAGCAGTCTTTTCATTGGCCAGCAAACTTTCCCCTAGCGTTATCTTTGTGGACGAGGTAATTTTTCATGGTGAAATTATTGAGTGAATGTTGCTTGTAAGCAAACCACTGACAGTCTTGGAATATATTAACTGTCTTGTAGGTGGACAGCATGCTAGGCCGAAGAGAAAACCCCGGGGAACATGAGACCATGCGGAATATGAAAAATGAGTTCATGATAAATTGGGACGGTCTAAGGACAAAGGAGAAGGAACGTGTTCTGGTTCTTGCAGCCACAAATCGGCCTTTTGACCTTGATGAAGCCGTCATTAGACGGTTACCCCGTAGGTAATTATTATATGGCTTCCTTGTTGGAGACTAAGCTTCTTCTTCTTTTGTCAACCTGACATGAGAGTATAGGTTGTGAGACGTTTGTGGTATTGACTACTGCAGGTTGATGGTGGGGCTACCAGATGCTCCGAACAGAGCAAAGATACTAAGGGTCATACTTGCGGAAGAAGACTTGTCCCCTGATATTGATCTTGATGGAGTTGCAAGGATGACTGATGGATATTCTGGAAGCGATCTCAAGGTTAGTAATTCTCTTATCCTTTGTTATGATCTGCCAAAATGAAAATAATTCTCATATATATACCTTGTTGTTTATCTTCTGGTGCGCGCAGAATCTATGTGTTGCTGCTGCCCACCGTCCAATCAAGGAGATATTGGAGCAGGAAAAAGTTGTGAGTTTTCTGTGTATTCAATCAGTGAGTTTTTTTTTTTGTATATTGTATGCATTTGCGTAAACATCTCTAAGATATGTTTTTTGGATCAATTATTATGGTAGGAGCGAGATGCTGCTCTGGCTGAAGGCAAAGCTCCTCCAGCTCTAAGGGGAAGTTGTGATATCCGAGCTTTAAACATGCAGGATTTCAGATACGCACATGAGCAGGTAAAGATTTGCTTATGCTGTATATTCTTGTTTGGTATCAGACTCAGGCTCAGCGAACTGTAACTATTGTCCTTGGTGTTGAATCAGGTGTGCGCGAGCATCTCGTCAGAGTCGGTGAACATGACAGCGCTTCAGCAGTGGAACGATCTCTACGGGGAAGGTGGATCTAGAAAGAAGACATCACTCAGCTACTTCATGTAAAGATTGAAACTAATTCATAGACCATAACTCTATTTTAGTCTGGAATAGAGCTCTCAGGTTGGAGGCAGAAAGTGTTTATGTAGTTAGTTCAGGGGAAATAGATAATACAGTTTGTGTTTGTATAGCTGCTAATGTAGATGTAGTGAGTTCCGACAGAATAACCGACTCTGGTTTTTGATACAGAAAAGAACAATTTGTTAATATGAAGTGTTTTCGATCAATCGCATGATCTTTGGTTTTATAGTTTAACTGAGGCTACGACCGGTTTAGTTGATTGGTAGAAAGACTCTTTTATAGCTTAACTTAACGTAGGATCTCTTAATAATTAAGATTCGAAATCTAAACCGACTCTGAGTCTGGGTTTTCCACGCCTTTAAAAGGGGGTCGACTTTTCCCTCTCTTAACTTTATCACAAGCTTCAGCCGTTCGCGCTCTTTTATGTGAGTTTGGTTTTAAATTCCGATTGTTTTCTTGTTAGGGTTTGGCTCGACTCATCTCGATTCGGCTACCGTCGTTTATCCTTACATGATTTTGCCGCTGGTCATGGAGGTACGTTCTTTTCTTTGCCTAGGGTTTCTCAAACTCGTTGATTTCTGTTTCTGGATTACTTGGTATTGATGTCTTTGTCGGAGACTTACTTTTCGGATTCATATTCCAGGGACAAAGCAGCGCGAGAGGGGAGACGCATATCTGATCAATTCTCGTTGATCTGATGGCTTTTCTTATTGCGTTATCTGTCTCTATAGATCAAACCATCGCATAGTTTTTGTTTGGGATTTCAAACTGAGAGAGAGAGAGAAAAAAAGAGGAGATGTGTATATGACCTTTGCCATGACAGGTGCGCTTGCTTGGCAGGTCAAAACCACTCTTCTTTCATATGCTGCTTGCATACCGGATCATATGCTTCTTGCATACCATACCACACACAAGAGTATCTTACTCTTTTCTATGCTGCTTGCATACTTTTTTATATGCTGCTTGCATACTCGTTTATGTGCTGCTTGCATACTGATTCACATGCTGCTTGCATACCACAAAGAGTATCTTACTCTTTTTATATGCTGCTTGCATATTCGTTTATATGCTGCTTGCATACTGTTTATATGCTTCTTGCATACTCGTTTTATATGCTTCTTGCATATTGTTTCATATGCTGCTTGCATATTGTTTTATATGCTGCTTTCATGCCACAAAGAGTATTTTACTCTTTTCTATGCTGCTTGCATACGTATTATATGCTGCTTGCATACTCGTTTATATGCTCTGCTTGCATACTCTTTTATATGCTGCTTGCATATTGTTTCATATGCTGCTTGCATACCACACACCAAAGAGTATCTTTCTCTTTTCTATGCTTCTTGCATACGTTTTATATGCTGCTTGCATACCACAAAGAGTATCTTGCTCTTTCATATGCTACTTGCATATATTAAACATGCTTCTTGCATACAACAAAGAGTAGGCATCACTTGTGCTCTCTAATATGCGTTATTAAGCTATCACTTGTGCAAACATGCAGGATTTCAGATACGCACATGAGCAGGTAAGATTTACTTATGCTGTATTATAATTATTCTTCTTTTTCATGTAAGACTCAGGCTCAGAGAACTGTAATTGCTGTCCTTGGTGTTGAATCAGGTGTGCGCCAGCATCTTGTCAGAACATGACAGGCTTCAACAATGGACCGATCTCTAGAGGGAAGGTGGATCTAGAAAGAAGACATCACTCGGCTACTTCATGTAAAGACTGAAACTACTTCAGAAACCATGACTCAGTTTTAGTCTTGAAAAGAGCTCTCAGGTTGGAGGCAGTATGTGTTGTACATGTAGTTTGTTCAGGGGAATATAGATAAAACAATGTCTTTGTATAGCCTGCTAATGTAGTGAGTTCGACAGAATAACCGGCGGGTTATTTATAAAGAAAAGAAACCGGTCAGGTTTAGTTAATAGTTTCAAACGACTTGTATACTTTGGGGGTGATGAGACTCGTGATCCAATGCTTTTGTTTTCGCGTAATAGGTAATACAAAGTGTTCTCTCCGAAAATATTCGATCAATCTTTTACAATAGCATCTTTGGTTTTATAGCTTAACTGAGACTACGAGCGGTTTAGTTGGTTGGTAGAAAGACTCTTGTACCATTGAGATCGGACAATCTTCTTTCATTTTCTCCAGCATGATTAGAGTTTCAACTAACTTAATGCAGTTTCTTCTGTAGCTTAAGACTTTTTTTATGTTGGGGGCTGGATAATCTGAATCCATAATCAAACCTCTTATGCTCATTCTCATTCAATTTCTTTAATGTAGCATAAACCCACTTCACCGGTTTCCAACTACTCTTAAGAAAAGACATCCCATGAAGTTCATCCATATGCTGTTGTAAACCAGATTAGCTTAAGATTTTATCATATATTGTACACGAGACCCAATACTAGTAAACCAAAGTGAGTATCTAGCAGTGTTTGTATATGCTTTTCTTGATGCTTTGCCAATTGTTTTTAAGACATTTAAGGAATGAAGTCTTGTGACATATATAGTTAGCAAACTTAAATATGTTTCTCTCAAAGTTCACTACCAGAATAATATTGGCTGCTCCAACATCTTTCATACTATCAAATTTAAAGTTTAGCATCCCTTAAAATGTATATAAGCATTTCTTTTAGAAATATTCAAGTTTGATGATATGGTTTGGTTATCAACAATAATTCGAACGACTTGAACCAAACCGAATTATAAACCTCCGGTTTGGTTGGATTGAGCAGGTGCCTCTGTCGACACGCAGTTCAGCTCTATAATGTGGATCCGGCAAGCGATCCACACAGATGTATAACTCCTCCGTCTCCGAGATCAACTCGAGCTTCCCGCACAGAGGAGAAGGAATCAGCGAATCGAAAATGTCAGATCTGGGCGCGACATTGCCGTCGCCGTCTTCAGCGCCGAGATCCGCCTCAGACTTCTTCTCCGATCCTTACGACTCGCATCCTCTATGGTTCAAGCCTTCACTCTTCCTTTCCCCTGGCTTCGACTCCGAGTCTTACATCTCAGAGCTCCGTACATTCGTTCCCTTCGACACTCTCCGATCTGAGCTCCGCTCCCACCTCGCATCACTCAACCGTGAACTTGTTGATCTCATCAATCGAGACTATGCGGATTTCGTGAATTTGAGCACTAAGCTCGTGGACATCGATGAGGCTGTAGTCCGCATGCGCGCACCGCTCCTTGCGCTCCGTGAGAAGATCACCGGATTTCGTGGATCCGTGGAGGCCGCACTTTTCTCACTGAGGAGTGGATTGCAGCAACGCTCCGATGCTGCTGCTGCGAGGGAGGTTCTCGAACTGTTGCTTGATACTTTTCACGTCGTGTCCAAGGTACATAATTTTAATTTCTGAATCTGAATTTCTCACTGAGCAAGTGATTTCCGCAAAATTGTCTCATGAAAAATCTCGTCATTGATCACTGGATGTGGGCAAGCTTTTCGGTCGTTTTAGTCTACTCTGAGTGGATATTTTTATTCAGTATCCTCAATGCAAAAATATATATTGTTCTTCATGGTTTTGAATTATAGTTCCGTTTATACTGAGCAAAGATGTTTCTCCATTGCTTTTTTATTTCTTTCTTGGTAATTGAATAGTCTGAATGCTTGACGTAAATAATGTCTGTTCATTGTAAATGTAGGTTGAAAAGCTTATAAAAGTTCTACCAAGTGCTCCTTCTGATTGGCAAAACGAGGATGCGAATTCGCTGGGAAGGAGTTCTGTGAATGATGAAAATTCCACGCAGCAAGATGGGACAACCATGAGAGAAACACAGAGCATGCTTCTGGAAAGAATAGCTAGTGAAATGAATCGGCTGAAGTTCTATATGGCTCATGCACAGGTCTCCATCATGCATTTACTTTTATTTCTTTGCTAAACTATTGTGGAAGTCGCAATTTCTTGTTCAGCTCAAAATATAGATTACATTAGGAATGCACCTCGGTTCCTTTTACAGTCCAAACTCTAATGTATCAACATCTGGACAAGTTTTCCAAGGAATAATTGAGACAATTGATAATCGTAGGAAATTTTGCTATTCAGTCCTAGCCGTTCTGGCGCGTCAAAGTTATAAAGAGAATAGCGAAAGATTGTGTTACTTATAGGATAATAATGAAAGAGGTTTGAGTATACTTCATTTAAGAGTAGTATCGGCGATCAAAACTAGTTATTCGCCTGGGGCTTTAGAAATGGCTGGGCTTGCTAGGAAAATTCATTGTTTTTGAGAAGATTGCTGACAGAAAAAATAGATACGTGGTTGCTACTGTGAAATCTCTGGTGCTCTGCGAAAACTCTATTATATTTGCTAGCCTCAGAAGACAACAGAAAGTCTTACGACTGATGCTCACTACTTTTTTCTGTTATGCCAGTACAGAACCTGCCTTTCATTGATAACATGGAGAAGAGGATTCAAAGCGTCAGTGTGTTATTGGATGCTAGCTTAGGTCATTGCTTCATTGACGGGCTAAACAACAGTGACACAAGCGTCCTTTACAACTGCCTACGTGCATACGCTGCCATTGATAACACCAAGAACGCAGAAGAAATTTTTCGTACAACGATTGTGGCTCCATTTATACATAAAATTATTGCACGTGAAACATCAGCAGATGCTGCTGGAACATCGGGAGATGAACTTGAAAACGATTACGAACAGATCAAGCAGTTTGTTGTGAAGGAGTGTAAAATTCTGCTAGAAATATCTTCAACTGGTAATTCTCTCAATTCTATGTGACCATTTGTGCTGCAGATTTCCAATGAAGTTACATTTTTCTTCGGCAAAGAAGTTTTCCTGTTAAGCATTCTTAGAAGAACTTTATTGCTAAGAAGTATCTTGTTGCTAAAACAGAGAAATCGGGTTTGCATGTCTTCAACTTCTTGGCAAATTCAATTCTGAGAGAAGTTCTTTCCGCGATTCAGAAAGTCAAACCAGGAGCATTTTCCCCTGGAAGGCCTACTGAATTCTTGAAGAATTACAAGGCAAGCTTGGATTTCTTGGCATATCTGGAAGGTAGGATAACTGATTGATATCTTTCTCTGAGCTTGATCGCATGGCTTATCTGATGCATTGTGAACTATCTGCATGTGTCTTATATAAGAAACTAATTTAACTTAACACAGGTGATGAGATTATTTGGATATTTTTCAGTTTAGTCATACCATATACTTTTTGTGAAGGTTATTGTCCGTCAAGGGCTGCTGTCACTAAGTTTAGAACTGAAGCAGTATGTATCGAATTCATGAAGCAATGGAATGTGGGAGTATACTTTTCACTGAGGTACTCGAGAAATATCATAGATGACAGTTGACTTACAGTTAGATATTTGGCTTCTCAGCTTCTCTAACTCGAGAAAATACATAATTTCAGGTTTCAGGAGATAGCTGGAGCCTTGGATTCTGCTCTCACTTCGTCTTCTCTTGTTTTCATTCAGGATTCTGATTCCAACTTAACGCTCAGACAGAGCGCTACTCTTTTGGAGAGCTTGCGATCATGCTGGAAAGAAGATGTTCTTGTTTTCTCTGCTGCTGATAAATTTCTTCGCTTGACCTTGCAGCTTATTTCGAGGTTTGTGAAAATTGACTTTTAATACTATCCACACTTGCTAGTTTTTGTTTCACTTCTCATTTTGACAAAGTGTTAATAACATGTAGATATTGCATTTGGGTGTCATCTGGGCTGCATACTAGAAAGGGTAATCCCAGCCCGAGTCCTGGATGTGATTGGGCAGTTTCAGCCACTGTTGAAGATTTTGTATATGTAAGTCACTTTCTATCTAGATTGTAATCTTAGCTCCTCTTGTTTTGGACTTTTTGTGATTTCTACGATTTTGTGTTTACTAAATCAGCTGCAGTTTGAATATATTGAATTCTGGTCATACACACCATATGGTTTGATAATTTGAATATATTGCAATATTTACACGTCTCCTTCCTTGCAGGTTATACACGATGTAAATTTTCTAGTCGCAGAAGTTTGTGGCGATTACCTTGGACATATATTACACTACATATCTTCATGCTCCAGTGAAGTTCTTGATGTGGTGAGGATGAGCATGTTACAGGGTGGTGATAAACTAAAGGAACTGCTACCTTTAGTTACCAACACAATAATTGAAGTCATTGTTGATAAATCTGTTGAGGTAAAGCCCTGAACTATAAATTAGGTGCCTCGTCTCATTTATGCACTCAAGATTTATTTTGACGGCCTTAATGAGAGCACCTGCAAGAGCAGTGTTGACTGTAATTTGATTAATAGCCGAATATGTTAGTGTTATTCTTCTCCAAGTATTATACGTATTCAAGTTTGTAATGGTGTATTATTTCTTCTCTTTTATAGTGCCTAAGGCAGGTGAAGGGAATAACGACGACATATAGGATGACTAATAAACCGCTGCCGGTTAGGCACTCACCATACGTTGTTGGCATATTGCGTCCTCTAAAGGTATTGGTTCAGCTTTGGGGTTGCGGTTTGAAGAACGTTCATGTAGTTACTTGATTTATGGATTCTGAAGAGTTGATCATTGCACATAATAGGCATTTTTGGAGGGAGACAATGCTACACATTACTTGACCCAAGAAACAAGGGACGAGTTACTGCTTCGCACAGTCACTGAAATTACCAGGCGGTATTACGAAGTAGCTGAGGAGCTTGTTAGCGTGGTAAGTATTCTGTTTTAAACTCTTAGGATTATAAATTAGTGCATTTCATTAGTGAGCTTTTATGACTAAGATTTATCATGTTATGTTACAGGCGAGGAAAACAGAGTCGTCGATTCAGAAATTTCGTCAAAATGCACAGAAACGAACAGGTGCAGCGTCAGGTGCCTCTGACCAGAATGTATCTGAAACAGACAAGATGTGTATGCAGCTATTCCTTGATACTCAGGTAACCACTCTTTCTCATGCTTCTGTTGTGTCAAAATAAAGTGTTGAGAAACAAGTGTAACATCATCGGCTGATAATATCTTATCAGGAGTATGGCCGAAACATATCTGCTTTGGGGTTAAAACCGGCAGAGATCACGGCTTATTGTTCGCTCTGGCAATGCGTTGCACCTGCGGATAGGCAAAACACGATCAGTGTTTAAGGACGGGCTCACACTGCATTTTCATACAACATTGCCGTATCATATATCTTATAATAAAAATTAGTTTCTTCGTTTTTTTTTTTCCGCTTGTGCTTGTTTATTACCAGTGAATAGAAGAAGAAGAAGAAGAAGAAGAGAGTTTTGTTAAAGAGAGAGAGAGGTGTTTTTCCGACACTACATTATGACAGAAATCTAATGAGCAGCTTTGGCCATTCAATCCTTTGTTGGACTATTTTCATCTTCCGTATGTAATAAACAAGTACCATATACTGGTCTAGCTATTTTCGTATAAACTAAACCAGAGAAATTATCACTGGTCCCTAAAGATAGTAAATTGGTGTTCTTCAGCATACTAATCTCATTTTTGGTTCTCTCGAGTTCGAGTATAATAATTGAAAAATGAAAAACGTTAAGGGACATAAAAGACTTTTTATATACGAAAAAAAATAAAATTAATTTTGAAATGAAAATGATTTGCCAGAAAAAGAGTCAAAACCCTAGAGAACGTGGACCATTTTGACATCTAACCAAATTACAAGAGAGCCCCAAACCCCCTTGTCGAACACAACGCAGACACTGTAAGCAAAAAATCCCAGAAAACAATCTATCATGGCTGAAATCTCGGCGACTTCGTTTCCTTCTTCTCCGTCATCTGCTCTCGCGTTTCGTCGCTCCCAAAATGGTCATCTCTCTGCCCCGTTTCATTTCCTTGTTATTATATTTACCAATCTTTCTAGTTCGAATATATAACAATTTTCCAGTTTGCTGACACTTACCGTTTCTATTGTCTATTATATTCCGGGAAAATGGTCTCTGAGTTATTGATCTCTGATTACGTTCCAGCAGATTGTACTCGGAATGTAGCTGAAATCTTTTGATATGTTTTCGCAGGTAGCTTAAGATGCCAGAATGTAGCTTGTCCAAGAACCATTTCCTTGTTTCAAGAGGTATGTCCAATTGGAATTGATACTTATCAAATCAAATCACGTTCCCATTATTGTATCTAACATCCTTCACGACCTCTTTCTCTAATTGCTTTTACTGAATTGCAGTTATCTGTGAAAAAAAGCCAGCTTGTTGGCATCGGCCATGTTCCTGGATCCCGCGGCTGCAAGAATCAAGGTGAAGATCAGCATTACACTGAAATTCGATCCTGTGATGAAATTTCAGGAGCATTCTGTATCCTATTTTGGTTATAACGTTCTAAACACTCTGTGGTCTTGAATGATGCACAGCTATTCGAGCTGTTCTCTCCAGTGATGAACAAACTGTCGTGGCTGCTGATTCAAACGGTGCCGGGCTTCGTGGCAAACTGAAGAAAGTCGTTCTAGCTTACAGTGGAGGCTTAGACACCTCCGTCATTGTGCCATGGCTTAAGTACGTTTTTTTCCTTTTTCTCTAGCAAGAATAATTTCTTAAGTCATCCTCTGGTTATAAAACAACTTCGTTCATGAAATTCAATCCTTCCACTACACTTACATGTAACTATTTGTCTCACAGGGAGAACTATGGCTGCGAAGTTGTGTGTTTCACCGCTGATGTTGGTCAGGTACACTACATTGATGCCATACTGTTGACTATTTTAGTTGAGGAATGAAGTTTTCTATTAGCATTCGGTTTATGTCTTCTTAACCTCTAAATGCTTTTGATATGAAGGGAATAAAAGAGTTGGACGGTTTGGAACAAAAGGCCAAGGCTAGTGGTGCTTCTCAGTTGGTCGTTAAGGATCTCACTGAGGAGTTTGTGAAAGATTACATATTCCCTTGTCTTAGAGCTGGTGCCATCTATGAACGCAAATACTTGCTTGGTACCTCCATGGCTCGACCTGTCATTGCTAAGGTAACAACAATTCGAGAGCTTTTAGAAATTTCTGTGAAGGAACCCAAAATATATCCTATTATCTCTAATACAACTTGTAAATGGTTAGGCCATGGTAGATGTAGCAGCAGAGGTTGGAGCTGATGCTGTTGCACATGGGTGTACTGGCAAAGGAAACGACCAGGCAAGTATACTTGGAATGTCTTGCTTAAGAGTCACATCGGAGAAACACACTTGTCGATTCTTACACTGCTTTTTTTTTACTGATTGATTGATCAGGTTCGGTTTGAGCTCACCTTCTTTTCGTTGAACCCTGAACTTAAAGTTGTGGCTCCATGGAGAGAATGGGAAATCATAGGCAGAGAAGACGCTATTGAGTATGCCAAGAAGCATAACGTTCCCGTCCCAGTGACAAAGAAATCTATTTACAGCCGAGACAGAAACCTCTGGCACCTTAGTCATGAGGTAAAATAAAAGTCAAATGTTGGTTTGTCACATTGCTCAGTTCCTAAAAGTGTATAGCCAACTGATATTGAACATATTTTTGTTGAAAGGGTGATTTGTTGGAAGATCCTGCAAACGAGCCGAAGAAAGACATGTACATGATGAGTGTAGATCCTGAAGATGCTCCTGATCAGCCTGAGTAAATTCCTTTTCTCTCTAAAACCTCTGTTTGCAATTTTTGATGAGTCCTTGTGTCGGTCTAATGAAGGAGCATTATACAGATACATCGAGATCGGGATAGAGTCTGGACTTCCAGTGGCACTCAACGGGAAGGCTCTTTCTCCAGCTACACTTCTCACTGAGCTTAACACAATAGGAGGCAAACACGGCATTGGCCGGATCGACATGGTTGAGAACCGTCTTGTTGGGATGAAGTCACGTGGTGTCTATGAAACCCCCGGAGGCACCATCCTCTTTGCAGCTGTACAAGAGCTAGAGTCCCTCACTCTAGACAGAGAGAGCATTCAGGTGAAAGACTCATTAGCACTGAAATACGCAGAGTTGGTCTACGCGGGAAGATGGTTTGATCCGCTTAGAGAGTCCATGGACGCTTTCATGGAGAAGATCACTGAGACAACCACAGGATCCGTTACACTGAAGCTGTACAAAGGATCTGTGTCGGTTACAGGGCGTAAGAGTCCCAACAGTCTGTATAGACAGGACATTTCTTCGTTTGAAGGGAGTGAGATCTACAACCAAGCTGATGCAGCTGGGTTTATTCGGCTTTACGGTCTTCCTATGAGAGTTAGAGCGATGCTTGAGAAAGGTATCTAGAAAAGGGTTTCGTCATGTTTACTTGGAATTGTGAGTTTGATTTGCTTGACATTAGAAGAACCATTTGTTGTGGTTAAAAAAATTGATGCGTTTTAGCTTCAACTTCTTTCGGAATAATTATGTTATGTTTCTTCTTCACTGTGTTTTGTTTTCATTTTGGAGATATTGAATAAATGTGTTTCGCTCGCCGTCACAATGTTACATTTTCACTACAATAATTTGTAAGAATTCGATATAAAACAAATTATATGAATTTCCTACTCTTATGTAAACGATTATTTGAATTAAATAATTTACTCTCCGAATATTTAGAGGAGATTTTCCTTTGTTGACAAAAAGGGAAAAAAAAGAATATTTACAGTAATGTTAAAGGTTATGCGAAACCTATATTTTTATATATACAAAAAAAATCTCATCGGACTTTAATATCCGGTTCGCTCTTCCTCCTTACTCAAGAAAACAATTTGCATTTTTTTGCGTCTCTCTCAGATCCGTCTCAAGGTTTTTCCCTGAATCGAGTGTGTAGCAGCCATGGACGGTGCGGCAGAAGGATCTCAGCAGCCTCATCTTACTCTAGCTAACAAGCTCTTCCACCTCAATCATCCCGATGTGCCAGACATCGAGAAAGTCCAGCTCAAAGCTGACGTCTTGGAATCCATCAAATCCGATGGTATAGTTGCTTGTCTTCTCTAATCAGTGAGCATGATAGTTTAAGATTGCTCGAGTATCTTCGGGATTTTCTGTTCCTGAATGTTGGGTTGGTGTTTTTGTTATTAGGTATGACTCCCTTGTACGAAACCCTAACGGCGACTTCGGTGCTGGAGCTAGATCAGACCTTGCTGGATTCTATGCTAGCTAATAACGAAGAGGAGCTCAAGAAGCTCGACGAGAAGTAAGTTCCCTTCTTCCTTTTGCTTCTATATCTAGCTTCGGTTTGTTTTCCGTAAGACGATTCTGGAAGATTTTGTTCCGTATTCAGTTTCCTAGATTCATATACCGATAGTTTCTGGCTAATAGAGGCTTGATTTCCACTGCGGGATGCAAAATTTTACAACTTACATTGCCTTACTAGTCGAATTCTCGTATTAGTGCCTTTTGATTTAGATAGATTGAGTGAAATTGTAGCATTATGATCAACTGGGTCTTGACTTGGATGTTACAGAACTGTGTGACGTTTTAGAAAACGAGTCTCTTGAATTGGATGTTACTGAGTAGCTGATGATTTTGAGGGACTGAGTTTTAGATTAGATGTAGCTTTTCAATCATAGCACATGATACGAGAATTTGGATTGAATTGTGTTTAATCCATCTTACACATTTTTTTCCTTCTCCTTTGTCTAGGATTGCGGATGCAGAAGAAAATTTGGGAGAAAGTGAAGTCCGTGAAGCTCATCTTGCTAAGGCTCTGTATTTCATCAGGATTAGTGATAAGGTATGATGTCAGCGTGTCAAAGTTAGTCACTATGCACTTCAGAGAAATTCCTTAGCCACTAAATTTTTTGCTTTGTGAATCTAGGAGAAAGCTTTGGAGCAGCTGAAACTTACAGAGGGAAAGACTGTTGCTGTTGGGCAGAAGATGGATCTAGTCTTTTACACCTTGCAGCTGGCGTTTTTCTATATGGACTTCGACTTGGTGTCCAAGAGCATTGACAAGGCGAAAAAGTAAGTGTCGATTAGGCTTTTTGGCTGCATCTTTTGTGACTAGCCTTCATGGATAGTATAACTGAAAGATATGATCTGAAACTTCTGTTTTCTCATGCCAGGTTGTTTGAAGAGGGTGGTGACTGGGAGAGGAAGAACCGGCTTAAGGTTTATGAAGGCTTGTATTGCATGTCCACCAGAAACTTTAAGAAGGCTGCCAGCTTATTTCTGGATTCTATATCAACCTTCACGACTTATGAAATCTTCCCTTACGAGACGTTTATCTTTTACACTGTCCTGACGAGCATCATTACTCTTGACCGTGTGTCTCTCAAACAGAAGGTACATGTCGATGGCTACTTCAAGCTCTCTAAATTTAGTTTTGGCACAACATTGTTCCCTTGCGAGTGTGTGAATCTATTTGAGCAAATGGTTAAAACTATTAATTTTGACAGGTTGTTGATGCACCTGAGATCTTAACCGTGCTTGGGAAGATTCCATTCCTGTCTGAGTTCCTGAACTCCTTGTACGAGTGCCAGTACAAAGCTTTTTTCTCAGCATTTGGTGAGTTTAATACAGAGACCATTTGGTGTATGCATGTTGATTGCTTTATATCTATGCGTTAATAGCTCCTCGTTTTTGGTGTAATTTCTCAGCTGGAATGGCAGAGCAGATCAAGTTTGACCGTTACTTGTACCCGCATTTCCGCTTCTACATGAGGGAAGTAAGAACCGTTGTGTACTCGCAGTTCTTGGAGTCGTACAAGAGTGTTACTGTTGAAGCGATGGCAAAGGCCTTTGGTGTTTCCGTGGATTTCATTGATCAGTAAGCACACTACTAACAAACGCTCAGCTACATTCTTCAGTATCTTTTAGTTTTAACAGCACTTTCTTTAGAAGTGTGATGAAATAACATGATCGTACAAAGCTAAAACTGACTTGATTATTGTTGTATCCAGGGAGCTGTCACGCTTCATTGCAGCTGGGAAGCTTCACTGCAAGATAGACAAGGTTGCAGGTGTTTTGGAGACTAACCGTCCAGATGCAAAGAATGCTCTTTACCAGGCAACAATCAAGCAAGGGGATTTCTTGCTTAACCGGATCCAAAAGTTGTCTCGAGTCATTGATCTCTGAGCATGTTGTCGCATGTTTCTGTTTCGCTCTTTCTTCAAACTTACAACTTGGAAACTCAAACGTTAGAAGAATCTTAAGGTCTGAGATCAATGCCTGTCGGTTCTCTTGTCCCTTTTTTTTCAACTCTAGTTGGTTTGTTTGTCAATGGTGAATTTCCCGGGAACAAAGAGCAAGTTTAATTTAATTGTTTTTGTTTTCGCCAAGTAAATTAACCTGAATGAAATGGTATTGAAAGATGGTAACAAGACTGAGTGAGAATTAACACACGCAGGAGTCAAACACTCTTCTCCTCTTGCATGTATTCCCTTTTTCGTTTCCTCTGACTTTGGATCAAAAACACTGCAGAGTCCATAGACTTTGTCATCGAGCAATCTGAATAGTATTCTCTTCAAACTATACGAATGCAGTTTGTATAACTTGGAATCATTCAGTATGTTAATCACCAAATTCCGGTCACCAACATTTCCGGCGGGAACAACAAACATATTACCCCGTAAAATCTCATTAGCAACTTTATTAGTTTAGAGTAAGGAGACTCATTTTTCTTTCCTTGAGATTTAATAAAACACTAATCAATTCTCCCCTGTGTGCGAAGCTTTACAGTCTCACTCAGCCACAATTCTTTGCTTTTATCCTCTTCTTCATTATCTCTTCTTCCCAATCACTCCTCGTTATGTCCTCAATTTTGAGATTTTGAAAATTTCGAGACCTCCTATTTCTTCGCGAGAGAAATGCATGGGATCGATTTCAAAGAGATTCAGGAAAAGCTCGCCGATGGTTTCCTCCCCTGGCAACGGTCGTTTCAGTTCTGGGCTCGTACCTCCGATATCTACACCGGATATAAGGTTTCTCTTCTCCGGTATTCCTTTCTTCTTTTCCGTCATTTCTCTTACAGTTTCTTACGATTCCTGCAGATTTGAAACTCTGTTTGCTTTTTTTTTTTGTGTGTTTCTCATAGGTATTTCAACTTCGAGTGAGCTTCGTCAAGGATGCGAAGAAGCAGGAGGAAATGTGGGAGAAGCAACATGAACTTGCTGCCCACAAAATTTACTCTATGTGCTCTGACCTTGGTGGTTTCTTCCTTAAGGTCATCTGTATATTCCAATTTTCTTAAGTTTGTTTCTTGTTTAATTGAAGTTTTGCTACTGTTACTCAAATTTGGATTTTTCTTGCTTCTTCTTTTACTGTTAGTGTTTTGCCTTTTTGTGTGGAGACTCTAATAGTCAGTGTTCCCCACTGATCTTGTTATCAAATCTTTGATTTATAGCTGAGAAAGAATGTGCATTTGCTGTTAGATTGTTCACAGTTTCTGATGATGAGTTTTTTCATTGTCTTCAATAGGCTGCACAAATTCTAGGGAAACCTGACCTGGCTCCAGCTGCGTGGGTGAGAAAACTCGTCACTTTGTGTGATCAAGCTCCGGCTACACCTTTTGATGCGGTTCGAGCTGTCCTGGAGAAAGAGTTAGGTCAAAGCATCGGTCAAGTGTTTGAAACATTTGATGATAAGCCTATTGGGTCTGCTTCCATTGCTCAGGTACTAGTTTCTTCGTAACTCAATAGTTTGAATGTAATGCCTATTCAAGCAAAGCACACATTTTCACTTTTGATTTTGCTACTGTTTAGGTTCATCGTGCAAGAGTAAAAGGTGACAAGAGGGATGTTGTTGTAAAGGTGAGAATAGATCAGGAGACAGCTGAAAAAGCTTCCTATCGTCTTTTTAAGTTTCTGAATGTGAGACGACATCATGTTTAGGTCCAACATCCTGGCGTTGAAAGACTGATGATGACAGATATACGGAACTTGCAGCTTTTTGCACTATTCATGCAGAAAACAGATGTCAAATTTGACTTGTTCTCAGTAACAAAGGAAATCGAGAAGCAGGTATTTATTCATTCTCTATGTCTTAGTAAGAATATTGCATCCCTGAGTGAGTAACTAGAAATCCTTGTGTTTCGTTTTCAAGATTGGGTATGAATTCGACTTCGAAAGAGAGGCCAATGCAATGGAAAAGATCCGACGTTTTCTCTATGATAACAACAGAAAGAGTCCTGTTCTGATTCCAAGGGTGCTCCCAAATTTGGTGACCAGGTGCTAATTCAGTAATTCTCAACACTGGTTTAGGCTTTTTCAGTTGTCCTGTTTCACTGATCAAGAGCTATGGTTTTTGTGGCAGAAACTCTTTTCATTGAACTCTTTTATTTTCTCGATTCTATTGAAAAATGAGTGCTGATCAGCGGAATACTCATGATACACACAGGAGGGTTCTAGTTATGGATTACATAAACGGAATCCCAATCTTGAGTCTTGGTGATGAAATGGCTAAAAGAGGGATAAACCCTCGTGGTAAAGTGGCAGATACAGCAAAAAAGTAAGCTCCTCCATTATCTCAGATTGTTTTTTCCAATGCCAGATTGGAACTTATCTGATGCCACGCTGGAAAATGTTTTTTTCGTATTCCCATAGTAAAATACTTAGCAGTTTGTCCCAAGCATATGGCCAAATGATACTGAAGAGTGGCTTCTTTCATGCTGATCCACATCCTGGGAATATCTTGATTTGTAAAGGTTCAGAGGCAAGTCATCTTTTCTTTGTAATTGGCTTACTGTGGTCTTTTGATAGGTTTAGTATATTTTTTTAGTGTAATCTTGTTTCGGCGTTATCAGGTTGCACTGCTGGATTATGGTCAAGTGAAGGAACTACCTGACCACCTGAGACTTGGTTACGCAAATCTAGTCATTGCCATCGCTGATAACAATGCCTCATTGGCATCACAAAGCTTTAGGTAAATCAAAACTCGTTATTACCTGTGCTGTTTTGAAGTAACTTTGTTATCATGAATGTATGTTGCTTGCTTTATATTTAGGGAACTTGGAATAGTTACATATGCAAAGTGTGAGAATGAGCAGCAAGAACTTCTTCAGTTAGCGAAAACAATGTTCGACACAAAGATGCCTCCTGGTGTATCAGTTATGCAACCTTTCTCGGAAGACTCTTCCATCAAAAAGGTTTCTGTTGAGGTAACAACAAACATCTTTTCATCAAGAAATCAAGAAAACCGCAAACAATTGTGTGCTTTTGGATGTACACTGCAAAAAAAACTGACTGTGATTGTTTGTTTGTTGTGGGTAGTCATTTCCAGAGGAACTTTTCTCTGTTCTTCGCACGGTGCTTCTGTTAAGAGGACTCAGCGTAGGGATTGGCGTTAACAATTACTCGTGTGCTCAACAATGGAAGCCTATTGCACAAGAGGCTTTGCTTGCTTCTGGAAGACTCTCAACAGGTTACGAAAATGAATTACGACTCTTCTCTAGTGTGTTCTTGCTTACCAAAAGCTCTTTAATTTTTTTAATAATGGAAGGTAACAACATTTCAGGTAGAAGAAAGCAGAAGCGTAGATTTTGTTCTCTCAGGAGCCTATTCCCAGGAGATTAAGAACACAAACACACAACAGAGTTTGATCTTTCCTTTTTTTCTTCCAAGCATTATTTTCTGAATACAATTAAGGCAGCAAGTTGTGAAAAGAATCTATACTTTATTAATGTCGGTAAAAAAAAGCTTTTTGTAAGTAAAATGAAATTACAACCAGAAAGAGAAACAATCTACGTATGAAATGAAACAATAAAATAAGAGTAAATTACAAGTATTAATCATTTTCTGTTCTTGTTCTTTCTAAAAACGATTTCCGTGTCAAGCCCAAACCCATCGATCTTCCTCACCTCAACGACCTTAGATCTCTTGAACAGTTTCACCAACGGTTTCACACTGTACAGATCGTTGGCCGAGTACTTATCCGTCTTCCCGTGAAGGGACACGTGTAACACGCAAACTCCTCCGGGCTTGAGCGTCCGTTCGATCTCCCCCACGAACTTCTCCGGGTAAAGCGCGTGATCGAACACGTTCGAGAATTCGAAATCGAATGTCTCCGCCTCGAACGGCTGCGCGTGGAAGTCACCTCTCACCACGAGAGGCGGACGCGGCACCAGATCCATCCCGACGGAGTCCATGACGCCGATCAGCCTCAGCGCAGCCACCTCCTGCCCTACTCGCGCGCCGATCGACAGCGCCTTCGATTGATTCGAGAGGAAGCCGCGCTCGCTGAGGCGTTGGAAGAAGGTTGAGAACACTCGCACTTTCCGATCCCAGTCGCGCGTTGTCCACACCTTCCGTAGCTTCGGGTTCTGAGTTTTGTTGAGCTGGTGCTGGATGTAGGCCTCGTATGAGGTGTATCCATGACGGATCCGAATCCCTTCGTCGGCGGCGACGACGGAGGAGGAGGAGAAGAGAGAGTGGCGGAGGAATGTAGACGGGAAAACGAAGAAGAAGACGATGAGAGAGAGTGATAGGAATAGAGAGAGAACGAAGGGTAATTTTGGAATTACGAATTTCATTATGAGAGCTTTCTCTCTCTCCTTGTTGTCTGAGTGCATCAACGAGTGTCATATATGGAATTTAATTGAAATAAAGGAATAAATAAAACTTGATCCAATGTTTCCGCTGTAATAACAAAATATAAAAAAGGATTTTTAAAACTGGCTCCTGAAGAACACAAACGTTTACATCCGTGAAAAGATTAGATCCCTTGTAGAATTCTCAAAGCCTAAAATTGCAAAAGAAAAAACAAACACAGGGATGTGAAAGAAACTTGTACATTCAATGAAGTCATCATTCATCACATTGTTTAAGTTTTTTTAGTTCCCACACCATTTGGTTTAACTTTTCCTCGATCTAGCCTCGGTTAGCATCTTCGGTTAGGGAAGTTACAAACGCCGGCGAGACCCAACCGTTCTTCTTAGCATGCTCAACGTAGTCACTGAACTTCTCCTTTGCATTTGGGATGTCTAAAGCCAGATCTTCAAGCGCGTCTTTGACTCTAGTGAACCCTTTGGTCATCTGGTTTGTGGTTATGAGCCCTTCACCAAAACTCTCCTGGAGAAGATCCAGCATCTTCTTGTCATTCTTCTTCTCCATCGCCATGACCAGCGCCTTCTTCACCACCTCATGGTTGAAGAAAGGCATGTTTAGCTCGTGGATGCATTTGCACGCTTCCGATACGAGCCCTGCGCTCTCGTATTCCTCCAGGAGATTCACTATCTTGTCCTTTGCGTCTTCCACTGCCCATCCGGTTCCACCTCCCCAGCAACGTAGAAGCCTCTCTCCCGCATGTCGAGCAAAGATCAGTGACCTAGCCATCTTCACGGTCTCAGTTCCGCTTGAGTTTGGTCGTAGTTTGTTAGAGATCTCTTCGAGGTTAAAAGGTGCTAAAACATCGTCGATCACAGCTCTAGCTAAGAACAGAGCAAGTTCGTTGGAAGCATCGAGGATGTCAAGAGCTGTATCTTCTGCAGATTCCAGGAGCATGACGAAACCTTCTGCAACATCTTCCGTGGTGAACATCTCGATGTGGAGAGAAGAGAGGAGCACAGACGCCATTTCTTTCTCTCGATTCTTCCTGTCCAGAGCAAGTGTTATCAGCTTCTTTAGAAATATTGGGTTGTACTCTGGCGCTCCTAAATCCTCAAGACTGCGTATGAGCTCAGGTATGTCATCGGAGTTGAAATACTCATGGATGATGGTCACTATCTCTTCCTTGAACCTCTTGAGTTTCTCGTCCTCGATCTGCTGTCTTCCACCTTCACCAGACGGATAACTAAACGAAGCATCAAGCCAGCCGCCAGAGATAGCCTTTGGCACAATCAAATCAAATTTGGCTTTGGCCGAAGGAATGTCAAGCGCAAGATCATCAAGGCTCTCCTTTAACCTAGAGAACCCCTTCACCATTTGACTAGAGTTTATCAGGTTCTCTGAAGCTGCTTCCTTCAGGAATTTCAATACAAGTGGTTCTGCTGCGGAGCTCTCCACGCCAGTAGTCAAAGCCCTCTTCACAACCTCGTGGTGAAAGAAAGACACGCCCAGCTCCCTTATGCAGCGACATGCCTCGTAAGTCTCTCCAGTCTCCACGTATTCGTTCAAAATGTCATCAATCTTCTTCTTCACTTCCTCAACAGAGGTACGTGTCGTTCCACCCCATCTTCTTTCAACTAGCTCGGCATGGTGTGCAGCTGATAGATAGCTTTTCTCTGCAGTTTGGACAACCTGGTAACCTTTGGAAGACTGTGGAAGTGCCTTGCTTGCCCTGGGAAGAAAAGCTGGAGGCAAAATGTCATCCACCACAGCACGTGCGAGGAACAAAGCGAGAACATTGACAACATCAGGTATATCCACCACAAAGTCATCAGCTGACTCAAGCAGCAGGACAAATCCATCTCTTATCTGGTTTGGGTTGATGACATCAGCATACAACGCGGAAAGCAACACCGAGGCCATCTCCTTCTCTTTGTCGTGCCTGTCCATGGCTACAGAAACGAGCCGCTTGATGAAGTAAGGATGATATTCACTCGAACCTAGCTCAATGAGGTCAGACGCTGCCACATCGACATCACCAGTGCTGAAGTATTCTTCGATAATGGACGCCACAGCTTTCTTGTAATCATCTAATGGGTCTGAAACAGTTGCACCAACAAGCTCGAATGGTTCCTAATATAAACAAGAAACAGAATGAGAGCTGATCTTGATGACATTCAAAAAGCAAAACTCGAGTACTTTGGCAACAAATTAATCAATCATGAAAATTAAAATGGTTCCTTTCATCTACTAACAAAAACAAAGTGTGTAGAGGTGCAGAAACTACCTCTCCACTGTCATAGTTTGGGTCATTGGGGTCCATTTGATAGTCTGAATCAATGTCAATAAGTTTTCCCCAAGTTCCTTTCCCACCACCACACCCATCTGAAGCAAAATGAATCGATCAGAACAAAGGAACAGCTCCAAATTCAACCAAAAACCATCCCACGAAGCATCACGGTTGAGAAACATAAGCTAAAAATCCAGAATAACTCACCCTTCTTGGAACGCACAGGCTTCCCCGCATGAGACCTTCTATGTTTCACGGCATTCGACCCACCACCACCACCAGAAGCTTTCCCAGCAGCAGATGGTTTTGCTAGCAAAGACGAGTGAGGCTTTTGTGACTGTGGATGACTCTCTGCATTCTCGGTTGCAGCTTTCATCAACTCTCTCTGCTCATCTGTTAGAAATCCCTCCATCTTTCGCAACACCTTAATCCTGTAACATGGTTAAATCAATCCTTTAGCTCAGATATCATCAACACGAATACCTATCTTATCAGGCAACAAATTCGAGCTACAGCAAGTTCTGAATCTTCCAAAATCAAAAAAGCAACGCAAACGACGTAAACGGAGATCTAAAGCGAATCCATTATCCAAAACCGCGATACATGATTTTCAACACCGGTTGTTTTCTCATTTCTACGATCAAATGCCAGAAACAAACAGAAGAGAAGTTTGAAACTCCCAAAAACTCCTAAGCACCGGTAAATGTAAATGTTCAAATAGAAAGGCGCACCAAAATCGGAATCCCGAATGTCAGAGCCCAGATCCAAAAGAAGAAGTCGAGTCAAGCTGTGTGAAACTTTTACTGGAAAATGGGAGAAATGAGAGGACGATTGTAGTAATAATGTATGCGGAATCTGCAGAAGATGATGATGAATTTGGGAAGTTTGGAAGACGAAAAAAGCTTTATACAAATGGAGGCTGCTACGGCTACGGGTTTCTCATCAAAGGTCTCATCGTAATGACTCTCGCCACGTGTTACTGTCTCAACGGTTGCGATTCCTCCTCACATGCCAAATCCACCGGACTAGGGTTATGGATAATTTCGTGTTTTTCTTTCTTTAGAAAAATACTGAAAGTAATCAAAATATCTCTCCACTCCAACATTCTTTCGCCCTTATTATTGTTTGGATAACTCCAAAATAAATAAAAAATTCAAAAATAGAAATTGAAGTAGGATACTTGAAGTGATTTGCTCAGAAACCATGCATATATGTACAATGAAACGATTAAAGTTTTATCCGCACAAATTAAAAAGTTTAAACGTATGTAAACACAAAAGCCAAATAATTAACATAATCAGTAGCTTAAGCACAGACATAAAAGGGGACAAATGATTGATTAGTATAATAATATGTTAATCTAAAATATGGTCTCGAAACACATTTTGCAACTATACAATTTAGTCCAAAACAGGTCTCAGTGAAAATGCTAAAGCTAATGGTTCCACAAAATGGGAATGTCATCAAGCTCACTTAACTAGCTGCAGTGCATGGAAGGACTCTGCCAATAAGCCTTGAGCTCTTGCTGTTCTGTGTCTCTCCCCAACCCTACAAGACATCCATCATCACAAATCCGAACACAACAAAAGGTTCAAATTCACAAAACCGAATTCTTAAGCCTAAGTAGATATATTTATTTACCTTGCCAAGTGGAGTCCTCTTCCAACACAACACATCAGCATCATCATCTTCTGGCCTGCACAAAATCAAGAAGCAGAGAGGTTACTTCAGTAATTATCCAAATCACAACACAGCTTAACACTGAAAACAAATCTATGTATCATCATATTTCACCTTTTGTCACCCGGAGGCATGTCGTGTGGAGTACACATAGCTGAATTCACATCGCCTTGATCACTGGCACTGCTCATTCTCGACGATGCATTGGCTGAAGAACGAACACTTCGAGCCCTCAAGACATTTCCTTGGCAACTTCTCAGAGAGTTTGTAACTGCGAGCTTCTCAGATGCGAAGTCAGAGTCGGTTACAGTAGTAGTCAGGTAGGACTTGTGTAGCATTCTGCGAGAACAGCTGAAGAGTCCAAAGAAAAGACTCGCTGCTGCTTTACCACTCTTTGGTTGTGGAGAACAAGAAGAGATAACAAGATTCATTCGGATCTCAACGTTGCATCCCAACACTGATTGGAACGAGTCTGCAATCATTTTCCATGATTTCTCAGCTCTTGCTACGTGTTGAGGTGTGTAGAATTCTAGTTCAGCTATTGCTACACCTGAAACTGAAATATAATGGATTTACTTATCAGAATACAAACCAAACTATAACTAACTAAAGAGTCTCTTTGGAAAAGGTAAGATACCTTTGTCAACGGTAAGTGAAGTCAACCTCCCTCGTCTCAACAAAAAGCTCTTTAGTGAATCAGAACAACACAAAGCTGTTACTGCTTTCCACATAGTTTCAACTGTTTCTTCACAGTTTTTCTCTTGACACTCCTCCGTTTCTGGTTTGAGGACATCACCAGGACGATCTGATGATGTGCTGGAGTGGTCACCGTCTAGACACAGGACCAAGGTCAGTTATATACTTACTAACAAATGAATTATTGAATAATGAAAATGCATATTGTAGGATAAATTAAGCACCTTTGCTTCTTTGGCTTCTTATAGACAATCCATTTTCATTTGCTGCGAAAGAAGATGAGTCAGTGTTGCTAAGTTGCAGAAGTGCCACAGTGAGCCAGGTTGTCTGGTTTTTGGATGCTCTCAAGTGTTGCTCAGCATCAGATAGTATCTTCAGTGCATTACTCAATTTCTGCATTTCTTCTTCAGCTGAACATATGATAAAAGAGTTAGTTAAGCAAGGTTCCATGTGAAGCCGATACTGAAAGTAATTTTTAAGGTGCTTGCTTACAGGTATGCCTTGTAAGAAACCGAAGTCTGGTTGCAGAACTACTTTCTTGAGATTTTCCAGCAATGATGTCCATAATGACATTAGCTAGCTGGGAAATAAGCTGCATTGGATCTATTTTAGATTTCATAAGCTCCCTCGCCCTTATAACCGTGTTTGAAGTATCAGAAGACAAGGCAAGATCAAGCAGATCAAGCAATTCATCATCAGACACAACCCCAATCTGCACATTAAAAGAAAGTTATCAGCTAATTTATATTACCAAGACAACTGAGTGATTACAAAATATGAAGAATCATATGCAAAACTCACAAGCTTGTAGGCCAAAGATGTTGTGATTCTTTTGCCAAGAAGACTCAACTGATCAAGCATGATCTCAGCATCCCTAAGCGAACCATCAGATTTAGAAGCAATGAAATCAACAGCACCCTGATCAAAATCAATACCTTCTTCCATACAAATCTTTGCCAGCTTACTCGATATATCCGCATCGCATACTTTAGAGAAATGATACTTCTGAGACCGTGAGAGCACGTTACGTGGCAGCTTCTCCAGCTCTGACGTGACCAGTATAAAAACCGAATGCTGAGAGAAGTTATCCAAACTGTTGAACAGAGTACCCCAAGTTTCTTGACATAACAACTGACACTCATCGATGATAAAAACCTTAAATCTAGATGAAACCGGAGGAAGCGACGCGTTCTTGATGAGAGATCTCAGGTAGCTAGACCGGTTTAGCTTAGCCGAATCAATCTCCTTCACGTCCATGCTTCTTCCAGAGAAGCATGAATTGCATTCACTACACAAGCCACATGGTCTACTATGTGCAGCCTGTGAAAGACAGTTTAAAGCAGCAGCAAAGATCTTAGACGTTGATGTTTTACCAGTCCCACGAGGACCGTGAAAGAGGTAAACAGAAGTGATCCTCCCTCTCAAAATAGTGCTCAAGAGACACTTCACTACAACTTCTTGTCCAACCAACTCATCGAAAGACTTAGGCCTAAACTTCTGACTCAGACTTCTCGACACAGTTTCATGACTCGGTGTCACCACGTTACTCTCGCCATTTCCAGAGAGTAAAGGATACTCTTCCACATCAGATGAATGGTTTGATCCTCTGTACCTCGGCGTTCTTGACCAGCAGTAAGTTATTCCGCAGCCACGGTTACATTCATTCGCATATTCAACGTCTTCATCGCCATAACTATAGTTTGTTGAGGTCATTGGACTACCTACACGGCTGCCATATTCACCAACCGAGCTACCTAACTTTGTGGCATAATGGCTTCTATATCTTCCCCCTGAAGCTGCGTTCTCACCATGACTGAGTGAAGGCACATTACAAGCTAAGTCTCTACCTTTAACCGAGAGATCACCGCAAGATCTTTCACTAGGCGACGATCTTCTACTCCTCGAGGAAGCGTCTCCTTCAACGTCTAGCAACCTGCTGCTCAGCTTGTGAAGATCACAACCGTTCTCTAGCTCCTCCATAATCGAGTATGATCCGAAAGGGATCAAACCCAGAGAACCATCATCAGCCTTACAAGCATCGTTGTTCACGAACTGCAGTGAGATCCCATTGTTGGAACCAGTTTCCCATTTGACATTTTCAAGCAGAGAAGCAAACTTGCTCATTGAGTTGGTACATGGATCTCTCAGTGACCGAACCCTTCTAAGAGCCACAAGCGTTCTTGTGATGGGCACATCTACAGAATGCCTCCTAATCTCCCCCATTTCCCCAAAATAGATCAAACTATCCTAATCTCAGACACAAGCTCTGTTTGCCAAAACTTCAAGATTCGACATCCATCATCTCTAACCTGAGACAATGAGTGTAAAATTAGTGATGTTCTGCAACATTTAAGCTACTAATCATCGGTGAAGAAGCCAATATAAAACAGGAACTAACTCCAACACCGACGAACATAAATCAAAATCAAGCAACCATTTTAGTGAGTAAAAAACATGTAGGAAGCTCTAACTAAACGATGAAATGTGGTAACACGAAAACAGATGGGGGAAATGATTAAATATCAACATTCACAAAGCTCAAAAAGCACATAAAACAGAGACCCAGATAAGCTATGAGAGAAAAAAACAAAGCTTGGAAATGATTAAAAATGCCATTTTAATAAGACACGACAAACCGAAAACCCAAAACGTCAAGATTTGGGAATACCAAGCTGTATTGAACGGAGTGGCGTACAATGCGGAGGATCCAAAACCCTAAAACCTCTGGAGAGGAGAAGAAGAAGTGGTGGCAAAGTAGTAAATAAGAGGTGATGGTGAGAGCTGAGAAGTGATAATAATAGTAATAAAAAAAGGGGTCGTTGTTTGTGTGGAGAGAGATAGAGAGAGAAGAGAAGAAGGGAGACATATGTTAGAGTAGGAGGCAGAGGTTTTTGCAGAGAAAGGTGGTGTCTTGGGACAGAGAGCCAACCAGTAAGAAAGGAGAGAGAAATGTAAAAGAAGATTTTTGGTTTAATTTTTGTGTTGATGTTCTTCGCTTCATTTAAGATTCGTTCGGCGGTTTCAGTTATGTCTCTTTGGCTTTCGTGGCGAAACATACAAAACACACTATTGCACTTCGTGTGGTCCGCTTCTCTGCCACGTCTTCTTGACTCTTCCTAGTTCCTACCTCTCTACTCACGTGTTCTTACAATTATTAATTCAGGATTCAAGTATCCAATAAATTTTTCTTTATTTCTCACCGCATCCAATGATTTATTTTGGGATTCATCATCTTGACGCATCCATGAATTTTGAGTGGGTTACTCAACAATATGGATTCAAACAAAATGTATATCTAAATGCACCCAAATGTTTAAGTAGAAACCAACATTTGTTACTTTTGACTTTCTTTCTAAGCACATTGGCATGTAGGAAAATCTATACAGTATACACAGACTTTATTCCTTGCTCATTATTCACTAGTCATTAAAATCGTTAACTAAACGCAAAGGAACTCGCTTCCAACAACGGCCAAACTTTCGGAAAACATTTGCATACACAGAATACAACAATACTTTCACTTGTCTTACACACATGTATCATTGTTAGAGATAATGGTAACAAGAACAAACATGTTAACGATAAATTTGTAGATAATATTATTTGGGAAAGTACTATCAAGAAATCACACTTTTTCTCCTTGAGGAATTCTCCCTTCGCTGCAAAATGGGATGCTATGCTACTGCTCTATAAGTAATATGTACATATTTATGTCTTTATATATTTAGTTGTGATCATGGACATCAAAATAATTCAACCAACAAACAAAAATTATGGACTAGAGGAAAATTACGTTAGCAAGTCAGATGTAAGTTTGGTAACCAATGTTTTCTTAAAATGTCGTGACCTGACTATGTTTTGGTCAAAGCAAGTGACAAATATAATACAGTAACTGTTGAATTCTCGAATGAGGCTTGGACAGTTTTTTTATAGTTACCTTTGAAAGAGAGAGGTCAAGGTCTAAAACAAAGAGCAAGGAAAAGAAATGATGAGTCGATGTCAGCTTCTTGCTAGAAGAGACTGAAGTGAGTGAACCATAATGTAGAAACTAGAAATTTATAAAACTTTTTTTTATAAAGCTCTAATATTTAACAATCAGAAAACAAAAATTTCTTCACGTTCTAAAACTTCTTTAATTAAACTTGATGGATGGTTGAATTTTGATGATCTTTTCCGCTTTATCAATTAGTGGGTTTTATTTTTACTATATGAGTTTATCGGTTGGCCCAACCGGTCCAGTCAGGGTCGGGTCTTAATTTTTAAAAAATTTGCTTACTTAACTAGTTCTGATGATTACTGGACTTAATAGTAAGTATTCTTCATTATATCAAACCTTGTGCAATGTGCACCTGCCTAGTTTATGTTTCGTTTTTTTTTTGCGATGAAAGCCCAACACGTTTAGTTTACACCCAGTATGAAGAAAAATGACCAATACGTTGACCGATTGTTTATTGAAACCAGACCTCCCGAGCCTTTAAGTTCTTCCTCGTTGAAGTTTTGATTCTAATAAAGAAAATTGTTCAAAAAGTGTATCCTAAAACGAGTGTTTTCATGCGATGTGATCCATTGGATTTTGTATGGAATGGTTTCAATGGATACAAAATGTTTTTAACATATGTATTTTGTATGTATTGTATTTTGAGTGATTGCAAATTAGAGAATAAGTAGCATCAGTGAAACAATGAATATTAATTAGAAAACACAAATATTTTTTGTATGCGTAATGCTGCATTGTATTGGCAGTTGTTGATATGAGCTGATAGAAAGAAAGAAAAAAACGGCATGCTTGTTTACAAAATCTAAATTTCTATGTATAGCTTCTATTTCAAATGACGAAAAACAACGTGCTTTTTATTTCGACCCCCTTTTAAAATTGAGACGTAAACAACGTGCTTTCTTTTTCTTCGGCTGCTCAACAGGATGACATTGGAACCCTCCTAAGTTATACGTCACCATTAAATTGGATTCAATCAAGATTCCGTCGAATACAAGGCACTGGTCCACAACGACCCACAAAAAAAAAGTAGAGAGGATAGCATGAATGTGCCACGTATTCTGTTTATGAGTGGATACCATGACATTACTTATGTTCGAATTCTCGGCGAACTTTACGGAGAAAAATAAGATTAAACAAAAAGAAAAAGGATAATGTCGCATGTAGGAGTCTGCCTACTTTGCCCTCCAAACAATAATACGTTTTGGGAGGAGGCATGTGCTGTGATTACTCAAAATCTTGATTGTCGTTATCGAATTTATCTTTCCGATCAAATCTTGTTGGTGGAGTGATAGTGAAGATTTGTTTAGCGGGCCTCACTCTCTTCCTCCTTGATTGATTCCTACTATTCCATCGAATCTTTACAAAAGTGTTAACATTTGATTTTGCGTTTTGAACAAGGGTATAAATATTGAGTATCTAAACTAAAAACAGTGATAAACATGATAATAACACTGATAAATATTCCAATTCTCTTTTTTACTTTGTGCGTGACAGACTGACAGAATAGAGAACACCGTCGGTGATTAGTTCTGTAAGCTCTTTCCACATCAGTTAAAGTCATTTCGGCCTTCAGGCAACAAAAGCTTAGTTCTGATTTTGGAGATATGAGAGTTTGTTGATTACCAGAAAAAAAAAGATATGAGAGTTTGTTTGTAGTCGTTACTAAGCTGGAGAAGGTATTTTTGTAGCCCTGGTGAAACATTTGCTTAGCATGAGTAAACCAAATTAGTCGAGTATGTTTAAGTTGTTTTTGTACCATCCGTTGTAACAAGTCTTGATGTATTTGGACACTTTTGGCGCCAATGGTTGTTTTGGTTTGATGAATTCATTGTTCATTGTTTTGGAGTATAAAACAAGGCAGTGAATAAGTGATTGAGTGTGTTTTATAGACTCTAAGATTATTAAAAACTTGTAGTACCAATTTAATGAGTTCATATTGGAGATATGCCCTATTACCTAATTCTAGTAGTATCGGTTTCGTTTGGTTTATAATAAATGGATTTTAGGTTTTGTATTTATAATTATTCATAAATTTAATAACAAAATCGTACGTGACAAAAAAGTGCTTGCTCCAATTTGCGATACTCTCCGTTTTTTGCTCAAGGTTCATTAACTGAGTTATTCATCCGAATTCACAACAAAATGTCAAAAACCATAAGAGAGTGACAGTTTTGTGAAGAACATAACATACACAACGAAAAGATCGTCATACAATCATGTAGAGGAGACAGTCACGGTCCATTTTTATTTCTTTAGACCATCATGGTTAAAAATATACGAGACATGTTCACTCGCTAACATTTAGCTATATTTTCAAGGTTTTTCTTTTTTGCATACTTTCTGAAATATTCTTAGACGTTTTACAATAAGTCTTTAACATTTCGTTTTTGTCAAAATGAAGCAGTATTTGGTATATTTACTGTATTTCCAGCGACAACATTTGAAATTGACATTGTTGCTCTTTTTCTTTTCTATTTTTATTTAAAAGTAAAGTACCCTTCTTTTCTTCTGTTTTTAAACCAACCGTATCATTTTGATAACGTTGTCCAGAGACTAGCATGCTCAACTGTCAAAACAACCAAGCTATTGAAAGGAATCCCGTAAAACCTGTAAATCACGAGGCATTACATGTCCCACTTCACTTTATCTTACATCTCTCCCCAAGCTTTTCCACATCCACCTATCATTGCAAATACCTATTTACTAGGACTTTAAGAGAACATTTTTATATCCAAATCCTCTGCCGTGATTGGTGCACTAACAAGTGGAAACGAATAAGGTGAAAAATGAAACTGTTTTTCACATCATTTTCAACAATACCAATCATGAAGAAAAATAGCTGAAATTAATTGCTCTCTACATTTTAAGATAGAAAATAGAATACTCAATATCGTCAAATAAGAGGAGTATTGTCTTCGACTTATTTATTATACATGGTTTATCAACATAGTTTTATTACTCGTTTTACAATAGTCTTTTTCATCATCTCGTTCTGCTATTTTTTGTTTGCCATTTATGTTGTTCGATACTCGATTACTAGACATGTTCTGTCGTTTATCTTCGCTTTCCTTTGCTATCTTACCTAACATGTTGCTTGCTATAATATATGGTTGGATATCTTAACTTTGTGGATAATAAAGGTGTTGCTCAGGCAACGGTTCTGATACGGACACTTTCCAATGTTTTCGAAATATATATTTCTGCAAAATATGCAACTATAGCTTTTGAGTTTTGACTCTGTACGGACACATATTTAAAACATAAGATGTAAAGCCTAATAATGAAATTGCAAAAGTATAAAAGCATGCCTTATGGTAAAAAAAAAAAAAAAAAGTATAAAAGCATGACAAAAAAAACACCTATGCAATTTTTAGGCAATCACAAAACTGGTATAAATTGAGTTTCTTATTTGATTTTGTGCAAATTTCCCCATTTGTTATCAACTATAATATGGTTACTTGGTTTGGTTCCTCATAGTTTCACCTCAAAACCATTTCCATAAATATACATTGTATTAATTCGGTAAAAAACAGAGCAAGTGGAACTTATTTGAAAAGTATAACATTTCGACCTAATTAGACTGGAGGCTTTTGTTTAATGTCAACATTTAGCTAATTAGAGGTTTTACTAAAGAAGATAAAAAAGAGTGGGACCTAAACCGAAAACTCCAATAACAAATAGAGTGGCAAAGTCCTTTTACATCTTTATATAAACCCCCAAAGTTTCCTCTTCTTCTCTATCCCACTCAAATTTTCTTTCCTCAGTCTTCGTTTCCCTCTTCTCTCACCTGAATCCGAGAGAAAGAGAGATACAGAGTGAAATCATACCAAAAAATACAGAGTGAAGAAAAAGAAAACAGAAAATGCAGACATACAAGCTCTATTTCTCCATTGTTTCTTTTCTTCTCTATGCTCCATTGCTCTTCTCTTCACCAGTTCCAGACCCTGAATCTGTTGTCGAAGAAGTTCACAAGTACGAATCTTTTCTCTTCCTTCATATTCTCACCCACATTTTACTTGAAACCCACTTCTCATTTAATTTCAGCATATTGTTCAAAAGAGAAATAAGTGAATTGCAAATGGGACCATAAAAAAGCAAACTTTTGAAAAAAAATCTGTTTTTTAATTTAAGAAAAGTCTCTAACTTTGCCTATTGTGCACTGTTGCAGGAGCATTAATGCGTCGGTCGCCGCAAGAAGGAAGTTGGGTTACCTCTCCTGTACGACCGGAAACCCAATCGACGACTGCTGGCGATGCGACCCACACTGGGAGAAAAACCGTCAACGTCTCGCCGACTGCGCCATCGGATTCGGCAAAAACGCAATCGGCGGCCGAGACGGCCGGATCTACGTGGTGACGGACTCCGGAAACGACAACCCAGTGAGCCCCAAACCCGGAACCTTGCGACACGCCGTCGTCCAAGACGAGCCGCTCTGGATCATCTTCCAGCGAGACATGACGATTAAGCTGAAAGAAGAGCTAATTATGAACTCATTCAAAACCATCGACGGCCGCGGCGCCTCCGTACACATCTCCGGCGGGCCTTGCATCACGATCCAGTACGTGACGAACATCATCATCCACGGGATCCACATCCACGACTGCAAGCAAGGCGGGAACGCTATGGTGCGGAGCTCGCCGCGACACTTTGGGTGGAGAACGATATCGGACGGTGACGGTGTCTCCATCTTCGGAGGGAGTCACGTGTGGGTCGACCATTGCTCGCTTTCGAATTGCGAAGATGGGCTTATCGATGCGATAATGGGCTCGACGGCGATTACTCTGTCTAACAATCACATGGCGCATCATGATAAGGTCATGTTGCTTGGTCACAGTGATAGTTACACTCGTGACAAGAATATGCAAATCACTATTGCGTTTAACCATTTTGGTGAAGGTCTTGTTCAACGAATGCCAAGGTAAAAAAAAAAAAAAGAATTTTGGTAATTTTGGTTTTTTTAGAGTAAAGTTAATGTGATTGTGATTTGTGACTGAATTTTTGGGGCCATTGTGTAGGTGTAGACATGGGTACTTCCATGTGGTGAACAATGACTATACACATTGGGAGATGTATGCGATTGGTGGAAGTGCTAATCCTACAATCAATAGTCAAGGGAACAGATTTAATGCGCCAAACATCAGATTTAGCAAAGAAGTGACTAAGCACGAGGATGCTCCTGAGAGCGAGTGGAAGAGCTGGAATTGGAGGTCCTCTGGGGATTTGTTGCTAAACGGTGCGTTTTTTACGCCTTCAGGTGGTGAAGCTTCTTCTAGCTATGCAAAGGCGTCGAGTCTTGGGGCTAGACCGTCTTCTCTCGTTGGACCATTGACGTTTGGTTCTGGTCCACTGAGTTGCCGTAAGGGTGCTCGTTGCTGATTGTGGTGGGCCTTTGGTGGTGGTCAAGTCACTTTATAGAAAAGGCAATTAAAGCCATTAATTAAGGGGTTAACTAATGCTATCTTTAAACCCCTTGATTTACTCTTTTTTTTTTCTTTTTTCGGAGAATACAACCTCTCGCTTGCTTGCTCTTAGGACCCTTGTAAAGATTCTCTGTTTTAAGGAATCTTGTATTAGGTTAAGTGTAGAACAAGTGCAGATGTGTTGATCTTGATATCAATATAAAGATAAATTTATGTCTTCTCTTTGTTTTTCTTATTAACGTCTGTCTATACTCTATAGTGATGATGATGAACACAAGCAGCCTTAATATGATAATAAATGGTGGAGAAGTTAGTTACAAATGCTCTCAGTTGGCAGAGCAAGTATGGCTCTTTGGTTTGGAATGTTCTGTAAAACGGGTAACTTTTGTGGGTCAAAGCTGTTGGGAGCCAGTCAATGTTTGACCAAAGCCGCGACTTTTTTCCCTCTGGCCGATGCATCGATTCTGGTTAAAATAAAAAACTTACCCTTAAAAATTGGAAAAAGAAAAAACAGGCATGAACAGAAAAGCGGAGAGTGAAATAAAAAATGGGAAAAGATTTCAAAAGGAAGAAAACTGGAGCAGTCATGTGCCACAGCAGCCCTACTTTTGATGCTCTCGTGTATTCGTGATTTCGTGTTGACTACTGTCCACTGATTGTGCGGATACATTTTAAATTTTGAAATTGTAACAACTATAATAACTAACCATTTTAAAATACACCTTTTTCTTGGCCATGTGCAACTTAACAATAATAGTGTACATTTGGAAACGAAAAGAAGATCTTATGGTTACTGGTCGCAACGAATGATGTGATGTAGTTGGTGTGATTATTGAGCGGCTGGTTCGAGTTGGTCCGTCAGTGAATATATAAACGATGCGAATATAAAGTTGCTAAGACAGATTAAAATACTTTTTTGTTTTGTTTTGTTCTAGTTATAGAAATTTAACATTGTTGTGTTCTTTTACAAAAATCATCAACACACACGCATGAAGTTAATGGGGAATAAATAAAACTCTTATCGACCGAGTAGGTTTTATGGGGTCATGGTGTCAGTTGAGCTTGTGCGGTCACGTGGGCTCGGTTAAATCAGTTGTACTTGTAAGAATCCATCTGAACTGAACTCTTATTCAAATACAAACTGAATTTGTTACCCATCAAATATGACTATTTAAAATAAAATATATGTAGGCGAATGTTAAGATGAAGCTCAGTCATTTCTTAAACCATTAAATTAATCAATGGCTTTATGCCACCCAACATAGAAAAATACAAATTTTGCATTATATGAAGTTTGAAAGTAAACAGATAATAACTAATTTTGCAGAAAGGCATTTTGATTTGTGAGTGGTGAATATGTTTATAGCTTATGAAAATTGTGTGGTTCGTTGATGTCACACAAGAGTATTTATGGAGTTGTTTGTGTCTAATGAAAATTGTGTATTTCGTTGGTGACACACTGACACACGAGAGTCTTTATGGAGTGGAGAAGTGAAGTTGTATAAACCAAGAATATCGCCAGAACTTTCCTCACAAGTTCATGGTAAATCCATTGAATATGTAATCGATGCAAGATGAGAAGCCAGTCGAATTAAAATATCAAATGGTAAATGTATAAAAGTCCATGAGTTTTGCCGCCAAATACTATAAAGTGAGTCTGCTGAAGAATTCTCTAAATTGTGAGAGTATAACCATGTGGTAACAATTTATAGACGGACCTTAGATATTAAAAGCCCATATAACCGTTAGGGTTTGTAGTCAACAATACGCAGCTACGCACTACTGTAAATACGTTTTGAAAGCACTCAAACATTCTCCTCATTTCTCGAAAACTTATGAAAAGTTTCAGACATAAATCTGTCTTAGCTCATTTCAATACCAAGTGCATCTTTTGAAACTTCGTAGTTTTGTTTTGTTACTTATCAGTTAGCACTTACCACACATTAATACCGAACCACGCTTGACGCTTCATATCAACTCGTTATGTAACTCCTTATGATATTTCACCACCGTCTTTTCAGACACGTTCTGGATAATTAACATACATGCATGATCACATCAACCAAAACACTAGACAACTCGTATAACCAAAGCTTGATAAAAGAAATTGATGTATAGAAGGTTGTGAGATGCCTTTGAACTATTAGTTACGACCAATCATCCCTTCTCTATGGTTTATGTTTAATTTCAACATAAATCCTAATAAATCCATAAGAAATGTGGTATTTTCTCGAATATCAACATCCTGGCTTGGATATAATTGTAGTGGGAATGAATAAAAATTCATCAAATACTTTGAGATATATACATATGGGCAAAGGGCAATTCAAGAGGCTTTTCATCTCGTACTTAGACATTACGACTTGCTGCCTGCATATACAACATTATCTCAGTAAGTTATATGCATATATTTTTCATAATTATTATTACTTAGACTATATATTTACAGAAGAATTTACAAAAATATTATTATTTTATCATTTTTTAAAGGAAAATTACATTGACAGTAAAATTCGAAATTCGAAAATTGAAATATTATTTTATTAATTTAGAGACTTTATACCTTGTTTCTTATTAGATTTTTGTTAGTTGCGTTTTGAAAAAAAAAATGAATGCAAAAAGACAACTCTTTTTATTTTATTTCTTAAGACCATGTCGAAAAATACATAAAAGAATATTTATTTTTCGTCAAAAATGAATAATCTCATTTGGGTATCGAACAATTTTCTCTTGCTCTCCTCTCGGCCTTCCTTATCCCTATCTCGCCCACCGTTCTAAAACCCTCCCTTCTTCTCCTCTCCTCTCCTTCACTTCTTTCTCTCACAATTCTGCAATGGCTTCTTCAATAGTCACCTCAAGCTTGAAGCCCTTAGCCATGGCGGATTCCTCCTCTTCCACCATTTTCTCTCATCCTTCAATCTCCACTATCTGTTCCTCCCGAACTCGCTCCTCCAATTTCGCCCTCCTTTCCGGACGCACGAATCTCCCGCTCTCTTTCTCCCGCTTCTCCCTCTCTCTCAAAACCAAAACCCACCTTAAAAAGTCTCCCTTTGTTTCATTCGCTGCCGAGACTTCGGGTTGGACTGATGAAGAAGGTGGGGAAGAAAGCGTCGGTGGCGCCTCTGTCGCCGTCGAGGAAAACGAGCCAGAAGTTGAGGAAAACGAGCCAGAAGCTGAGGAAAACGAGCCAATAGTTGATGAAAATGAGCCAATAGTTGATGAAAATGAGCCAGAGGTTGAGGAAAGCGAGCCAGAAGTTGATGGGGAAGGAGATGTGAGCGAAGGAGGCGACTTCCCGGAGCCACCGGAAGAAGCGAAGCTCTTCGTCGGAAATTTGTCTTACGACGTCGACAGCCAAGCCTTGGCTATGCTCTTTGAGCAAGCCGGTACAGTTGAAATCGCAGAGGTGAGTTTGGTTCTGATATTGTTGCTTATGGTCATTTTGAAAATTTTGAGCCTTTAATTGATGCCTTCATGTTCATTATCCATTGCTTAAAAGGTCATGTATGTCCTCTGCATTGCAATTTGCATCAAATGGATGAGTTAAGTGTGAAAGTTCTTGGCTTCTGAGTGTTTGGAGCGTCTTTCGTTTATGTGAAGTGGTCATGCTTGTTTATATTGAGTATATATGTATAGTTGCTGTTATAATAAGCTCACACTCTTGGATAACGTTTGTTAATCCTATCTTATTCTTTGTATTTTTCTTGTTGAAGGTGATATACAACAGGGAAACCGACCAGAGTCGTGGGTTTGGATTTGTGACGATGAGTACGGTGGAAGAAGCTGAGACTGCTGTCGAGAAGTTTAACCGTTATGTAAGTTTATATCTTTCAATCATATCTCAACTATTAGCATATGTATTGGGGTGGAATATACAGTTGTTTCTTTGATTTTGGCTCACAGTGGCATTGCTTGTTGTTCTTAAATCTTAATCCAACCAAAGTTTTAGACTTTCTGCTTCAAGTAAATATGGGTTTTCGTCTATGGACTGCTGTTTTCTGAAACTTGAATGTTTTGATTTCTCACACTTTATAATATGGACGCTTTTGGCATTTTATCGGTTGATGCATTATATAAACTGTTCACTGAGAATTTCTGTAACCTATGAGTCTCTGTCCGTGAGAACATTGCTGAGCATCTTTGTTGGTGTTTTTAATGTTTTGTCAGGATTTGAACGGACGGCTTCTGACGGTAAACAAGGCAGCACCGAGAGGATCACGGCCAGAACGAACACCTCGGGTGTACGAGCCTGCATTCAGAGTCTATGTGGGGAATCTACCATGGGATGTGGACAACAGCCGTCTCGAGCAAGTTTTCAGTGAGCACGGCAAAGTTGTGGAAGCTAGGGTGGTTTACGACCGTGAGACTGGTCGTTCACGTGGGTTCGGGTTTGTCACAATGTCTGACGAGATTGAACTCAATGATGCCATCGCTGCTCTTGATGGACAGGTACCGTCCTCTTCCTCATAGATATGGTTTAGCTAATGCAATTTACATGATTTTTCTTTGATGATCTCTCTCGACTCTCAATTGATCTTTTCTTGTTTCTGTATTTGCAGAACCTGGAGGGTAGAGCAATCAGAGTGAATGTAGCGGAGGAGCGTCCTAGGCGTGGATATTAAAGCTGAGATCTCTCTGTGTCCTCCTCTCTCTATCTCTCTCCCTTGCATTTTGTTTAGACGAGATTCTTACACTCTTTGACGATTTTTGTTTCTTTCTCTGAACTCGGAAATGCGAAAGTGAAAGCTTCCTCTAATGTATTATTTCTCTTTGATGGTCTATATCGTTTTCAGTTGAGTTTGTTTATCGTTCGCACTCCATTATGTTAATCACACAATTCTGCGACATGCCTTGTCGGTGATTTTAGATATTAGCAACTAGGAGCTTTACTCAAAAATCTCCGGAGAGTTAAAGGCTTCTATAGCATTAAAACACAAAGTGGTTGAGGCCTAAGGGAAAGAAGAGTTGAACGGTGATTAGGCCTGACTAGTGTTGTGTCTCGGCCTGTAGCCAATTACTATTAATCACTCTCACTTCAATAATCACTCCCACACTCATAAAGAACAATAGTATTGGGACCTAAATTTTGCCAAGAATCCACAATCATAATGTCTCGACTGGCCACACCCTCTAATCAACAATTCATAGTTTCAAGCACATATTTATATATATGTAACTCAACGCTAACAAATCTACTCTAATGAACTAAATCACACCTACACTTTATTAAGAGCCATCCATGAACCATACAAGACGGGAGCTACTTTTTGCATCTTTGTAATCACAAATAACATTGACAATGCGATGATCCTTTGAGCTAGGTGAATGATTGGTATGAACCAAAAGAAATAACCTGAATTCAAATTAAGTCCTCATTACTAACTCTAACAAATGTACAAGGAAAAAACCTTATGCCTGCACATTTGTAAATGGAATGCTCCAAATTATCCAAAACAAAAAATTCTCATTCTGACATATTCAGCTTGGGATAATGAAGTTTTTATCCGTTTGGGTATTTCTATCAGCGCACAACTAGTTCATTTATTTATACTCAGTGTAGCAGAATGATATATCATGTTTGTGCAGATATTGTACCAAATTATTTGGTTTGAGAATGGATGTTTGTTTATTATGGTACATTGTTGATAATTATCCAAGATTAATGTCTTGCTGCAACTGAATGACCAAGAAGAAACATAAATATTCAGTGTATTTAATCTCCATACCTCAGTACCAGTCTGGAATATGACTGTCAAGAACTCATCTCAAACAGAAAATGTCAAGTTATTAACCTGTATAAAAATGAAAGATGGCCTCTAAAATCACACTTCCTGTTTATAGTACTTACCTTCAGCATGGTGTAAAATTGGTTTTTGTGGTTTTTGTGGTAGAAGACACAAAGTTCTAGTTCTTTAAGTGTTGCTAGCAAGGAAGATTTTCTGAATGAGAAAAAAGTTAACAGAGAAAACCAGTGTAGAAAACCAATTACAGAAAATCTTTCATCAAACGGCTGGCATTATCTTTCAAGAAGTTTTTGATTAATTCACCTGACATTTCGTCTATTGGTGAATTTTTCTTGAGAACATGTATGGAGTTTGTCTCTATGTAACAAAGATTCAGGATATATAGGTATTATCTATCTGTTTCACTTTCTTTATCCAAACTTTATTTTTGTTTCATTGAAATGAACTAAACTCTTTCGATCTGAATCTAAATAACAAATAAATTTAAATACGGTGAAATTGTTTATAAGACACAATGATCCATTTTGCAATAGATGATGCATCTCTTCTGCTTTTTGTTTTTAAAAAATATCTCGTACATTTCAACAAGTCCAATTCTGGTAAATCAAACAAGATTATGTATTATGTATTAGTATAAAAATACATTTATTAAGACAATTTTGGTTTATAAATCTTGTAAACATAATTTTTTTATAGGTCATTAATGAATATTACTAATCTTATAAACATAATGTTTATTTTGGTTTAGAAATCTTATAAAATAATTATTTATTTATTTATTTTGTGACTACAAGCCTTCGGAGTTTTACTTTACTTGATTAAAAGGACCATGTTGGTTTTTCTACTTCTCCTACAATGGGCTTATAAATTCTTGTGGGTAAGAGAAGCCGAGGCAAGCAAAACTCACAAAATTAAATTATAAAATAGATTCAACCGATGACAGATTTAAGCCAAGTATAATCCTAAAGTACAAAACAGTAAGCAGAATGTCTCGATCGTGCTCGTTAAGTCGCTGTATAAAAATATGGAAATGCAATATTTGTCGGGATACAAGAAAACAAATGGTCCATATATTCATGCATGTGTAACAGGCAGGCTAACAGAGAAAAAAGCAGAAGAGAGGAAACAAAGTGTAACAAAAATGTATGAGAATAGAGCGACATTGATGATTCATTTCTCGGCAAGATCTTCTCTTGGAACTTTCTTCCAATCTCTCTTATCCCAACCTTAGCCTTAGCTTCTCGACCAGTCCTCTCCATTAATTCTCACACTTGTCTCTTTGTTTTCCACTACCTCCTTCTCTATTAATTTCTTTTGGATCCATCATCAACATTATGTGATAAAAACAAGACTACTACTATTTAATTAATACCAGGAAAACTGAAAACCAATTGTAAATGGTACTCTAGAAAGAAATATGCATGTGGTCTTTCATACTCTTAATACAATATTGTTAATCTTCTTTTTTCATGGATACACTGGACTATTTATGTAAATGTATATTTATTCAACTATTCTCGGTTATTGATTGAAATATCAATTTAGTTTTGGGTTCAAATATTAAGATTTAGAGGATACCATCTTTTGAGTTTTCTTTCTTGTCGGACTACAACTTATTTCTAATCTACCTATTGCAAAATATAAAAGATTTTAAACCAAGTGGAAATTAAAGACAAAAGACATTAGACAATGCAAAACTACAAGTTGACAAAGAAAAACGGATAGATCTAAAACTTGACGGCAAAATAAGGTTGGAGGGATGAGCTTGGTCCCCCCTCCAAACCCCATGATGCTGCCAGTAAATTCTTTTCAAGGGCAACCAACCATCCACGTGTACCCTCAAACCTCTACAACCTGTAAATTCATTAGACCAAATGTATCTTAATTTAATAGTAGCCTAAATGTTCCTCTCTCTTTTGTTTTTTTTAATCGAAAAATCAGTCTTAATTACAGTATATGATAGAAAACAAATCTAGCTACACAAACTTGTGGTTTGAGAATCTTTTTACTTGTAATGGACTCTATGATGTTATCCATGTGAATCACACATGCTCTCATGATTTATTATGTAAATTATTAGGCTAAGCACATTGCGAATGAAGATGTAAATCAAAAACCAAATTCTTTACAAGCAATCAATTATATTTCAACCCAAAAAGGGCATAGAAGAGATGTCCTTTTAAACAAAACATAAAAAATCCTCGAATAGAGGTTACTTGTGTTCTAAACGCAACGCAATACAGACAAGATCCTCATTTTCGTTCTGGATAATAATTTTTGTTTTACGTTTAATTATAAACCCTTTAATTATCATTGTAATTTACAAAAGTTTATGTTAGAAAAACAATACTAATAATCATATTTTAGGTTCAAATCGGTCATCGGCCTTGTTTCTCTCTCTCTCTAAAACAAGGAGAAGGAATGTTTCCTCGCAATCATCATTATCATCACCACCATCTTCGTCTCTGAAACTCCAGCGACTTCCTAGCTCACTTTATTCACTTACTCACTCACCAATACGATTTCGTATTTACATACAGATAGAGAGATAGAGAGAGAGCGAGAGAGTTTTCGGAGAGTGTGGTGGACTCTGCTTCAGAGATGGGTGGTGTGACTTCTTCAATGGCGGCGAAATTGGCGTTTTTTCCGCCGAATCCGCCGTCTTACAAGCTGGTCAGAGACGACACGACGGAGCTTCTGCTCATGGACCCTTTTCCCCATCGGGAAAATGTCGACATTTTGCGGCTGCCCACGCGCCGAGGCACCGAAATCGTCGCCATGTACATCAGGTACCCTATGGCCGTCACGACTCTTCTGTATTCGCACGGAAATGCTGCTGATATCGGTCAGATGTATGAGCTCTTCATCGAGCTTAGTATTCACCTCCGCGTCAATTTGATGGGGTTAGTTCCTCTTGCTGTTACTGGAGTGGATTTGAATTGCCCAGATCAGATTTTTCTTTGTAGATATAGCTCAGGATCTTGCTGAGAAACTCCTGGATTCTTAAAGTACTCTGCTTTCTGGATTTGTGCAAGTAGATTTGCAGCTTCCAGATGCATAATTTAGCGAAATCTCTGCTCTCAGTGTGTGGAAGCTGATAATCTTCTGAAAGATTAGGTTGCAGACTCATAAATCTAGGATTTTTACTGGAAATGTCTTTTTGTTTGTCTTTAGGGTATGTTCTAAATTGGGTCTTTAGCACAATCAAGGAGACAAAAGTAGTATTGAGATTGAGATGTTACAGTTTGATATTTTGGTAGATAAGCATATATTGGCTGTGTTGTTGACATCAAGGGCAAAAGTTTACATTTTTAGATTCAAGATCTGTTATTGTATCTGTTTCTCTATAGGCAAGTACTGAATAGTACCCAAAAGGTAGTTCTTTGATGGGATAGCTTTTGGCTCATGGAGTAGAACAGTGTTTTAGCTCTGACTATCTTCCGTAAGCATCTTATGATATGCGAAGCTGAGCAGACTCTAAATATGTTTTGGTGTTTACAGGTATGACTATTCAGGGTATGGCCAATCATCAGGGAAGGTGAGTAACCAGAGATCCTAAAGCTCTATTAGTCTTGATCCACACACAATAACTTGGTTAACTCCATTTTAACATAAATCTCCGTTTTTGCTGCAGCCCAGCGAACAAAATACATATGCTGATATCGAAGCTGCTTACAAATGTCTGGAAGAGAATTATGGAGCAAAGCAGGAGAACATTATCCTCTATGGTCAATCTGTTGGTAGTGGTCCAACCATCGATCTAGCTGCACGTTTGCCTCGACTAAGAGCTTCCATTCTTCACAGTCCGATTCTTTCTGGTCTTAGAGTTATGTATCCGGTTAAGCGAACTTATTGGTTTGACATATACAAGGTAAACACAGTAAATACCATTTTGACTTCTCTACGTAATGTTCTTCCTTCTTGACAGCATTTTGTTTGATCCTTTTCAGAACATTGATAAGATTCCGCTGGTGAGGTGTCCGGTCCTCGTGGTTCATGTAAGTTTCCGTTATCACACATTTAACTGATTATAAAAATGGAGTTAACCAAAGGTTTAGGCTGCACAGTTTTTCCTGCAAGATCCATTCTTTCTTGTTCTCTGATAATCTTCTGCATTAGTTTTATGGTGAAAGCTTTTCTGATTTGCAGGGAACAGCGGATGATGTGGTTGACTTCTCGCATGGGAAGCAGCTCTGGGAGCTCTGCCAAGAGAAATACGAACCGTTATGGCTCAAAGGAGGAAACCATTGCGATCTTGAACTCTTTCCCGAGTACATTGGCCATCTCAAGAAATTCGTGTGCGCTGTAGAGAAATCCGCATCGAAACGAAACAGTTCTTTCTCAAGAAGAAGCATGGAAGGGTGTGAACAACCTCCTCGGCATAGTGTAGACGCCCCGAGGAAGAGCAAGGACGGACGAGAGAAGCCGAGGAAGAGCGTAGACAGGCTGAGGTTTCAAGGGTACAGGTTGATGAGCCACATAGAGAGACCTGAGAAGCTCAAGGTTCCGTTTGAGGAAATGGAGAGGTCGAGGAGGAGTGTGGACATATACAGAGATAAGTCTCAGCCGATGGAGAGAGCACGTAAGAGCGTTGATTGGTTGGACAGAAGTCGAGCTACTGAATGATAAATGGGGGTTGATGTGAAAGATTATTGTATTTTGAGTTTCGTTCAATTTATTGGGGTGTGTCTTTGTTGTATTGTAGTTTTGTATGTCAAGTTAAGATACAACTGAAAAATAGATTTAATTTAACCAATTCCGTAACTTCTCTGACTGTTCTCCACATGACACTTTTGACTGGTTCTTGACATTGTTCTATTTGACAAGATATTCATGTCATCTTCTTCTTCTTGATATCCCTCCCTCCATCTTCTTTGTCTGTAAGAAGTATCCACAGGCTTGACTAAAGGTTATGGCGGTGGGATCTTTATGGGCTTCTCTTGGCCCATACATATTGGTCCACACGTCCTACGCTTCCTCAAATAAATTCTGTTACAAGATCGAGTACATGTGTCTTGTGGAATGGTATGTATGTTTTAGACAAAACAAGTACTTGTGTAATGATATGTATGTTATTGTTTCACAACATTGGTTCTAAAACACTTCAGTGAAGCTAAAATCGATCATCGGTCCAATAACCCGAAACTGACAAACTCTTTTTTTACTCTGCTGATGCGGAAACGCAAAGATTATCTTTAAGTTTGGTACTACCCAAATTTCAGATTTCCCGGATAAAAACAAAAAATTTGCAACTTTTCATCCTTTCTCTGTTCCGTTCGCTGAACAAGCTCAGAGCCTAAAACATGGAATCTCTATCTCTTCCCGTTCTAAATCCTCTTTTAGTTTCTGGTTCCAATCTTTACAGAAAACCGAGCTCGAGGAAGACTTGTTCGCTTAATTTCCCGATAGGAAGCACATCCATTTCCACTGTTCGTCGCTTTGTAAGTTGATTCTCCATCTCTTTATGGGTTTCAGTCGGTTCAAATTACGTTTCTCTACTCGATTTTTGTTTGATGGGAATTCGAAAGTGAAATTTTACTCTCTTGATGTTTGCTCATTTGTTTATGGAATGTTAGAGAGTAGGTGTTGTTAAGATGCAAGCTGTTGATGAAGATATTGATGTGAAGCAAATGAGAGACATGGCTGCTGCTAAAAAGCGTTGGGATGGTTTGGTATATTCACCTTTGCAAAGATTTGTTTGGCTATTTTTTTTGGAACAACTGAGTTTTTATGGTTGATGATATAGTTAAGGGAAGGAAGAGTGAAGCTTCTTACACCAAGAGAAGCTGGCTATGCTATTCAGCTTTCAAACAAACCTCTGCTCGATGTCCGCCCCTCTAGCGAACGAAACAAGGTAGTGGATTCTTGTTTTGGGTTATTATGCTGTTTCGAACTTATCAATAGATGATGATTGTGTGCCTTCACCATTGTTGTTGCAAAGAACTGATTCTTAAGTTAGTTTGAGCTCCTTGGCCATTTTGTCCAGTTTTAGCTGATTTTATTTTTCCCCATGTCATTTTGATGCCTTTTCTTCAGCAATGTTTTGTCTGAAAACAGAATACTTTTGGGTCACTATAGTGTTTCACTGAGGTGATTCTTCTTTTGTTGTTGATGTTCTGTGTTTCTCAAAAGGCATGGGTTAAAGGCTCCACCTGGATTCCAATATTCGAGAATGATGACAACTTAGACGCTGGAGCTCTTTCCAAAAAGGTCACCAGCTTTGCTATGGGTACTTCTTCACCATTGTTTTGACTCTAGTTATATTGGATCAAACTCATTATAATCCTATTATCTATATTTCTGCAAATGTATATCATCCTCTAATCCCATTTAGGATAGAGAGTAGAACTGGAATACACTCATCTTATCAAATTGTCTACGGTTTTATTTAGTTTTGATTTCAAAATGTTTCCACGTGTACAGGGGGATGGTGGAGCGGTGCACCTACGTTATCTTTCAATAAGTATGTCTGCGACTGCGAGAGTGAGCTAACCTTCTTGTATGCCTTTTGACGTACTTGTTTCCTTCTTGGTTATCTACTTTGGTTTGCAGGCTCTTCTTGTCAAAGGTTGAGGAGAAATTCCCAAAAGATGCAGAGCTGATTGTTGCTTGCCAGAAAGGATTGAGGTATTTCATATAATCAACGGGCTAGAACGACTCACTGTTGCTCACCTAGTAGAATATAGTAGCTAACCATGGTTTAGATGTAATGTAACCATAAGATAAGTGAATAATTAGATTCTCTGCCTATGGATTATATTCCGAGTGTTTTATGCTTTGGGTTTGTAAGGGGTAGTGGAAGTAGCTTCATTATCAGATGATTTCAGTTCTTGTGAAATGAAAAGTTAGTTTGTTGATAGTACAACTGTTATACAAAAGGGTTTATCTTACTGTTGGATGATCCTCATATTTCTTCTTGTCAGATCCTTAGCTGCATGTGAGCTACTATACAATGCCGGGTATCAGAATATTTTCTGGGTGCAAGGCGGTCTAGAGTCCGCTGCAGAAGAGGTTATTTACATTTGGCCTTTTTCAGTTTCGTTTAAAACTGGAAAGCCTTACTTGGATAACTAATTGATTATATTATGTAATACATCCTGAAGTAGGATCTTGTCATAGAAGGTTCTCAGCCACTGAAGCTTGCTGGGATTGGAGGTTTTTCAGAGTTCCTCGGGTAATTCTCTCTTCTGCTACTCAGATCTTCTCATTGCTTGAAAAGTAACCTGTCAATGGCCTAGCTATATCTTTCCCAGTTTTCCAAGTTAATGATTGTGTTTGCTTGTACATCAAATGCAGCATTTGACATTATGCTCACATATCACTTTTGGTTGTAGTTGGACAGATCAGCAAAGAGCTCAAGCTGCGAAAGAAGGCTGGGGTTACCGTTTAGTATATTCTGCTCGTCTGGTGAGTTTTTGTGAATTTAATAGATCTTCTCCTGTTTGCTTTTCTCAATCAATATTCCTCTTTGTTGAGTCATGAGTGGTGGTCTGATCTCATGTCATGTTTGTAGCTTGGAGTTGTTCTTGCTGCTGATGCCTTGTTCGTTGGTGCCCAGCAACTTGGTCCCTTTATTCAAAAGTTAAGAGGCCACTAGGACTGGATTTTTCTATAACCAAGCTCCAAGTGGTTTTACTTCTCTTCACAGAAAAAAAATGTAAATTTCTGTTGAAGATTGTAGTTTTGGAGGTAGAGTAGTTGAACTTGAAAAAGTGAAAAAGACAAAAAAAATCTGAAAATCCAATGGACTGTCCGGTTTTGCAAAAATTCGAAACTCGTGTAGTGTTTTAACTTTAAACCAGTTATGTCTGAAAGAAAACATGTAAGAGAGCTGAGAGTATGGATTTGGAGTATTCGTGTCAGGAGAACAAAAAGGATCTCGACCAATCTTAGAACGCGTGTCGTTTTAATACAAATATGCCGGACTTCGTGTTGTTTCTTCGTTTGGAAAGTGGAAGCATATTCTCCTATCAATTATTGCGCCAACCCAACTAAGGTTAAAATCCAGCGCGCGAGTTGTAACCAACCGTGGTTGCAATAGTACTTATACGTGTACGGTCGAGATTGTTTCTGACTTCTTCTCTTTCGCAATTTGCAATTCCTCTGGTTTAAAACTAGGGTTAGGCTACGATTCTGCTCTGTTACCCCTCAAAGCTTTCGCTATCGCCGTTTGGCTTTCTGGTGAAAAATCACTCCGATTAGAATTTTGTTTTTTTTGCTCGATTCTTCTCAATCTGAAATTATGGAGATGGAGCGCGTGCATGAATTTCCTCATACTCACATGGATCGCCGTCCCAGAAAGAGGGCGCGTCTCGGTTGGGACGTCTTGCCTCCGGCGCCTAAGGTATAGATCCGTGATTCTCAAATTCAATTTTTGTGTTTGATTCCTTTGGATCTTCAATTTCATTTAAAATTAAGAATCGGTCTGCTTTTTGTTTTTGTGTGTGTTGATTCTTCTGGATCTGCAATTTGCTTTGTATGAATCAATTGTTCATTGAATATACGAATTTTGATATGATTAGGTGAGTTTCGTGTGTGAATTAGGTGGTGTTCTATCGGTTTCAGCCAGATCTATTTAAATTTGGTCTATCCTTGAAATATTTTAGATGATAGTGTGTTAGGTTCAACTTTTTTCTGTGTTGTCTTTGTTTTTAGTATTTGTTTGTGGATAGTCTGATGCATGATTGAGATAAAATAATCTCCAGATTATTGTTTTGTTGGTAATTGACTCTACATGTCAGATTTGCCTTTCTCTTACGAATTCTCGAACTTTTAAATAGACTCGTGTTCGTTCTCTTAGTTAAACCTTGAAAAAGAGATTGTTTATAAACAATAGATAATCGATGCACCTTGAAGATAGATAGATGTATACGACTCAACATGTTGGCGTAGAAGGATAGTGGCAGGATTTCATCTGGGTGTTATGGTACATGAATATGTGTAGGCTCAGGTAGGAATGTTTTGTGGGCAAGAGATTGGAAATATATCAAGCTTTGCGCCGTCCGGAGCTCCTTCGGAGATTAGTAGCAATTCTCTTTGTGTTAAGGGTGTGGCTCGAAATGGTTCTCCCCCATGGCGTGAAGATGACAAGGATGGACATTACATGTTTGAAATGGGAGATGACTTAACTCCACGCTGTAATCCCACTTTTCCATTACCAAAAAACTGTTTTGATAATCCTGAAATCACCTAATTAAAATCTCTCTAGATTTCTCTTTCAATCAAAGTCTGGGTGTTGTGCCTGTTAAATAGAGTCTAGTAACTGGACCGTGTGTGTGTTGTTTTGGTTTCAAAATTCTGATTGCTCTATGCTCTTTTTGCTTTGCAGATAAAATATATAGCAAAATGGGTGAAGGTATGAATACATGCTTGTTGTATGGTTTGCTTATGGTTTTCATATAACCCAGTGTGGCTCTCATATCTCATTCAAATATTTTCTAAATTGTCCTTGTAGGTACTTTTGGTCAAGTGCTAGAATGTTGGGATAGGGAGAGGAAGGAAATGGTGGCAGTAAAAATTGTTCGCGGAGTGAAGAAATACCGTGAGGCCGCTATGATTGAAATTGAAATGCTGCAACATCTTGGTAAACATGACAAAGGTGGCAATCGGTAAGTATTCTCTAATGACTTTTCATCATGCATAAAAAATCTGATGGGATCAGTCTTAGTTTCCTAAGATTCTTTCTTTGCAAAGGTTAAATCAGTTTATTCTTTGCAGTTGTGTACAAATTCGGAACTGGTTTGACTATCGTAACCATATCTGTATCGTAAGTGCTTAGTCAATTTTGTGACGTCTATGAATTTCCCTCAGTTTGGGAAATAATTTGGGGTTAAAACTTTGTGGATGGATTTAAATGGATGCAACAGGTATTTGAGAAGCTTGGATCAAGTTTATACGATTTTCTTCGGAAAAACAATTATCGCTCCTTTCCCATTGATCTTGTCCGTGAGATTGGGTGGCAACTCTTGGAATGTGTAGCATGTGTGTAGTCTTTGCATTCTTTCAATCTACCCGCTCTTGCATTTTCATCTGAGTTTTGCTTGTCGTTGCATCATAAATTTTCTGAAAATTCTGCTCTATCCACTTTCTTAAGGGAATTTTTCTTCTTTTTTGGTTTGTCTGATTTTGCAGTTATGCATGACTTGCGCATGATTCATACGGACCTTAAACCAGAGAATATTCTGTTAGTCTCCTCAGACTATGTGAAAGTCCCTGAGTACAAGGTATATCTCGAATGTTCCTGTGTGTGACCTTCGTGTGGCCAACTAGTGAAGTGCTAAAGTAATTTGGTTGTGCTTCCTGCTGCAGGGCTCCCGATTACAGAGGGATGTTTGCTATAAGAGAGTTCCAAAATCAAGTGCAATAAAGGTGATTGATTTTGGTAGCACAACTTATGAGCGACAGGACCAAAACTACATTGTATCTACAAGGCATTATAGGGCACCAGAAGTCATTTTAGGTGAGTAGCTCTTGTAAAACAAATCGTTCAAATCTGTAGGTTTCTGATATTCATAAGACGAAGAACTGATGGAGAAACAATGGCTTGTATAATATTGAAGGTCTTGGCTGGAGTTACCCTTGTGACATATGGAGCATTGGATGTATAATAGTGGAGCTATGCACGGTATGTGTCTGATGTATTTGATTTAAATGAATGTTTTGGAGTTTGTTTTCTTCTTTTTAAATTAATAAGATTTGAGATTTGCAGGGGGAAGCATTGTTCCAAACACATGAAAACATGGAGCATCTAGCTATGATGGAACGTGTTCTTGGACCGTTTCCTCAACAAATGCTGAAGAAAGTCGAGTAAGTTGTATCAAGATATTCTCTGAAGTGATCGTATTTGCAGCCATTTATGGTTTGGTTGTTAAACTGTAATCTGTCTTTTTGTCGTGTGATAAAGCCGGCACGCGGAGAAGTATGTGAGAAGAGGTCGTTTGGATTGGCCAGATGGGGCAACCTCAAGAGACAGCCTGAAAGCAGTACTGAAGCTTCCGCGGCTTCAGGTTTGTCAAAGTGTTTATAATTTTGGGTTTTGATTTGTTGAAGTGATGTGTTAGATTTGTGTGTGTTTACAATGTTCCATGTGTGTGCGTTGCAGAATCTAATAATGCAACATGTGGACCATTCGGCGGGGGAGTTGATAAATATGGTGCAAGGGCTTCTTCGGTTTGATCCGACGGAGAGACTAACCGCTCGTGAAGCTCTGAGACATCCTTTTTTCACGAGGAGTCACTTGAGAAGATAACGTGTCCTCCGGATTTGACGAGACGAGTGTGTAAATAGAGAGAGATGTATGTTTGTAGTAGTAACTAGTAAAGACCAAATGTGTTGCATGACGTTGACAAACCCCACGAATTCTGATAAAAAATTACCAAATTTTTGATTTGTGACAGAATACAGAGAAACTAAGAAGACAGAAAGACCGAAATCTACGATACAAACAGGATTAAAAGACGGCTTAACTACAACAAGTTAGACACATGTTTGCACCAACCGAGAGCTTACCAATGAGGAACACCGATTCCAAACCAAAGCTTGGAAAATTGCGCTTTTGCCGCAGATCCTAAAACCTGGAATCCCCATCGTTGTTGCCGTGAGCAACCGCACACAAGGCCAGTCCTCAAAACCTCATTAGTAGCGGTACCTGCAGCTTCTCCGAGGACTAGCACAAAACAGAACCGCATCAGCGAACTACTACACCACCGACGGCACGGGAGCCTCTACGGACAGCTAGAGAAGCCGCCTCTAGCCACCAAACTCAAGCTTTGAAGCCACAAGAATAGTCTCCCACAGGGCGAGTAGAGACTGAAAAACGGAGCTGCCGCCTCTATCCAACATTGAACCACCTCGGAAGCTTTAAGCTTTAACGGAGTCATCCCCTATCAGAGCTTGAGCCAATCTACGAACCCGAGAAGCAAAAGGAACCAGCAGAAGCTGAAAGGAGCCACACGGAAGGCCAAATCTGAGCAGAGAAACCACAGTCGTCACTGTGAGATCCCACCACTGTCGACCACCGCCCAACAACAGCCGCCGGCGAGAAAGGAACGAGAGAGACGACGGAATGAGCCACTCTCCGGTACACCGGAGACCACGCCGTCGCTGCCCTGACGAGATCAAAGCAGCCGAAAACCCCACCTCCTTGAACAAATCGACGGCGGAAACTCGTCCTCAAAGCCTCCGAACCACCACACCGTTCAGATCTGACGGAAACTTCAGCCACGACCTCCCAGAGCAAAGACCAGAGCACCACATCTGAAGGAGGAGCCGAAATGCCACACTCTACCTCCACTAAGATCCCCAAACCACGAAGACGGAGGACCACCTCGCGGATCTCGATCCAAACTCACAAAACCCTCTCTGCTGAAAATCGAGCAAAACAGAGAGGAAGCCGAATCAAACGAGAAAGAAAGGGAGAAGGGGCCTCTCCCGGCGGTGGCGAGGAGCGCCGGCCGCCGGAGAGGAAGGAAAATTAAAGGTTGAAGGTGTTGGCGGCAGAGGTTTGAGAGAGAGGGAGAAAAGAGAATTAGGGCTTTCTTTTTTGAATTCTGATAATTTAATGAAACAAATGCTTGAATCACTCTTTTTTAAGTGATAGGCGATTATTTTTTCTATCTTGTTGCTCGATCGTCCAAATTCAAGGTATTAAATTTTCGACCTTCTAAGTGGGAATCAACTGTACAAGAAAGTGCTATAGTAAATGGATGATGTCATGAATGAATATTATAAGGTATTACCGTACTAAATTGGAAAAAACGTATCCACATTGAGTACGTTATATTACTAAGAAAAGGTAAAAGAGTTGGGAAATTGCAAAAGAAAACTTCAAAAGTCAAATGGTCACGAAAATCTTATGAATATAAAATATTGTTAACATTAAACTTAGCCTAATTTTATCTAATTCACCCCTTGCAGTTGATGCGTTACGCAAAGAAACTCCTCCAACATAACTGAAACGATGCCGTTTTGTTGGAAAGGAACAGCAAGTAGTTTATCATCAGAGAGAGAAACTACATGATTTGCAAGAAAATCCCCAATTTTTTTTTCAGTTACTCATATTTTGCAGAAAAAAAAAAAAAACAGAATCTCTTCTGCATATCCTCTCCGATTCCGACTCCGATTCACCTCTGTTCGTAGCTTGTCCGATCCTACGAAAATAGCGATCTCGGCAAACTATACTGCTGTAAGTCTTTGTTTACCATAATGCTGTTAATTTTCCATACGAATTTCCGTCTCCTTACACGATTCACGCCGAAATCTTAGCATTGACTCTACAATTGTTCCATTAACACTGGATAAATGTATCCTTCTCTGTAGATTAGGATGTTTCCAGAAATACTTACAATTCGCTTCTCACATATGTGAAGCTAAATTATGTGTTTGCTTAATTTTTTATCTGATGTGTACAGATTATTAATAGGTTGATGATGGGTTCTGCAGCCAGACAACCTCTCTTCTCCTTTGGTGTTATCGCTGATGTTCAATATGCTGATATTCCAGATGGACGCTCCTTCTTAGGCGTTCCTAGATATTACAGAAACAGCATCCTCGTCTTGCAAAAAGCTGTCGAAACCTGGAACAACCATGGAAACCTCAAGTTTGTTATCAACATGGGAGACATTGTTGATGGCTTTTGTCCCAAAGACCAGTCCTTGTCCGCAACTAAGAAACTAGTCAACGAATTCGAGAAATTCAATGGTCCTGTGTATCACATGATCGGCAATCACTGCCTCTACAATCTCCCACGTGAAGAGTTGCTTCCGTTACTTAACATCCCAGGTCGTGACGGCAATGCTTATTATGAGTTCTCACCGACGCCTGAGTATAGAGTTGTGGTGTTGGATGGTTATGACATCAGTGCTGTTGGATGGCCACAGGACCATCCCAAGACGATCGCTGCATTGAAGATCCTCGAAGAGAAGAATCCAAACGCGGAGAAGAACAGCCCTGAGGGGCTTGTGGATGTTGAGAGGAGATTCGTGAAGTATAACGGCGGTGTTGGGGAGGAGCAGCTGGTGTGGCTGGACAGTGTGCTTCAGGATGCGACGGAATCGAAACAGAGAGTTATCGTGTGCGGGCATGTGCCTATGAGCCCTGGCGCGGCGTCAAAAGCAGCCTTGCTGTGGAATTTCGATGAAGTGATGAGCGTTATACACAAGTATGACTGTGTTAGAGTTTGTTTGTCTGGACATGATCATAAAGGAGGTTACTTTGTTGATGCTCATGGTGTTCACCATAGGTCACTGGAAGCTGCCTTGGAATGTCCTCCAGGTACGTATTCGTTTGGATATATTGATGTGTATGAGAACAAGTTGTCTCTTGTTGGTGTTGATCGGATGCAAAGCACTGATTTTTGAGAACTCTGAGTTTTCCTAAATGATCATTTATCTCAAAATGAAGACACTAGTCACAACACAAATTCAATTTTATACGATGGTTGTTATGTGATTATTACCTCTTTTTTTTATTTTACTAAGATTGTACTATATCATCAGGCTGCATGTATCTATGTGTGTTGGCGAAAGAAATGTACTATTGATTGGACACATGTTATTTTATTAATTGCCATATGTCTTTATCAGATAATCTGTTTCGGAATTGGTTATGCATTAAAGGAAAATCTCTAGCTAAAGATATGTTTTTTTTTTGTAGTGTTTAGCTGAATTTTGGTGTACTCTGCTAAAGATATCATTTCAAGGAAACTCTGTAGCTTAGATGTCAGATCATTTGTGTTCAGGTTTTTGATCATATATTTTCCAGTGATGATTCTTCAGTGCATCTGTTAGTAAGGGTTAGAACTTGATTAGCGTTGGTGTTATTATGTTGAGTAGATCAAGTGTTGAGCAGATGCTAGATAGTGTTCTGTATTCTGCAACTGCGCAAGGGACTTGAAAGAACAAACTTCAATTCATGGTGAAAACGATGTTGGGGGTGTTAAATGGTCAAATATGTAATGATATAGTCATCTTGATTTGGATTAATGGTCAATGTGTGATGAAATGGTCTCCACAAGCCTTATGGGTTTGGTTGCAAAAAGAAATAGTTCGTTTTTAAGTAGCAATGGCGTAATACGGCTGAAGAAACATTAGATCTAAGTGATTATGGTACCAAGTTTAATATTTCTCTAGGAATAATTGAAGATGTTTTAGTGAATTATCGCTGCTTCTCTCGTGGAAAGTGACACTGGAGCTGATTTCTTTTGAGGTGATTACTTGAATATATCAACATCTTCAAAGGTTAATTTATCAAAGAAAATTCATGTATCCCTCTTAATTTGAACTTTTTATGTGTAGCAAATAATCAAATAAAATGATTTGTTTAAGTACTATGTAAGCTATACGAAAGACATGTTGTGTATTAACAGCAATAGACTATGTAAGCTATACGAAAGACATGTTGTAAGAAAAAAAATCAAGCAAAATAAGTTAAGCCACAACATGATGAAGTTCCAAATTTTCTCTCAGTCCATAATTTAGTTTAGTGGCTTAACTTATTTTGATTGATTTTTTTTTTCTTACTCATGTTATATGACAAAAAGTAATTAATGAAAGAAAATGATATAAGTATTGTAATGTATATCGGTTACCAAACTTATAAAGATTGTCTGATTTGCTAACGTAAGATTTAACATGCCAATTCAAGACGGTTCTTAGAATGTAGATCGTTTTCGAATATTGCTAAAGTCACACGAGCATAAGAGAATCCAAAACTGATTTCTCATCTCGTTGTTGTGTTTATGGATCATCATCGTACCTCAACTATTGCCAATAGAGACAAATATAGCATAAATGAAACATTACACTCTGTTTTATAATCTCTTCACAATCTTCAAAGGGTAGTCTCTCTCTCTCTCGTACGATTTGTCTCAAGCGAAGAAATGACTTTCTGACATCATTGGTTTAATAGTAGCGATCCATAATTTTCAACAATGAAAAAATAGAAAATCTAGTTATTAAATGTCCATGATCACACTATATAAAGACATAAATATACACCCAACATTTTCATCAAACCTAGTCATCATCAAGAAGCATATCCTCTTTTTGAAAGTTCAGATTCAACGATGGCCCTCCACACTCTCTTCTTTGTCTCACTTCTCATATTCTCATTAGCCGGGTCCATTCTCGTATTCACATTAATCGACTCGAGTCGTGGAGCTACCAAACTCTTTTCCGACCTCCAAAACTCCCTCGAGGTCACCGCGAAGCCCATAAGAGATGGCGTAGGTTTGTGAATTGTCTTCCCTTTTTTTTGTTAAAATTGATAAACTTGTACTTTTGATGTCCATAATCTTAATTTCCTTCTTGGCGACCAAACCCTATTCAAATATAATAAAAATCCCCTCAACCAAATAGAGTTGATCAGGCTTGGATTATATTATTCTTTGAGAACTGTGAGTACCAGTATGAAAAAATAATTTAAAGACACTTTATTTCTAATTAAGCGCATCTCTACTTTATGTTTGCTCAACTATACATCTCTAACTTGTACATAATTTATCTTTAGTTTTGGAACCTGGAAAAGATATGGTGAGAATCACATGGAAGCTAAAGTCATCGGCCAAGGTCGATGCCGATGCTGCCTTCAAGACCGTCGAAGTCAAGCTTTGTTATGCACCGATCAGCCAAGATGATAGACCGTGGCGTATGACTCACAACGAACTCTATAAGGACAAAACCTGCCCATACAAGATTGTGTCCAAGCCGTATGACAAGATCCCTCAATCACTCAACTGGACCCTCGATCTTGATATCCCCACTGGAACCTACTTCGTACGTGCTTATGCAAAGGATGCAAAAGGCCACGAAGTTGCATACGGACAGAGCACAGACGCGGAAAAGACGACCAATCTCTTTAGCGTTGAGGCCATTAGTGGTTGTCACTTGTTGCTCGACATAGCATCCATGTTCTTCAGTGTCTTCTCCGTTGTTTCTCTGTTTGTCTTCTTTGTAAAGGCGAAGAAGAATAGCCGAGTTAGAACACAGGAAGTGAGTTAAATAACTTTGGCTCTTTGTTAAGTCGAACAAAAGTGTTGACTTTCTGGTCGTTGTTGTTGTTGTTGTTGTTTTTTTTTTTCTTTTTCTTTTAACTTTCTCTTTAAATGGATGTACGTCAAGGAAACTCTTTCTTTATAACTTGCAAAATGAGTATTGTGTAGTCGTGGAGCTACTCAATGATACCAAAGATAGACTCTTTTCCGTCCTCTAAAACATACTTGAGGTCTCAACATTCTAAGAATTGTTGAGTTTTTTTCTTTCTCATTTGATCATTTATTTTCATCAATTTGTTTATATGATAAAAAAAAAGTAATCAATCAAAGAAAAGGATAGAAATATTCCAATGTATATTCCAACATTGTAGAAGTCACAGAGCATAAGAACATTCAGAACTAATTAAGCTTTTGTAGTTTTGTATGTTAGCCCTACAATGTTTTCCTTTTTGCATGTTACCAATAACCAGTAACCTTAAACTTTTACACAGTATATAAAATAATAAAACGTATAAAGATATATTACAAGTTTATGGGCCTTAACTTTAATTTAGTTTTAACAAAGGTTAATGGGCCTTATCTTTAGGAAAAGTCATTTTGTAAAACGGTGAAACTACAAGACCTCTGATCTCGGGTTGTAATTTGGTGGACGATAATTACTGTATTATTAGTGTCAGAGCATCTAGATGCACGCATCTCTGGAGGTACTTCTTGTTCGCTTTAAATGCATTTACTTTAAAGGGAACTCTCTCTAACTTGCAGAATGAGTATTGTGTAGTCGTGGAGCTACCAAAGACACCAAAGATAGACTCTTTTCCGACCTCCAAAACGACAGTCTAAGAATTCTTGATTTTTTTTTTCTTTTTCATGTTCTCATTAATTTTTGTACGATAAAAAAGTAATCAATCAGAAAAATTAATAGAAATATTTTAATGTATACTGCTTACCAATATTTTGATTAATTATTTTTAACTTATATTATATGATAAAAAGTAATTAATGACAAATGATATTAATATTTTTGATGTAAATCGGTTAGAGATTGTCTGATTTGATAACGTAAGATTTAACATGTCAATTTAAAAACGTATATAGTTTTCAAAAGTCACACAAGCATAAAAGAATTCAAAACTAATTTCTCATCATTTTGTTGTGTTTATAAATCATCATACCTTAATTATTGTCAGAGAGACAAATCTAGAATAATGAAAACATTATGTTCAATGATTTAATCTCTTCAAAATCTTTAGAGAGTAATTTCTTTATTTCTCCTCGGATCAGTTTCAAGCAAATCAATGACTTTCTCTCACATCAATTATTTCATAGTAACCATAGACAATTTTCGAGTAAAACAACGAGCGTCCATAATCACACTATATAAAGACATAAGTATACATCAAACATTTTCTCCAAACCCAGTCATGATCCAAAAAGCATATCCTCCTCTTTCAGGAAGTTCAGATTCAACAATGGCCATCCAAACTTTCCTCTTTGTCTCACTTCTCATACTCTCATTAATCGAGACGAGTCGTGGAGCTACCAAAGCTAGACTCTTACTACCCTCCAAAATTCACTCACCGCGAAGCCATAAGAGATGGCGTGGGTTTGTGAATTGGCTTTGTTATGCTAAGAAACCGTGGCACGTTAACGAACTTGGACACTTCACAATTCACATTTCCTCATCATTTTTAAATTTGACCAACATCATATGAATAGTTTTGTGTCAAAATATGCTAAGGTATGCAATTAGTGAACATTTGCAAACTCGACCTAGCAGACATTTCTAAAGGTTATATGGTAATATGTCATTTCATTCATAAATTAAAGTACAGTAAAACCTCTATAAAACAATAATGTTGGGACTTTAAAATTTTATTATCTTATAGAGTTATTATTTTATCGATAAAACAATAATTATTGTTTTATAGAAATATTCTATAAAAAATAGAAACTTAATAGAAATATATTTTTTCAGTTTTTTTATTCAAAATTTCCTTATACTTTATTATTTACGTATTTTATATTTTACTTTTCTATTTTTCTATTTGACATATTTACTTTTCTATTTTTCTATTTTATGTAATTTTCTATTTTTCTTTTACATATTTACTTTTTTTTTCTTTGTCCAACAACAAATTATTTTGTTTATAAATATAGCATTCTCTTTTTCTTTTAGCAAAGTTCTTCTTCATACACAAATCTTTTTCATTATCACCAAATTCAATAATGGCTTCTAATCATCTAAAGGGTGTTTCAAAGTCAACAATGACAGATCATATACGCAAAGAATTGTGTAAGTATAAAAAAGATCATAAAGCATGCACTCAAAAGGAGTTGCAATCATGGCTTGAAGAAAAATTTCAATTAAAAGTCTGTCAAAGTGTGATTTCAACCACACTCAAGCGATCAGCTGAGTATCTTTCTAGCAACCTAGATTTGGGAGGAAACATCAAGCGACACAAATCAGCAAAATTTCCAGAGATGGAGAAAGTTGTTTATGAGTGGTTTCTCCAATACCAAGATCGTGTGAACATGTCTGGAGAGCTTATTTTGCAAAAGGCAAAAGATACAATGAAGATTCTATACCCCCAACAAGAGTCTGAGCACCAATTTTCTCAAGGTTGGCTTGAAAAATTCAAACTACGACATGGTATCAAGTCTTTTCGTCGTTTTGGAGAAAGTGGTTCGGTTGATGTACAAGACATGGAGAAGAAATTGGAAGCAATCAGGGAAAAAATAGATAAATTCCCTATGAAAGATGTTTTCAATATGGATGAAACTGGTTTGTTTTACAGGTTACAAGCTGATCATTCTCTTGCTACGAAACAACTTGAAGGAAAAAAGCAAGACAAAGAAAGACTAACAGTTGTTATTTGCTGCAATGAGGATGGGTCTGAAAAAATTCCATTATGGATTATTGGAAAATATGCAAAGCCACGTTGTTTCAAGAATGTCAACATGAGTAGCTTGAATTGTCACTATCGTGCCAACAAAAGAGCTTGGATGACAAGTGTGATTTTTGAAGAATATATCCGCTGGTTTGATAGTAGAATGCATGGGAGGAGAGTCTTGTTTGTGGTAGATAATTGTCCAGCACATCCAAAAAATATTGAAGGATTACAGAATGTTGAGCTCTTCTTCTTGCCACCCAATATGACATCAAAAATTCAACCTTGTGATGCTGGAATAATAAGAGCTTTTAAGATGCATTATCGTAGAAGATTTTACCGTCAAGTTTTAGAAGGCTATGAGTTGGGACAATCTGATCCAAGTAAGATAAATGTTCTGGAGGCTATCAATTTTGCGGTGTCAGCTTGGACCATTAATGTTCATCAAGATACAATAGCAAATTGTTTTCGACATTGTAAAATTCGTTCAGGAGATGTCCTACCAAGGAATTTAGAAGATGAATCAGTTGACATTCGTGAACTTGAAGTTGTGATTAATAATCTTGGTTATCGGAATAGAATGGATGTCAATAGCCTACTCAGCTATCCGGGTGAGAACGATTCATGCTCAGAAGTTCAAAGTCTAGAAGAAATTGTGTCTACTGTTCTTAATGGTGAAGATGAAGTTGAAGATGATGAGGAAAGACATGTGCAAGTAGTTACACGTAAGGAAGCAATTGTGGCTTCGAGAACTCTTCACAACTTTTGGTGCATGTTGAGAACACACCACCAGAAATTGTTGATGCAATAAGAAAAATTCGAGATGAGCTCCAACGAGAATCAACTTTCAGAAAAGACAAACTACATTGGAGTCATATTTTACTAAATTGCCTTAGATATATATGCCTTAGTTTTATAATTATTGTCTTAGCTTATTGTTGGGACTATATTTTTACATAAGAGTTTCAAAAATATTATTGTCTTATCATCTTATCGCATTATGCTATTTTTTACATTGGCCCGAGTTGGGACCGGAGAAATTTATTGTCTTATAGTGTTTATTGTTTTATCGAGTATTGTTTTATAGAGGTTCTACTGTATATAGGGATTAGGGATATAAGAAACGAGTTACAAAGATGAAATAGACCACGGATTAGTTCCATTTATTAGTTCTAAAACGAAAATAGAATGTTTTCCTAGATATTGAATCTTATTGATTACCAAAGTTGCTTGTGTGTGTACATAAACATAAATAGCTAGGCCAGCTGAGGTTGAAACTCTTTTTGGTCTACGACTCTAGCAACTTTTAACAAGAAACACCGTACTATATATATAATTTGGTCCATTATTAATTGCATCATCACTAAATTTCTCACGATGTTCGGACCAAAGCTAACTAAAGATAATTAATCTCTCAATGTGTCCTAAAATGTCCGAAAATACTCGATATGTAATTATTAACTAGAAAGAAAGAGATCAAGTCCAAAAGCAGTAGTCGTTACAGAAGAGTCATACCAACAAAAAAAAAGCAATGATGATCTCTAGTGCTTCAATCATATATGTCGGAGCAAAATTAGGGTTTCTTACCAAGAGAGTTCTTGTTGTTATGCATCCAGATTTTAAGCACTTGTCTCCGAACACCAGTCTCCGCACAGAACTGCTCAACCGCCGCGTCATCGTGCTTCTGAATCCGCCACCCCAACCTCTCCGCGAAGGCTAACATCTTCTCCTTCTGCTCCGCCGTGAATTTCGTTCTAAACCTCTTAGCCGTGTTTCCCCCGCTGCTGCTCGGATTCGACGTATCTTCCTCGTCCCCTGATGCCGCTGGTGGCCTGTAAGGCTGCCCTGTCGCCGCCGGAGATGTTAGATGAAGGTATCCTGGAGGGGGCAGCTGCGGTGGGCGGTTGTAGTACGTTGTCGGAACTCTGTGGGCCCTACCGCCGCTGATCTCGGTTTCCTTGCGGTGGAAGTTGCGGTGGCAGCCACAAGCGGCACACTTGAGAGCGTCAAGCGAACCATCTTCACCGGAAGGCATGAACTCGCAGCAGCCGTCCACGGCGTGGCCACCGATGTTAACGGCATGGTTCTTTAAGCACTCTCTATACCTAATCTTCCCTCCAACGCCTTTTCTCCTTCCTCCTCCGCCGCCACCGCTAGATGTGGCTCCCTCCCCGCTCAGAGACTCGTAACCGCCGGGTGGGTTAACACCTGACATCTCCATTTCTTCTTCTTGCTCCTCAAAACTCATATTTTCTTTTTCTCTCTCTCTCTCTCTCTCTCTCTCTCTCTATTTCTTAATTCTTTAACATCGCAAGAGACATCCGTACAGTTGGATTGTAACTTAAAAACTATTCCGGAGACCAATAATTCATGAGAGTTAAAGAGTACAGAATGTGAAAAAAAATAAACTTAATTTAATCCAAATGAAAAGATGGAACAGTGAAGATAAGAAAGAGAGATGATGAGAGTGTGGTCAACAATTCTCAAGCCTGCCGCTTAATAAAAAGGAGCCTCAACTTTTTAATTTTTTGGTTTTAGCAGATTTTTCATAATATATATACTTATATAGTTTCATCAAAAATAAAAGACCCATAACACATTTCCAGAGGTTAATGAAAGTACAGTTTATACAGTAAATAAACAAAAGTTTGTTCCATTAATGTAAAGGGTAATTAAGTGGTGGGTTTGAGATTGACTAGGGATTAATAGGGGATTAGAAGGGCGCTTAATTAGGGTTTGATTTGTTCAAGGTACGTGTTGTGACTCTGGGGGACTTTAACTGCCAAAAGAGGGATCAAAGTGGAACTGTAGTGAAATCAAAAGTGCCTTTGGGAACTCACTGATCACAGCAAAATGGCAAAAGCATGAGACGTAGAGATAACGTGTCAAGAGTATAAACCCGGCCTTATATATGTATTTTTCATTATAAAAAAAATTCTTAAACTGGATCAACTCTTCAATAAGTGATATATACCGTAATATTTTTATCACAAAAATAAAATTTAACCATTCAAAATGTAGGCTAAATTTCATTATCATAACATTTATCCGTTCCAATAATTCGTGTGATTTGAAATGTAACCCTTTTTTGTTTATTTTGGATTTTGTAGGCATTGCTTATTGCTATGTATGTTGCAATGTTATATAAACATGTATCTAGGTATACTACTGTGAGCCAAAAATCTGTGGACCAACCGTTTGTAGACAGTTTTTGGACTTGTTAAGCGATTTGAGTTGTTTAAAGTTTAAACCCATCATTTCCAATGTATTTTGAAATATTACTGTTGGATAGCCTGCAACGGGACTAGAAAATAACAAAAATACAGTATTTAAACCGGTTCATTTAGGATAGCCATATATATTACAAGAAGTTATGTTTTTTGCTTTTAAGGAAATCACAATGCAACAAATTAATCTAAGTTCTTAAGCATCATTTATCCTTAAACCAGCATTCAAACGTGCACGTTTTATGTAAGGGATATTTTATTTCTGTACCCATGCATGTAAGATATATATACAGCTGGTCACCCAACTATTAATAATGTTTATGTATATATATTCACTTGTTTATACAAATTTACAAAACAATTTTATCTAATTATCTTACTTGTTCTTGTTTTCTTTAATCTTCAAAGATATTTCATGAACATGCATCAAACAAAGAAATTACAAACATGGTGATTTGAGTAAGCTGAATAGGTTTGGAAACAAATGCAAATACTCAAGATTCGAGAATAAGTGTAAGTGATACTCAAACTCAGATTCAAATAAAGATATATGGTATCAAAATAATAATTACTCCTACAGTTCTTTAACAAAATGAGACTGATTTGTGAAGAAGGAAAAAGACAAGAACAGTTATTATGTAGACGATCAAGTTGATAAAGAAGGGAGGAGCTGATTGTGGAAAAGGACAAATTACGAACGGCCCTTTGACGATGGAATAGTTCCACAAAAAGGTATGATGTGGCGTAGTCAGGAGAAAGTTGATGATGAATTTTGCAGGAACATCACGTGAATGTTTGTGTGGTTGTGTCTCACCTCATCTCTTGTCCTCATATCCATATAATATGTTGTATTTATAAGGTTTTCTCTAGAATATGAATGGTGGATCGAGCAATGCAAAATCCTCTAACTATGGTTTAGTGTTGGAAGTTAACCACTTAATCTTTCATCAATCAAACAAGCTTTAATTTCCATCTGTTTTCTATGCCCTTCTATGCTCTGCTTCTTACGGCTGCCTTTCATTAATTTAAGTTTCGCATTTCAACTATAAAAAAATAAGTATTCTAGCCGATAGTGTTAAATTGTTAGTGTTCTTGTGTTGTATTATACTATTATTATCCGAAACTAAACTCATATAATGCATACTGCTTCTAATTAAGAAGGAAGAAATGAATGGTGACAAAGACTATTTATTTGACTCTTACTTTATATTCATCAAACATATTTGTTACACATTTACTTTTCAGTGTTTTTATGTGGCCTAGAGTGTTTCCAGTCCGTGGCAATTTTACCGGTGGCCTCGTCTGTAGTTATGTCACAGTTCTCTTGTAGTAGTATCTTCTCATGACTCCGTAATCGACGTGGGAAAACTTCCTCTTTTTACACTGAGCTTTTCTTCACTCTCCTGTTTTTTCCTCTTTATCTCTTATACGTAAACTTAACGAACAAAAAAATTGTGACATCATTAATGGTATAAAGACAAAGTCCATATTCGACTACGGTATTGATGAACGTTGGTTGAACAATGATGATGCATAGGAGTGAAGAAAATTGAAGAAACGTTCGGTTGTGAATGAATGCTCGTTCTTTCAATTCAACTTCATCTCCAGACTCCACACTATTTAAATTTCAAGTGATATATGGATAAAACACTTGTGTACTTACAATGTTAGTTATGACATACGCATGCATTTATAAAGTTGAACTGGATGAAGATGTAATCCTCTTAAGGAAGATATTAAAGGTAGAATCTCTATCCAACATGCTTATCCTCACATAACTCTGGTCATCTCCGAAGTACTTACCACTTTTCGTTATAATCTTCTTCTTCTCTCTCAGAAACCTCTCACAATCCACAATCCCTTCTTCACACTTTAACCATGCAAAAGCTACCAAATATACACCAAACGAAATGAGAAAAAAAAGAGAGGTGTTGTTATCATTGTCTTTGTTTTTCTTCCAACATACCTGGTTGTGACTCAAAGACCTTGCCAAGGAAATTGCAGCGTTGAGAGGCGAAATCAGGAACGGTGAAACGTTTACTATCCTTTGATGCTTGTTTCAGTAGCTTCCACCTCTTAGACATGGCATCATAACTATGCCCAAAAAAGGATTTGGCAGTTTCACTATCACAACTGTCTGACACAACCTTTAGAACTTTGGCTGCTCGAAGCTGCGAGTCTTTTGAAACCCCAATCGTGTTGAGTTCTATGTACTCTGTCATTTTCCTCGCCGTCTCTCTATCTTTCACCAAAGCCCATCTGCCAAAATGTAACGTTTATTAAGAAACACTTCCTTGTTGTATTGTTCCCACAAATTAAGCAAACAAGATAATGTACCCAATCCGCATCCCTGCATGGCCAGTGCTCTTTGAAGCTGTGAAGAGCATTACATCATGATCAGCTTTTGAAGTTATTGGCGTATACTGCGGCCAGTAGTACGCCAAATCATGGATCAATATACCTTCACTACTACTGTTCACTACCGATTGTCTCAAGAATCCATCAGGATTGTTTGGAGATGTAACAAGCTCAATGTATGGACCTTCTTCCTTATATGTCTTTGCATCTCCCCCCCATCGATACAAACCCGATTTGAGATAGTCTGTAATCAACGGGTACGACTGAAGCCAAACCAGTTTAAACATGTTAGATACATCCACAAGGAAATCAAGAAAAGCTAGTAATTAAGCAACTCATGGCACTCACACTATAGTATGGTGAAGCTGAGACGACATTAATGGGACCAGAGTGATCGTGTGGGGAGAGAGCATAGAGAGCAGCTTGACACAACTGTGTAGAGCCAGTGCCAACAACAATGAAGCGGTCTTGCGTTACAGCGTTCCCAACAATCTGATGCACTCTTACAATCTCTTTGCCAAGCTCCGGTTCAAGAAACCAACAAAGGTTGTTGTTGTTATCTGAAAAATAGCTGAGAGATTGCCATCCAGGTATAACCATTGTTGTAGCCTCCCCTGTTTCTTGCCAGTATCTCTCATACACTGTTGGATCGCCACTGCGTATAGTAGCCACATCAATGTTAGCTATACGTTAATTATGTCTATAACGTGACAAGAATATTTAAATAATTGGTGGGTTGGGTGTTTTTTAATGGAGAACATAAAACATCACCTTCCTGTTTCTGAAACAGCAAAGAACATGGTCAAGCAGATCAACAAAGTAGTCCTTTAGATTCTCTCAAAAGACCAAGATATATTTATCTATGCATGTATGCAGAATCATGTCCACCAAAATGTGGGCCCTCTTTGCTTTTGTTTTTGTTTACATATTTTGTAAGTTTTCTTCTTTAACAATGGAATTGTAGAGAATCAAAAGAGTTTGTCTCAATTTTAAAATTTTCAAATTTTCAACCCATTGGCTATCACTAACTAAACTAAATTAATTGCGAGCATCCAAAAAAGAACATCACTGATTAATATAATCCTCCTTCCTCTAACAAAACTTCACGTACATACCAAATCCCTATCAGAACAAAAAAGTCACTCTCTTCTTTACTTTCATTCACACAAAAATGGCCCATTTCCAATTTATTTAAACACTTAAACAATTGACATTTATGACCAGCCTATAAATTCCCAAGAAAGAAATAAAATGCACCACAAAGATCATATGCAGAGATTTTTGTTTTGCTTTGTTTGAGGAGTCACAAGGAAATAAATAACAGAATCAAATATTCAAACTAGCGGCGTACGTTAAGGAACACAAGCATGCATACACAGAACCAGGACAGAATTCGCAGCAAACTATTTGCATTACATATTGTTAGAAAATATAGTCGACTAGGCAAGTCAATAAGGACGATCATCACAACCCCTCTTCTGAGAGCATGATCAACGCGTGATGCTTACCCGTTCTTAACTTGAATGATGATTATGGCATTAATTAAATCTTGGAGCTTCTTGACTTACGTGCTTAAAAGGATAATCTCAGATTCCTTGCTAATAACCAGTGACTTTCAAAGCAATTAAGTATATGGGATAACCGGATAAGGGAGAAATATGTCTAATGGATTCTAGATGATACGCAATTAATACACATTTATTAATCTGACAACACCAATAAAGAATTAACTAGGAATCAAAAATCAAACCTTACTGATAAGACAAGAACTTTATTTTTCAAATTTTGCAATCAAGAACACATAGAAGATAGAAATAAAGAATGCAAAAGTAGAAACTTACAATTTAAGATTGAGAATCCTGCCGTCGTCTTCTTCAACCTCGCTATACTTGCAAGATGCTGAAGACAACAAAGAAGATCCTGAGACCGCCGTTCTATCCAAAGAATTTCCACCTGAACTCTTAAAAATCTTTAGAATCAAGCTGAAGTTTACGGCCAATGAGAGGACCAACATATTCCTCCATGACAAAATCCTCGGAGCTTGTTCCATTTTCTCTCCAAACTAAAAGACAAAACCAGGTAAGAAAAATATCCAAGATCTTAAAGAAGAAGAGAACCGCGAGAAACAGAGTGGATAGCTGGAAAAATAACTCTTTATGGCAGGTAGCGAAAAAAGAGAATGGAAACAAGTGGGTTTTTTGTAGCTGTCCAAAGAGACACAACCTTTTATGACAAAGAAATCTGAATGTTATAGGAAATTTGAAAGAGATTAAAATAACCCTTTGAAGAATCTCAAGAGATAAAGCTGCAAGCCTTCTTCACAAGGTAATGGCAACAAAAGTTGAAAGTGCCAAAAAAATAAAGGACAAAGACAAAGTAGATCCAAAAGGTGGAAGAACAAACCCCAAATTTCTCGAGCCAATGGGTCGCTGGGAAGCTTTATATGTGAGCTGAAAAAGAAGAATGTGTAATTTTGTCGAAGCTCTTTGTTTCCATCGAGAAAAATATGGTTTTTCTTTTTTTGTTGCCTTTTGCGTGATGAGTTTCAACTTTTTTTCTGCTTGGTGATGGAAAACATTGGAAACGACAGTACATGAACTGAGTGAGACACTGAATTTATCTAGGGACTCTGTTTACTACAAGACTTGTGAATGGTTATGTGTGTCACACTTTCTAGATCTACGTCACTTCTCAGTATTCAAGTCTAATCTGACTTAAATATATCATATACTATAATTTGTTTAGTATTTGAGAGATCATTTCGTTTGTTGAAGGTTATTATTGATGATGTGTTTAGTATTTGAGAGATCATTTCACTTTTGGTTTGATTTGAATTTATATTTGAGAATTTTACTTGATGACTAAGTATTTCTATGTGAGAAATTGTAAAACGCAAAATAATGATTAAAAAATGCAACTTAAAACATTTTACTATATGGTATGCAAATAAATTCTTTATTATTTTTGGTCAGCAGAACTAATTGGCTTTTACTTCATCATTTTGTTTTTCTTTTCGATATGGTCACATTCATTTACAAATTACAGGAAAACAAATAAAAATAAGAACAAAAAAAGCTGAGTAAAACCGTGCAGCCCTGAACTTCGACGCTTTCGTCTTTCAACCAATCCGTTTGGACGTAAGCTTCACTTGGTATTCGTTTTTCTCCACAGATCCCTCGTTTTCTCCTTCATCTTCCTTCTTCGTTCCCATCAATCACCCAGGAGAACATCCGATCTGCTCCTCCTTTTGGATTCTCACGGTATCTAGGGTTTGCGAGGAGCCCCCTCGAAGGAGATATTCTAATTTTCGTTTTGGTCAGTTGTTTCTCTACATCGCTCCTCTTTATTTCGTTGATTTTGTTTTCCGGAGGAATTTCCGTGGTGTATTGAATGCGGCGAGTGACGAGTTTGTATAAATTTCGACTAAAAAGTCTGCGACCCTTGTTGAAGTGATTGGGTCCTTTTTTGTAGAGCCTGATTGACATTGGTGGATACATTTGTGTGTCTAATAGGTCGTTGATTGACGGAATACTGGCGAGATTTCTAAAATTTTGTGAACATGTGTATGTATCTTGGTTTTTAGGAATGTGGTCAATTTAGTCTGGGAAGATTTATGTAGCAATTTGATTGTTGAACATCGTCTGTTTCTGGAAATTGATGGGTGTTTGCAATTTACTTAGCTTCTTCTTTCTTTTGAGATGGTAATTTTTAGAAACTTTTGGAATTTATCGCTCCGGATTCTTCTAGCAGATGGGTAATTAGACTTTGAGTTCGTGTTGGGGAACTTGTATGGGCAGTCTAATTTCTGCAGCCATTCATTTTTCTCAACATTTCATAGTCCGAGTTCTTCTATCTCTGCATTTAGCTCAGTGGATATATGTCTACATCGAATTTGTTTGCTTTCTTGTATAAAATGGTACTCTTTGCTTCTAAGTTACACTATAGAGGGATTCTAATGGTGAATGTCAATTCCTTTTTTTTTTTTATATCAATAGTTCTTCAGAGTCAGCTTGATTTTAAGCTTGAAAAATCTAATTCTGCACGTTCCTTACAGGTTTCAAGAGGTGTTGGTGGATCCTCTAACTGCTTAATAATGACCTCTAATACCACCGGAGAGCGAAGGTTTCTGTTCTTTTCTTTATGGTTTATCTTTGTCATGAACTTTTCTATGTTTTAATTCTGGTTTGTGGCTATGTTTTTTTTGTCAAAATAGAGTGGCTTTTTATAATTTTGCCTCTTTTCGTGATCCCTGCATGATTTCTCTTAATATGAATCACTTGTTTTCAGTTTGCTGTATATTCCAGTTACTGTTAAGATACAATCACTATATGTGCCTGGGTTGTAGAAGGGAACTCTGTGTTTAGATTTCCTTTCTTTGAAAAGAGCTTGCTTACTCGTCTCGTCTAACATCATTGCTTTAACAACAAATTACATTTGCTGGATAAATTAGCAGATGGGGTACTACAAGAAGAAGTGGCATGACTATATTGGGAAAGGTTGCTGTTCCAAAACCGATTAACTTACCAAGCCAAAGGTATATGAGCGCACAATTACATTTAGTTGTAATATATATATAATCTCGTTTCCTGAACACTTCTCTACTGAATTCAAGGTTAGAGAATCAAGGCCTTGACCCGAATGTGGAAATTGTTCCAAAGTAAGTTTGTACCTATTTCAGATGCTATTTCTCATTCTTCTTCGTCCTCAAATTTGAGATAGTTCAAATTTCTTTGGACATCTATTGTAGGGGAACCCTTAGCTGGGGCAGTAAATCACCGTGGGGGCCATCATCGTTATCACCACGAACTGAAAGTGGCCCTGGTTCACCAAGCCACCTCAGTAATCGCCCTTCTTCTGGTGGAAGTGTCACTCGACCTTCTACCGCTGATAGTGACAAAGCGTATGATTCTTCTTCAATTGCGTCGAACTCCCGGCCTTCATCAGCATCTGGGGTGTTTCCATCTAATCATGCATCAGTTGCACTACAGCGTCCACATAGTGCAGACACAAGACCTGGAAGTTCCCAGCTATCCCGATTTGCTGAAGCCGCATCAGAGACTTCTGCAACATGGGCTCAACATGTACATTTCTTAACTTTAATTTAGTCTCTGCTAAGCATCAGCATTATCCTTTTTTCTAAATTTACATCTGCTGAGTTCCATGTTACTCTCCTCCTACTTAAGGTGTGATTAGTAGCAATAAATGCACAGTAACTTCTTATGTTTGTTGGACAGTGAATGGTAATAACTTTATGGATCAATTATCAGTGTCCATTCTGACTAGAATTTTAATTGCTGGATATATCAATCGTGTTTACGGTGGGAACAAGATTATAATGCTGAATTTATCAATATTAGGGCACTCATTGTTTCTCTTAAAATGGGTTGTAGTGCGTAAAGTGATTCTAGCAACTTAGTGGCACATGTTCTTCAATAAGCAAGGCTTGAATTCTGGTTGGGCAAATGGATTTATGATTATTTTGACAAACTCTATGTCTTCAATGTTTTTTTTCTTTTTAGGATAGCTGTGTATAATTTACCCAACTTTGCATTATCTACGAGAAATTTATCTTCACTCTTTGAGATTTCTCACTGTTTTGTACAGGGAGTTGCTCCAACAAAAATTGATGGGTTTTCTTTGACTTCTGGAGATTTTCCTTCCCTTGGTGCTGAAAAAGAAAGTTCTGAAAAGAGCACAAGGCCAGAAGGTATCATCTAATAACAGAAAAAATACAATCAGCATTTTCTATGCAAAGGAAGAAAAAAAAAATTGTTTCAGTTTGTACCGAGTTCTGCCTTATACTTGTCATCCTTGCCATCTAGAAAGTGATGGTAGCACAGACAGGTTAATTTTGCAAGCTGATAATTCTAAATGAGATTCGATTCTGTGGAGAAAGTTAAAACAAAGTTAAAACATCCAGGGACTAGCTTGCTATTGGTTTAACACTTTTACGATCTTAGATGGCCTCCTAATATGTGCCCCTTGAGGGTTTTAGGATAACGTTGATATAATGTGATATGAAATTTATGAAGTTGATACGTTAGACATGGCTCTAAGAAACTACAAATTTGCAGATGATGGACCTCGCACTCGTCCTGCATCGTCGTCTGGAAGATCTATGGAAGAGCGAAGTGTGGATTACATAGAAGGTTCTTATTTTGAAACCTCTTTTCCTAATGTTTTGTGGGTAAACAACAAATGTTAGCATCTCACCCAAGACTTACTTATGTTTGTAATTGTTAGGAGAGGGCCATGTTACCCTCACAGGCTTTCATGTGAATGCTTCTTACTGCTTTATTCCCTTTACATCTTTTTAGTCGATGTTCTCGTGGGCACTATATCTGACCATATCTTCTCTTTTATCTGCAGAATCTAATGTACGGATTAGAGATGCCAACGCCTGGGGAAGAGATAATCAACCATACAGTGAAGACGCACCTAGACCATGTAGAGAGGAAGGGCAATTGGACTCTCGTGGTTCACATTCTTATCCTAATGCTAATTTTCCGCATCAATATGATGCTTGGCGTGGTCCTCCTGGTCCTCCTGTAAATAATCATCAAGGTGGTGGCTGGTACAGAGGGAACCACCCATATGGTCCCCCAACGGGTCCTGGGGGTTTTCACATGGATCCTTTTCCATTTTATCCTGCGCAAGCTACACCCGTTCCCGGACAAGGGGCTGGTCCTAGAGGCAATCACGCTACTAATGGAAAGATGTTCAGACCTCCAATGCTTGACTCTTTTGTCCACCCAAGGATGCAGACTAGACCTGGGTTTTATCTTGGTCCAGTGCCATATGAAGGCTACTATGGTCCTCCTATGGGGTACAACAATGCCAGCAACAGAGACATGCCTTTTGCAGGTGGGCCTGCCGGTCCTCATGCTTATAACAAGCACTCTGGTCAAGGTGGATATGATACGCCTGGAAGCTCAGTGGCTTTGGAACAGAATGAGGCATCACATTCTCAAGAAACACAACGGCCATACAAGGTTCTCTTAAAGCCCCAAGATGGCAGGTTTAGGGAAGATGAAGCAAAGCGGGAAGAATTTATAGGAAATAGGCTCCGGAATGCAGAGAAGGCAGCTCAACAGATGCAAACTTCAAAAAACGACAGAAGAGAAAACAGCAATGAGGGAAGTGGTGAGGTACAACCAATTAAGGCAGAAAATGCTCCCCCTGGAGATCACAGTTTGATTCAGAAAATAGAGGGCTTAAATGCAAGAACTAGAACTAGTGATGGTTGGCAAAATACTTCATCTGTCGTCAATAGAGATCAGCAGGAAAGCAAAACACGTACAGTCAATTCTGGGAACTCTGTAAATAAAGTTTCAGCAAGAATGCCTCAAACTGGTCATGCAAGTGATAGTAAGAACTCATTACGCTATAAACATGGTGATCCTGCCACAAACAAAAATGCTGAGCTGGCAGCTCTTAGTGGAACTGGCATATCCAGGTCAGTTATCATTTCTCAGTAGCGTTTCCGCCGATTATGCTATGTCTTTTTGTTGGGAAGATTTTGATGTTAGTACCTACAGGAGATCTACTCAACCGACGCAAGGCAGAGCAGATCATCAGACCAAACAAAGAGTGAACAGTGAAGGCAATGCTGGTTGGCGGAAGACAACTGTTATGTCAGGCTCCTCCCATGCAACTTTAGCTGCAAACTCAGAAAGCTTTGCTGAGGTTAATGTAGGTGACTCTTTGGATACTGAATCCATCGGGAAGCCTGGGTCTGGAATATCTGCAGACCCAAACGATAACCAGGTATAAACTAGTTCGTATATTGTTACTTTTTGCGTTTCTCTTGTTTTAAGTCATCCTATTTTTTTGTGACTGATTATTTGGCATGTTCTCTTAAAGCGTACTACGATGAAAGAGTTAGCCAGGCAGCGGGCTCAACAGAGGCAGAAAGAGGAGGAAGAAAGAGCAAGAGAACAGCGGGCTAAGGCTCTTGCAAAACTAGAGGAGTTGGATAGACGTTCCCAAGTAGCTGAGCAGGGTTCAGTTAAGAACTTGGAAGCTGCATCTAATGCTTCCATCCCTGACATGCCAGAAGATCCTCAGTTTCCTTCACCTTCACTTATGGCATCAAGCTCAGATGATCTTCATGTCCGGTCATCTCTTGAGAAGAAGACCACTGTTGCTGCCTTAAAGTCCGTAGAACCTACTAGAGAATCAGGGAAAACCTCTATGCAAGACGCGATCACTTCAACAGAATATGCAAATAATGTGGGCCATGCTCAACAGGATAATCTTCCACGTGATCGTGATGGCGCTGCCTCAAAACAGCGATTGGGTTATAAGCAGAAGCAAAATGTTGAGAAAAAAATGGCAGGATCTACTGCTACTACAGAGGTTTTCGATGTTGCTCCATCTCTTGAGCTTGTTAATGAAGGTGTTCTAAGTCATAACTCAGACATGCCAGCTACGTCAGGCGTTTCAACTGAGTCAACTTTCGCCAAAAGAAAAAATAACAGGAATGGTAAGAAAAAGCACAAGGTTGAGGAGACAACAACAATGAACACGACAAGAGTTCCCGTTGGAAAAGAAACAAGATCAGTAGATGAGTCAATTGAGACTTGTAAGGCAAGAGCAGCAGAAACAAAGTTGGGGCCTGTTTCAGTTCCAAGCTTGGATATCAAAGTTTCTGGTAATTCGTCTGAACAAATCAGTTCCTTCACTAATGAAGAGTCGCAAAGCAGAGAAAAAAACAACTGGAAACCTCAACATCTGCGTAGGACTCAAAGAAACTCGGTGGTAAATAAGCCTGCAGAGAAATTTCCTGGCGGCAATGCTGTTGTTTGGGCTCCGGTACATCCACAGCATAAAGGTGATATATCCACAGGTGTAGGGAGTGAGAATACTATTCCTGAGTTTGGCACCTCTTCCAAGAGTCTGCACCAAGGGCAGCCTAGTTCTAAAAGCAAAAGAATGGAGATTGAAAGATATGTAGCAAAGCCCATAGTAAAGGAAATGACTGAGCAAATTGTCAGTAAAAATCCAATAACTGCTGCTCCAGGAAAAACAGAGAATATTTTGCAGAAAGAAAATTCTGGAGGTGAAGCTACAGGAAGTCTCCAACCTTCTGGTTCAACTGCGGGGAAATCTGGGTCTCCTTCGAAGTCAAGACATGGGAATGGTAGGCAGGGCAAGCATGGAGCATGGCACCCGCGAGGCTCTGCAGCATCTACTAAACCGTTGGAGGATGGACAATTTGTAACCTCAAATCAGCCCATCCGAGGAGGAACAGTGAACTATCACACGAGTAATCAAACCGAACAAATTGCTGCAGGCTCTGCCAAGAATCAAACCACATGTAAGGATGATGGATGGCAGGATGGCTGGTATATGACTCCTGAACCGCATTACTCTGCCGCTGAAGAAATGAAAGCGAGTGCTCCTCAAGCTGTTGCTGTTGGAAAAGATCAGGGAATGAGCATCCAGGGTAAGCAGCATGCTGCCAGAAGCAACAAGGATGGAGGAAGTAACTATGGTGACCCTAAAAAAGCATATAAGAAGGATTTCAGCAAGGCTCATATGCAGCACCCTGGCCATGGGCCAGGTCAACCAGATCTGCCTGTTGCTTCAAAAGAGAGTCGTGGCCCTGGGGATCATGTGTCGCACACAGCCGATGCCTCTAATATTAATAGGACTGGTAAGTATGGTGGTCGTGAATACACGAGGGACAAAAATTATGGATCTCAGAGAAGGGATGGTGGTGGATACGAACATCAAGGGTTTCCTTCAGAACAGAAAGTGACAGCTGATGCACCAGCTCAGTCTCAAAACCGATCCACCAGTAAGGAGGTCCATGTGGAGCAAAATCCGAATAGTATGTTCCAAAAGAACACAGGCCAGGGTCGAAGGTTTGGAAGAGGGCAGGAATCTCAAGGAGGTTGGGGTGGTTCGTCGATGCAAGAGAATATGCACCACCACCATCAGAGGGCACCTTCCAACAGAGATAGACAGAAGCCAAATCTGCATTACGAATACAAGCCTGTTGGGTCACATGCTCATGACGGAGAACAGAATCGAGAACAAGTGAAAGATAGTTCTCAGACAGAAGGTCCCAGATACAGGGAGAAGGGACAGGGTCAGCAGAGGCAGGGTGGACAAAAGGTGTACCAACAGCAAAGGGGTAGTGTTGGAAGAAACAGCGGTCACGGATTAACAGGTGAGAGAAACTAAGATTGGCATCTTTGTTATTAGGTAGTAAAAGAGCTGCGTTGCTGAGGTTTGTTGCATTTTGAGATATGGCCATTGAGGAAGCTACTTTCGCAAGGCACATAGCTTGCCAGAGGAGTAGCATCTGAGGATGTATTTGGCAGATGAACAAAGTCTTTTGCTCCAGCGGTTTTATTGTATTTCATCAGTCATTTATTTGAATGTCCATCTCAACTTTTAGCCTTTTGTATACATTTTGCTGGCAGTTGGACTGACCTGTTTCGTTTAAGCCTTTTGCTTTGTTGCTTGTTTTTCCTTTATGTTGTTCTCAGAGATGGAACCATCTGATATGACCTACTCTGATTCAAACTTTTTTGGTTTCTTAGACAGTATTTGTGTATCACAAATCTACCATCCCTGATCTTGCCCTGGCATCTCATCATTCTAAGAAAACATCACCAATTCACCACTGTTCTGGTTTGCCAATGTCTTAAAGTATCACATAGTATCATGCAGCTTAAATGTTAAACCGACAAAATTGTACGTCTGAACAAATTATATAATGCTACTGGTTTAATACTATAGCCTTACACATGTGACAATTTAGAACCACATAATATTTCCGATGAATTAATTTTTCTCAAGCGTCAAACTCACAATTCACATCGAGATATCACACTATTTTAACGTTATTTTTCATTGTGTTTTAAGATATCTAGTTATATTGGTAGAACTGAAAAATTCGGAGATATGGTTTGAATAGGAAAGCATCGTGTGTATCTTTGATTTTGGCTTTTACTTAGCGTGGTTTTGGTTGTCTTTCTGGATAAGCCAGTATCCAGAAAAGTCAGTATCTTGTTGGCTAAGTTTAAAATCATAAATAAATGGGAAGTTCATTAAATGAATTATTTAATTAATCGTGGTGCGAATATATAAAACGCGACCGTCTACATTTTTGGGTTGTTCACGATAAAAGCGGATTACGGGTACGCTTCTCTAAGGATAATCTCTTCGACTCCCCCGATTCTCTCTTTTTAAAGCCTTTTGAACACTTCTCTTGATTCACACCGTGAATTTTGGGAATTAGGGTTTCGTCTCTTCTCTTCCTCTCTTCTTTTGATTCTGTTTTAGCTGATCTGAACCTGTGTGCGATGGATTCTACTACTGCACTCGTCGTCAAGGTTAGATCCTTTATTGATTTGTGAACTTTCTCTTAATCCTCAGTTTTGCTCATGGTAGTTGTCTGTGATACTGGGATTTCGAGCCGATCGTGTCGTCTCTGTCGATTTTCGTACCTCTTTGTTGTTTTCGTCCTAGGGTTAAGAGATTTCCAGTTGCTTGCAATCGATCCTTTCGTTTTGAATTTCTGTGTCTATCTGTGGGAAGTTGCATCGTGAATTCGATTTTCTTCCTGACATACTTAGCAGCATCTGCTGGAAGCATAAACCCTAAGAGATCAAAAATAGAAATTATCATATCCAAAACCATAAGTTGATTTTTAGATTAGTTTTATTCTGGAAAAAAATGATTTTGAATCAACAAATTGTCGTCTTATACTTTGTTTAATTCATTCAACTGATCTGTTTGTGTTTATGATCATGAAGGTGAGCTACGGAGATGTCCTTAGGCGCTTCAGGGTGCCTTTCAAAGCTAATGGACAGCTTGATCTTACCATGGCTGGTCTTAGGGACAAGATCGATTCTCTGTTTAGCCTCCCTGCTGATGCTGAAGTTTCTCTGACTTACTCTGATGAAGATGGAGACGTGGTGGCCCTGGTTGATGACAATGACCTGTTTGATGTAACAAACCAGCGTCTTAAGTTCTTAAAGATCAATGTGCAGTCGAACGCTGGTGTGCCCACAAAGCCTGTTGCTCCAGAGAACGTTGAGAGTTCAACAACTGCGGGTAATCGTTTCAACGAAGACCCGGTTTCCAAAATCCAAAAGGGTATAAACGATGTCCTGAAGGCTGTACCAAGCCCGGTGCGTGATATCTCGAAGGTGTATTTGGACCTTGCAACGAAAGCTGCATGTTCTAGTCCTGTTGTTGGTGAGATGCTTGATTGCATCAACAAGCTAGGGCAGCTTTCTATTCCTCAGGAAAGTGAGGGACCTAGGCCTGGTTCCTCAGGCCCTTCCGCTGGTGATAAGAAGGATATCTCCGAGAAGAACCAGACCGGTAGAAAGTCTGTTGATGTGAACAAACCCACTGGTTCGAAGACTGCTGGACTGGGTGCTAGTTTCAACGAGTGTCCCTTCAGTGGCAGTACCGTGAATGACTCCAGTCCGATTAACCTCAACAAGCACCCTCGTCGTGGTTGTAATGCCAAAAAGAGCAGCGGTGGTGATTACTGGGCCTCGTTGGGCGTGTTCCATAAGGGTATCCGTTGTGATGGATGTGGAGTTCTTCCAATCACTGGGCCTAGATTCAAGTCTAAAGTGTAAGGAGGTCTTATACTTGTAGTTGTAGTTGTAGAAAACTATATACATCTTAGAACTTACTTTTCTTATTTGTATCTCTCGTGAATGTTTTGCAGCAAGGAAGACTATGATCTTTGCAACACCTGCTTTTCGGTGATGGGTTCTGAGGCGGAGTACACCAGGATGGATAAGCCCATATCAGTTCATCATATACAACATCCCTTTAGAGGACACTTTTCCCAAGTATTTACTCTTCTGCCATGTTTAAGATTCTTTTTTTCTTTCTTTCTTTCTATGCTCTCTTTCTGATATTAGCTATATGGAAATCTTACCTTTCTTTTTTTTTTTCATATAGTTTCCAAATCCTTGGTTTAGCCACCCTGTGCCGAGGCCACCCCATGGAGGTTCACCTTTCAGGTGTACTCGTCCTAAACTAGACAGTCGTTTTGTCCTTGATGTGAATGTACTTGATGGAGCAGTTGTTGCTCCATCTGCTCCATTCACTAAGATTTGGAAAATGAGGAACAGTGGTTCGTTGGTGTGGCCGCAAGGCACACAGATAGTTTGGATCGGTGGGGACAGATTCAGCAGCTCATTTTCAGCTGATTTACAGGTTAGAAACTAATTTCTTAGTTTTGCCACTTCTTTTCCTCAATTACTACCCTGAAGTTCTACTTTATGATCGATTATGTTGTTTGAACTACACAGTAGCTTGAGTTAGCTTCTTCTCTTCTCAAAGTGGCAATAGTTTATATATAGAATACTATTTGTTTATTGGTCTCAACATGTACATGGCAGATTCCAGCGGAGGGTGTGCCTATCAACAGTGAGCTTGACGTCAAAGTTAATTTCATTGCACCCGAGTCACCTGGTCGATACATTTCTTACTGGAGGATGGCTTCGTCTAATGGTGCCAAGTTTGGGCAACGTGTTTGGGTGTTGATCCATGTACTTCCTAGATCCTTGCTTCTTCTTTCCTTGAATATTCGTCTCTCTCTATCAAGTGTCTTTAATACCTTCTGCTCTTATTGTGTGGTTAGGTTGATGCTTCATTGAAGAATTCTGTTGTGAATGAGCTTCAGGGACTGAACTTGAATGCCTCCCCTGATGAGAATTTTGCAAGGGAATTTGCCGGGATCAATGTGAATCATGAGCCAGCTCTACCTGGTAGCTCCAGTGTTAATCCTGTGACAGTGGAAGATGCTCTAGAAGGAGAAGTTGTTGAATCACAAAAACCAGAGAAAGATGACCTGCTGGTTGGTGAAGTTAACCTCAACTCTCTTCCTTCATCGCCATCCTCGTCATTTAACATGGTCGAGTTCCCAACAATGCCTACCGCCGATGCCTTGTCTGTTGGTTCTTCATCGACGAAAGACATCCCTGTTCCTCTTCAAGAGGATATCGAGAAGAATGACGTCGAGATAACCATGCTCAAGGAGCTCGAGGAAATGGGTTTCAAGGAGATTGATTTGAACAAGGAGATATTGAGGGACAACGAGTACAACCTGGAGCAGTCGCTTGATGCCCTTTGTGGAGTTAGCGAGTGGGATCCTATCCTAGAGGAGCTTCAGGAAATGGTAAGTGTGTGCACTTTGTAATCTAAGATTATGATAAAGAGATTTGGGATGTTAAAAATTGTGATTTTGCAGGGCTTCTGTGATGATGTGACGAACAAGAGACTCCTGAAGAAGAACAATGGAAGCATTAAAGGCGTGGTGATGGATCTCCTCACTGGAGAGAAGGAGGCTTAATGGTGGTGGCTCTTTGGTTCTAAGAAGTCTTCTCTATCAAGATAAACTATGTTTTTATAAATAAAACCGGATTATGTAGTTTGGTTTCGTCTGTGCGCCACTAGCTGCGACTCACCTGGTGTTCTTTTGCTTTGTGTTTTGGATGGATGATGTTACTTTGCTATCTGAAATAAAGTATTTAAAGACTTTATGCTTCCTTCTTTATTTTTATGTCATTTCGAAGAATTACTATGCTCCATATTATCCTTTGTCGACTTACTATGCTCCATTTAGTTAAAAGAAAAGTTGACCAGTCTTTTTACAGTGTCAAAAGCAAATCAATATTGCTTGTTTAGACTCACCATTGGAGTTGACCAAAACCTCAACTGATAAAAACTTAGGCGACACTCGTATTGAATTCATTTCTTTTTCTGAATTTACAAGTTTGAAGGAGTAACATCATGAGTGTGTTTAAATCTCCTTGAAGACGAACGTCTAAACAAACTCCTAAGGCTGTTTCTATTCTTCTTCTTGTGACCATTATCCGAAGACAAGGTGTGTTCCTCTACCGTGAGTTCGCGTTCCAGTTTCTTAGAGACCGAAACAATCTCGTACGGATCCCACAACGACTGTCCGTACTCCCAATCCAAAAACGAAGGTTGATGATGATGCTTTTCCTTTGAAGTAGAAGTAGTAATGGACAAGGCCTCCATTTTGAAACGTGAAGGTTTACCTTTGACAAAAGCATGTTTTCTTTGCGCTTCAAACTCTAGAACGGTGCGTTTTGAGGTTTGTGAGTGGCTGAGCCAAGCCTGTGCCGCTGCTTTCATCAACTCTACTCTCTTCTTCTTCTCCTCTTCTTCTTGCTTCTCATCTTTAGCGTCTCGTTTCTTCCTCATCTCTCTTCTTCTTCTCCATTTTTGAGACTTTTGGGGGGCTCCAAGCTAATATTATGCAAGGTTGATTGTCAGCCTTAAGTTTCTTGTTCGAATCTACTCTCTGTCTCATCTCTTTTATTTATTTCTTCTTTTAATATTTTATTTCATGCCTTCTTTTTTCTTAGCCATTGGATTTCTAGATGACTTTTTGAGACACAAAAAGGTCAGATGACTTGTCATAACACTTCTTCTGAATAAACCATCTCCATTGTTATTAGTTTACGACCTTACAAAAATGGTTTTCATTCAGGCTGTTCAGACTTCTCCCTCTTAGCTGTCTCTATCATTGCACACAAGAAATTAATTGGATCATGACTGTTTGGATCTGCAAGTGCTGCGTGCGCTAAAAACGGAAGTTTCCTCAGTGATCTCCCACTTAAACCCTGCATCAAAAGGTTTATCCAAATTCATACTCGCTCTCAATTTTATCGTCACTGCTCTACAGTCAGTAGTTACAAGTGTATTCACAAAGTCTGACCTCGCAAGCTTGTGCAGCTTCTATCAACTGTTTACAGAACCAGGGAACTGCTTCTGTATCATTAACCTCACTCGCATTTGCCTTTTCTTTCAAACTTGAAAAGCTTGGAATAGAGAGTCCATCACAGCCCTGTACCAAGATTTTGTGGAGATTTTATAAGACACGATTGCTCCTTATTTAGTATAATTAACAGAAAAATATGGAATTAGAATCCTGTAGAGTGTAGAGTACCTGGAAACTTGATATGATCCCTTTACATATTAATTCCTCAACACAAGACCTTAATATCTCATAACGAACATGAAGAGTTGGAGGACCAACATATGCTTTTATGTCAGCTCGATCCACGAAAGCAACATCTGCAACAAGAATATTGATGACTACATTTTCACAAAACCTGAATGGAGACGCGGTTTCAGAGGGACCAAGAAATGAGAATCTAAAGCATTAACATGACTATGCGGAAGAATAAGAATAGTCATGAGGCTGTGGAAAGGATAGATCAAAATAGGCTACCAGCTTACCAATAGCAGTGGTTATGTTTGATGTTGTAAGGATTATCACATTTGGTGCTGATTTCAGTTTGTCCATTTGTGTTAGTAGTGCATTCACAACCTGCAACAAATACGCAGGGAGATTTGGTCTTCGCAAAGACTGTGTATACAAAATTTTAGAAGCTCTTTTAAATACCCGGATAGAATCTGAAGGTTCTGAGCCAGACAGTGCAGCTTTTCGAGCAGCAGCAAGACTTTCAACTTCATCTGCAGGCAGAAAAACCTCAGGCCTAACGGGAGAAACAAGCCTAAACCTATAACAAGCTATGAGAAAATCATAACTCACCGATCAAAACAAAGACTAAATTGTTATCTTCCTCCACCATCTCTTGGATTTTTTGGAAAAGCTTTGCAACCTATATTGTGGATTTAGCAAACATAGTCAGAAGAACAGAATATTCCTCCAAAGCTTTTCTTTTAAGATCACTTTCCAACTGTTGGTGAAGTGTATGATACTACTACTAGACAAGAAATAAGATTCCCAAGTCAGCCTCCTTTAATAAGACAGAAATTCACTGGCTGTGATCAGTGTGTATAGTAGATTGAGTACTGAAATTAACTGTCTGTGTGATCGATGGGTAAAGTAGATAAGGCGTTTTTCCTTGGAATATCAGGTAGCAGTTATTTGTGATTACTGAATTACGTTGAGTTGAAACAACTAAAAGGTAGCCAAAAATCTGGTTGAAGACCAAGAATCCATGATTACAAAGCAGCTTGTTGAACAACCCTACTGTCTTACATGCATTCTAAAGAGAAAAAGACAAAGAGTTAACGAGAGAAAAATTCTTACCAGCTTGCCACTTTCAGAGAACCATTTACTAAATAAAGAGTGAGCATTGACTTCAATCAATTGGCAATGAGGATATCTGATGAAGGAAACATAAATCAAAATCAATATAGAAAGATAATCCATATAAAACAGCCAACATAGATTATTCTGCCAGATAAACATTTTTTTGTCTAGAAGAGGACCTGGAGTTGCACCGAATTGAAAGCTTTTGAGCCAACGCTTTGCAAAGAGATGTTTTGCCAGTCCCTGGTGGTCCGTGCAAAAGAATAATCCTGCATACATATTCAAAGATCATAAAGGCTATATCTTTATGTTTTGAACTCGGGCACAGGAAAGGGAAATATCATATCTAAACACTTAAGAACAAAGAAAACGGCATAAAGCAAATCGAACTTGCTAAGCAACACAACTATCTAAAGTTTATCATAACAATCTCATGCTGAAGAATAGAGGCAGCAAAAAATAAGAATTGCTCAGGTAATTTTTGGTGAACAGCATGTACCACAAAACATAGCGACTTCCCTCACCTGTTCCATGAAACGAGATTTGGATTGACACCCTTCTGCGTGAACAGCAAAGCACTTGCAGCATAACGTAGTAGCCGTTGCTTAAGTCCAGATTCATAAATCAGGCTACACAACCAAAACAAAATCCATACCACTGAATGAATAGTTTCAGAATCATTACTGCTCTATAAACAAGTCAAGATAGTACTTCCAGACACACCTTTCCCATAAGCCATCAAATTCCTTTGCAGGTAGAATCCATTCATTAAAGCTAGCAGGCTGTCCATCTGAGCCCAATTCCTCACATGGTCCTTCCTCAGTTAGCTGGATTTCAAATTATAAACAAGTCATTTACAGATGTTACAAAGAGAAAACTAAATTCACTGCCTATTCAAAGTTAATCAGGTTTGCATCTACCTGAAAGGCATGGACAACTGGCTTCACTTGCCAGAACAAGAGAACATCATTATTTTTCACCCACTCCTCTAGATCAGAGGCAAAACAAACATCAATAGCATTCACAAACGCTAGAAAACGGATTGAAATCTGAAAAAAAAATGACGAACCAATACCTGTATCACAAATGCATATCCTCTGCACATTTTCAGCAAGAAACAAGTCGTTTGCAGGTATCAGAACAAGCCCATCTACATAGCTCATGCTCCTATTTTCCAGCATCCTAGAGCAAAATACTGTACAAACTATCCTCATTATCACAAAGATACACACTAAGGCATTAATAGCAAATGTATGACAAACCGTTCCACAGCTCTCTGAACGTCCTCTAGCCGAGCCGTGCTTGAGGGCTTTAAGCAGACCTCCACTGGAAACAAAACACCGAGAGGGAAAAGAGGAAGTGAGAACCTCGCTAATCAAATCCAGGAGCTAGACGAAGAACAAAAGGAAGGAGAAATGTTGTACCAGATACGAGGAATTTTTTCTCGTGGAGGCAAGGAGGAGGAGGAAGAGGCGGCGTAGGAAGAGGATCGGCGGGTGTAGCTACTGGCTCGGTTTGCTCTGGGATACTCGTTGCTTCAATGCAATTTCGGTGAGAGACTTCCATGGAAGCGTTATGAGGAATAATCGTATCCTCGACCATAGGGTTTTGCTCAGCAATCTCCATGGGAGTGCTCATGGCGTTCTCGATTGGGGAAACACGACGGCCGAGTAAGGTATTTTGAACAACACACTGCCAATTTCAATTTTCAGATTTTTTTCTCACTTCCTCCTCCGAGAATAAGCGGGATTTCAACCACATTTTTTATTTAATTTTCATGGTGTTTTTGTTTGGAAAATGAAAATTGTAGGAAAAAGCTGTAGCGAAAAATAGTACTAGTTGTAGTATTATTACCATATTCTTAATTATGCCAGAAATTAGATGATAAGGAGATATTCGAGCTATTAAAACACTCAAAAAGTAGTCTCTTTAGTATTCACTATTCAGGGAAACTAATTTTTTTAAAAATTTGATTGGCTAATAAAGTGTATTTTCCGGAAAAAAAAGAAAACAACTATTTTAAAAACTACGAAGTACAAACAACCAAAGCCTACATCTTATGTGAATAGAAGTAAGCTTTGAACAAAATCTAGTGAGGCGAAAGTTGAAGCTAAACTATTGTTTTCTTTTGTATAAGGCTCTCATCACACTGTTAATTAACATATATATTACTAGTTTTACTTAATATATATTCTTAACACTTAATTAATAAATATTGAGATTATATAAATGTAATTTTTGTTCTTGAAAAGTAGTGAGCTCAGTTTAAGTTAGAAATTTCATAAAACGATTATTTAATAATTAAATCATGTTTTAGTATGAAAATAAATCCCAAATTGATACTCTTGAAATCAAACCAATGATAGAATCCATCTTGAGGCAGAAGCTGACGAGAGAGGCATGGATTCACATTTGTCACCTTCTTCTCGCTATCTTACCAAAACTCACCGCTTAGACTAAGACGCTTATCACATTAATAACTATCTTCTCCCTTTTTCCATTTTTGTGTAGTGCTTTGCTTCAAAACCTATCTCACTCCTTTGTCTCTTTCACATCACGACATAACCCCATTAATTGACCATCATTTATTTGCTGTAACGGTTTGATGTAAACACATCAAATTACGCTTGTGATTCTTTTCCCATAATTCTCGTCCATTTTTAATTAATTTCCCAAACCTTACCTAGAATTCACATTTTATACTCTATCGTCATATACTATTGTATCGTCTTTAGTGAATAATTGGTCAAATACTATAAATCATTTCACTAATGTATGGGGCGATAATTTCAATAACTACTAACTAAACCCAGTATATAATTACGAAAAAAAGTTGAAAGAAAGTAACCAATTGGTTTATATATGTTTGTGGGCACAATTAAGCTAGCTATCGATCAGCATGAACTATGTATACGTTGCATGGAAGCGTGAATGATGATTTTTATCAGTTTGATTATGTGAATTGAATTACATACTATCACCATTTCAAGTTTTCAACGTTCATGTGCTGTAGAGAGATCTTTGAAAGTTCATTATGGAAAAGGCCGAAAATGGTTGAAATATTAATTATAATGCATATAAATATGTTAAGACGAAAAATACAACTCCGATTCATATATCATTAAAAATAAAATTAACGATTGAAAAGCTTGATCATCACTCTCATCATCAATTGATCGGTTGTTCCAAATGTCTCTTCACAACCTCCACACACGGTTCCACCACTTCCTTATTCCATATTTTTCTCTGCATCTCATCTCCACAATCACCTTCTTTGGCTGCCCTAATCGCCTCCCGAAATGACGCCGTAGCATCAACCTTTCTGATATCCCACCCGGCAGTTCTCAACTTCTTGATCTTCTTGATTTGATCCTTAGTGAGCTGAAACGTATTCTCTTTTATCGCTCTCACCGCCTTCTTATAAGCCTCCTTTCTCACATGGTCCCATTTCTCCACGTTATTGTCCCACTTGTACATTTTTAGGTAAGCATCAAACTCTTGCACCCCTATAGACTTCCATATCCCCAATGGCTCGTTCGGGGCCTCTTTGGCGCGGTGGAACTCAGCGATCTCTTCGAACATACCTGTTTTCATCATCTTGTCCAAACGTAAAGAGAGATACTCAAATAACACAGGCTGCTCCACATCTATCCAAATGAAACAGCAATCATAACGCAACTCGGAGCAGATTGATCCACTGGGAGAAAACGGATAGCTTTCACGATCAAAAGAGTTTGCAAGAAGAGCGTGAATGTAGGAGTTGGATCCACCGGCAAGGATTGGGAGCTTCTTGCGGTAAGTAATACCGGAGATGGTTTGAGCCGCCATGTTGCGGAATTCTGCGGCTGTGACTTCTCCGTCCTCCGGGTCTAGTTCACCGAGAAGGTGATGTGGCACTTCACGACGTTCTGCCATAGTCGATTGGTTCGTCGTTACCTTCAAGCCATCGTAAAACTGCATTTTGTCAGAATTGATGATCTCCGCTTTGAAACGTAAAGCAAGATCAACGGAGAGTGATGATTTTCCGGAGCCAGTTGCACCCATGACTACAACGATTTTTTCTTTAGATTTCATGTTGTAAATTCAGAAACAAAAATTATAATAGATACAAACAAACAATGTTGCTGATATCACACTTAGGTTACCCCATACACACACACACATATATATACTGAAAGATAAAACACATTCACTGTAATTAAATCTATCAAAATATATCAAAATTTTATTGCTTTAAATTTTATTTAGTACTATATCTAATTGATATTTACTTATCTAGTCACATTTTTTACTAGCAAATTGGGAACTTAACAAATTAATAAGCAAAAAAATCATAAATGAATATATATTTAAAAACTGATTACATAAATAATTATGAATAAAAATATATAGTTATTTATTAAAATATTATTATCAATACATTTTAATGGATTTTATTTTATTTTAGTTATTAAATTTTCATGTTTAGGTATTTTAACTAAATTAAGAGATTTGGTCTAGTAACATAATTTCATAAGTATTATATCTGTAGTTTTCAATTATATGTATACATTATACTCAATCATTTTTAATATTTTTTTGATTGTGTATTCAATATTCTAAAGGAAAAAATCAGAAAAATGTTCACTGCAACATAACTAATACTTTAGGTGCAATGAAATATCATGCTATAAAATTCATTCAAGAACTAAATAATTGAGCCATAAGTTACATAAATTAAGCAAAAAGTACTTTAAATTACATTAAATAAAACGGCGTAATTTAAAAAAAAAAAATTGAAACCACATCATGTAAAAAAAAAAAAAAAAAAAAAAAAAAAAAAAAAAAAAAATCTGCCATTTTACTTAGTTATTCATGTATTACATTCATTTAAAAAAGAACTTTTAAGTTTTTATACGTTCTTTCGTGATTAATTTATAATGATTATTTATAATGATTATTGTTGTGAAATCGCTAGGATGAACACAATAGGCAAAACTTTCAGAAAGTAGAGAAACAAAACAGTTGAGCGAATGTCTTTTGTTTAGCTAGGGTTTTTTTCATAAAATGTATGACTTAAATTATTTCAAAACATATATGACACATATAAATGCTCCATACAAGCACTACAAAAAATAAGGTAGATAGCATCACTTATTTAATGTCAAAAATTTAAGTGATTCTAATTAGCATCATTTATTAAAGATTGACATTAAATTTATGATTTTGCATCACTTAAAATAATTGATATCAATAATAACTTAATTAACATTAATTAAATTAAAAATGATACAAGTGAATATTGATTTACATCATTTTTTTAAAACTGACACAAATATATGTGTTTACATCATTTAAGCATTTTCTCAGTATTACTAGCATCAATAATTAATGATGTTAATTTTTACTTCAGTTATAAAAAGTGATGCAAACAAAATTTTGAGTAAACAACTATTTGTCCCACATTGCTAAACAAAGATGAAGGATAGTAGTTTGCTCTTCTATATAATAACTTCACTCATAATTTTTATTTATATATAAGTTAAATCATAAATATGTATTTACATATATTATTTATAATAATAATTACAAAAATATTAATAATTTCGAATTTAGTATTTTATTGAAAATAATACGAAATTTAAAATTTACATAATTTTTAGTGTCACTTATTTTTAATTGATATAATAATATTATCAACTAAAATATATGATATAATTAAATATATATATATATCAATTGTTATAACCGACAAATATTAACATCATTTATATTAAATGATTCAATTGTTTATTTCATTTATATTAAGTGATACAAATGTTTACCTCATTTACTATAAATGATACTATACATTAACATCATTTGCAAAAATGATGAAACTAGTTGCATCATTTGTTTTTAGCATCACAAAGTATTAGAGCATCTCTAACCCCATGCTAAATATGACATATATGCTATTTTGCCATAATTTTTGCTCCAACCCAATTGCATATGCTATTGCAAAATAGCATCATGCTATTTTTGCTTCTATATTTGGCATGAGATTATGCAATATGCTATTTTGCCATTGAACTTTTTTATTTATAAAATAGTCCTTCAATTTGTAATTACTTTTAATTTAACAGTTTAATTATATTGATTTATTTCATAGAAATATAAAAACATAACCATAATAAACTTCAAATTTTATTTTTAAAAATACTGAAATTCAAAAAACATAAAACAATAGGTTAAAATCTTTGTTTTCTATAATTTTTATGTAATATGATGTATTTTGTTTTAATATTATAATAAAAAAAAAATCTGGTTGTTTTTGCAAAAAAAGAAAAACAAATGATTCACTTTGTAAAATTTGAAGAAATCAAGTAGTTTTAACAATTAATAATAAGTTGGAAAAAAATTATAGCATGATATATGGCATGAGGGGTTGGAGAGAAACCCAATGGTATTGCTATATTTTTGCCATTTGCAATAACATATGGCATGAGGGGTTGAAGATGGTCTTAGAGTCACCACTTTCAGATTCATTTATATAAATGATGCAAATTCATTTATATCAATCAATAAATGATATAAACTAAGAAAATAAATGATACTACACACCTAATTTTTTGTAGTGAAGCAATAATTAAAAATAGGAAATACTTTTAAGTTTTAGCCATAATCAAAATGTTTTTGTTATTGTTCCCCGCAGCAACGTATTTGTCAAAAACTCAAAATGTTAGTACATTTATTATTGTTCTACGATCTTCCCACATTTCTTGTTAATCGTCGTTTTTGCTCTTGACTTTTATAACAATTTACATCGAGCACACAACTCCACCGTTTGTTTTTTTCAAAAACCCAAGTCACTATATCGGTCTAGAAATCAGACCGATATATAATTAAATCTTGTAAAATATCATACTACAAAAAAATTCTGCCAAAAACTTGACCACATTAGTTTGGGTGCAAATATTTCGGAAAACCGAATTACTAATTTATCATAACATGCATAACACAGTTTGTATATGCATGTGTATACATTCATTTATTTATTTCCATAAGAATTAAGTGTGAACAAAAAAAACCCGCCCGGTTTAACTTCAGACGCGACGGTGGAGGTTCTCGTCGTCGTCGTCAACCGCATCGGCAGCACCAGCAGCAAGATCGAGGAGTTTCTCCATCTGCACAGTCATCTCCTTAAGCGTGGTTGAAGTCGGGTCAGTGTTTTTCCCAAGCACTTGCGCCACGCGCCTCATGTTGTCAGCCGAAGCCTTGACGTCGTAGTTAGCCGTGTCCGGGGTTTTCTGGAGCTTCACACTTGCGCTCTTGAGAGCAGCCGCCACCGCCAAGTAGGCCTTGTGGCACTCTGTAAACGAAGTCTTCAAAGATGCATCTTTCTTCGCCGACTCATCTATGAAAACCGCTGTCTTCTCGGCGTGGGATACGGCAAGGGCAATTACGGCCTCAGACAATGGAAGCTGTTTGAGAGATAAAGAAAAAAAAACTGTTTATTATCATAACCATCGATCATTCCCATTTACGAGTCAAATGTAAAATTTTAACCAAAAAAGTAGTTTAGATGTTAGGGCTTCTATTCTTACAATTTGGAATGTCAATAATATTACATGTGATGGAGTTTAACATTACAAACATTTCCATTTTTCAAAAATATTTTTTTGTTGAACTCTTGTTGACAAAATGAAAAGAAAAAAGAAAAGAAGAAGATAAGTACCAGGTTAATGGGAGCAGCCGTAGGAGGATTGGTGGTCAATGTCTTAATGCAGAAAGCTTGGTCATGGGCACGATCGCAGATGGCGTCGATGTATTTCATGTGAGGAGAGGCTGAAGCTGAATTTAAGAGTAGTTGCAACGTGACTGCCGCCACGGCGAAGGTAGAGAGAACGGAGGACGTTGCCATTTCTTTGCGTCGGAAGATATTTCTTGGTTAATGATATTAAGTTGTATGTTGTTTTGGCATTTCGTTTGAGGCAGGTATATATGCACATTTAGGGCTTTATTATTTATCAGGGATGGATAAATTTAGAAAGTACTATATTGTAAGTGGTGCCAAGTATTTACTAAAAATTGCTTTTGCTAAATTTGAAGAGCTAATTATCTCGATAGTTCGTGGTTTGTACAGATTTAGTCAAATACGGAAGTCCAATTATCGTCTTGAGTTGTTTAGAAAACTGAGATATGCCGTGACAAGTGTTGAGGGAAATAGAAAACTTATCTAATCCAGTAAGGAATATTTAAAAATAAAATTTGGCCTTCATCAATATAAACTTTAAAAAAAAGACAAAAGCCAAAATCCAAAATCATCGAATTATTTTGATTCGACAAACGTTTGTGTATACATTAGAAAAACGAAGGAGGTTGCACCTTACTTTTTGTTTTACACGTTTGTGTATTTACTTTTTCTTCTGCTACCACATTGTTTAATTTTATGTAACTAATACTAAAACTCAACGACAAGGTTTCGTGGTGTAGTTGGTTATCACGTCAGTCTAACACACTGAAGGTCTCCGGTTCGAACCCGGGCGAAGCCATTTATTTACTTATAAATTATATTTTTTAGCGAAAAGTATGTAGATTTTATATTTTTATTGTAAAGAGAAAGTGATAACTTGCATTTTGGCTGAACAAAGGAAAAGCAAGTCTAAGGTAGAGAGATGTAAACAGTTTAATTTAAACGACTTAACACAATGGAACTTCACATAATATTAACAAAACAACACAATATACACTAAGAAAACGAACAGAAGATAAAAGAGGAATATACACACTACTCTACTCTTGGTATTGTATCTACTCAAGATTACATGAACTGATTCGCAAATCCCCGAAACCAAATCAGATCTTCCGACTTCTGTACCAAAAGAGACACTCCCAACTTCCCAAGTGTTTGGAACAACTAATAACACCCAATTAAGATAAACTCATCCCCTTCCTTCCTTTTCTGTTGCGTAGCTTCGGCTCTCCTTGACATTAGAATTAGCTACATCTGCTGCTATATCCCAGCTCCCACTTCTTCTTCCCCAGCTTCCATGCCTTGTTTCTGTCCTTATCGTGGCTGCTCTCTCAGCAGACCCAAGAATCGATTGGTCAACGTCCAACGTGTGATGAGGTTGATCGTCGTTGGCCTCTGCTGCATTACACCGCTGTGAGATATTCATAAGATCGTCCCCAATGTCTAGGTCATCTTCCACTTTCTGCCGCCGTGTCCCAGTATCATCCTCTGCTTCGGCTGGTTCCCTGGTGGTGCCAGGTAGAGTAACAGATCTTTGAGGTACTTCTTCGATGAAGGCTCTAAAGTTGTTCCTTGAGGGCTTAACCTTCGAGCAAAACACCTCCAGGAAATTGTTTACACAGCCACGGTCATAGACAACCATGCGGCTGCTTGGTCTGTACCGGAAATTCTCATAGGTTGTCTGTAAAAAAAGTTGCACGGTATATTAATATCAGTTGACTCACAGTTTGCATACATACAATAATAGTGCAGACTTATACCAAAAGACAGTACCGGTGATTGCAAGTAGAAATCAATAATTCTGAAACAAAAGAGAACAACTGACCTGGTTGGTACTAATGAGGTACAAGTGAAACCCTGTGAGACCTCCAACAAACCACAGGGCAATAAAGCAATATGCCATCAGCACAACCGAACAAGGTGATTCTCTCATTGCCCTCCATACAGTTCCGCGTTGATCATCCATCAGAATCTTGATGTATAAAGCCGATATTGAAAACACATAGATGCAGAGAAGTGTTGACGACGAAACAAACATAAAGAAGTACCTATAGTTTCTCTGCCAATGAGACAAGATGGCAGAAAACAGATTGAGCAATCAGCAGATAATTCAGATCTTGGCCTTTTCAGATAGGAGAACAGGAAACTTTATCTTTTTGAAAGTCTATGATTATGAATGAGCTTACCAGTCCAATGCATTGGCCCACCCATGGGCAATGATGATCGAAACGCTCGACACAGTTATTGCAAATGGAACAATGAGAGCAACGAGGGGGCCTGTAAAGCATGCATGTATCGCAATATTTCACTCTAAAAGAAACGCCATTGACTATGACTTCTTTCGTCCTCGGAATTTGAACACTTGGTGTTTGTCTACCATCGGCTGATACTGTTGTCTCATAGCGTAGCTCTTCCTCTGGTGGATGCGAATTCCGTGGAACAATACCAGGATCTCGTGCAGATGTGAAGAAGAGGAGTATCAATACCTATCGAACCAACTACTTGATTTAGCAAAGCAAAAAAATAACAAATCTGAATGCCACACACAAATGACAGAACAGGAAGACATGGTTTAACTTTAAACTTCTAAGCTAGAGGTAAGAAACAACACAATAAACATCATATATGTTACATGAATGCCATGTAGTCAATTCATATTTCAAATTCAATGTAGATGGTAACCCAAGAAATTAATATCTTTACAACAATAGAGAGATAGGGCTATCAATATCATATGAGCATCCGAGAAGACTTACATAAACAGTGAACAGAATCGCTACCACCATTATAGCATATCCCGCATTGGAGGGCGAGAACTCATGGCGAAGATGCCTTGCTACAAATACACAGAACAAAATAACTGGAACTATGATGAGTAGCACGGTAACAGGCACTGATCTAGCATCTGGACCAAATATTAACCTCCCACCAAGGATGAACTTCTGCAAAAGAACAAGGACAGAGCAAATCAACATCATATAGACCATTTGTTGGTATTACCACATTTGATGAATTCCAAAGAACATTTAATTTGAATATAAGGTTATGCCAAAATGGTAGTTATAGAGATCACAACTTCAAGGACCAAATCATTAATAAATAAGATTATGCTAACATGCAGTTCTAGTTTAAACCATCAAAACCAACACACGCAGCTTGTGAGTCCCATAACCACTAATTCTTTAATTGAAAATCCTTGTAAACCCCATCGACCCTGATGAACAAATTTTAACAATTCCTAATGATCAGAAAGCAAAATGTACTCGAAACATTCAGTTCTACAACATCAGTTTACTCAATGAGAACTAATCAGGACTTGCATAATTAAGATTAAGCTACGCCAATTACCTAATTCCAAACCATTTCCTTGGAAACAGCTGGAGAAACACCCGCAAAATCAACTAATTCAGAGAATATACAAAACGCTAAACAAAATCGAGGCTCAATCGTTCGATGAAAGAAGCCTTACATTACTTCCTTTCCAGGCTTGGAAGACCCGTTTTGTCATGGAGAGAAGAAGAATAATCGACGGAATTCAATAACTCCTCTTAGCTACCCAGCGGCGAATTCGAGGATAGCGTATACCTCTCCCCGTGTTCTATTCCATTTCAAAAGTCGCCAAACCTCCGATGTTCTCTCCGGCGAAGAAAAGGGCTTTCTTCTTCCTTCCTGTGAAAATCGGAGGAAACCTTAACAGTAGCAGAGATCGCAAGCGAAACCCAAAGTGGATTACACAATAATAAGGCTCGCGAGCGACTTCTGGCCTGACCCCCTCTTCTGCGAACCGACGACGAACGATAGCTTTTTCTTCTTTATTTTCCCTCCTTTTTCTTGCTTTTTTATGACGTCATCATGTTTACCTCCTTTTTCATAAACCACAATTAGTCAAAGGTTTCTTAACCTCGTTTTTTCTGCGCATTTTGTGTCAGATCCATTTCCTCGTGAAAATTATTTACACCCATTTCAGTTAAAGGTTTTTTTTTCTTTTCAAAATTCAAATTAGGGGTTATGGAAAACATTTAATATATTTTTAATTTTTTTGTGGGATTTTTTTTTCTTTTTTTCTAAAACATCATTTTATTTGACTGAATGGTTTTGTCTTTCACTAGTAAATCAGCCGAGATTGACCGCTAATCAAGAAGACTAATCTAGAAGATCATTGATTGGATTTTGGTCGCCATTGAGTTAGTGGCTAGTTGCCAATCAAATTAGTTTTTGACTTGTTCTAATTGAAACGATTAGACTATTTACTGATGTGACCCAAACCGACAACCAATCGTACTCTACGACAAGAAGAAAGAACCTCACGAACAAAACTTTTGAACCAGTTCGTGGAAAAAATAAAATGATGGAAGATGACGGGAAGCTAAACATGGCACCAACTTTGGCCTTTTTGATCACCTGAAACGATAGTTGGTGCGCTTTTTTATCACCTGAAAACGACCAAACTTATCGGTCTTTGGTATTTTGAATTTTTGATACTTAATCATCTCACCAAGATCAAGGCTCAATTGTGGCCACGGTTTCATCTACAAGTCTTAGTTTGTTAACCCAAACAAAAAAACATATGCTTGATGGTTCAAAATACAAAGTGTTAGTTACTCAGTAGAAGACAGAATATTTGAAATGGCGGGCCACATGTAAAACAGAATATAATACGATGCCAAAGGTAGGTATAAAATAAAGTCGTAAGCAGAGTGATGATAATTGATAAAGCTCTCTCTAGTGAATCGTAATCTAAGCAGAACCGTTCGCTTCCACCAAAGGACAAATCTCTTTCCCAACTCATTGCTGTTCATTGGTTCTTCCCAAATATCAAAATCGCATAACACAAAACACAAAAACAAATCCTCATTAAAGCCCTCTCTCTCTTTCTCTCTCTCTCTCTCCATTGTTGACTCACTCTTCCCTCGTAAACATCGCTGTCTTCCAAAGATGGCTTCCCTCTCGGGCCTCTACTCTTCTTCTCCTTCTCTCAAACCTGCCAAAACCCTCTCCGTTAAAGCATTGCCGGCGGCGCTGACCCGAGACTCCTTCTCTTTCCCACATACTCCCAAACCGTCCCACCTACCGTTGACTCTCTCCGCGTCACGCGCCGTTTCGCGCGACATTTCTCACACGACGGATGCGAAGAAAGAGCTTCTCAAGGATCCGAATGCGCTGTGGCAGCGATACCTCGATTGGCTGTACCAGCAGAAAGATCTCGGTCTGTATCTCGATGTCAGCCGCGTCGGATTCACCGACGAGTTCGTCGCCGAGATGGAGCAACGGTTTCAGGCGGCGTTCAAGGCTATGGAGGATCTGGAGAAAGGGTCAATCGCGAATCCAGATGAAGGAAGGATGGTTGGACATTACTGGCTTAGAGACTCCAAGCTCGCTCCTAAGCCGACTTTGAAGACACTGATTGAGAAGACGCTTGATTCTATCTGTAGTTTCGCCGACGATATAATCTCCGGCAAGGTCAGCATTTTCGATCCCACCTGAATTCTGGTCAATCAATCGGATTTCTGATTGTTGAAATGCAGAGTCTTGCTTAGCTCCCAATTTTGAATCTTTGTTTGCTTCTGCATTGTAGATAAAGCCACCATCTTCTCCTGAAGGTCGTTTTACTCAGATACTCTCTGTAGGCATTGGAGGCTCAGCTCTTGGACCTCAATTTGTCGCTGAGGCCTTGGCTCCTGATAATCCTCCGTTGAAGGTAATCTGATACTGCTCTAATTGCATTCAACATTACATTCCTTTACTCTTTGGCCAGTCCCTTTTATCTTTGCTTCATGAAATTATCTCTCCTGTCTGATTGAAAAGATTCTTACTTTGGCTGGTGATAGATAAGATTCATAGACAACACCGACCCTGCTGGAATCGATCATCAGATAGCACAGCTTGGGCCAGAGCTTGCCTCAACTTTAGTAATTGTCATCTCAAAGGTGTGTACTTTTTATAACTTGTGTGCATTGCCTGTTTATGTGATGGTTAGTCATGGTTTTGGCGAGTGTGACATAAGTTTCTTGTGTGTTTCCCAGAGTGGAGGTACTCCTGAAACTAGAAATGGACTGTTGGAAGTGCAGAAAGCTTTCCGTGACGCTGGTCTGAATTTCGCAAAACAGGTTTTGATCTCAGGTTTTTGTTTCCGCTAATCCATGTCTCTACGAACATGGGAAGAATGATGTATTATAATGGCAAAAGCTGGTTTTACGTGGCTTGGAATAATATTTGACAAGTGGACTTAAAAAAACTGGCTTCCCATGGATCATCACGTTAGACACTTTTTTCAGATGTATTGCATATAATTTAGCTTAAACTTCTGCCCAAACTGTAGTTGCTCAGCTGTATATTCGCGCTGTGTGCTTATGCAGGGTGTTGCAATAACACAAGAAAACTCATTGCTGGACAACACGGCGCGAATCGAAGGTTGGTTAGCTAGATTTCCTATGTACGACTGGGTGGGTGGAAGAACATCAGTCATGTCTGCAGTTGGTCTTCTTCCAGCAGCACTTCAGGTAATTTCTACATAAACTTAAACTTGGTACGATCATTCGCGGCGTTTGTGTATACCAATGCACTGTCTCATCGTTTAGGGGATCGATATTAGAGAGATGCTTTCTGGTGCTGCAATAATGGATGAGGCTACTAGGACAACTTCGGTAAGTCTTACTTGTTGCAGCTTGTGTAGGAACTTCTTCGTTAGATAGTGTGTACCATGACTCACTCTAGCCTATAAATTTATTTCTTGTTTCAGCTCAAGAATAACCCTGCGGCGCTCTTAGCAATGTGTTGGTACTGGGCTACCGATGGCATTGGTTCCAAGGTATTTTTCTTTCTCAAGTTTTTGAGAGTTTCTATGACTAGGAAGGGGATTGACCTTTTTTACTTCTTGTTCCTTTTTTTTACAGGATATGGTTATTCTTCCTTACAAGGATAGCTTATTACTATTTAGTCGGTATCTGCAGCAGCTGGTCATGGAATCACTTGGAAAGGAGTTTGATCTTGACGGTAACACTGTAAGCATTCTCTTCCTTCAATTTCTGCTGCAGTACTCTAAAATGTCCCGAGAAGTGTAAACTGGTCTTGCAATGAGTGCCACTCTTCAAATTCAGAAGATCTTAGTTACCCCTCCTTCATGAAAGAACTGAAAACAACTGTTTCCTCAACCTTGTTATTACAAATGTAATCCCATGGAGCGATGCTTTGGATTTTCAGGTTAATCAAGGGTTAACTGTATATGGAAACAAAGGGAGCACAGACCAGCACGCGTGAGTTTCCTATATTCGTATGGTTTTCCTATTGAGACAAAGCAATATTGGAGATCTTTATGCAACAGTACTTTGATATTTTGAATTTCATTTTAGCTACATTCAACAGCTGAGAGAGGGTGTGCACAATTTCTTTGCAACCTTCATAGAAGTGCTACGGGATCGACCCCCAGGTCATGATTGGGAACTTGAGCCAGGTGTCACTTGTGGAGACTACCTCTTTGGGATGCTACAGGTCTGATTTAAGAATCTCTTTTCGCACAACTTCATCAATGTTAATGTTCACTCATTTACACACAATGTATTTGGATTATCTTCCCCACACTGATGAGATGGTATGAATTTTCTGCAGGGAACAAGATCTGCCTTATATGCAAACGGTAGAGAGTCTATAAGTGTTACTATCGAGGAAGTGACACCGAGAACTGTTGGGGCTCTTATAGCTCTTTACGAAAGAGCGGTCGGATTATATGCCTTTATTGTCAACATAAATGCTTACCACCAACCAGGTAAAGATCTTCCTCCCACATCTAAAAACCTGTGTTTTGTAATTTCCCAACTGAAATTTGCTTACTGAATCTTGAAAACAGGTGTGGAAGCCGGGAAAAAGGCAGCAGCAGAGGTTCTTGCCCTGCAAAAGCGTGTATTGTCAGTTCTTAATGAAGCAAGGTAAGAATCAGACAATGACAGCTTCTGTTTTAAATCTTGACAAGAGAGACCACTTATATACTTACTAATCCTTCTTGCTTTGCCTGCAGTTGTAAAGATCCGGTAGAGCCATTGACACTGGACGAGGTAGCTGATCGTTGCCATGCTCCTGAGGAAGTAACGTCCAAAATCCTTTAAAACAAACTTTTCTTTAGTAACTTTTTTCGAATGGACGTATCAGGAGGTTTTTTTATATCTTTGAGTTTTTGCAGATCGAGATGATATACAAGATCATAGCGCACATGTCTGCAAACGACAGAGTTTTGATAGCTGAAGGAAGCTGCGGATCGCCACGGAGTGTCAAAGTATACCTAGGCGAGTGCAATGTCGATGACTTGTACGCTTAATAAAACACAAAACACTTTTCTCAAACTCCAAATAATTTCATTCTCTCTTTTTCCTTATTTACTTCTGCCATGTCTATGCTTACACCAAAAAAAGAAGAAGAAGATTGCAATAAGGGCAGGAAATGATTGTGCACTTGTTTGAAATAAAGATGATTACAGAATGTGGAAAATGTTTCTTGTTAATGAAAACATTGGAGGATTCATCAATCAATCAATCAGGCTCGTGGGAAACAATGAAGTGCATTTGTTGAGATCTCAACACTCTTCTATATGTTCTTTTGTTGCATCTCTATAAACAAACAAAAGCTTAATTTAAGCAACCCACATGTGAGTTATTAGGTAAGTCTTGCCACGGATGCTCAACAAAACCTGCTCCATGTGGTTAGATAATATCAGTGTTGCAATTCAAGCAAGTGAAATGTTTCTTATAACGGAGTCCTGTAACTTTGATCCTATGTTTCAATTTGTTTAAGAAAAACCCCGTCCAAATATGAACACTGAAACAAAAAGCTCATAAACAGTAATTCAGTGAGCGACACATATTTTGGCTTGCCACTTTGAAATTTCGAATAATATATGTTGACAAAAAAATTGGTGGACCTGCCGTAGAGAAAACAAGACACAAGTCGATTGTCCCCACCACCACCAATTTAGTAGCCTACCATAACAACAACAAATTATAACGTTACAATTCAAAACCATTTTTGTATAAATTATGCTAGATTATCGCTTTACCACGTCAACACTACCCGTTATGCACTTAAGCTCCAGCTAAACGTCACCGTTTTCGGAGGGGTCTTGCCAGCTCCATTTGCCTTTCCTCTCTACCCTTTTCCCAAATTTGAATCCTCCTCAGTTTTTTTCAAAATTAAAAAGCGAAATTAAAAGTATCAAAAATAAAAGAAATCGCAGAAATTAAAGAAAAATCATTTTGAAGTGCACAGATTTCAATCGTCTCTCTCTCTCCCTCTCTTCGGAGAAAGCTTTCTGATTAAGCTTTCGTCGTCTCCTCCACTGCAAAATCTAGCTCGATCTGTAAATTCTTGAGAAATCTCTTCTAAAACAAGAGTTGATTAGCTCAATTTTAGCAACTTTCTTCACCTCAGTCAACTCGCATTCACCATGATCTCCAGCGGAGGATTGGAATTGCCCGCTCCCAAGGTCCGTAATGTCGACGTGCCGGCCTCAGCTGCTGTACCGGTCACCAGAAACTTAGTCGCTGATACTGACGCCACTGCTTCGGCTTCCGCTTCTGAAGACGATATGAGTACAAATTCCGATGACGTCTCCCTCGATTCGTCTCCTGAGCACAGTAAAATGTCCAGTGGCGTGGGTCGTAGTTACGGAAGAAACTCGTCTTATTATACTCACTCCGAGGTTAGCTCCTCCAGAGAGACTTCCGTAGGTGCACGCGAACAGACGGAACCGAAATTTGATAGTGATACGGAGGATTATGAATCGACGGATTCAGCTACTAGCTCGCAGTTTTCCGCTGCGAATATCAAAGGCGGTCTATCTCGGCTGGAAACTCACTTACCTAAGACGGACGGTGGAGCTGCCGTTGAGAAGGTTGAACTTTTTTCATTTGTTAAATAGATGTCAATATGTCATTCGTGTTAAAATCTCCGATCCTAGAGCACTATTGCTGGATCGAAAACATTTTAGGATGATGGTTGATTTTTCCCAGTTTCGTTGGGTTGGATGACCAATAAAAATGACAGATGTTGGAAGATATGCAATCGCGTTCTTACTTCGTTCTAGAGAGTACCTATGTGAGGCAGTGATAAAAGCACTGAAATACTAGCTTTCTTATCGGTTTTGGTGTTTTTCGTTGATTGTGGTATGACAATTTGGTGTTTGTGACCACCTCGTCATAACAATGTGGAAATATAGCCAGGAGCTTTTGCTTTAACTGACGATATATAAGCTGTATGCATACCTGACAAAATTTGTTTATCTTGGTGAAACAAAGAATTTTTTTCTATATTGATCTCATAATCTAGTTCATATTGCAGGAGCTTGATGAGAAGTTTTCTGAAGAAGAAGTAAGCGACATTCCCAGTGCCCCTCCATTTTCCGGGGCAGCAGAGGAATCTGAAGAAATTAAACCAGAGACTTCAAGCGTCCAAGTTTCAGAAGTCAAAACAGGAGATTGTGTAGAAAGTAGACAGACTGGCCACTTTACTAGGTATTCTCTTGTTCCATCTTTATATAAAAGTAAATTCTCAGTTTGCTTAACCATCTTAACGTTTTGCTTCTATTTCTGTAGACCTAGTGCTGCTTCTGAGTCATCTGGGCCACCTGATCAACATCCAGCTCGGCTGCCAACTTTTCATGCAAGGTAATTTTGATTTAATTGGCTTGTTTGCTGCTTCAGAAACTGAATATCGACACATTGAAAACCCCCAGTGTTATGTTTAGTGAACAAGCTGGATTCTTCTTAATCATTCTGCCACCAATTTCTTATGTACCCGATGCAGTGCTCGCGGGCCATGGCATGCTGTTGTTTCCTATGATGCATGTGTACGGCTTTGCCTTCATGCGTGGGCAAAGGGTTGCATGGAGGCTCCCATGTTTTTGGAAAATGAATGTGCTCTTCTACGAGAAGCATTTGGGTGAGTTTACTGTAGCCTCTTTCCTAGCCTTCATATTATTCCTTAAGATCTCATAATATTATTGCTATGACTTTGAGTAGATATTTCCGTCCACATGCCTCACAAGTAATTATTAAGTAACATATGATTTTTGGGTTAATACTCAATAACAGCTTGCAGCAACTCCTTTTGCAATCGGAGGATGAGCTGCTGGCGAAGCGATCTTCACAAGCTCCACACGAGGGAGTTGCACCAAAACCCAAGAAAAACATTGGCAAAATGACGGTGCAAGGTAAACTTGAATTCCATGACACATCTGCTTCTTTGGCTGCCCCTCCTATAATCAGTTGTCATACCTAAACTTGGCTACTTTTGCAGTACGACGTGTTAAAACTGTTTTGGATGCTCCAACTGGCTGTAGTATATCATCTCTGAAGCCATCCTTGATAAAGTTCGAGAAAATCCGAGTTCGCTTTTCCAATATGTCAACACGCTTATTTTCCGGATGGCGGGCTCTAAGGAAGATCCATGTCCGTGTACCAGCCAATGGTTCTTCTCTTTCGCGTCAAAGCCTGGGATATGTACATGCCAGTACACAGTACTTAAAACAAGTTTCTGGTCTCCTGAAAACTGGTGTCACAAGTCTACGTAATAGTTCAACGTCTTATGATGTTGTACAAGGTATGTTTAACTACTTGCCTATTCGGGAAGAATTAACTTTATAGTCTTTACTTAGCATATGTTATATATCAGTATGTGTGGCAGTGTGGGCGAAGTTAGGAAGAAATTTATTTCTATGTTTCTCCAGTTCACTACTCTCTGTTTTTTTGTATTATAACTTTAATAAATATCGATTAATCCGTTTGGTTCTGTCATTCAGAAACATACTCATGTAGGTTAAGATTGAAAAGCGTAACTGAAGATGACGCCATTATGATGCAACCAGGATCCGGTGAAAGCCATGTTTTGTATGTCCTTATGTCTCCGACTCTTCTTTCCCTCTCCCAAATCCATTTTTGGTAACTTTTCATATCTATGGTGTCTGACAAATTACATGGAACCTCAACAGCTTTCCTGATAGTCATGGAGATGATCTGATTGTTGAAATCCTTGATTCGAACGGGAAGGATTTTGGGCGTGTGCTTGTCCAGCTAGCTACCTTTTCTGAAGATTCGGTAAGTCATTCTTACTTACCTTATTCATTTGTTAGTATGTTTCAAATGCTTCTAATGAAGAACGCACACAGGCTGAGAAACTTCGCTGGTGGTCTGTTTTTCGCGAACCAGAACATCAACTTGTGGGAAAACTCCAGCTCTATATTGACTATTCAGCCAGTTTTGATGATAACAGCCATTTGAAGGTGTGTTAACTACCTTTCACTCCTTACATTTGGTACTTGTGATGATCTCTCTTTTGTTTGCTTTCTGTGGGTGGATTGGCATCTCTTTGTTGTATAGTGGGAGACACTCCAATAGTCCACTCCCTTGAGCAACTTTAAAATTTCCTCTCGTGCAACAACAACCTATTTCCTTTTCAATAGTAACTAGATGGTTTTAACCAGAACGTAGAATTTTATTGTAATTGTTGACTTCACACTATTTATAACCTGCTCTATTAAAAAATGGAAGCTTTATGGTTTTCTTAGAGCTCATGCACGTATATGCAGCTCCTCTCACATGGAATTCGTTATTTTTAAGTCCATTAGTTAATACGTTGCTCAAAATTATTGAAAATCTATCCTCTGTTTATACTTTATAGCATGTGTCTCATCTTTAGATTTTGGTGTATTGATTTTCTTTCATCTTCCTTTAGTGTGGCTCTGTTGCGGAAACAGTCGCATATGACCTAGTCCTGGAAGTGGCCTTGAAAATGCAGCGGTTCCAGCAAAGAAACTTGTTGTTATATGGTTCATGGAAATGGCTTTTGGAAGAATTTGCCTCCTACTATGGGATTTCTGATGTGTACACCAAGCTCAGGTATGCCGTACTCACTCTCTTTTTACTTTCTTATCATTTGAGGAATATGCTGTAACTCCCTTTCTCTACTTGCTTGTTTTGTTGCTTTAAGATACTTGTCCTATGTAATGGATGTTGCTACTCCGACTTCCGACTGTCTCCATTTGGTGCATGACTTGTTAACACCTGTCATCATGAAGGGAAATGGCAAGAGCGCCTTGAGTCATCAAGAGGTAGATCCGCTAACTATTATTTTTTCTTTGCCGTTTTCTGTTTTCATGTGATTTTCTGAATGATGTGATTCTTGTCTCAAGTTAAGCCAAGCTTTATAAAGCCCATGTTTCAACCCTAGAGTTAGCCTGTATGCTTTGATCATAATACTTGAGTCAGAGCACTACACTAGCAATTATTATGTGTTAATCACCATTGTATTTGTAGGTGAATAACAGAGTTAGACTTCACATGATAGTATTTCCTGTTGAGTTGTTTCTTCTTATGGTAACATAATAGGCTTGTCATACACATGCTCTTCTGCTTCTGAACAACTTAAATCTCTGTTTTTTGTTTTCTTTTTGCTTTCTACAGAATCGGATCTTAAATGAAATTAAGGACCAGATGGAGCAGATTCTGAAATTGGTCTTCGAGAACTACAAATCTCTTGACGAGTCTGCATTGTCCGGAATGATGGATGTAGTCAGTTCTGCAACAGGAGTACCAGCGCCAGCACTCACTCCTGCCGTGAAATTGTATATGCTTCTGCATGATATCTTGTCTCCCGAGGATCAGACTAGTCTTTGTCATTACTTCCAGGTATAGCATACAACTTTTCAGTTGCCTTACCTTACTCTTGATTATCAATTCTTACATAAATTTAGCATCAATTCTCTTACAGGCAGCAGCAAAGAAGAGATCTAGAAGGCACATGGGTGAGGTAGATGAGTTTGTTACAAACAATAGCGAGCCCAATTTTTTGGACCCTTCTGCAATGTCGGCTGCTTACCAGAAAATGACTATGGTCTGCAAGAATGTAAAGAATGAGATTTATACTGATATTGAGATCCAAAATCAAGACATACTTCCCAGGTTAGCATGCGAGTGAATTTTTTTTTTGTTCAGTTAGTCTTGATGGAAAGAAAAATGATTTCCAAATAATTGATGTAAAACATAATTGAACGCTACTGTTGTCCAAAATAGGCAACGTCAAGTAGATCTTCAACTAAAATATTCTTTGCCTCCCAACCCTAGTCAAACTGTAGTTGATACTGTACTGGTTAGTTGGTCACAAGCTCTTGAGTTTCGAAGTAGTGGCAATGTTTTCAACCTCTTTTCCTTCCTGTAGCTTCTCTTTCAAGATATGGTTATACCTACTTAGCATTTCCCATAGTAGTGCCTTCATGTGTTATTTGTTATCTTTGAGCCACTGTATGGACTATTTTTAGATATGTGAAATGCACCTAAGGTCCCGGTAGCACTGTCTGCAGGAGTTTGATTGCTCAATGTTTGTTATATTGGTTTATGCAGCTTTCTCGATCTTCCGAACCTCTCAGCCTCTATATATAGCACTGATCTCTGCAACAGACTTCGAACATTCCTCGTTGCATGTCCTCCATCTGGCCCTTCACCAACAGTTGCAGAGCTTGTGATTGCAACTGCAGACTTTCAACGTGATCTTTCCAGCTGGAACATTAGGTAGGTCGTTTTAAATTATTTGATTTGTTGATTGTCTGTTGTTTTTAACCGAATCATATTTCATTTTACAGTCCTATCCAAGGCGGTGTTGATGCAAAAGAGTTGTTCCACCTGTATATCATGATTTGGATTCAAGATAGACGCCTTTCCTTACTAGAGTCATGCAAACTTGATAAGGTATGTATACTGAATTCTCTGTGTAGTTTCCTCTGGATTGTCTTTTTTTTTTGTTTCCTTTTCTAAATCAAAGCTGTGGAAAAGCAAAAGTATTTTTCTCAAGATGTGCAATTTCACATTAAGAACTTCCAAAAAGATGAAGCTTGAAACAAATGGAGATTTAATTTCCTTGTGAATAATGATTGATGAGAATAGCTGGATGTGGATGTTGTTCTGGAATCGTCTAACATAAGTCGATCTATACTTCTCTTGTCTCTCATTCTTGTCAGCTTGTGGCGCATTATTGAGAATCTGACTTCTATGTATCATAACAAAACCTGTCATTCAAACAGGTAAAATGGTCCGGAGTCAGGACACAACATTCAACAACCCCATTTGTTGATCAAATGTACACCAGGCTGAACGAAACTATTCAAGACTATCAAGTTATCATTTCCAGATGGCCGGAATATATCTTTGTTCTGGAGAGTGTAAGTTTTGCTGTTCCTTGATGCCTTTTGATTCCGCAATTGTGAAAATATTTTATTGTATGTTCCATTTCACGTTATAAGCTACTACAAATCTTCATAATCAGGGATTGGCGAAAATTTATTTATCTAAAGAAAATAGGAGTGAAAAAGGTTAACAAAAACTGTGTGTTTTTAGGCCATTGCTGATGTTGAAAAGGCGATTGTGGAAGCTCTGGAGAAGCAGTATGCAGATGTCCTATCACCTCTCAAAGAAAACTTGGCTCCAAAAAAGTTGAGCTTCAAGTATGTCCAAAAGCTGACCAAAAGATCTGCGATTCCATATGTAGTCCCCGATGAGGTAAGCATATTAATAACGTTCCAACATTTTTCCCCTTGTATTTTCTGTAAAAAAATATTGTATTGCTGAGAAGTTTCTTTATCTGCTCGGTGCAGCTGGGCATTCTATTAAACTCCATGAAGAGGATGCTTGATGTTCTACGGCCTAATATAGAGGCTAAATTCAAAGCATGGTCTTCATGCATTCCTGATGGTGGGAACGCAGCTCCTGGAGATCGTCTTTCTGAGGTGACAGTGATGCTCAGAGCCAAGTTTCGGAATTACCTTCAGGCTGTGGTCGTAAAACTCGTAGAAAATGTGAGTCCGTGTTTTGTACTCTTGTTGGATTTAGCATCTTTTGAGATCTTAATCCCTCTATTAAATGCTTGTGTTGTAAGTTGTAACCGGTTATTTGTTTTTTTTTTTTTTTTACAGAGCAAGCTACAGAAGACGACAATGTTGAAGAAGATTCTTCAGGACTCTAAAGAAAGTGTTGGAGAGTCGGACATCAGAAGCAAAATGCATAACCTGAAGGAGCAGCTCACCAACACAGTGAATCATCTACACTCGGTTTGCGAAGCGCATGTCTTCATCGCATTGTCCCGAGGATATTGGGATCGTATGGGACAGGTGACTATATTAATGACCTCTGCTGATCTTTTTCTTTTGGTTTTGTGGTGTTGGAAAGCTGAATTCGTCTGCTGTACATGACAGATTGTTCTAAGCTTCTTGGAGAACAGGAAAGAGAACAGAGCTTGGTACAAGGGTTCTAGAGTTGCTGTCTCAGTAAGTGCCAATAAAACTGCAGCTACTTAGATCGTATAAGTAAAAGAGTAAAAGAGTTTGCCTGATCTTACGTATTATTTGCAGATATTAGACGATACATTTGCAGCACAGATGCAACAGCTACTTGGCAACTCCTTAAGAGAGCAAGACCTAGAGCCTCCGAGATCCATCATGGAGGTTCGCTCGATTCTTTGCAAGGACACTGCAGATAATAAAGCTAAGTCTTTCTACTACTGAGCAACAAAGGGCTAACAATGCTCCCGAAGCTCAAACCTGTATTGAAGCTGATTTGCTCGTCTGCTTGAAGATGCAATGCTCCCAAACTTTGTGGAGTAAATCATCGAAACCTTAAGATAGCTTTTGGATGTATAATAAAATACGATGGTTACCACATTTTTCTTTAGCATTAAATGTCAATATATTACTAGACTGGCATTACATCCGATACGAGTTGTGGTAAAGTTAATAACACGATGAAGTAAAATACAACTCTCTTTTACTCAATGAAGGTTTCAGATATCTAAATTTAAAAGGACCAAGGAGAACTAGAAAAGCTGATAAACAAGGCTAATAAAGAATTGTATTATCCTCAGAGCTCTCTTAGAACGAAAACACCTATCTATTTTGGACCTAAACTATGTGATGTGGAGAAGATTGAGATGACAAGCTTTTGTGGGAAAATCCATTTAAATGGTTCACTGCAGATGAACATGAAAATTATAGGCTAGAAGTATGGAAAACGATGCTCAACATCGGCTTCAAATTTGGAATCGTCAAACAAAACTTTAACTAAGGCTACTCAGATTTAAACTGGAGCAGGATCTCCAATTAAAGGTGTCCTTAAACAATCTTCTTCAGGGTGATCTAGAGTTAAATTTCGTGCCAATGATGTTCCAAACTTAGGATTTAGTCTCTTTTAGCGGTTTTTCTCGTTTTTTTTAGTTTCGTTGCTATTTAGATTTCTTTTTAGAAACCTAATCACATTAAGACTTCAGACACAATCAAACTGAGATCAAACTAATTTTTAAGATTGCATGTTGAGGATATAACATCACAAACAAGACGAAGCAACAAATGGCATTTGTACAGATATAAATTAAATGATATATAACATTGCTGAGTCAAGTCTGTTGTAACTTTTGAGCACCATGTGAAGACACATTGCCGAGTCAAGCAAGTCTGTTGAAACTTTTGAGCACCATGTGAGACTTACTTGTCTTCAGTTTCAGACAAGCTTTGATATGGCCTTGCAAGACACCCAGAAAGCTTTGGATGCGATACTCAGGATCATCGGGTTTTGATATATCCTGTTGCCCAAAAGAATTGAAAAGGGCAATCAATTAGATTGGTGACAACTTACAAAACATTCAGACACACAAACAAAAAGACCGGATGTGTTTGCTCGATGTACCCTATCGCAGTTGCGCTCCATGATGCTACGTTGTAAATAACTTTACTTCCTTCCCACGCTTTCCGAAGCTTCCCCTTTCTCTTCTTCACCGAAAACATCGTGCTAAGTGCTACATCGCAATTCATAAGCAAACTCTTAATATCTGATAGAAATCAGGAGAGACATGAACAGATCAGTTGGGTTGTTTTGAGATTCTCTATAACAAACTTCTAGGCTACTTCCTATGGTTCAGGGGAAAAAAGGAAATCGTTTCTGATTGTGACACATGGAAGTTTGAGATTTACCTTTCTGAAGCTGATCAGGAGAAATATCCTACACAAAGAGAGCACTCAGAATAAGGTTTCACATGAAAAGTTGATGAGTTACAAAACGAGATTGGGCTTTTATGTACCTTAGTCTGCTTAAGGGATGATAAATAAGTAGCCATGAAACACGCAATGCCGTCTGCTATATCTTCTTCCCTAACAACCACATAATCATCTTCCGTTTCACCCATACTTCCTTCATCCCATATATCATCTTCACTAACTACATCCCAAGTGCTGCTCTCTTCTGCGATATCTTGGCGAACTGAAACTTGGGCTAATTCTATCTTTTCACGGAAGTCGTGGCATTCAACTCTCGATTTGATAAGATCATAAAACTGCACAAGAGAAGACATCACAGAGTCAATTATCCAAGTCACAGCAACCTGATCTCGAGCATAATCTAAAATTTATCCACTGGTAACCATATTAGATTGGTCCACGAACACGAAATCAAGCTATAATGTTGTTATAATTCGTATCCAAATCTAAAATTCGTCGATTTCAAGCTTACGAAAAAGAGTCCTCATCAAAAATTTCTACTGCCAATCAATCAAAGAGCATAAATGAGCTAAGCTATCAACAATCAACAATCCTACGAACCGAAGAGAGTAAGGGTACTTTATCAGCTTCAGGATCGGAAGACGAAAACTCGTCGCTGTCCGGTGAGTCGCTTTGTTCGCTGTTATCGTCTTGGAAAGTATCGCCGCCGGGACTATTCTCGGTGAGGTTTAGCAGCTCAATAGCTCTCTGGCAATCCTCGAGCAAATTCTGCAGCGTCTTCCGCTTGACACGAATACTTTCCAAATCGACGCGATTAGCTTGGGTGTCGGTATCGTGAGTCGAGCTGGAGACCTCGATTTCCATGGTTTCCCTCTGGTTGGGACGAGATTATCACGGCATGGGAATCGTAGAGATCTGGCGAATTTTATTGAAAAAGGGAAGACGATTGATTGTTGTCGTCCTCTTGCTTTTCCCTTTGTATTTGTGCGACCTATTTGTTTATTGCATTTCCATTGGAGATAGGAAAAACAAAAACAAAAAAGAGTCGTAAGTAGGAAGACAACAAGCAACTAAAAATTGCCGGAATAAGAATCTATCTATTGAAGAGAAAAAAAAAAAAGAATCTATCTTTTTAAAAAAGGAAATTGAGAGATTTAATTATTTCATAACTTTTTCTATTTACAGTATTTTTTTTTTTGACAACCATAACTTTTTAAGTACTGCAAAGTAACAAAAATCTATATTCAAGGGCCAATCATATTGAATTGCATGCAGAGATTTAAACGAGAACCCATAATTAGTACCGCATTAAACCATAAGCAAATGTAAAGCAAAAAAAAAATAAAAAAATTAACATCAAATCACCGGAAGGAAAGAAAATCATAAGAAAGCATTTGTGCTTGCTTAGCAGGATCTCGATTAATGTGTCTGCATAGCATAGTATACATGGAGTATCTCAACGCACAATGATGATGTTGAAGACTTGCATCATGTACGTTTAACGTTTACAATCGTATATGACAAGTCTATGCACATATTGTCACTTTTTTTATAACACGCGTTGTTTTTTTGTTTTTTATATGTTTTCGCGTTTTCTTTTCCTCTCTCTTGTCCTGACGTGGATTGCAAAATACACATCTTCATGTCGTATATGCAAGAAACGCGCATCAAAATTTATCTCATTATATATCTCTTTATCACTCGCAGTTGCATGAATCATCACATGATTCACATCTTGCATTGGAACTGAAGAGAACAAAAAGTTGACACGAAGGACGTATATTATTTTGCTCGCAACAAGCTGTTTCTGGATCTCTAATAATCATATATATCTAAGGTTATCCGTCTTATTGAGAGTGAAGGGTGTGGCATATGTGCATTACCCCGTTGGTGGAAATGTAATGCACTTCACTCGACTCGTTTTTTATATAGATCACTAGCAATTACATTACCATCCTTAAGGTCTAAATGGCAATGCCACTTACTTTTGCTGCGATTGCCTAAATCGCACTTGAATAGGAAATGCTTAGGGATATGGTGGTGGAAATGTTAACCACTAATTGTATCATTTCTCCTACTAATCAGGTCGCAAGGCCATTCGGGCCTATAAGTGTTGCTCGGACATCGATCCATCAAACAAGATATATGCATTACTTTAAAAATAAAATCCAAAAAAAAAAAAAAAAAAAAAATTGTATGTGCAGTACATATATAGTTGGAGCAGTATACTATATTGAAACACCCATCAATCAGAAAACAAATTTATCGAGAAGCAGACGAATGAACGAGTCCCCATGCACGCAACACCATTATGATATTAGATAAATTGTCTAAATAAAATGGGTCACGTAGCTTATAAATTATTCAAACCGAAACGATGTAAGACCAAGAAAATTATACTAATAATCAAAGCCGTCACCGTTAAGAAGAAAAGAAAAAGAGAGTGGTGGAGGATCGTGGTAAGCACGATTCAGTAATACTTAGGTCATAGGGTCAACCAATGCAAGTTGTACCAAGGTTGTCAATTATATCTCCCCTTTTTATCCAATTACAAATCATATTTATGTAAGGACCAATGAGAAAAGGGCTATTGTTGATCTATTATTCCACAACTAATGTAGTAATTGATATGAGTAGAGGCATTTTCAAAACTATAGAGTATGATAATCTCGTAATTAAGAGTGGACAATATGTGTGTAATCTTTTCAAATTCGGTATTTGTTTTTGTTGGAGAAAAAGAAGAGGTCAAAAAAAAAAAAAAATTTCCCTCCAAGAAGGGAGGGGGATGATATGAGGTGTACGTAGAATAATAACTGCTGAATAAAAAGAAAGCTTCCTCTCTTTACGCCCAAAATTTTCGCTTCACCTCTTCCTTTGTTTCCTTCCTTGAACACATCAATCAATCTCACCATTTCTCTCACCCTAACCAAAATTCCAAATCGATCATTTTTAATTTTTAATAATTGAAAGTTATTATCGATCATCTCCCAGATCAATCCAGGGTTTGTTCCTCGAATTCGTGCATCAGCAAATCCGATTGCGTTTTCCTCGGATTTGATCGGACATTCTGTTGTTTTATTCCCCAGGCTTTAGGTGCCGCATTGTAATGGAGTGAAACGAGTTATGGCTAACAAAAACGGAGAATCTTCTACACAGCCTCCTCCTCAGGTGCAGCCACCACCACCACAACAACAACAAAACGAGCAACAACCGCAGCAGCAGAATGATCATGATCAAGAGCAGGAGTCTCATGTGCGTATTCAAATTTCATCTCTGATCAAACAAAACCATATTATTCTTCTTCTTCTTCCGATGATGCTTCCCCGTCGGAATATTGATCAATATTTGTTTTTTTTTCTTCTTCCTATCACAGGGCGACACCTGTAGTTTTCCTCCTGCGCAGCAGGCTGGAAACACAGACGCGCGTTCCCGTGGTGGCAACACGGTAATTGTTTCTTACTCTTTATTCCTCTCTGAGGTTAATTCCTAATGACAGATTTAGCTGCTATTTGATCGAATCATGTAACAATAAGTTTGTGAAATGCTTTTCTAGAATTTAGATTCGATAGTTATTTTTTTTGCGTGATCATGAGCATTCATGTGCTTGTGTATTCTTATGAGCAAATTACATTTCAATCGCGAGGATCGGTACTACTTGGGTGGAATTGACTTAGGTTAAGAAATGCAAAGCCAAAAAGAGACAACCCTATGTTGTTGAATTCATCTTTGAATCTCTGTAAATTTTGTTAATGTAGACTGGATTTACTTTCTAATTTTGTAGGTATTCAAGAGTGGACCGCTATCTATATCATCAAAAGGTATGTTTCTAACATCATAGAGTGAGATACTTAGTTTAGTGTAGCCTTTTGTTTCTTTGTGGTTGCAATACTAAGATTAAAATGGTTTCTTCAGGGCTTGGGTGGACATCTTGGAAGAAAAGATGGTTTATCTTGACGCGCACTTCACTAGTTTTCTTTCGAAGTGACCCGGTAAGTATTCTCATATAGTTTTGTCATGACAGCTTGAAACTGTTATTACAGAGAGGATAGATATCTCACATTTTCTCTGCTTTATTTTACAGAGCGCAGTCCAACAGAGGGGCAGTGAGGTCAATTTAACCCTTGGGGGAATTGATCTCAACAATTCAGGCAGGTTGGCTTATTCTTTGAATCGCTTAAATCTTTTTTTTTCTTCTTATGAATAACCAAAGTAGTTATGTTCGGTGTTACTAACATCATGTAACTGTGGACTATTTTTTTTTTCTAGTGTGGTTGTTAAGGCAGATAAAAAGCTCTTGACTGTTCTCTTCCCCGATGGTCGTGATGGACGCGCCTTTACACTCAAGGTTTCTTCAAAACTTAATCATGTTATTATCATTTGCACACATTTCATCTTTGCATCTAATGATTTGGTATTTGTTTTCGCAGGCTGACACTATGGAGGATCTACAAGATTGGAAAGCTGCTCTTGAAAACGCTTTGACACAAGCACCTAGTGCTTCCCATGTTATGGGTCAAAATGGTATCTTCAGGAATGATCATGCTGAGGCCCCTGCCGGTGCTGATGAACAGAGTATGTTCCTCACCTTTTTTCAAATGGTTTAATTAATTATTCTTTAAATACTCATGTGAGAATGTCAAAGGTTTGTCCGAATGTGGACTCAGTTGGTATTGAAAGGCTCACACTAATGTGAAGATAGTTTAGATAATCCGTGACATTCCAAAGATTAGTTTTATCTTTCAAATTCATATAGACAACTAATGATGAATGTTTTTTTTTATTACAGAAGAGGAGACACCAACACAATCAACTGTTCTTGGAAGACCAGTTTTACTTGCTCTAGAAGATGTTGATGGAGCTCCTTCTTTCTTGGAAAAGGCCCTTAGATTTGTTGAAGATCATGGTATTAATTTTTAATTCAGCATTGATTTGCTGCTTTATTTTTAAGCCATATTGACCAGTAATAAGATAAAACTTCATATATCTTGCAGGAGTCAAGATAGAAGGAATCTTGAGACAAGCTGCTGATGTTGATGATGTTGAACATCGGATTACGGAATATGAGCAAGGTTTATATACGATTACACGTGATTTGTTTTCTTATTGTCTTGATATTCCTGCATTGTGAATTCATAATATTAATACGTATAGTCACTTGGCTCAGGGAGAAAGGACTTCTCTCCCACGGAAGATGCTCATGTTATTGCTGATTGTCTTAAGGTATGTCCACTTGTCACTACAATGCCTTTTCACTCTTAAAATATATCTAACTGTATCCATAAATTGTGCAGTATTTTCTCAGAGAATTGCCTTCCTCTCCGGTTCCTGCATCTTGTTGCAATGCCCTTCTTGAAGCTTGCCGTAAGTTTATCATTCTCTTTTGTTTTTTTCTTGTCTCTTAAAGTCCTTCTCTGGTGTTCTGACACATACATGATCAGGTACTGACCGTGGAAATAGAGTCAATGCTATGAGGGAAGCAATATGTGAATCATTCCCTGAACCAAATCGGCGCCTTTTGCAAAGGTTAGTCGCTTTTCTATTCACATTTTATGTAACATGCATATGGAGTAAAGAAACTTTTTGTTATTAACTGTGTGTTTTTTCTCTCCTCTTGCAAGAATCCTGATGATGATGCAGGTTGTGGCCTCTAACAAGAATGTGAACCGGATGAACACAAACGCCGTTGCAGCTTGTATGGCACCACTACTTCTTAGACCTCTTCTTGCTGGCGACTGTGAAATTGAAAATGACTTTGATGTCGGCGGTGATGGCTCTATGCAACTTCTGCAAGCAGCAGCTGCAGCAAATCATGCACAGGCTATAGTGATTACATTGTTAGAAGAATATGAAAGCATCTTTGGAGTAAGATTATTAAATTTAGTCTATGATTCAGTTCTTATTTCCAGTCACTGACTTGTAGCTACATAAATGGTCTAATGTATGCAGGAAGGTTCATTGTCACCAGGCTTGTACTCTGACTCAGACGAGAGTGGTAGTGGAACGGAAGAGGGAAGTGATGATGAAGAGTATGATGATGAGGACTATGATGGCACACAAGGATCTGATGAATACACAGATGAGGAAGAGGACCTTGAAAATGAATCTAATGGCTCATACAGTGAGAGTGCCGCTTCCGCCGACAATCATGGGGATGACATTGATCCTGATGATGACTTTAAGGCACGGTCTCATACATACAAGTTCCTTGGTTCTCATTGCATCTTACTTTGTGTTTGCAAAAGTAAAGACATTGTTGTTGTTGTTGTTGTTCATATTGCAGATAAATGATGGTTTAAGCTCTGAGTCCAAAACCCCAAAAGGAAAGAAGGAGCCTCAAGCTCCCAAGAAGCTTTTATCTGGCAACAGACGATCTTCTCTTCCACGGTGTGATAGTTCCAAAAAGGATGAGAATATACATGTTAAAGGTTCTGATAACGCAGAGGCAAAGGCTGTTGCAGAAGTCTCAAAAACTGAGGATAAAAACTCATCAACATCAGAATCTGCCAGTGAGCAACCGTCGACATTAACCAGTGCACCAGGAGGAAGTAAAAGACTCTGGGGCCGTACCGCTGTGAGTTTCTTTTTCTTCTTGATATGTTTTTTTCTTGGATCTTTAGTAAGTTTGGTCTTTTATGTGGCTAGGGGAAGAAAAACCTGTCGATGGAGTCTATTGATTTCAATGCGGAAGTGGACGAGGACGAGTAAGTAATCATCATCATCATCCCTATACAACACAGATGATTTTATAATTTATGTTTATTGGTTTATGTTCTGTAGTGCTGACATTGAAAGACTTGAGTCAACCAAAGAGGAGCTGCAAAACAGAATTACAGAGGAGGTCATGATAAGTCCATTTTGAGTATTTTATTGCATAACGAGTATGTGACCTGTAACAACATTCATTTTTTTGGTACAACAGGTTAAAAACAATTCAGTTCTACAGGCTAGTTTGGAGCGACGGAAGAAGGCTTTGTACGTCCGGCGCCAAGCTCTAGAGAAAGATGTATGTGTAAAACAACATATCTATTGGAGTTATATGAAGTTTGTTCCTTTTTTGGTTATGTGAATGTGCTTTCACCTTTTTCCTATAGGTGGAAAGACTACAAGAACAGTTGCAGCAAGAGAGAGACAAGAAATCAGCTCTGGAGGCAGGACTAAACATGTCAAAAGGGAACCAACCTATTCCAGATATAAAGGATGAAAAGGTTTCTCTTTTGTCTAGCAACTTGTTGATTGTTGTTTGGTTAAAGTTAAATAATCTAACTTGGAAGACTTCATGTTTACAGTTGAAGAAAGATCTGCAAGACGTGGCTCAGGCGGAGTCTGATATTGCCAACTTGGAACACAAGGTTGATGATCTTGAAAACAGACTTGGTGGTCAACAAGACGTAAAAACCTCGCATGGTTCTAGCAAAGATTCTCGGAGAATGCCAGAGCACAATGCAAAGATGTAAGCATTCATCACATTTTAAACTCACAACCTTTTTCTTCAGATCATGTAATAAACTCTTCTTTCAACTTTGTCACACAGGAAGGAGAAACAAAAGGATGCTGAAGCAGCCAAGGTAACAACACACTGTAAATATCTGAAGACTGCATTTTTGCTTCTGTATATATGCATGCACTACTTACTGATCGGTTACATTTTTGTGCAGGATGGGCAAGGCTCTGCAAGAGATAATGAGACAGAGAAGCAACAAGATCAACGAAGCAAACAAGAGGTGCCACGTGGAAGCTCAAAGCATGCGGGCATGTCTAAGAGGTCTGGCTCAAAGGGAGAGGTAAGTTTCCATACTGAAACAACGTTAACACAACACAACCAATACCATTGAAATTACATACAAAGGAGCTGAGTACAAACAAACAAAACAGGGAACAACAACAACAACTTCTGCACTTTCCAAACTGACAATGCGGCTCAACTTCCTCAAGGAGAGACGGAGTCAGATCGCGAACGAGCTCTTAAACATGGACAAAGGAAGAAACCCAGGCCAATCTAGTCCATCCTCGGGTCCAAACCAAAGTTCGCAAGAAACTGAAAGAGGAACAGGGTCTAACCATAACCAGAACCAGAACCAGGAATCAGACAGCGGCAGAGTCCATAGCCCACATGTTCTTGATAGAGGAAGATCCGAGAACGGAGGAGGAGACAGAGACAGAGGCAGAGGATCTGGAGGAAACCAACCCAACACTACATCGAGGACCTTTTCCAGATGATCTCACTCTTCATTAGAGCCTGCTTTAACCCCTTCTTCTTCCACAGATGTACAGCCACCATTGATTTTAACTCCAGGTCCATTTATTTATATGCTTACTCTTCTCCCCAACAACATATAACAGATTCATTCTTTTTAGTCTTTCTTTTTTTTCCTCCACTCTTCTTTCGAAGACCATATAAACTATTGTGTTCTTACTGTTCGTTGGATCTGTTGTTTTTCGTAGAGACATTCACATCAGTATAGAAACGAAAACTCAATTGTATTTATAACAACAACAATGCTTGAACAAATATTGAATTCCTCTTCCCTTTTGTGTTCGCTATTCGGAAAATGAATAAATCAATCAATATAAATAACTTAACACCTATGCTAATAGAAGTATTCTTGTCTTAGTCGTCATCATCTTCATCTTTAACAATCAAAAATCACGAAGCAGTTTCTTGACTTGCTCCAAAGTAACGAAGAGCACCACAGTGAAAGGTCCTTGCCTACAAACCGTAGGCACAAAGCCTTTATACAGAGCCATTGGTCCTTCTGCTCTAACCGTCTTCACCGCACAATCCCACGCGCCTTTGTACGGAGCCACCGCACCAGGCGCCTCCACCTTCATATTCATCACTCTCGTCTTTATCACATCCACCGGATTCGACGCAACCGCCGCCACAAGCCCCGCCGCGAAGCTCGCCACCACGTGAGTCCCGAGCCCGTCCTTCATCACTCCGCTCTCCACTATCCCCTCCTTGAACTGATCGTACGACGCAAGCTGAGCCGCCGTCACTATCATCGCTCGGTTAATCGTAAGCGCCGAGCCACGCCACAAGCTCACTACTCCTTCTTGCTTCGCCATCCTCGTGATTGCGTCTCCTACTCCGGCGTAATTGCGACGCTGCGCTAGAGGAAGCCTACCGTCCGCTTGCATACGCACCATCGCCACGTCGGCTGGGTTTCCGACCGCGGCTCCGATCCCGCCGGCGACTAGCCCCGCGGCGATTTTCCGAGTCAGATTCAGCTTCCCCGAGTCCGGATCGGTCCACTTGTTCTTAAGCACTTCGTAAAGACCCATCCTGGTGGTGGAATAGAGCGTCTGCCGGAGAAGTGTGGCGGAGACGCCGGAGAATAGCGCGGCGGCTCCTTCCGCCTTGACGATGTTGATTCCGAGTGAAATGGGACCGATTTTGGGAACCGAAGAGGTCGTCTCGAGAAAAGCTGCTGGAGAATTGTGGAAAGCGAGAGCTGGACGGAGGAGAGTGACGGTTGAGGGGACGGCGGAAGCTTCGCCGTGGAGCTGAAGACGGACCTTGATGAGATCGAGAGGGTGAGTTGAGCAACCGGCGACTACAGAGGCAATCCCACCTTCGACGAAGCTTTTGACGCCCATTGTTGTGAAATCGGATTGAAACTTGAAGAAGGAATAGAGAAAAGAAAATTGAGAGATGTGGGAAGAAGAAGAGAGGGAAACGAATGTATTTGTAGTCAAGTTTGTGACGCGGTTTTGTGTTGTGGCGCAAAGCTGTTGAATGTTGACGAAAGGCTTCTTCGTAAGTTCGTAGTAACAACAGAGAGAGTGGTCTAATCATTGAAGATTGTGTCTCTAAAATAAGCTAAACCTAAATTGTGTTGGAATTGGAGTCAACCTCGCCGGTTATTAACCTAGTCAAAGTTAAAAAGACGTGTGTTGAGTTTGAGTTAGGTCAGTTAGAGACGGCCCATTGTTGATTTATGGGCTTTTACGAGGAAGGTTACTTGGGCTTCATATCAGCTCAACAAAAAAGTAAACGTCGCCTGAGAGGTTCGAACTCTCGCGGGCAGAGCCCATGTGCTTAGCAAGCACACAACTTAACCACTCGGCCAAAGCGACTTATTGACTAAGGTTATGGGTTTATTATAATAATGATTAAATAGGCTTCCTTTCAGTTGATGAAGTTTTGCGAAAAAAAATCATCGTCGCCTGAGAGATTCGAACTCTCGCGGGGAAACCCCATGTACTTAGCAGGCACACGCCTTAACCACTCGGCCAAAGCGACTTGTTGCTTCTTAGCTTAAAAAGCATTAATTATTTTTAATATGAAATTAAATAAGGGAAATTGCAGTAGATGACAATAATATGGGGCATAATTAAGAGTTATTTACGTCTAAAGGCACTTATGAGTTATAAACTTATAACCAAGGCACTTCTCACTCCCAAGGGACTTTCGGTTGTTGGAAAGACTAAAAGACCCTCATTTTCACTTAAACTTATCCGACTTATCCACCGTTTCACTTTCTCTATTTCTGTTTTCACTTTTGACCCGTGAAAAGAGAACCGCCGATTAACGAAAACCCTAACTCCGTCACCTTCGCAAATTCTCGACCCCGTAGTTCCTGCTCTTCTCGCAAAGCCGACGAATTTCCTGATCTACGTCGTTCCCGAAGGCAGACGTTTTTTGATCTGTTCGAATTTATCCGTCGCCAAAGAGTCTTGCGTCTTATTGGAGCTGTAATGGAAGGTATTAACTTCTTCTTCCAAACGAAGCAAATTACTTAGCGCTAGTCTTTTTGAAGTGTTTGAAATGAAAGGGATTGATTTGGACTCATTGATTTGTGTTAAATCGTCGATTGTTTTGTTGTTCTCTGTTTTCAGAAGGAAGCGATGTTGCTGCGGAAGATTCCCGTCTTCCGACCCGGTTGATGAAAACCGATCACTTCCCGAACCGGCGGTTGAACTGCTATTCAAAGGCAGATACAATTGCGTTTGTGAAATATACGCTGAGAGATAGGCCGGAAGTGTTCCAGAGAATTCGAAACTCCCGCTTTGGAAAGCTTTGGGATTTTCCCGCCGTCAGATGTCCAATATCCTGCAAACTTATCCACGCTCTTTTGTGTCGCCAACTGCTGTCCAAGAAACACTATGAGATGTGGACGGTTTTTGGTGGACAACCTCTCCATTTCTCGCTTTCCGAGTTTGCAAGCATTACTGGGCTTCACTGCGGCGAATTCCCGGAAAATTATGACCCGGATTGGTATCCACCCGTTTCGAAGGGGCCTGACAGGTGGTGGCGGGAGTTTATAGGAAACGACTCCCGAACAACAATCGCCGATATTGCTACAACTCTGGAAAGTGATGAAGATATGGATGATGATCGGAAGCTGAGACTGTGTCTCATTCTCCTTGTGGATGGTGTCCTTTGCGTGAGCAGCCAGGTACACAGGCCAACGCCGAAGTACGTCTCCATGTTGTCTGATATAGACGCTTTTTTGGAGCACCCGTGGGGGAGGGAGTTGTTCCTCAAAACCATCACAGCAATGCGTCCGAGCAAGCAGATGACTGATATACACATATATTAACATACATTAGCATACATTTTCATGCATATTTCCATCCTATTGGCTCATTCTCATACATTTACATCCTCATATCTCTATTTATACATTGCATCTTCATTAGGACTTGCATTGCATATACATTGCATTTTGAGTCCATATCAGGTACTTAATGGAGCTTTGGAGTCATTTGGGAGAAGGAGTGTTGGAGACGTCAAGACCAAGAGCAACCAGGATGCGAACCAGGATGAGGAACCCGTTTGTCACCTTTCCTTGACCAAGAAGAGAGTTGACCACATCCAAGTGAAACGCAGCGTTTTGGGCTTAAATCTTGGGGAAGGAAAGAAGAAGGGTTTTAGAGAGTCTCCACTATAAAAACTTAAAAGTCCTAACTTTTTAGGCACCTTGTAATTTGTCTTTCATTTTGCCACCAAGAAATACTCTAAGTTGAGATCTAAACTTTGTAAGCTTTGGTCTTTTCTCTTAATCAAATCACGTACTTGCATATTTCATTGATTGCATCTCACTCACTTGTTTGACAACTCTTACTTCTTTGGAATCGGTTTGTTCATCAAGCATGAGTGAGTAGTCTTTAGATTGTTTTAGGTGATGTGGGTTTGAGAGCTAGAAGAGAGTTTTGAGTCTAAAGCTGGGACCTTTTGAGTCTCTCCTTCTCTTAGTATCCTTAAAGCCTTGCCATTTCTGATCATTCTGGCTCGGATCTCAAGCTCTCAACGCAACAAAAGTGCGCCTGAGAGTTGGAAAATCTAAGAAGAAGGGATCTACTTCTCTAGCCCGCGATAGCGGTTTGTTTAGAGGGTTCTTTGGCGTTGGGATCTAAGCTTAAAGCTTGCTTGTGTACAAGCTCACTGACGATAGTCAGCTCTTGAGTTTGAACCTTGCATTTGAGCTTACTCACGATAGTGATAAGCTCTTGCTTTCGTTTTCCTTAGCCTAGAGGCTCGGTTTTGTGCTTTATGTCTTAAAGTCTCTTCCTTTAGCTCGATTTCCACTCGCATTCACCTAAAGCCATCGCCTTTCATCGTTTCTTTTCAAAGTTCAAGTCTTTTAGCTCAAAGTCGATTTCTTTCCTCTTTGAATCTTGATTTGGACCGTTATTTACTGTTCTAAGTTCGTGTTTTTATTGTTTAACGTTCGGATTTCATAAAAACCAAATCTTGTTCTTGGCTTGAAGTTTCTTGCATCTTTTGAACCCAATCTTCCTGAGATTTGGATTGATACCTTAAACTATACTGCAATGATATGAGCAGAGATTTGAGGGTTTGATTCACTAAAAATCTTGTTCTCAATGACGGTGAAAGACGAAGACCCTGTTCGCACACTAGTTAAGAACTTGGGCCAACCTTCGTTTAGGCTGCTTGGTTTCCCTCTCGCTTTGCAGCTCCTTGCGTTTCAGGCCATACCGACTCTTCTCCGGTATTTACCAACAACATCCGATGATGACATCCTTCTAAACTTACCTGACGAGAATTTCCCCGACAATCCCTCCCTGTCGCATTTAGATGTCATAAACGCTGAGAACCATCCACAGGTTAGGAAGCTTCCCGTTTTGTTTACATTAAGATCAATTACCTGTCGTTTTTTGTGCAAAACTGATTTTATAGTATTATGCAGCTCGTTGTACAGCCCTTCATTCCTGTGGATCCGCCGGCTGGGTACATTGTTTGGGGTGAATGGGCTGAGCAAGAAGTGCAGGACCGTAAGGTGAATTATCTGCATGACCTCATAGCAAACAACCATCGGTTCACTAGAGCTGAATGGCCGGGTGGGGCAACTGACTACGAGCTTGTGGTCCACAGATACGTGCCCCCCAGAGTTTCTCACAAAAAACACATAAGAAACCGCAAGAAGAGCCCGCTGAGTGCCAAGGCATCTGGAAGTGGTACAAGGAAATCCGCTCGAGGTAAAGAGAAGGTGGAGGAGTGTGTCAACTCTGTCGCACCAAAAGGTTTGGCGGAGCAGAACAAGTGGCTTGTGGCACAGGTTAAAATCCTCAAGGAGCAGCAAGCGAAGCTTGAGGAGCGTACAACGAGATTGGAGCGCACTCGGTTAATAAAGAACACGGGCCTTTATAGGAAGTTGTCAACGCAGAGAAAGCTTTCTACACGCAAGAACCTAACGCAAAGGACACCGGAGCCTTCACGCACGGGGTGGGAAGAACATCCTAGCGATCATATTATCAGCCTTAAGGATGGTGAAAGGCCGGTGGAGGATTGGAAGGACACCTGTTATGATGGAAGGACAGAGGTGGGGTCACCTAATGAGCAGGTATGAGCAGGTATCTCTAAATATTATGGAAGTCGGGCATGATCACTAACTGAGCGACTTTTTGTTTTTCCTGCAGCCGAGTTTGTTTACAGCCGCTGGAGATGCAATGCAGCAGTCGCAGTTTGTAAGTTTTGTGTAATGGATGCATATATTTTGAACAACACTTTATGATGGCTTGTTTAAAAAGCATTATTGTTCTTGGGCAGTCGTCATCATTAAATCAAGATGGGGGTTTGAGAGGAGAAGCATCTACTTCGAGGGGGCAGCTATTTGGTCAACCGTTTGACGGGGAGAACGACGAACAAGATAAGGTTGTTTGGAGTGCTTTTTATACAACCGTTTTGACATTTCTGTTGATTGTGGGCTTGACTAACAGAAAACTAAACAGGTCGGTGAGGAGAAAAGAGTGGAACGTGGTGATGGTGAAATGGCAGTGGACGAAGAACCACAGAGGGAGAAGCTGCTTCCTGGTGAGGAACTCCCCACCGATGGAAATACCCGTGTGGATGGTCCAGAGTATACGCAGAAGGTTGGTGAGGATAACGTTACCGAAGACGTGTGTGGACAGGCGATTGTGGATGAGAGTGCTCATTTGGAGGGTAAGCAGCGGCGGGATGAAGAACTCCCTACAGAGGGCTATCACCGTGTGGATGAGACATCGTGTACGGAAGCGGTGGTCGAGAGCGTTGTCCAGGATAGTGGACCTATCCAGCCGTGTACGCAGGGGGAAGGAGAAGGGGATATACGTACAGGGGAAGCTGATGAGGAGTGTGGTTGATGCAGAAGTCTATGGAGGACGATGGTGACACACACCTGCGGGCACTTATTGACAATATCGTTGGTAGATCGGCGGTACCTAAATCACTGAACACGTTGGAATTTATCGCCAACGATGTAAGCATGGAGAACGTTGTGGACAGCGACAAGGTCCGTGACTCTCGCAATATGTAGCTGCAGTCCATTCTCGGTTGAGAAGTCAAATAGATGATAATGGTTTTATGTCACGTGTGCAGGGAATAAAAGAGGGGGGATCCAGTATGATGGATATATGTGAACCATCTGATGTTTCGGCGAGAGTTGAGTCGGAACAGATAACTAACTCCAAATTTAATCGAAAAAGCGATGGGGCTGGTGTAAGCGCAGTACGTAATTGTGTTTTTACTATGTACTCCAGCAGGGGACAGGCGTGGCGGAAATCGTATCTGAGCGGGAGAGTATGGGAGAGGAGGGTGTTTTTGCTTCTGCGCAGACAGATCCGAGTGTTGTGGAGGCTCCTGGGGTTCAGCCTTTGACCGTAGAGACAGGAAGTTTGTCTCATCCACGTCTCCCCGTACACGAGAAGACGGTCCATCCTTTGTCTGTTGAGACAGGAAGTAAGTCTGATCCACGGGTCCCCGTACACGAAAAGACGGTTATTTTTGGAGAAGAGCATTTGCGTGGTCAGTGTATGGTGTTCAGAAAAGAGGTGGAGACAGGTACCGCTGTGCTTCCAACGACGCCGCCAGATGCGCGATTACTCACGGTAAGGCTCTCTTTAAAAGAGGTTGGTTTAGGAGGAAGCCAAAATGGATATGGGTGTTGTGGTCGTCCATTTGGTCATGATCCTGTGTTCTGTTCATGGTTTTGTTATTGTGCAGGGTCCTCTGATTGGTGACTCCTCGCCGACATCCAAACGAGCAACGCATATAATTGTTAGTGACTTATCACCCCCCCTAAACGATCGGCGCACAGTCCTTCTGTGATGGAGAGTGAACTTGCGAGAGCCCTTGTTGCGACTCCAAAACTACCAGCCTCGTCACTTATCTACCAACCTGATGCGCAGCTGTTTGACATGTTCAAGAAAACCCTTGCTGCCAACAAAGACTTGTAATGTTTTCTGACCTTAAATAGTGTGTTACTTAGGCTTATTTAGTGTGTTATTGACTGACAAGTTTGTATTTTGCAACGCTAGCCTCCACATTTCGCAAGACAAATATGATATAGATAACTCCTTCTTTCTTGATCTCGTGGAGAAGCAGAAGTGGGAGTCCACGAAGGTCTTACTACTAAAGATTTTTGCTTGTCCATACGCAAATGCATAATTGAAGTTACTGAATACTTATTTTTCCCCGTTTTGTTGGCAGCATATAGAGGTTTTGATGACGTACCTTGGGGACAAGTACGCGGACCTACCATCGTAAGAGAATTCCTCATTTGCTTCACCGTGGCTTATAAACCACTTACAAGGGAAGTACAGGAAGTTCAAGGCCGCTATCAACAAGGGAATGATAAGGTGGGATGATTGTATCACCAAATTCGTCGTTACCCAAGGACAGACATGGCTAGAGGAGGTGCACACGGTCTATTGTCCAATGATTTGGGATAACGAGCATTGGGTGGGTTTGGCGATACATCTCGGGACGCGGTTGGTTGAGGTACTCGATCCATTGCCCTCTCTTGACAGGTACATGGCTCCGGTTGTAGAGATGCTTCCTCACATAATAAGCAGGTTTTGTCCATCGGCAACACAGAAACGCAACAACATGCCGTTCACGTATAGGCGTGTGGCCAACACTTATGAGAACCATCATTCCGGCGAATGTGGACCTGTGGCGGTGAAGTTTCTGGAAATGCATGCCTACAATGATCCACCTCCTCATTTGTCAGGGCTTACGGACGTCATGGTTGAAGATTCCCGGAAAAACTATGCGATGGAGTTGTACAGGGAAATGGTTCTCCCCATCTATTTCCCTACTTCACCACCACTGTCACCCTTGGTCAAACCTTAGCGAAGTCTTGACACTTTTGAGTATGCGAACCCTACTATTACGTTATGTTTTTGTGGGTTGCATACGATATATCTCGCCCCCTTTTCTCTTGTTGTCTTCGTACTTTGGGTTTGAAATGGGTTGCATACGTTATATAACCTTCGTTAGCTTCGATCAAATGTAATGTCACTTTATGGTTTTCGTCTAACTGAATGTGTCCATGAACCTTTTGCATGTGTTTTAATTTGTGGACAAAGTTTGTGGACAAAGTTTGTGCGAATTTGCCATGCGAAAGTGTGTTGATGGGAATGGAATCGAAAAGCATCCACGGTTGCCGTACAGGGTTTATCATCCATGGTTAACCTCCTATATGGTCACGCTTGACGGTGGACAACGGGAGAATATTAGTTAATGTAGATAGAAGTGGGCCGTGGCAAGAAAACCATAGCCATCCTGGATTTGTACACGCCTGATATTTTGTGTTGACACCTTGCTGGTATGGTGTGGACATATGAAGCAGACGTGTGACGATAGGGCTGGTAATTTGGCATCCAACAGCAGGTGTACCTAACTTGGGATAGTATGGTAACTATGAGTTCCGTCGTAGTAAGGGAGGAAACTGAGGATAGACAATCCAGTTATGGTCATGTGACAATATCCACTCAGGGACGACCATGGTGCGGTGTCCATTATTTCAAGTAAACGCTTGCTTGGTATGCATATGCTGGTACATAAATTTAATAAACCGGCAAGAAGCAAATAAAGAGTCATGGCCACATCTATGTGCTTGGTCGGATGATAAGGTTTACATGGCCAGGATAACAAAAGGGACAAAAACACAAACTAACTTGGAAATGATTCCCTTAGTAGAGGGTTTATAGATAGGGGATAAGGAACAACATTATGCTATTAGTTTAGAAAGGCAATGATAAATGCCATTAGGAGGCCTGCCACACCGCACGCCACAGCAATCTTGAACTCCGTTGCCGATTTACGCTGTAGTTTGTGCCCATAGTCCTTGATGACCTCGATCTCGTGTACAAGTTTGTCGATACGACGACGGTCCATGGAGATGTGTCAAAGTTCTGTGTTCATGACGTCAAGCTCGTCGTAGAGCTCATCGAACTGTTCCGTAATTGCTTCTTCCCACCACGTTCTCAGGTGTGGTTGGCCATCCTACAAGGGACCATTATCATCATTATCGTTTGTGGGACTGTGAACTAATTTAGATATTAACAAAAGGAAAGTGTGACTGACCATTGTGTTTCCCGTACACTCGAAGAATTTTTTCCCATCATGGATGGTGTGGAGAGCAACATCTTCACCGCAACGACATACCTTAGGAATCCCCACCCCTCGGTTACCCGGGTAGGTTCTAAGGAGACCCTGTCTAAAAATGCCCTGAGCATCCCTCGTGGAAACAGTATTGCGAGACAAGTCCATTTGGTTAGTTGTTCCTGCGAAAGAGAGAGGTATCTTTTCCAATTGACATAGAAGGTTTGTGTGACTAACAATTGAAAAATCAAGGGACTCGTTGATGTAGTTGTTTGTCTGTACATCTACTGTAGTTTGTTATCTATCTTCCTTCCTTAACTCCACTCGATCAGTTAAAGCAAAAGACAAATAGTCTGAAGGGAACGGTAGCTTACCCGTACTGGCGAAGAGATAAGAAGATCGCTAATGTTGAACCGGAAAGGAAACACCAATCTCGCTTAATGTTCAACCCAAGAATTCCCGATCGGTAGTGGAGATCTTGTTTTTACAAAAGGGTTTGTGTGCTTATAGCCGTCTAAATTGCTGTTAGAGAAAGTACCATGGCGGCGTAGGAAATAAACGAGTGCTGCTGGATAAGTATACTTCCCGTGAAGAATATGGATTGTGTACGTTCTGCCATGGATAGTCTTGACATTACAAACGGTGGCTCATAACATCCTGGCGTTTATGCGCAATTGAATAAGTTGGACTCCAAATTATTACAACACACTAGCGCGTACACATCTAGTCGTACATTAGATCCGTGTGATACGTCTGGTCATACAATTTATTTAAAACCCTGGGTCGATAGTTGGCATTCATCTCGTTATCCACCTATAGCTATGACTGTGTACGTTCGGTAATGGATATAGATGATCTTACACACACTACCTCGTACCTCCTGGCACTTATGCACATTCTCATAATTTGGGAGCGTACATCCTGACGTTTATGCGCAATTGAATAAGTTGGACTACAAATTATTATAAACCCTGGCGCGTACACATTTAGTTGTACATTAGATCTGTGTGATACGTATGTTCATACAATTTATTTAAAACCCTGGCTCGATAGTTGACATTCATCTCGTTATCCACCTATCTCTATGATTGCGTACGTTCAGCAATGGATATACATGATCTTACACACACAACCTCGTACCTCCTGGCACTTGTGCACATTCTCATAATTTGGGAGCGTACACATGTCAGTGTACACCAGATGAAGAACATTTTAGTCGTACACATGTCAATGTCCACATATCATCAAACATTTCTAGCAAGGGATAAGAGATACAAGGTTTTTCCCCACAAAAGATATTAAAACTACTGATAACTTTCCCACAAGGGATGTTGTTCCAAAAACAATAAGATTCCAGGGCAAGGGATAAGAGATACAAAGTTTTTCCCCACAAAAGATATTAAGACTAGTGATAACTTTCACAGTCACAATAAAATATTTAATTGAAAAAGCAAGGATGGAGTGCGTATAAGTGGATAACCGCAGCCTGACACTTCAAATAGGAGCTTTGCAGCTGGCTCTGTTGAACCAACTTCTAAGCATCTGGTACACTTGTTTGGGACGGTATTTTTAACTCTGGCCGCCTAAAATCATATAAGTTTGTTTGTACATGAGCAGTGAATAAGAGTGTTTTCCCTTGGAAAGTAGAATGACTTACTGGAACTTCGCCCGTGGATGGAATCCTTGTTTCTTTAGGCCTCCGAGACGGTCGGTGGGTATTAGGCGGCATCACATTTTTCTGACCCAACTCTGGTGGTAGATCATAATCAACTCCTTCTTCAGGCGGTGTAACACAATCATCGTAAGTTAGAACCCATTCTGTTGGTTTGAGAGTGTCCCCGACCATGGAAGAATAGGGGAGACCCAAACTATCCGCAGCAATCTTTGCATGTCCACATGGGATCTTGAGCTTGTCAAACATGCGGCAAGTGCATCTCTTCTCTTTCAACTGAACTTGATGCTTTTCACCAAATCGACCAACGACTTGAACGCTCCAGGAAGACACCATATTGATTTTACTACCCTTGCAAGCAGCCAGATTTGCAGTCAAGACCTTGTCCACCTCTGGCGTACAAGCACCTCTCTGTTTCTGAGATTTGATCCTCCGAGCGTTAAACCACCTGGTCATCATGTCTTGGATGAATTTCAGTAGCTCAAGTATGGGAGAATTCCGTCCACCCCTCAACGCTTTATTCAGTTGCTCAGCAGCATTACAGGTCATGAGGTTAAAGCGCTCGCCAGGAAAATGTGCTCGAGACCAATGAGCTATGCCAATCTTATGCAAATAGACTGCACAAGCTGGACTAGCTGCTCTAATGTCCGCATAAATTTTCCTAAACCCTCCTACGTGGAATTGCCAAGCAGCACTAACAACCATCTTCGCCAAACCCTTGCTCTTGTACCGTGAAGTAACATTCCGAGCCAAATGCACAATACAAGCAGCGTGATTAGCCTTGGGATAAATTCATGTCTTAGCCACTTTTATTGAAGGGCACCTGTCAGAGATGATGGTCAAGGAGGTGCTATCAGCGAAAATCCTCTCCAGCTTCTGGAAAAACCATGTCCACGAGTCGATGTTCTCGCTGTCGACGACAGCATAGGGAAGCGGAAACACCTGGAAGTTAGCGTCCTGACCACTCGCAGTTAAAAGAGTCCCCATAAATTTACCTCCAAGATGGGTTCCATCAACGACAATAACGTGCATGAGGCGCCTAAATCCTCTAATCGATGCCCCAAATGCAAGAAGCAAGTACAGAAATCGATCAACACCAAAGGCATCTTTCTCCATGATCAAATCAGTCACCGTCCCAGGATTAGCGAGCTTAAGCATATATAGGTACTCTGGCAGGCCCAAATATGAATCATCATCGGTTCCTCTAACGTAAGTGATTGCCTTTTCCCGTGCCCTATAACACTTCATGTACGAGGCCGCCACTCGTAGCTCCTCGAGAACTAATTGTTGCAAATCGGCTGCACGTGGACCTTTCACAGGATCCCCATATTTGGCCTTGAATACCGCTGCAATAACATTGCAAGAAGCTCTCTTCTTAAACATACTTTTAGTCTCTATGCAGCATGAGTGCTCGAAATTCGCCTTCTTGATCTCGTAGTACCCACAGTTCTTTACCTGAATAGCTAACACTCTCCAGTCGCAGCGTCTATCAGTACAATTCAGAACGAAGTAGTTAGCCTTAGTCGTGGTATGGCGGAAATTGAACATGTTTTTGGTGGCATAAATTGCAAGAGCTACTTGGCAATCTTTCTTATTGGAGAACACTTTCCCAACAGAAACTTCACCACCCAACTCGTCGATGTCGAGGTCCGGTATGTCGGCAGACTCATATAGGAGGTCGTCGAACATCAGAGGAATATCAAATTCCTCGTCGTCTATCTCCCCGAGAGAACGCCCATGCGTACTCTTAGCCCGTACACGGTCACCCGTACATGGGGTATGTTGTCTACAGCTACTGTCCATAGCATGCTGTCCATTAACGTTAGTGTTTGTTCCTCCAGAGCTTTGAGCAAATCCGCCGTTGTGGCTGTACACGTTTGGCTTGCTTGTTGGACGGTTGAATGTGTTAGGTGGAGTGTTTGCTTGCTCAGATCTATCTGGCGAGCTTCCTGAGCGAGAACCACCAGAAGCAGACGAAGCCCCGCTGGCGGCTTCACTCTTCCAGACGCTGCCGTCTCCCCCCGCAATTACTGTGTGGTCGAAAGCATCGTTTGTTGAACATGTGTAAACTGTAGGACCGGCATTGACCGGTGGATCTACATCCGGGCACATGAAATCAGCGGCGTCGGAGCCACCATGGACTTCGTCAACAAGCGGTTCCCAGAACTCCTCGTCGATACCAAGCGGTCTGACATCAAAGTTGTCCCATGACTCTTGCCCATTGTCCTCGTCGTCGGTGTTCAGGTCCTCTGAGTCGTACTGTATACCACTGATGTCGCTGTTTATCTCGTCCAAGTATTCTTGAACACTCTTCTCCGACGATGTGTTCAAGTTGAATAGATCTTCCATCCTGTGACTTCCGCTGCGCATAATGTTTTCCACTTTCTCCATGTGCGAGGCCATTAGGTCGTCGTCTATCTCTGGTGGAACCTTTCTTGACCCAACAGATGACCCAAACATTCCCTCGCCACATAGGTCGTCCGTGAAGCGAGCTCTTTTCGTGGTGGGCATTGGTGTCTTAAACCCATCCGAAAACACGGGACCAGCTGGCGAGGATGTAGAGATGACTCGTTTGCTAAAGTTGGCAAACAAGTTCATTGAGTGGTTGACGCGGAAATGCTTGCAGAAATATGAGATGGAAGCGCCGCTGGTTACAATCACAGGCGGTGTTGTAATGCCGGTCGCAAGCTCTGTAGTGTTGGGTGGCCAGTAGCTTAATTCCACATCTATCTCAGAGCCCCCATCGGCAAAGAATTCTCCGATAACGTTTCTCTTCAATTGATCAATACTCATCGCATCCTCGAATGCAACCACACGCGACATGCGCTGCTTGTCGATAACAAAATCTCATTTCCCGTCAGGCGAAGATCTCCATTCACCGCTTATGACCATACAATGCTCACCCATTGTACCGTTGGCTCTTATTGTAGCATAAACTAGTTCGGCAACACAAAAACCTATCTCGCAGACCAACCTATTCACTTATTTATCCTTTGAAGGTCGAAAACTTTTCCCACCAATAAAGTGACGTGGATGTCCTTATAAACGTACGATTGGGAGGCAATAAATCTGGAACTAATCGAACGGCCAACTTTGAATGACACTTTTTCCCGTAAAGTGGTTGGCTCCCTACACGCAGGGTTATAATGGCCACTATAGCTTATGACATGCCATCCACGACGTCGTGACCAGATAGACTCGGTTGATCTGTACTTGCATACTACACGCAAGGTTATAATGGCAACTATAGCTTATGACATGCCATCCACAACGTCGTGACCAGATAGACTCGGTTGATCTGTACTTGCATACCGTTTGTAGTATTCAGTTATGTGTAATGTATGTAAATAATTAAAGTTTTAGTGAATAAATAGGCCACGGGCCTTTTCATTATCCACGATCAACAATCCACTCGGATGGTTGCAGAGGTGTCCAGTGAGTGCATGTACAGGTACATGTGGTTGTCATTGTAAAAGTTCTCCGAAACGACGGTGCTCTTCGTGCGATTCTTATCAGACGAATGGAGTTACAATGAGGTTTCGGGCTAGGGTTTTAATTCACAAATGATATCGAGATAATCCCATAATTCTCACACTTTCCGGCGAATCCGCCGCTGTTTATAATAGTTAACGGCGGACTTTTGATACTGTTCCGGGATTTATAATAGTTAACGACCTCCGATTACGGCGGACTTCTGATACTCAAACATCTCCACGATGTTCAGACAGTAAAAAGATCTCCAGTAAAAAAGGGATGAGATAGTAACAAAATAAATGAAGGGTAGAGATGGGGATTGCACAACACACAGAAACACACAAAGTCACTTGGGAGCAAGAAGTGCCTTTGGCTGATATATCAATCTCATAAAGTGCCTTTGTGTGTAATTTCTCCATAATTAACTGAATAGCAATAAGAAATGTATGGCGGCTCTGCTCTGTAGAAGGATTGTTTTCTATTTTCTTCAATTTTCTCCTTTTGAAAATCGCAGCTGCTATACCTATATATTTTGTCTTCAAATCACACCTTGTTTCTTTCCAATCGCAAATCTTTGAACGACGGCGACGGCAATATTTACATCACCATCGATTCTCAATTGCACCAGATGTATTTTTTTCCGATGTCTCCTACTAAGTCATACATCTCAGATATGGATCGCAATCTCATGATATCACTCAACTAAGCATGTTGATTCGTTAATATACAAAAAACCGGTCTCCAATGAGGTTGTTAAAAGTTAAAACTTATGACAAAATAATATATAATTCTTTCCAACACAATTGATTATGATGAACAAAATAGTCATATATTTGTGGAGACATATTAGAATTGAGAGAAAGAACAATCAACGAATATGGTTTTCATAAGCTAGGGAAAAATAGTACATAACAAATAGTATAGAACTCTTTCAATGGCATTTAGTCATGAAGGACAAAATTGTCCAAAAATTCTTTTCATGGCTACTCACTTAATTTTCCATATAGCATGGCTATATTCTTAATATTGAACCCCAATATTGTTATTCACCTAATTCACCCATTAAATAATGTGGACCTAGCAAAGTTTATTTGTTGTAGAAAGAGAAAAATGGGTTTTAGTCTTTTTTGTATTGGTTGCGGTAGTCTCCTTTTGTGTAGTAGATTTTGAATTTTGGTCAGTCATGTGCGTGGACTGGCCCAGTCGTCGTTTGTCATCTCTCAAAATGGACCCCCCAACTCGTTAAATGGTTCAAACAAGGGTCGTTGCTTCTGCTTCAAAGCTTGGCCATAACTTGAGAAATTATTTAATTAGCTCCACAACACATGACCATCCCTTACTAACATACAGCGCCAATCCCATAAACATGTGCATTATATTCTAAGAAGCATCAATGTTACAATTGAATGAGTTCGCTTCAAATGAAGGAAATGTAGCATTTGTGTTATTATCACTCTTCTTTACAAATATTCACTGCCTTTTCCATGATCTCAAGAGCTGAGTGGTAATGTGGTATAACCATATTTTCGTTCAACTATAATTTTTTTTATAATCAATATGAAAAGAAAAATCATTACCGGAAATGTTTGATTTTAATAAATGACTTCCCTTGCTTGACGACAAAAAGGATAAAATAAAACAATTACTGGTTGAGGCAAAAAAAAAAAGAAAAAAGGAAAATACAGGTAATAAAGAAGCAAACGTCTTCGTTATAGAAAAGTAATATTCTGCTAATTTCTTCCTCCTTCTACCGAAGAATCTCTCCACTTTTTTCATCTTCCTTCCTTCTTCGTTCGAAACCCTAAACTAGAAAGACCAGATTTTTAACTTTTCTGGGAACTCTGAAATAGAAAACCCAACTTGGGCTCTCGAGGGTTTTGTTTATTCGCGTGATCTTGGATTTTGGTGGGTCGTCATTTGGAAGCTTACCCACCAGCGGAATCAACTGTGCCAATTTCTGCTTCCCTGCATGCCAAATCGCCGTGCTTATACTCACAGCAACCTCCTTCCCCGGCTAATACGCCGGTGAAATCTATGGTTGGTGGTCAGATTTGGAGCTCCGGGCTATTTCCAATTGTTTGTGAATCTGGTGGAGGATTAAATGCTCCTTGTTGGGGATCTAGGGATTTCCAGTCTACTAGTCCTTGCGATCTCTCTTGTTCTACCTCTGATCGCCTTCTTTGTTCGGCGGAAATGGAGGCTCGCTGCCCTGAGAAGGGAGGAGATTAGGAGACTTCTTATTCATGCGTCTGAAGAAGCTGCTAGGGCTGAGCTAGAGGCCTCTGTCGAGTTTTCTTCTGTTTTTTCTTCTGTTTCCGTCTCTAATAGCTTCCATTGTCCCGTCTGCTATATTCCTGCCACCACTCGCTGCTCTCGGTGCAAAGCCGTTCGGTATTGGTATGCAAATATCCTATCACTTTGTTGTTAACTTTTTTCGATGTACAATTCAAGTTGTGTGACCCTTTAAGCTATAATTGCACTGCATTCTCTGGCGAGGCGTGATGAATTGGAGTGATTAGAAGGGAAGAATAAGATGTAGCTGTGTAACTTTAGCTGTACTCAAAGTGCATCTGATATCTTGGAATATTTCTAGATCAGAGATGTAAAAGAAGTGACTTTGTTTTCTATGTCAACAAAATTATGGTTTATTAATTATCTTGGTAGGAAGTGTAGTGTTTGAATCATGGCAGATCTGTAGTTGACAATGTGCTGTTGAGAAACTTGTGTGAATTATATAGCTTAAGCTTTGTACTGTAGTGTCTGTTGAGTTCTCAAATTTTCTCCCTTCGCTATGTCAATTTAGTTTCCAACATATGTATCTTAGTGGTGCTTGTTACACTGGAACTTATCTCGTTTTCTTTTTCCAGTTCTGGAAAATGTCAAATCATTCATTGGCGGCAAGGTCACAAAGATGAATGTCGTCCTGCTTCCATCATATATGATACTGACGATAACGAAAGTGACTCTGATGTGAAACACAGTGAAGAAAGTGAAGAGAATACTCTTGATGAAACTTTATCGCTGCATCCGGGACCAGTCACTATACCAATCAAGGAAGCAGTGTTCTCGAATCCTGCCAGAGCTCCTGAAGATGGGAAAGGAGATATTGCAGGTAACAAAGATGACCTTATAGATAAGGAAGAAGCTGCTTCTGTTGCTGAAACATCTGGATCCTCGTTTTCTGGCTTCTCCTCCTCTCCACGGAATGAATCTAGTGATGAGATTTCCTTTTGTGATAGCTTCAGTTCATCTGATTCCGAGAAATCTGAGTCCCCACCTGATGCTCATGTTTCTGTAGAGCTAGAGGAGACCTGTTTCCGCACCATTGATGATGCTCCATCAAAACCATTGTCTCCTAAATTTGTGCATTTGGTTGAGTCTGTGGATAGTCTCGCTAATTTGCCTAAAGCAAGTCTGCATAAACCTGGGGGTGATGTTGAGCAGAACCACCAGAGCCAATCAAGTGGCTTACATTCATTAGTTACGGATAGGCATTCAGGATCCGCTGACCTGTCTCTTCTAAAGTCATCTGATTTTTGGGGTACGGCTCTTGGATCAGCAGAACGTCTAAGTAAGAATTGGGATAGTTCTAAATCTGGTGTACCTGGTAAAGCCTCTCTGCATTTTTCCTTAGGCTCCTCTAGAGATACCTCAGCTCCCAAATTTTCTGAGCATCGGAGTAGCATTTCAGAAGAAGCTCCTAGGGCTGTATTAAGGACTAGTAAGTCTTCTGATGAAGTGAATTCAAAAGAAAGAAATGCTAAGAGATATGATGAAGCTGAAATTTCATTGCCAACTTCCTCTTCTACTGATGTGCCGAGTCCTTTAGACACTACTGTTTTGTCCCCTGTGACCCTTCAGAAGTCAAAGAGCACCAGGACTGAAAGTGGCCGTATATTGGCTCCTTTGAAGGTTGGGGAAGCCCAAATTTTGGCATCGAAGGCCTCAAATACTAGGGGGCGTGCTGATGTTATGAAACATTCTCCTCTAGGTGCAAAATCTGGAAGAGTTCTTGACCATCAGAATCAGAATGGTGTTGCCATTCACCATATAAATTCTCTAAATGGAAGAAGTGGTTTAAAGGCATCAGTACTGAAAGTTGTAGACCAGTGGACTAAACCAAAGTCATTAGCTGAGAATGAGCTGGCAGGAAGACATAGTTATAAGGTAATCACTGAGTTCTAGGATGCAATCACCATTCTGAAACACTTACTTCCTACAAATCTGCACAGCTATTTGTTCTTATCAATCTGTTTGTGATATGCAGGGGCTTTTTTCATATGAATTATTTGCTAAGCTGTATACAAATAAAATCGAGGTTCAGCCTTGTGGCCTCATTAATTGTGGCAATAGGTAATCGCACTTTCCAATTTCCATATGAATGTTCTTGTTTCGCTGTTATAATCTTAGTCATGTGCTGTTATTAAAAAAAAAACTAATAATGTGTAGCTCATACTCACTGATGCAAAACTCCATCTTTTGCAGCTGCTTTGCTAATGTTGTCTTCCAATGCCTGATGTTCACTCCTCCTCTGACCACATACTTCCTCCAGCAATTCCACTCTAGAGCATGTGCGTCTCTGGTCCTGTGTTTTTTGTTTTTTTTAGTGTGATATACGCTGCTTATTTTACAAGGCTATGTTTTGTTATCATTGCTGTATCAAGCTCTTAATAGGACGTTTAATTATCAGGTTTAAACAAAGAACAGTGCTTCACCTGTGGGCTTGAGAACCTGGTCTTAAAAGCAAAAGAAGGGAAGTCTCCACTGTCCCCTCATGGGTTGCTGTCACAGCTGCAGAATATTGGAATCTTTCTTGGGAATGGCAAGCAAGAAGATGCACATGAATTCCTTAGGTGTGACATTTCTTCAATCGGGCGAACTTTGATACATACTATACAACTGGAAGAATCTTGTTTTGATTTCATTTCCTTTCCATTTTCAGGTTTGTTGTCGACACAATGCAGTCTGTGTGCATTAAGGCATCTGCATATGATATGCCGAAGACTAGGAAATTAGAAGATACAACTCTAATTGGTTTGACATTTGGGGGATACCTCCGATCAAAGGTACTATTACGTAGCACATTTCTGTTTGACCAATGATTCATTGTTTTTGAGGGAGTAGTAATGCTGGTCGTTTACTGAAACAATTATTACGTTACCAGATTAAATGCATGAAATGTCAAGAAAAATCTGAGCGGCGTGAGAAAATGATGGATCTGACGATTGAGATTGATGGGGATATTAGCACCTTGGAGGATGCTTTGCGTCGATTTACAAGGACTGAAATATTGGACGGAGAAAACAAATACAAATGTGGCAGGTTGGTCGGCATTTCTTTTTATGCGTTGAACTTTGTGTCGTCATTTGATATATCCATTTCTCTTTTCATATTTTTGTCGATGACTAGATTTCTACATATGGTTTGGAGGTGGGTAGGATACCGATTAATTTACCCTTTTATGTATTTCAATTACAATACGTAGATTCCATGGCCAGCTGATATAGCGTTCCCTAAAGCATATACATTATTTGGAGTACTATCATGGTCTCTTATTTGATTAGTTATAACCAATCAACTGCTACCTCTTAGAAAATTACATACGATTCTGGCATACTTCCAATGGTTGACGGGTGCTTACTTTATTCTTTGTGTGAGCAGGTGTAAATCTTATGAGAGAGCCAAAAAGAAACTGAAAATTACAGAGCCTCCGAATGTCCTTACAATTGCACTAAAACGATTCCAGGTAACTTATATCTTCAATGAGGACCCGGTTGGTTTTTTTCCATTGAGTTCCATCTGTGTTTTCTTGTTTGCTCACAGTGCCACTTAATTCTTGCAGTCAGGGATATTCGGGAAGCTCAATAAGTTGGTCAGGTTTCCAGAAACTCTAGATTTGTCCCCATATGTCAGCGGAGGAAGTGAAAAGTCACATGACTACAAACTCTATGGGGTTATTGTTCATTTGGATGTAATGAATGCGGCGTTTTCTGGTCACTATGTCTGCTATATTAGAAACAGTCAAAACAAGTGGTACAAGGCTGATGATAGTACGGTAAGTGGCTCATATTAGCAATGCAAAAGATTGTTGTGAAAAAGTGGCTCTGTTTAGCTTACCTTTTTACTTGCGTTTGTTATTTGTTGAATTTTCAGGTAGTAACTTCTGACGTTGAAAGGGTCTTGACAAAAGGAGCGTATATGCTGTTCTACGCAAGGTAAATGATATAATGAACCTCTCAGTATCTTTAAGATTGAGGATCATGCTCGATCTGCTTACTTATGCTTTTATATCGAATGAATTTGCTACAGGTGTTCTCCAATGCCTCCAAGATTAGTATGTACCAAAACAGAAGCACCCAATAAAAAAAGCAACGCCCCTGTACCGAAGGCTAATGGGAAAAATACCACAACCACGTCACGCTCTGTGTCTACTCCAAGTTCTGTGTGGTCTTCCAACGCTCCCGGTGGTGTTCGACCTGGCAATATGCAGTCGTTTTATTCCAGTTTCCAGAGGCTGCAGAGAATTTTAGAAGATGACTCGTCGAGTGACAGTTCTTCTCTCTTTGACAGCAACTCAGATGAATGTTCTTGTAGCACAGAGAGTACAAGCACGGACGACTTTGCTGATTTCATTTTTGGAGACCATCAAGGACGGGCTCATGGACAGTCGGAGGCTCCCTCTCCAACATCATCTTCTTCCTCGTCTTCGCCTCTCTCCACAAGGCATTCGCGGCTAGGTGACTCGACTCGTTCTTCTCCAGACACTTATGGAACTTCAAGACATCACTTGCCCTTGGGAGGAGAAAGGTAAGGGAAACGATGGTTTTTTGTCCACTGGCCCAACTAAGTCAGAGAGTAGTAACAACAAAGTAGATTACACGTAGAGGGGATGGGTCTTATTAACAACCCTGTAGGCTTGGTGAAAGTCGTTAATTGAGGATGTTGGGTATATAGTAGTGTATAGTGGGGAAGAGTGATTTTGCCCATGGAAATGTATTCGCGTAACGAAACAGAGCTTACTTTTGTTAATAAGTTGTCTTGAAATTTGATAATAACCATTAATAAAGCTAATCTCTAATCGTGCAAACAAGGTGTATAATAATAAGTGGGAAAAATTCAATTCTGCGGATTCCATGGAAAGAGATCATGTGATGTTTTCAGGGAAGAGAGAATAAAGCAAAGCACATGATGAGACGAAATAAGAAACCTTATGATGCATATCCAAATAGAAGAGACAACATTCAACACATACTGAAGTATACTCTCAACATTCTCTTAGAACTTGGAACATGTAGTATGATCCGAAAATACAAAACATGTATTAAGACGAAAAGAGAAAGTACTTGGACATACAATACAAGTGACAAACATGATCTGAAAGCATGTCATATCCGAGCCACATATGAGTTGGCCTGTGTCACATATCTCACCCAACGATATGGATTGTAACTACTTGATTTCTTTGCTATCTGCAAGTATTTGACCTGCATGCACCACATAATTCAATACAACAGATGATTGAAAAGGACGCCTGATGGTAATACGCAAGAAGAGCACCGTCTCAAGAGCCGGGGGATATACTTACCTGAAGTTTAGAAACATTGTACATTGGTATCGTGAACGTCATGCTAACTGGCCCTGCTTCCTTTGTGATATTACCTAAACGAAATTGAGAATATTATCAGTAATGCTTTGCCTTTCCCTGAGAGAACAAATAAGAAAAAACATTTATCTTGAGAGGGTCACCATGAAATTCCTGTGAAAATGTCAGCTTTGCACGCAGTGTATGTTCAGCCCCGCCAACAATCTGGAAGTGGAACACCAAAGTTAGCTAATGGAAGCGTATATAATACTATAGTACAATTTACCTAAACTAGCAAACCACGTGAGAGATTCAACGCTTGCCTTTTTCAAATTCCATTCAAGCATTTTGGTGGATTCCTTGAAATCTGTCTTCTGTCCAGCCGCACCGGCTTCTAACTCAAAACTAGCCCTGTTACAACAAACATAATCAGTTGAACCTCTCTCTTGTGTGATTCAAAATTTGGTGTTATCACCATGGCTGGAATAGACGCAAAATTCATTTTACTCCCTCTCTTCCTCATAATGCAATCAAAAAGTTATGTACCTGGAAGTATAATTTGGCAATGGCATCTGAATAGTAACCGTGTTTGCAATTATGTCTGAAGGGAACTCAGCGCGTATCTTAATAATCACTTCAGCCTAAATTATAGAAAGCAGAAATACACGACTTAAGCACTGTGATAAAGATTTATAGAGCAATAAAGAAATATATATAGTTTTCCATCTAACTCAAAAGACGCGAACGTGTGAAACTGCACCTTAAGGCGTCCAGCCTCTTCAATCAAGGTATTAACATGAAAAGGAGGCTTAAACTCCTGGGTCATACGGTAATTCATTACTGGAAATTCACCATCTGGTGGAACCTGAAATCAGAAGGCTAGTTAAAGAGCAAAGCAGCATGTTATGACAAGATGTTTTCTGAGGTAAACATTTTTGAAGCTTACAAGGGACAAAGTTCTATCTGAATCGAAGCTATCAAGACGAACAGACTCATGAAAGTTACAATCATCAAGTATCACCCCTGAACCTGACGAACTCCTATAATCTGCAACATTAGAATGAACTTATACTTCAATTGAGATGTTAACAAGAGTTAGATCTTAATACTAGATCAAACCCACTTTACGTGTATGTAATTAATAATGATGTGCCTCAAAGAGATAAAAGAATGCTACAATAATATCTAGATATTAGAAATCGGTTCTGAAAGGAAGTTTATAAGGGGAATCATGCAGCTTAGTTGAACACCCAAATGTCCCAGAAACAGACACCAAGATTTTAAAGAGTAAAACAAGCTAAAGTATGATGTAGATTCGTTTCTAAGATAATAGTGTTGAGTTAAAGGGGTGAAACGAGCAATACCATATACTGATCTTCCTCCTCTTCCTATGTTTAGGTCTTCATTAAGAGCTAAGCGAATTTCTGGGTTACCAGAAAGATAACTCTTCATTTGAATGGTGCCATCAATCTCAGAAGTCAGTATGTAACCCTGTTCAGAAATTAGAAATTATGGGAAATTTCAAGGAAGAAAACTAACATTAAGATGAAACTACGTATATTAGGACATAATCCATGGCGTTGATGAAAAAAAGTAACTACTCACGCTTGAACTAAAAGTAACACTGATTTTCTCAATGATGTCCACGAAAATTTCCTCTCTTCTCCGACCACCAGGCTCATTAGCTACAACTGATTTTGTAACTGCTGTTCCAGGCATTCTTTTGGCTCCTTGCTGTATAACATTAATTCAAGGGGTCACTCACATATACCAGGAAGAGACAAAAGAAAATCAAATCTTACTGTGAAGATGGCGGCGGGATCGATAGGTTGCAGGCGTGTAGGAGCAACCACGATTGGCTCATTGAACACATATGATTTCAAAACCTCAGTAGACGTAGTTTGAACATAACCAAAATCCTAATCAAAAGAGCAGAGAGTCAAATTTAATAAAAATCAAGAATAGGGAAACGAAAATAAAATTCGCCACTATACAGAAATATACATACTAATAATGAGATACAAATCGAGATGAGACTTACAACTACTTCATCGAGCAACTCATACACAAGCACAAAGTTTTTCCTGAACGAATCTTCATTCAAAACACCGAGATAATCCTTAATGACACGAGCGATCCTTTGGAGAAGCTCCAAAACAAGAGATGGTGACACGTTAACCCTCGTCGTGGCAACAAAGTATAGACCAACAACCTTGACATGGAAGTAGTTCACGCCATCGACATTCTACGGAAAGCACAAAAACAGAGTTAGTTGAAACCATTAGAGCTCAGAACCAAAGAGAAAGAATGCTCAACAAGAACAATTTCACTATGAGATACCAAGGGACCAGTATAGAAAAGAGAAAGATCTAATTCATTTTCATCATACACATTATGGTTAACATTTGACCAATGATTTTACTTATCAGTACGATGATACCTACAAAGATAGGTGGTGCCTCTGCATTTCCATCTTCCTTCCAGAACTTGACTTTACGGAAGAATGTCTCTGTACTGCCTTTAGGTACCTCAGCACGATCTGTAGCAAATTAAATGTTACTACAAATCCAGAAATTTCAATCGGATCTAATCGAATAGGATACACTCAAACAAACAACGTTCTTCTACTACATACAGAGAATCTGATAAAAATTTCTTCGGCAAAACGAAATTTTTTGAAGGAGTGTTTACAAACGAACTTCAGATATCTAGTGATCAGCAGGATGCCAAAAATTCAATCTTTCCCCAGCTAATTGATTAGAGCTCTATTGTTATCGTACAATCTGATTTAGAAATTCAGCTCAAGATATACGTGATCAGATAGGAAATGCTGGTAGATCAAACAGATCAATGAGCTTAGAGTAGCTTCAAAGGGGAAAGCTTACGAAACAGTGACAATTGAGCTCGACTCTGAAGAAGAAAAAAAAACAAAATAGGAAGAAGCAGAGAGGATCAGATCGGGAGAGAGAGATGAAGCTTACAGTCACGGAAGACGATGTTGTCTCCTCGCTGAGATAATACGAAGAACTGAGAGATCATCATCCCTTCCTTCGAGCTCGATTCCGATTGTTCACCGCGAGTTTTGGTTGAGTCTACTGATCGGCGATCGGTCTCGTGTGTATCTATCTGGTGGTGGTTCACGTTTTACCAGTTGCCGTAGCTCTCGTAAAGCTTCTGCACGAGTCAGAAGGTTATGTGTTCTTCGATGGGCCAATTTTACAAAATTTTGTGGCCTAAATCTTCTATTTTAATTTGGCCCAGAATCTCTCTTTTAATTTGAACCTTTAAAAAAAAAGCACATAAAATGTTGGTGTTCTCAGTTGACAAATAGAAAAATTGTTGAATTTTAAACAAACTTCTATTAAATTCTTATATCAAAGCTTTCTTATTGTTTATATTTAGCATAAACACTAGTTAAGCATAAATTATCAAACTCTTGGATCTTGGTTACGGGACTCTTTAAACGTTAAGACTTTGAATTGTTAAGTTTTGGTGCAGTAGGATATATTACAATTGGTTTGACCTCTAGAGAGCAAACAAAACCACTATTGTACGATTCAAGTAAACAATAGACTACCGATTTCGATAAAGACAATTATTATTTCAGTATCTAAGGTAAAAATAAAATTATTACTTAATAGTTTGTCTTTATGATACCAAGATTTCAGTATCTCAACAAATCTTCCAAAAATCTTCAACAGATACCTTTCAACAGATATCTCAGTAAAATTATTCCTTAATAGTTTGTCTTTATAATCTTCCAATTATTATTTATAGTTGCCTTAGATTTTTTTTTAAAATCGTGTTCATTAGTCACATCTTCAAAAATCTTTCAGAATCGAGATACTTATCCTATGAGATGGAAGAGAACAAATTGTTACAATTTTTAATTTATTTTTTCAGTAGCACTTTCGGGAAGAAAAAAATAGGGACTACTTGTCTGCGACTGGTATCACTCTAGTGTAAACAGAGATCAACGTTAGGGTGTAAATGACTGACCTATAAAGAAAAGATAATGATGGTGGGATACGAGAGATCTTATCAGGTGTCGCATCTAGAGTGGGTGAAAGATATAATCAATTGGATGAAATATCTAATAGACACAGTTTATGTGAAGAAAAAAATCATCATAACCAAAAAGGTAGATAAACAATAATATCTACTAGTACTTATGTATGTAACTACATTTCCATTAGAAGTGGTAGTTCCTCGTGTATTGTAATTTCTAATTTCTATGATTATTATTATTCATCCTAGATATATATATATAGTCACAATCAAACTTATAGTAATCACGTCATTTTTATCTGTATTTTGTTATTTTATATCGGATATCCAAACTAGTTTAGAACTACGAAAATATTGCTCCTGATAGGTTAAAAAAAGTCCAGACTAGTCCATTACCAAATACAATCAAATGAAAAGAAAACCACTATGAGCCATTAGATAATAGAAGGAGACCCTTAGATGAGAAAACACAACAAAAGGTCATTTAGTTGAGTTAGAAGTAGAAGACACTAGAAGCAGACTAATTGAACTAGAACTAGAAGTTAGGTCGTTATTATTAAAATCACAACTCGAAGTAACTGTAGCAGTCTCTTGCCTGCCAGCTCAGTCAGACCAAACATAAAGTGAGTGAGTTTATGTGTATGTATTTAATGATTTTTAAATCTGGGAAGATGACGGAAACAACAACATATATATGGCCATTAATAAGTGAATCACTGTTTAGCTAAAAAAAGCAGACTCGTCTTACCAATCTTGAACACACAAATGCAGTCACCATTTCTCTCTTTCTCTCTCACACACACATCAGGGAATAAAAAGCAAATGGAAAACTTTTTTTATCTTCTCACCAATTAATAAAGTGGGTGCTTAGATTGCAAAACCTAATCCAAAATCCTCCCACTCAAAGAAAGGTAAAAGCTGTGAATCTGGTTCTTTCTACTTAAGCAAAGCATTTGACGGATTCGTCTGCTCCTGTTCTTTATATTCCTTTTCTGGTTTTCTGGATCTGATCTCTCTCTTTTCTTTAACTATCTCTCTCTACCCACCTAGGGTTTCCATAGAATATTATATATAAACCCTCTTTAGCTAACCATCGTTCACTTGGTTTCTTTCCTTGTTTCTTGGCCTATATGTTGTTATGGGTAGACAAGTTTCAAGATCAGCAGTGAAGGAGATCGGGTAAAATGGCGAGAGAGAAGATAAGGATAAAGAAGATAGACAACATAACAGCGAGACAAGTTACTTTCTCTAAGAGAAGAAGAGGAATCTTCAAGAAAGCTGATGAACTTTCAGTTCTTTGCGATGCCGATGTTGCTCTAATCATTTTCTCTTCCACGGGAAAGCTCTTCGAGTTTTCTAGCTCAAGGTATCTCTATTTTCTTTTCATATTATCATTAGTCTTCTATTTTTTTCAATCTATGTTTGTGTTATAGAGACTATGGTTGGAGAGATATAAGATATGTAGTTAAATGCCATTTTCGGGGATTGTATTTTGTACACTATAATGTTAATTATTATTCTTGGGCTCGGAGCTCATGTACAAAATAGACTAAATTTTTAGTGCGTAACTAGATGATATACTGACGCAGGGGAAAAAGGTTCTGACTATCTAAATTATTGTATTAGCTATGTTCCCATTATTTTCCGTAATAACAAAATATAAATACGTTGAAATTTACTGAAACATAAGTATGGATTATTTTCTTTGAATTGTCAATCATAATCATATAGACAGACTCACTTTTAAGATTACTATAATCGGAAAGAGAATAGCAGAATATTTTAGTGTGGTTGTGTGAATTATGCAAGCCTATGTATAAATGGATACATAGTACTTACCACAATTAGAATGGACTTTTTTGTTGTCTTTATGAATTACAAAAGTCTTTGACACTGTCACTTGGTATGAATATGATTGGGGATTAAGTCTTAACCACTCGTTTATTTTATTTCGGGAAGCATTACCATAAATGGGAATGGAGTCATGATCTAATAAGTATTGTCTGCACATATTTTGACCTGATGCCTACTTTTGATAGAAAAGGCTTCTAGTGTATTATTTAATTAATTAATTTTAAAAATGCATACATGGACGAAGGAGAGCTTCATGTGAAAGATGGATTTTTTGTTGAAACGTGTAGAATGAGAGACATATTGGGAAGGTATAGTCTTCATGCAAGTAACATCAACAAAATGATGGATCCGCCTTCTCTTAATCTTCAGGTATTCTCAATCTCTTCTGTTTTTTATTTATCAAACCCTTCTCTATATAACATTCTCCAGACTCCAATGTTGACTTGTTATGCATGTCTGTTTATAATTTTTGGTGTCAGTCTAAATACAGAAAAAAAAAATGTAACATAACATCAATAATCTTGAATCATTTAATATTAACTAGTTCTAAATATCAAATTTACTGAAAATGTTAACTTTACATCTAACAGCTTGAGAACTGTAACCTCTCCAGACTAAGTAAGGAAGTCGACGACAAAACAAAGCAGTTACGGTATGGCTCCATTTCTATGTTATGCTGATAAACAATGTTTTCATATAGCAATAAGAGATCATTTACTTTATGTGTGATTTTTAGATCATATATTATGTGTGCATGTTTACTTCATTTCATGTTTAGGTACGTCGTGTTTTGGTGTGTCCTGGAAAACGATGTTACATTTGTGTGGAGATGTTTCGATTTATTTCTAAACCTTTTTAGAGTTCAGTAGTTTTTATATATGGTTCATTATTCTCATTTTTATTAAAATACATGTATAGCTATCAACATCTAGCATAGGTAGATAATATTTTTGTCTGGTAGACATAATGAGCTGATATCTGATTGGAAAGATTTCTGAAAGTGGTCCAAGCCAAATCTAAAAAGATCTTTGGGTAAAAATTACCACACAAACTAGTTTTTAGTATTTGTAGCTTGGGTGTCCTTAGATATTACAATTCATTAGTTTATTTTTCTCCTTTACTATATGAGATTTTTTGAATACGCAAATTCTTGTCATTGTCTGTATATGTGTATGCTTGACGTGGGTTTAAAAATCTTCTAATGAAACTGAAAATACTAACCACAAAAAAATAGTGATAACTATGATGTATTCTAACGTAGAACAGGAAACTGAGAGGAGAGGATCTTGAAGGATTGAACTTAGAAGAGTTGCGGCGGCTGGAGAAATTGCTTGAAACCGGACTTACCCGTGTGTCTGAAAAAAAGGTTTACTAATTACTACTATAAAGTATACATATATAGACTGTTAGCATGCACGTTTTCTTAACGTGGCAAGAAAATGTGACATTGTTGCTGTTGTCGATTAGGGCGAGTGTGTGATGAGCCATATTTCTTCTCTTGAGAAACGGGTTAGTACGTAAAATTCGTATTATGGTTGATATAATGATAAAGTCTATATGTAACTATGCATATTAACTAATGAGGTAAAGACACGCAGGGATCGGAGTTGGTGGACGAGAATAGGAGACTGAGGGAGAAAGTATGGCACTATGGCTCTATACAAGCTTATATAAATCACTCCGATATAAATTGTTAATAATACAATAAACTAAATCATGATCTTTGGATGATATATTAGCTAGTGACGTTGGAAAGGGGTAGAATGATGGCGTTTAGGGAGGCTGTGGAGACAGAATCGGCGACCACAAACGTGTCAAGCTACGACAGTACTGGAGTTACCCTTGAGGAGGACTTATCCGACACTTCCCTGAAGCTTGGGTATAATTACTTTTCAGCTAAAATATTTCAGAGTTTTTTACTTACGTTCTGGTTGTGTAGAGGTTGTCACTAATTTTGTGGATTTTTTGTTGGTTAGGCTTCCATCTTCGGAATGAATGGGAGGGGTGCAGCATAGTTGACTTCGATGGGATGAAAACAAATTCCGAGTCTTCCCTTTTCACTTTCTTTCCTTTGAATAAGTGTTTGACAGAAATTGAGATGAGAATTTAAGAATGGATTCTCAAATCATTGTGGAGACTGAGCAAGTTTCTGACATTGTGTTATTGTTTTTTTTCTTCTTCTTAACACTATCTTGCACCAAAGAAAGCCCCAGATTGTCTTTATTCTTTATTTTAACCCCCATATATTTGGCGTTATTCACAAATGTAGCAATGGAACTTTTTTTCAAAAAGTTGGCCTAATTATAAGTTTTCTACGTAGAGATTAATTTTGTGTTTGGTAGTTGAAATGTATATGGAAATAATGATCAACAAAGACAGGCCTAAAGTGAAATAATAACCAAAGGAATTAGATTAAACCATAACCAATTTAATTCATTTATTTCGGTTTAGTTAGTTCGGTTTTTTCGGTTATGTTTTTTTTTTCCTTCCCTAAAAAATTATACTTAGATTTTCCAACTCGGATCTCCCCTGAAAAGAGACTCAACTCAAGACGACGTCTGCCGTCTGCCTCCACCGCCCGGAAGTATCAACGGTGGCTTCGTGTCCTAAAATTTGGATCTCTAGTCTCTTCGTACGTACATCTTTGTTAAGGTTTTCTAGTTTCGTCCTTCTTCCATCATCAGATTTCGAGGAATTGGGATTTCCCTGACTTTCGGATCAAAATTATGCTCTGGATAAGAAGACACACCAACAAGTTTGCTCTTTTATTCTTTCGTCTCTGAGTTTAGAAAGATATTCGACATAATTGTCTTCATCGTTCGACTCTGTTGTGGAATCAAAGCTCCAAATGAAGCAATTTCAGAACCTTAATCAATCGCAGAGGACAGCACTCGCTGGGGCTTTCCTGCTCAGTTTCCCGATTTTCTTCCCTTCTCTCTTCCATCCTCTTGGTCGCTCCTTCCCTTCTCTCTTCTCCGTCAGTCTACTTCTCGATCTCTCACTTTTACATGTCTTTCGATTTCATATATTGAGAAGGTGAAGCTGAAGAAAATAAATGTGGCATTTTGCAGGAATGGAATTCCCCAAGGCCTAGACATTTGCGCCTACTCGAAGGCGCTCTTGATCGACAAATCGTAAGTGTGTTTTCCTCAGTTTCTTGGATAAAAACGCCTTTTTTTTTTGTTCCTTCCTCTTCACCTTTAATGTTTCGGACCAATGTGCAGTCGATCAGACAACAAGTGGAGTTATGGTCTCCGTTACCAGATCAAGGTTGGAAGCCTTGCACTGAATCTTACAGAGGGCCCCGTAAGTTTCTAAAAACAAAAGCTTTCTTCTTCTTTCATTGTTGACACAAATTCATGTGCCCCAACTTTGATTGATGAGATTTGTCACTCTTTACAGCTTTGCCAGAGAAGTTTCAAGGCTTTCTTCAAGTGTTCCTTGACGGCGGACTAAATCAACAAAGAATGGGAGTGAGTAGAATCTTATGATCGCAGAAAGACTGTTTCTAGTTTCAGTTTTTATAGAGTCTTACGGTGGTTTCTTGTATGACACTGCCAGATATGTGATGCGGTTGCTGTTGCCAAGATACTAAACGTTACGCTCGTGATCCCACGCCTTGAAGTAAATCCTGTTTGGCAAGATTCAAGGTACTCTATTGGTAGTACTAATCTACTATGGAACTTTAAATTGCTGGTTCCTTTATGAATCTTGTTGATTTATGTCTTTTGCAGTTCATTCACCGATATATTTGATGTGGACCACTTTATAAATGTCCTCAAAGACGAGTTGCGGATTGTTACAGAGCTGCCAACAGAGTATGCTTGGAGCACGCGTGATTATTACGCCACAGGTATTCGAGCTACTAGGATCAAGACTGCGCCTACTCACGCCTCAGCTGAGTGGTATGTGGAAAACGTCTTGCCTGTTATTCAGAGGTTTGTGGCTTTCTTAAACTCTTTTGGAGCTACCTGAGGAATCAGATTTTGCCTTGTCACTAATACTGATTCTCCACTTTCTTTTTTTCTTTTCTCTGCAGTTACGGCATAGCTGCTGTTGCTCCATTCTCTCACCGTTTAGCGTTTGACAATTTGCCTGAAAGTATACAGCGGTTACGCTGTAAAGTAAACTTTGAAGCGTTAAGCTTTGTTCCTCGCATTCGTGAGCTAGGGGATGCTCTTGTGCATCGGCTCAGATATCCTCCTTCTACTACTACCTCCAAGACATCAGGAGCTATGGATCCTACAGAGAGAATCAACACCATCGTGAAAGCAGGAGCTGGAAAGTTCGTCGTGCTTCATCTTCGTTTCGATAAAGTGTGTTCTTGATTTGCTTCTCAAAACATACCAGTTTCTTGGCAAGAATTTATGGTTCTGACATTTTTTTCCTTCAGGATATGGCTGCTCATTCAGGATGTGATTTTGGAGGTGGCAAAGCAGAGAGACAGGCGCTGGCGAAGTACCGTCAGGTGATTTGGCAAGGAAGGGTGTTGAATTCACAGTTCACGGACGAGGAGCTGAGAGACAAAGGTCGTTGCCCGTTGACACCGGAAGAGATTGGTTTGCTGCTCTCAGCATTAGGTTTCAGTAACAACACACGTCTCTACCTAGCTTCACACCAGGTTTACGGAGGAGAAGCGAGAATCTCGACGCTGCGCAAACTCTTCCCCGTGATGGAAAACAAGAAAAGCCTAGCCTCTCCGGAGGAGCTTGCTGATGTAGAAGGGAAAGCTTCTCTAATGGCTGCTGTAGATTACTACGTGAGCATGAAGAGTGATATCTTCATCTCTGCATCTCCAGGGAATATGCACAACGCATTGCTGGCTCATAGAGCGTACTTGAATCTCAAGACGATAAACCCAAACATGGTGCTGTTGGGGCAGGTTTTTGTGAACAGAAGCTTGGATTGGTCTGAGTTTGAAGGTGCAGTTTCGAAAGGGCACAAGAACAGGCAAGGCCAGCTTCGTTTGAGGAAGGAGAAACAGTCTATTTACACTTATCCTGCTCCTGACTGCATGTGTAATGTAGCTTAAGCTTTCTTCAGATTGTCCCCATCCTTTTTATAATCTATAGTTTTTATACACACAATCAGTAAATTAAAAAGTTGAGATCATAGCTTCTAAAGAGAATAAAGCTTTTTCTAGAAAGTGATGACAAAGACAAACCATCCAAATCAGTTCAATTTTTCTGTTCATTAGGCAAGAATGTTATACATTTATATAGAAAAAATGTGGTTGTTATGGGAAAATATATTTTGTTTTTTTTTTCCGATTTTCACATTTGACAATTATGTGGGAAGAAGAAGAAAGATAATAAAGGAAAGGAAGATTCATAAAAGTCATAAGGAAAGGACAAAGGCCCCACTTTTAGATTCAACTATTCACCACCGGTAACAATCTTCAATTTCTCTCCGTCTCTCTCGAATCCTCTCCTCTTCGATCTCTCCCGAAGCGCTCCATCATTGGAGAGAGAGAACGACGGGGAAGATCCGATCCGGTCAGCTCATAATTAGAGGAAGATGAGCTCTGCTCTGTATGCTTCCGAGCTGTTTAAGCAGCTCAAGTCAGTTCTGGGGAACTTTCTAGGCGATCAGATATCTGACGACGTCGTCCTCGCGGTTGCAGCCACGTCGTTGGGACTTGTTGTTGGTTTCGTGGTGTTGTTATGGAGGAAAACGGCGGGGGATCGGAGCGGGGAGGTGAAGCCTTTGGTGATCCCCAAGTCTCTGATGGCTAAGGACGAGGACGATGATGCGGATTTGGGGTCTGGGAAGACTAGAGTCTCTATCTTCTTTGGTACTCAGACTGGAACCGCTGAGGGATTTGCGAAGGTAGTGTCACTAAACTGATTCATTTCATGGTGATTGACTATGATTGTGGACTTTTTGAATACATTTTCGCTTTTCTATAGGCATTAGCTGAAGAAATCAAAGCGAGATATGAAAAAGCTTCAGTCAAAGTCATTGACCTGGTATGATTTGCTTACACTGTGATTCTCTTTACTACCTCGGAGACGCAAATTTTGATTTTTTTTTTTTTTTTTTTTTTTTTTTTTTTTTTGCGTTTGCCGGTAATGTGTTTAATTAGGATGACTATGCTGCCGATGACGATGAATATGAAGAGAAATTCAAGAAGGAAACTTTGGCATTCTTTTGTGTTGCTACGTAAGACATAGTTCAATCCGATTATGTTATGTTTTGATATATGCCCTTCAAGAGTTTGCTGGATTCAATTATTTTGATAACTTGTTTAGTTACGGAGATGGAGAGCCTACTGACAATGCTGCCAGGTTTTACAAATGGTTTATAGAGGTTTGTAGCCTCAATGCAACACATCAATTCAATAAATTTATTTTCCTCAGATTTGATTTGCTCTGTGTAGCTTCTTTTTTTCTGCCTCAATACTCTTTTTTTCATGCTTCTAGGGAAATGAAGCGGATATAAGGCTTCAACAGCTAGCCTATGGTGTGTTTGCTCTTGGTAATCGCCAATATGAACATTTTAATAAGGTATTGTGGTAAGAAATTGTGTCTGCTTCTAGCTTATGGAATTTCTTCCGACCTTAACTGATGGTAACATAATTGTGTGGAGCAGATCGGGATAGTTCTTGATGAAGAGCTCTGTAAGAAAGGTACATGGGTATGCTTACATATAATGCTAGATATTGGAAAGAAACCGTAGTAGATATTAGTGTGATGTCTACCTATGATGTTGAATGTTTTCTCTGTTCTGTTCTGGTAACTTGGATGCTCATTTCCTAGTCTTTTTGGTGCTTGAGGGATAACATAACTGTTGTCGTCACATTCAATGCAGGTGCAAAGCGGCTTATTGAAGTTGGTCTAGGAGATGATGATCAGAGCATTGAGGATGACTTTAATGCCTGGTTTGTTTCTGATTCTCCGTCTTACGTTTGCTCCTTTGAAAAACCTTCTCTATGGAACGGGAAGCTTCAGAGTTGGCTTGATTAATTGTGTTTTCTGTGAGGGTTGATTGACCTCTATGCTGTATTTTCTGTGGTTTGCAGGAAAGAATCACTATGGCCTGAGCTAGACAAACTCCTCAGAGACGAGGATGATACAACTGTGGTAACTCCTTATACAGCTGTGATTCCTGAATACCGGCTGGTGATTCATGATCCTACTTTTACATCTGAGAAATCATTGGACTCGAATGTTGCCAACGGAAATGCTGCTATTGATATTCATCATCCCTGCAGGTATATTAAGATGCGTGCAATAAATACTGGGACATAGTATTACATTTTTGGTTGCATTCTCAAATTTGTTTCTTATTCGAAACAGAGTTGATGTTGCTGCGCAGAGGGAGCTTCACACACCTGAATCTGATCGGTCATGTATTCATCTAGAGTTCGACATATCTGGCACTGGTATTACGTAAGTATCCAACTCTAAGCTGTAGTTATTGCCTCCTTGAAACAAGGCAGTACAGTTATCTCAACTTGCATGGATTCTTTGTTTTTCCATAGGTTTATCAGTGTGACCAGATTACCCTATAAATTCAGTATTTGATGTTTTGGTCAACAGCAGACCGTCGTGTATCATTTAAAAATTCCACCCGAGCATAAAAAATTGTGGCATTTCTTTGCAGATATGAAACCGGAGACCATGTAGGTGTATATGCTGAAAATCATGTGGAAATAGTTGAAGAAGCTGGAAAATTGCTTGGCCAGTCTCTAGATTTAGTGTTTTCCCTACATGCTGATAAAGAAGATGGCTCACCATTGGGAAGCTCGTTACCGCCTCCTTTCCCTGGCCCGTGCACACTTGGTACTGGTTTGGCAAGATACGCAGACCTTTTGACCCCTCCCCGAAAGGTTAACTTGTGTTTGTTTTTTGTACATTAGCCTCACATAGCTTTTCCCAAATATTAAACTTGGTTCTTTTTTTTGTTTCAGTCTGCGTTAGTTGCGTTGGCGGCATATGCCACTGAACCAAGTGAAGTGACAAAACTTAAATACCTGACATCACCTGAGGGAAAGGTTCTGAATCACTCACTGTTGTATCTATTTTTCTCTTGATTTTAAGCTTTCGTTAGTTAACTAACATCCTCGGGGTCTATCCTTTTTTGTTGCGATAGGATGAATATTCACAATGGATTGTTGCAAGTCAGAGAAGTCTGTTAGAGGTGATGGCTGCTTTTCCATCAGCAAAAGCCCCACTAGGTGTCTTTTTTGCTGCAATAGCTCCTCGTCTACAACCTCGTTACTACTCCATCTCATCCTCACCAAGGTGATTCATTTCGTTTTGGGATAAGGCAAAAGGAAAACTAGTCTTTTGAGCTTCTTCGTCATCCAAGATCTCTTTTAACAAAGTTTTGTTTTCCATACAGATTGGCGCCAAGTAGAGTTCATGTGACATGCGCACTAGTATACGGTCCAACTCCTACTGGTAGAATCCACAAGGGGCTGTGTTCGACGTGGATGAAGGTAATTCTTACCTTCTCTTTTTCTTTATTAGTCTCTGTCAATTTGCTGTAAAATGTTTTTATAATAATAGTTTTGAGAAACTCAGAATGCAGTTCCTTCGGAGAAAAGTAGTGAATGTAGTGGAGCTCCTATCTTTATTCGAGCATCTAATTTCAAGTTGCCATCCAACCCTTCAACTCCAATCGTCATGGTGGGACCTGGGACTGGCCTGGCACCTTTTAGAGGATTTCTCCAGGAAAGAATGGCACTGAAAGAAGACGGAGTAGATCTTGGTTCATCTTTGCTCTTCTTTGGGTGCAGAAACCGACGGATGGTGAGACTTTTTACAATCGATGCATGCACCTTCCTCATCTGCAGTGTCATCATGTTGAGCCTTCTACTATATCTATGACTTGCAGGATTATATTTACGAGGACGAACTCAATAATTTTGTTGATCATGGCGTAATATCTGAGCTCGTCGTGGCATTCTCTCGTGAGGGAGCGCAGAAGGAGTATGTTCAACATAAGATAACAGAGAAGGTAAAGCTAGCATATCCGGGGATGCATCAGCAGCTTTGGGACAAGGAATGTAAAAAAGTATCTCACATTTCTCTTTTGTATTTCATTCTTTGTTTGGGTTCAGGCAGCACAAGTTTGGAATCTAATAAAGGAAGAAGGTTATCTCTATGTATTGCGGTGATGCTAAAGGGCATGGCGAAAGATGTTCACCGGACTCTACACACCATTGTTCAGGAGCAGGTATGCATGCAGCATGAGAACATTGTGGTTTACTTTGGTGTAATCTCTTGGAAGATTGATGATACGGTCGATACTCAAACTTATTTTATCTTGCAAATTTACAGGAAGGCGTAAGTTCGTCGGAGGCAGAGGCTATAGTAAAGAAACTTCAAAACGAAGGAAGATATCTCAGAGATGTCTGGTGATTGATTGATGATGATTAATTAAGAAAATTGGGGATTCCCTGTATGTTTACTATTATAGTCAAACATGAAAGGTGTGTCTTGGTTTGAACAAAAGTGTAAAAGGGACGACAAATGGTGTCAAAAAGTTGTGTCGAACCTATTGCTCTAAGAACTTGTGGTATAGACACATCAAAAATTGGCCATTCTGAAGCAGTAACAGATTAGATATCTTTGCAATAATTTCTTTAGACAATAAATAAATTTAATGATTTACCAACTTTATTCCATTAAATGAAAAATTGATCGGTTAGCAAAGAAGAGGACATAAAGTTATGCTTTAAGCTCAGGATTTTTGTCTGAAGAGAATCACAGAGTTGGACCTTGTGTGGAATGTTAAGCTACGAAAGTCCTATCAGTTGAAAGGACCCGGGATTGAAACATGTGTAGTGTTTTACAATAAAATTCGAAAATTTAAAAACATAATAATAACTTAAATCCCGCAACGCCCATATCATTTTCTAGTTATTATGATTAAATATTTAAATTCTCATACAAATTCACTTTCATTAGTTTAATAGTTTATGTACAATTTAAAAAAACATTTCTTTAGTAATAAAACAAAACTTGTATACTGATCTATAAAAACTCTAATTTAATAATTTTACTTTTAGAATATTTGTTAATAATTACTTCATCTTATACTCTATATATACACACATTTCCATTGAAGAAGAGATATATAAACCCTAAATTCTAAATTCTATTTATCAAAAAAAAATTCTAAATTCTAAAATCTAAATCATAAACCTTATAACTAAACCTTATAAATTTTCAAAATTACACCACTTTAAAACCTTTTCAAAAATATACTTTTTAATATATATATATATATATATATATATCTATATTATTTTCGAAACCACACCACTTTGAAACCCTTTAGTATCATATAAATATGGACAATAATATAGATATGGAATACAAATATTAATTAGCATAAAAAACATAAGAAAAAATAACAAATAAGTCAAACCACAAAATAATACTAACTGAAAGTAACCTCGGAACATCAGCTCTGACAAAGTCTCTGTTTGCGATGAGAATTAAAAAAAAATACCAATTTAGATTTCAAAGTAAAAAAGCTGTCACTGAAGCTCCTTTAGAAAGAAAAAAAAACAAATGATTTTGATATGTATTGGATGATCGAATTAGGAAAAGAACAATCTGGTATAAATAATTAGGTTTGTGTAGATGACATACGACATTTTTGATATTAGCACGTTATTCAGTCATATTGCCAAGATTTTAATATAGTAGTTTATTAATTTTAGAATTGTTAGTATTAATGACCATAATTTCCCTTCTGAATTTGATTAATGCTGCCGGCTCATATTTATTTTGGAAAATTATTATGGTCAATAATATCTAACAAATCTAAAATCAACAATCTACCATATTAATATGGGGTTTGTGCAAAAAAAAAATCTCAAACTAAATTATTTTTGCAAGAAAAATCCCATCTCAAAAAAATACAAGCCAAACCACTTACCTCAAAAGTCACACATAATATAGCCTTTGTCTATATCCATGATGTGACATTATCAGAAATATTTAAAAAAAAAGTAGTTATGAAAAAAAACCTTAAACTATTTTTGTTTTACAAAAAACCTTCGTTTCAAAAAGTTGCATTTTGATTAACCTTGTGCATTTCGGGTTTTGGGACATGAATTGAGGAAACAGGATGGGAATGAGAAATTTGGGAAACCAAATATAATACCCGAAGTATTCCCTTATTATAACGGAACGAAAAATAACGGAAATGGAAAATTTGAGAATAAAAAACATAATAATTTCCGAAATCTTACTAAATCGGAAAAAAATGAAGATATTATGTCCCAAATTTCTCATTCCCGTTATTTTCTGTCCCGTTATAATAAGGGAATATTTTGGATATTATATTTGGTTTTCCAAATTTCCCATTCTCATCCCGTTTCCGTCAATTTCTGTCCCAAAACCCGAAATGCATATGGTTAATCAAAACACAGCTTTTTGAGACTTTAGAGTTTTTTTGCAAAAAAAATAGTTTGAGATTTTTTTTGCATAAATATAAATATTGGTAGGGGCTATATTACAGTTGTTTTTGAAGTGAGTAGTTTGACTTGTATTTTTTTGAGATAAAGGTTTTTTCTTGCAAAAATAATTTAGTATAAGGTTTTTTTGCACAAATCTCTATTAAAATCTTGGCTATAATATGACCGAAGAATAACATGTAATAATAGCCAAAATGTTCTATGTCTTCCGACAAACCTTATTATACCTATATTGTCAAATTCTCCAAATCATATTTATTTTTGGCTAAATCGAATCAAACACATATCAAAATAATTTGTTTTCTTTCTCTTTCTCATTTAAAGAGTTCATGTGACATTTTTTACTTTTTGGTCTAAATCAATAACTTTTAATTCTCATTGCAAACAAAGATTTCGTCGGATCCAATGTCCCGATGTTACTTTGATGTGTTATTTTTGTGGTTGGGTTTGTTTGTTTTTATAATTCTCAAGCGTTTGTGTTCCAACTTCCAAGTCTATAATATTGCATTCATACTACCTCGAAGGAAACCCTTTCCAAAACAGTTTATTCCAAGGGTTTAAATATTTGAGATTGGATTACGTATTTGGGTTTAAGAGTTTAGTTTTTTGGGTTTAGGAGTTTAGTTTTTAGGGTTTCATCTCAAAATATTTATATGAAATAAATGAAATTTGATCAAGTAAGTAGACCACAAATTTAGGATAAAATTCAATACCTTGCCAGAACACGTCCATACTTAATTTTTTCTTTGTCGGAGCGAAACACTAGACCTACGAAACACAACCTGTTCAGAGAAAAAAAGGAGAGTCAAAATAGCTAGTGCTAAAAGAAATGTTGCTAAAAGTAAATGGAATGATGGTAAAATCGGCCAGATTAAATATGTACCAGAAGTAGATTTGTCGATAAATAAAACATTGGTATCCGCTCACATCATAATCAAAAGCAACCCATTGCCATGCATAAGTTACCCATGCACATGTACTTTATGCATCTATTATACTACTATTAATTTAGGACTCAAATCTAAAAATGTATAGACCATTGACCAACATGTACGGCACTAATAGCTGGCATTCAAGTGAAATTTCTTAATCTATCTTTTTAGCTAACATTGGGTTATTCATTACGCATGATTATCATTGTAATTATAAAGACTTAACATATGCGAGCCAGCTTCATAAATTGGTATGATGTTGAAAATTAAGAATACAAGGCATAAGAACTAGAGATAATCAGCCGCTGACCTGCTGCGTTACTCATGCGTGCATATATATAAGCAATATTCAACATTATTATTAACTTCTTAGGGGTCAAGAAACTTCTTATTACCAATGAAAAGAGTATCATATTCAGCCTCCACAAACCGCATGAGCGCCAGAATAACGTCAGTAGAACACCCTGCAAAGTACAAACCTTTCTGCAACATCGTTTCTGCAAGAAGACAAAGAAATCGTTACCGAAACTTAATGGCTCTATGGATTCGTTAACTTAGCGCCTAGTATGGCTTCTATTTACTGCTACCTTGTTTTTTTTTATCTTCTTTTTGCCAAGATACCAGTTGCTGGTAAATGCAATCTTGTAATTACCAAAACTTTCATTTTCTCTAATGATATTTACAGTTTAGCAAAAAACAAAGTACAAACCTTTAATTCGTGTTATATATATACTGATATCTGTTTAAGTCTAACAAATGAAAAAGGTGCAACAAAAAATGAATGAACTTGACCTTCTGCATGTCTAATAAAAATATATATTCAAACATAGACAACAATCAACTCTTTTCAAATCAAGTGAATCAGTGGCTCTTCGTCTTCATAGGAAAAAATATTCAACTAATAAGCATGACCAAAACAATGAAACCTAAAATTAAAAACATGATCAAAAGTAGATAAAAAACGCACAAATCCCTTCTTCACCATATTCCAGTTACAGTTACATTTCTATATACTTACGGCAATCAAATGTTTACGCATGGACCACGTCTCTAACCATCTTCTGTCATGGAGAAGCTCTTTATTCGCCCACGTAACACGATCTCCATACCACCACTTCCACTAAGATAATTGTCTGTGTTTCATATTTTTATAAAATGATTAACGTGAGTTTCTGGATACAAGAAAATATAGGATGCTTGCCGATAAATATAAAGAAAGAGAAAAGCTTATATAACCGTTCGAGAAAGAAACTGATTACCTTTCACTACAAAGAACTCATCAGACAGAGGTAATGTCGGATCCATGTCCGACAGGGATCTATCGGTTTTAAACTAAAAACCACCAGATTCCAGATCCGTTCACCTACCCTAACGTCATACTAAGACCGCGGATATTAGTGGACGGTAAAATATAAGCTAGATTTTCTCTTATATAATCTATCTGAATTATAGTAAACCCTAATCTACTGAAGTTCAACAATCCAACTATAGGGGCCCACTATTTAGGCCTAAAAGGCCCATATTTTGTTATATATAGTTAAGTCTGTTCAAGTGAACCGGAAAATAAAGGTTGTTCTTCATCTCGGCGATAACCTATCGCCGGCCACCGTGTTTCGGCCAGACTAGTTTTCATAATCACCCGATCATAAATCAGAGAATGCATTTGCATATATGAACAATACACGACAAGAACTAATGAAGAAGCTAAAATGCTTACGAAAGAGAAAAAGTATTACAGATTCGATGCATTTATTTGATAACACAGACGTCTCTTTTGTACTTTTGTTCATACCGAAGACAACTTTGGCAAACCTTTCATGTTTTGACTATATTTAGCAAAAGAATGAGGGAGGACAAAGAAAATAAACAAATAAATTTCTAAATGGTCACAAAAAGACCAAGAAAAAAATTCAAAAATGCAAAGAATCCCCAATTAATTGATTAATCATCATCAATCACCAGACATCTCTGAGATATCTTCCTTCGTTTTGAAGTTTCTTTACTATAGCCTCTGCCTCCGACGAACTTACGCCTTCCTGTAAATTTGCAAGATAAAATAAGTTTGAGTATCGACCGTATCATCAATCTTCCAAGAGATTACACCAAAGTAAACCACAATGTTCTCATGCTGCATGCATACCTGCTCCTGAACAATGGTGTGTAGAGTCCGGTGAACATCTTTCGCCATGCCCTTTGCATCACCGCAAACATAGAGATAACCTTCTTCCTTTATTAGATTCCAAACTTGTGCTGCCTGAACCCAAACAAAGAATGAAATACAAAAGAGAAATGTGAGATACTTTTTTACATTCCTTGTCCCAAAGCTGCTGATGCATCCCCGGATATGCTAGCTTTACCTTCTCTGTTATCTTATGTTGAACATACTCCTTCTGCGCTCCCTCACGAGAGAATGCCACGACGAGCTCAGATATTACGCCATGATCAACAAAATTATTGAGTTCGTCCTCGTAAATATAATCCTGCAAGTCATAGATATAGTAGAAGGCTCAACATGATGACACTGCAGATGAGGAAGGTGCATGCATCGATTGTAAAAAGTCTCACCATCCGTCGGTTTCTGCACCCAAAGAAGAGCAAAGATGAACCAAGATCTACTCCGTCTTCTTTCAGTGCCATTCTTTCCTGGAGAAATCCTCTAAAAGGTGCCAGGCCAGTCCCAGGTCCCACCATGACGATTGGAGTTGAAGGGTTGGATGGCAACTTGAAATTAGATGCTCGAATAAAGATAGGAGCTCCACTACATTCACTACTTTTCTCCGAAGGAACTGCATTCTGAGTTTCTCAAAACTATTATTATAAAAACATTTTACAGCAAATTGACAGAGACTAATAAAGAAAAAGAGAAGGTAAGAATTACCTTCATCCACGTCGAACACAGCCCCTTGTGGATTCTACCAGTAGGAGTTGGACCGTATACTAGTGCGCATGTCACATGAACTCTACTTGGCGCCAATCTGTATGGAAAACAAAACTTTGTAAAGAGAGATTTTGGATGGCGAAGAAGCTCAGAAGACTAGTTTTCCTTCTGCCCAAACTGGTATCTCAAAAACGAAATAAGACCTTGGTGAGGATGAGATGGAGTAGTAACGAGGTTGTAGACGAGGAGCTATTGCAGCGAAAAAGACACCTAGTGGGGGTTTTGCTGAAGGAAAAGCAGCCATCACCTCTAAAAGACTTCTCTGACTTGCAACAATCCATTGTGAATATTCATCCTACAGCAACAAAAAAGTAAAAGAAACCGAGGATGTTAGTTAACTAACGAAAGCTTAATATCAAGAGAAAAATAGATACAACAGTGAGTGTCTGTGTGATTCAGAACCTTTCCCTCAGGTGATGTCAGGTGTTTCAGTTTCTTGGCTTCACTTGGATCAGTGGCATAGGCAGCCAAGGCAACTAACGCAGACTGAAGCCAAAAAAAACAAACAAGTTTAATATTTGAGAACAAGCAAAGATCAAAGCCACCAGAAAAAAAAAAGCTATGTGAGGCCAATTTCAAAAACACGAGTTAACCTTTCGGGGAGGGGTCATAAGGTCTGCGTATCTTGCCAAACCAGTACCAAGTGTGCACGGGCCAGGGAAAGGAGGCGGTAATGAGCTTCCCAATGGTGAGCCATCTTCTTTATCAGCATGTATGGAAAACACTAAATCTAGAGACTGGCCAAGCAATTTTCCAACTTCTTCAACTATTTCAACATGATTTTCAGCATATACACCTACATGGTCTCCTGTTTCATATCTGCAAAGAATAGCCATAATTATATACATGGAGGGGATTCTTATACAATCTTTACACAACGATGTGCTGTTGACTAAAACATCAAAATGTTGAATTATAGCAAAATCCTATGTCAACTAAGATCCCATGGAAACAAAGAGACTATGCAACTGCAAGTTGAGATAATGGTACTGCCTTGTAACTAGTCCAAGGGTAGGAGGCAATAGCTACAGCCTAGAGTTGGATACTTACGTAATACCAGTGCCAGATATGTCAAACTCGAGATGAATACATGACCGATCAGATTCTGGTGTGTGAAGCTCCTTCTGCACAGCAACATCAGCTCTGTTTGGAAATAAGAAACAAATTTTAGAATCCAACCAAAACTTCGATTCATTCTGCATCTTATGTTCATTCTTTCCTTCACTCATACATTGAGCGGAATGATGGCATTCATTCACTCATCTCTATATATTACACAGAACTTCATATACCTGCAGGGATGATGAACGTCAATAGCCGCATCTCCGTTGGCAACATTCGAGTCCACTGATTTCTCAGATGTAAAAGTAGGATCATGAATCACCAGCCGGTATTCAGGAATCACAGCTGTATAAGGAGTTACCACAGTTGTATCATCCTCGTCTCTGAGGAGTTTGTCTAGCTCAGGCCATAGCGATTCTTTCCTGCAACCACAAAAAGATAAAATAAGACAAAGTGGAGGTAAATAAAACCGTGCAGAAAACACGACTAAGCAAGCCAACTCTGAAACTTCACTTCCTATAATTATATGGTATAAAGGACTAGAGAAAGTCTTTCAAAGGAGAAAACGTAAGACAGAGTAACAGAAACAAACCAGGCATTAAAATCATCCTCAATGCTCTGATCATCATCTCCTAGACCAACTTCAATAAGCCTCTTTGCACCTGCATTGAATGTGATAGAAATTACGTTTTTCCTCATGCAAATGGGCTTCCAAGTCACCAGAAAGGAAAAGAGAAAAAATTATGTATCATCATAGGTAAACATCACACTAAGCATACTCATGTACCTTTCTTACAGAGCTCTTCATCAAGAACAATCCCGATCTGCTCCACAAAATAAATAAGTAATTAGTTATCATCATCTAAGGCCAGAAGAAATTCCATAAGCTAGTAGAAGACACATTTATTTACCAAACTACCTTATTAAAATGTTCATACTGGCGATTACCAAGAGAAAACACACCATACGATAGGTTCTGAAGCCTTATATCCTGTTCAATTTCCTGAAAACATGAAACACGGAGTATTGAGGCGACAAACCTCTGTGGAAAATAAGCCAAACAGAGCAAATCAAATAGAAGGAAAATAAAACTTTGAATTGATGTGTTGCATTGAGGCTACAAACCTCTGTAAACCATTTGTAAAATCTAGCAGCATTGTCAGTAGGCTCTCCATCTCCATAACTAAACACGATACCAAAAATAAATGAATCCAGCAAACTCTTGAAGGGCACATAGCAAAAACAAAACATAATCGGATTGAACTATGTCTTACGTAGCAACAGCAAAGAATGCCAAAGTTTCCTTCTTGAATTTCTTTTCATATTCGTCGTCATCAGCAGCATAGTCATCCTAATTAAACCCATAATCAGCAGCAAAGCAAAAAAAAATAAAATCAAACTAGTGTCTCACCAGGAAGTGAATAGAATCATACCAGGTCAATGACTTTGACTGAGGCTTTTTCATATCTCGCTTTGATTTCTTCTGCTATTGCCTAATGAAAAATGAAAAAATGATTCTGAAACGACCCATGAGAATAAAAACCAAATCTTTCAAACACTGATAACATGAATCAAATTTCACATCCAACATCTACAGATACTCGACTCTAAGTCACCACAATCATATTCATAACAATTACAGCTTTTTTAATAGCCACCGTGATATGCGTCAGTGGTGGTAACACTACCTTAGCAAATCCTTCGGCGGTTCCAGTCTGCGTACCGAAGAAGATAGAGACTTTGGTCTTCCCGGATCCCAAATCCAAATCATCGTCCTCATCCTTAGACATAAGAGACTTGGGAACCATAAAAGGCTTCACCTCCCCGCTCCGATCCGATGCAGATTTCCTCCATAGCAACACCGCGAATCCAACTGCCAGTGCCAGAGACGTGGTTGCAATCACAAGGACGACGTCGTCAGATACCACCGAATTGTCGAGGGAAATCCCAAAAACTGACTTGAGCTGCTTAGCTAAACCATACGCATCGAAAGTAGATGCCATCTTAGCAAAACTTCCCCGTCGCTATCTCTCTCCAAGACGGAGGGAGAGAGCAGAGACGGAGAGAGAGAATTTGACTATTGAGTAATTTGGTGGAAAGTTGAATCTGAGAAATGGGCTTTTCTTCTTTTCTCGAGGAGACTTCAATCTTCAAATATTTTTCTTTCTTCTCTTTTGTTGTTGACATTTTGTTTTGGCTGTTTTAAAACCTTTTCAAAAAAAAAGGGGAAAGTCACGTGACAAAAATATGAAAATATCGTGCTGGATTTGGAAGGTGCGACGACGACTCCGGAATAAAATTGACACATTTTATGTTCTTTTTTTGTTTTGTTTTTATGAATGTTAAGAAATCATTCATATCCATTATTTATTACTTTTATATGGGATAATTTGCAAATTTAATTAGTTACCTGAAACTTCTGATTTTTCTTATTTGATGAAAGTGTTTTTCTCTAAACAATCATTTAAAAAATTGTTTATTTTATCCATGTTTGCTAAAAATAACGATGACAAATTCCTAAATTTCATAAGCTTTATTCCTGGTTTAGTTATGCTAACGGGTTTTGTAATGTAAACCTTCTTTTTATACGAATGATCCATTTCTTGATAGTTCTAAATAAAGTTAATTGTAACTTTGTAAAGCTCAAGAAAATAGAAGAAATCCATATATAGTAACCTTTGGAAAGTGATTCTGTACAGCAAAAGAGACAAAGGAAAAGTAAGTAATCAAAAGCCAAAACCATTTTATTGATAGGCTTCCCCAATTATTGGACAATCATAGTCTTCACGCACGATACAATAAAGGACATCGAAAATTCAAATAAAATTAAAAAGTGCAAATAGCACTATTTTAGCTGCGCCAATAACAACAGGACGAGAAAAACAAGAAATATCTATAGTAAGTTACACAATCATATTATTCACCTCATCCTTTAGTTTTGCAAGGTCTTCTTCAGGCATCACCACACTTACCATCCTTGATAACTTTCCCTTGGGGAAGACCAAAACAACACCTTTGTCTCCAACACCTTGAATAGTGTAGTTCACGAAATCCGGCTTCGCTCCTTTGATCTCAAACTCGCACATATCTACCATATCAAGATTCACAAACGTTAAATTTGCACCGTACGTGATAAAATCGGAAAACCCTCTATCTCTCCCTATCATCTGCTTGATCACACCGTTTTCTTCTCTTTTCTCGCAAGCAATCAGTGTCGCTAGCTCGGACATACCAATCATTTCGTCATTTCTTTCCACTGCGCTTATTACCAAGTCGTCATTCCAACACGTTGAAGACTTTTTACGGTCACAGATTGTTATAACTTTCGTTTCCGTTTCGCCACGGATATTCATTAGCGACTTCCATATCAATGCATAAAGAATATCAACCTCCGAGAAAGGTTTATCTGTTAGGGCCGTGTACTTGGCCATCAAAAGGTCGATTTGGTCGAGGCTGAAGTTGAAAATAAATCTCTCCATCTTCCGTTTATTGTTAAGTAACCAATATTCACCAACGGATTCTATCTTTTTGATGGAAATAGCTTCACCACCGTCACGTTGATCATGAACATGAGTTGTCGGTTGGGGCTTTTTCGGGTACACGAGTTTGGATGGGGGAGTCGACAGTAGCTGTCCCATTGTTTTCATGAAAGTTGATGCTGAAAACACATCTCCTAATATATGGGCCCAACTCAGCCCAATGGAGAAGCCGCCACATTTGAACTGTGTTACCTGAAAAAAATACTTCCCTGTTAGACATTTACCTAAGACAAACCATCCAGATGGTGTGTAGAATTGTTCTTGGTACGTAAATGATTAAGAAACAAATCGTTGTGGAGACGGTTTCAGAAACTTTGAGTTTAATCTAGCCTGACTATGAACAAGCTAAAAAAGTTACGAATTGAATCGTTTACTTAATTAAATACTTTAACTTAAATTTTGACCCCGGTGAAAAGTACGTATGACTCTAAATAGTTATTCCCATGTGAACTCGAGATCCACAATAAATTTTACTACTTATTAATTATTCAGTGTGATTCTAAGAGATCCATAATACCTGGAGGAAAACAAGCGGAGAGAAGATGAGATCAGGATCACCAAGAACTTGGTTGTACACAAGGAACAGGTGGTCAATGGAACGGTCGTCCAAGTCGAGCCACTCCTCGACCGTGAACTCTTCGACGTTGGCTTGGACGAAGCGTATGCCACTGTCGTTGCAGCGAAGGTAAGGTATCCCTGGAGATGAAGGGTCACTGTCGGACATCCGGATGCGACCCGTGATGTGGTAATAACACTGGAGCTGGAGCAGACCAAACATGTTGTTCTTCAAGTCGGCCATGGTGAAGTCACGTGTGCCTTTGAAGAAGTAGACGGCTCGGACGCAGTGGAGCTTCATGGCTAAGTCCATAGGCGTGAGCTGTCGTGGCTTGTTCTCTCCTGTCACAAGAGCAGGCACCACCGATGAGATCTTGACATTTTTCAGTGGACTTGCCTTCATTTCTAGAGAGAGGAGAGGGAGAAAAAGAGAGATAACTGACTGATGTGTGTAGTAGTAGGTTGAGGCCAAAATGGGATGGCTTGATGGTGTTATAAGCATTTCATACGCAGCTCCAACGACTGTTTCGGTGACAATAAATGTGGGGTTTTAGTGATTAATAATTTACAGGTTAAGAGACAAGTAAGTAGCTTCCTTTTTATATATATAAACAATTTTGATCATGCAATTGTAGTTGGTTCGAGATATCTCTTTAGACAGTTGTGACATCCAATCTAACAACTAACACCCTTTATTACACATCCACCAATGTTATCAGGCCCAGTTTATTCAATTATTAAGTGTACTGCGTGTACCTCTCTTAGTTCAACATATCGATCCAAAACCATATTTGATGTGATGGCCATCAAACCAGCACTTAAACTAACCGAACCAGAGAAAGATCTGTCGGACCATACCAGAACCGAAGACAGAGGCAAATGATCCAATTTGGCCTTAAACCGGCCAAATTATGACTTTGCCTTGCTTGGGATTTTTGAAACCAAAGTGTGGCTCCTAGGAGTGTCTTCAAATGCACCAGCAAGCAAGGGATCAAGCGGATCTTTTTACACCTCAACTTTTCTTATTTGGAGCCAATTAGCTCAAATCTGGTCCAAGAGGTAGATCTCTTTAGTTTATTTGGTTTTAACAGCTTGGAGACATTCAATACCATCAAGAAAACCCCAAAACGTCACTACTTCATGCACAAGCTGTCCATATACAAAAAAAAACCTCACATTTTCCTCATTTGACCAACACTCGAGCTTTAAAGGACATATCCATCAAGCCTTTGATTGATTTCGAAGTTTTATTAATTATTTGATTTATTTTCTTTGTAAAAACGTGTGAGAGCTCTATACAAGCTCAATCATTTCATTTGAAAGGACACAATTATGAATTAAGATATGGGAGTTATCTCTTTTTAGGCTGTGCTTAATTCTCTATCATTTCATTTGTACAGGACACAATTATGAATTAAGATATGGGAGTTGTCTCTTTTTAGGCTTTGTGCTTGATTTCCAAATTTCTTAGAGTTTGTGCGGTTTCCCCTTTCTCCATCAACTACGTTAGACAAGGAAAGCCTCTCGGCCAGTTGTGCAATCTCCATCAACCAAACCATCCCTTGAACCAAAGAGTGCCCTCTTCGCCCAGTTGATTGACCCCATCCTCAATCATTATAAGATCATTTCAAGCTAGAATAAAGATAGGAGTTCCATTGGTTTAAAAGCCGAACCAAAACCATACAAATTGATCCACATTATATTTTGTTTTCTTCTTGGTTGCTATTATTCATAAATCAAGAATCCGACAACACAAACTCCAAGATGATCATCATTCTCTGTTGTGTCTCAATCGAGAAGATCAACGCCAGTCATGGAGCAATACATGTTTCAAAAGAGCCATCAGTGGGTCTTTCCGAGCATTCTGATTGTACTCCAAATGCTTGGATTTGGTGTTCTCCAAATCGGCCAAATTGTCCTTGATCAATTGCTTGGCTCATCGCACGTAGCTTCATCTAGAGAAGCAGCAAGGTACTCAGCAAGGCTCTGCTGATTACTGCTAGGTTTATGTGAAGATTCTGAGATCATAGGTTTCTTCTGTGCTATAGAACTGGGAAGCCATGCTTGACCTGTTGAGTTGCTGCTAGAGGAATCTAAGCAACTCTTCCATACTAATGGCTTAATATGCTTCCATGGATCTTCAGCCATGGAGTTGGAGTAAAATTGGTCTCCCCCTGATTCCATGGGCCTTCTTCCTCCATCTCTCCCAAAGCCACCACGTCCTCTGCTTCTGCCTCTTCCTGAATCATGATATGTGTTTCCAGACCAGTTAGAGTTTTGCCGTCCGTAATGGGAATATTGTGGAGCGGTATTGTTGTGCCTGCCTCGACCACCAAATCTATTATTCCCCATGTGTTGGCTTTCTTGAGAGGGTGGAAATGGGCGAGGTACCCATTGAGGTGGTGGTGGACCTAAATGGTGAACCGGTGGAGGCCTACAGTTGTTATTCCAAGCGGCAGGTGGTGGACCTCTGTGTGAGGGTGAAAAATGTGTCATCCCTCTTTGTTCCATATGCAGATTTTGACCTTCGTAATGAGCTGCTTGGAAACCGCCATGATTGGTATGTGCCTGATAGTCACTGCCCAACGATCCTGTTCACAGTTATAATGCAAGGATCATAACTGGATTATTGTTCATTGCAAGACAGAGAACACAAAGATAAAGGAATTTTGTAACTAATGTGATTATAATACCTGTCAATTCATAGATAGTGAAACATGAAGGGCTATATCAAATAAAGGTAGCTGAAGCTAATAGGTTATTCTTTCATTGATCTTGAATTGTGGATTACAATCAAGAACACATAGCCCTAACAGAGAACAAAATGTTGAAGTGATCACCTAAACTATCCCAAATCCATGAGGCATCCCAACAACCAGATACCAAAAAACAAACTGCTCTTGTATCTGTTCAATCCTAAACTTATACTCATCAAAGGACCAACTAACATGCTAACACAATAGTTAATCTAATGTGGAACTGTGGCTTCACACGAACATAGCCAAAGTGAAAACTAGGACTAAGTCATTGACTATAAAGGGTATTGCAGCATAAACAAGAAGTACTATGAGAAAACAAGCACCTGGAGCTGGTGGCTGAAACTGCGGTGCTGGAGAGCTGGCTTGATAACTAGGAGGTGATGAGATGTATGGTTGCTGAGGGGCAGTCTTGTTTCTTTTGAAACTAGAATAAGCAGACATCGGGTCCGTGTAGTAATCAAACCTCGGCGTTTCATATGATTCCTGCTGGTGACTGGATGTCTCTGCCAAGGGATTTGAGAGGTGAGCTGTGTTCATAGAGGTTTCAGGCCCTGTGGAGCCATCATTCTGTGCAGCAGCTTCCATGCGCATTGCTTTTAGCATTTGTTTTCTTTTCTCTGAATCTTCCATTTAGGTTTCAGAGCTAATCAACTACAAGATACAAGGAAATTTCATAAATCATCCATCAACACAGCAATCTAATGTTAAACCCTAAATTCTCAAATTATCTAAACCTTTACACGGAAACACAAATCGGAAAAACGAGAGAGATACGAACCTTAACAAAGTGCGATTTCCCACAAAAATCTCCACTTTCTCGTCGCTAATGTAGAGAGATTGAGTGAAAGAGAGAACCCTGAGTTGAAATAAACGAAGACTTCCTTCCAAAATCTGGTTCGTGATAAACTGTTAAGTTCAATTAAACCCGGTTTACTGGTATACCGGACCAAAAATTTCCGATTGAAAATCAAAAGCCCCGTTGCCAGTCTCTGACTTGCAGGACAAATCTCTCTCCCTTCGTGCTCGATCGACGCCGCGACGTGCTCCTCGCAGTGATCTGTTTCTGAATCTCTGTTGATTTCTAGATCCTGATCACGCTTTCTTTGGGCTCTTCTCGATCTAGTTGTATCCTGAATTTCTGATCAGATTTACTGGAAAAGTTGAATTCCACTCTCGTCCCTTTCTCTCATTCGTCTCCTTTTACCGGCGGAGAAAAATGCACGGCCGTCCAAGGAAGGCTTCCGAGCCAGGAGAGGATGCAGACTCCGCTGCTAAAGCTGTTAAGCTCCGGTCTCTCCAGTCTCAGTTCATGTCCAATCACCATGGCAAAATGTACCATCTTTAGTCTTACCGATTATATCAATTTTCATTTTCAGAATTTCAGTACGATTTACAGGATCCTTCTGCTGATTTGTGGATCTTCTGAGATTGTTGGTTTGTAGTTATACCAAGGTAGCTATTGAACTAAGTACGGAGCTTCTAAAGATCAATCCGGAGGCGTACACAGCGTGGAACTACCGGAAGCTCGCCGTGGAGGATAACCTTTCCCGAATCGAGTCTGACCCAGACTTGGTCAAGTCAATTCTCGATGAAGAGCTTAGTGTGGTGAGTTTTCATTGTAAATGGATCTGGAATTTGAGTCTTCCAAGTTGTATACTTCTGAATCACGCAGCCATTTACCATGAGTGTCCTGGATTGGCTTGCTGCTACAATTCAGAGATTGAAAGTTTATGTCTTTTGCTCCAAGTTTGCTCTTTTATGAAAGAAGTTGCTCACTGGTTGCTTTGCGCTCTGTTTTTAATTCAGGTAGAAAGTGCTCTGATGCAGAATTTCAAGTCCTATGGTGCTTGGCATCATCGAAAGTGGGTTTTGAGCAAAGGGCATTCCTCCATTGGGAATGAATTGAAACTTTTGGATAAATTCCAGAAGAAGGATTCCAGAAATTTTCATGCTTGGAATTATCGCAGGTGAAAATTAGGGAATCTCACACTCTTTGTAAAGCGCACTGCGCATGTAATGTTAATCAAGCTTGCATATTCACGTAGTGTTCCTTCCCAGGTTTGTTGTGGAACTCACCAACAGGTCAAAGCAGGATGAGTTGCAGTATACAGAGGATATGATCTGTAAAAATTTCAGCAACTATTCTGCTTGGCATAATCGTAGGTATGCATATCATCTGGAAACTTTGCCGGTTTATATGTTCAAATTTTTTTTTTCCAAGTTACAGAAGCATATGTGAACTAGATTGATAGTCACATGACTCAAACCAAAGTAGTTAATAGTACAAAAAAGAAGTTCACTTTTTGGAGGGATGCAATTTGCTTATGAAGTTTCCTTCAATGGAGCATTCATTTTTGGGTCACATGACTTCTTTATTATTTGGTTGATATTGCCACCACATATTTATGGGATATATCTACAGCTAAGGTTTAGCTACACCATAGCTTCTCTGTATAGCTAATAATATATTTTCTTTTTCTTGTTTGAAATTTTGCAGTGTTCTTGTGTCAAGTTTGCTTGCAAATAGAGCTGATGGGTTTATGCCAAATGAAAAGATTCCTGAGGAACTTGATTTTGTACATAATGCTATTTTTACGGAACCAGGTGACCAAAGTGGCTGGTTTTACCACCTTTGGCTTCTTGATCAAACTGTCGATGTAGAGACTCCTCTTCTCGCTTCATCATGGCCTTCACATGGTTGCAGTATCATTCTCTCTGGACCTGGGTGCTTGAATGACTCTTCTTCGAAGTTCACAACTTTTTGTTCTGAGTCGGGGTCTTTTCCACTGATTATCTACTTTGACCAAGCTGTTGGTGGAGTAAGTTCGTCTACTGTCACAATTGATTCTGAACTAAAAGGAAATGAGGACCTTGTTTGGGAACCAGTTTCGGGAAAAAACTCGCAAGTGTCTTGTGGATGGGTTACTCGTATGAAATATTTCAGTTCAGAACCTATCGTTCGCAAGGAATACAAAGTGAAGGTCAGAGTTGGGAACTCTCCAGGAATTATTTCTTCCAGAGGAGGATGTAACTTCAGCGCTCCTTGTGAGTTTTTCTTTACAGCTCATGTTCATGATGCCGCCGTCAAAGATTCGGAAGAATCCATTGTTTCATGGACAGATGAGTTTGATATTTGGGATGCGCAGTCAGAGGATTTGAACTCTTTTGTCTCCTTGGGTCGGTTAAACGCTGAGATGGATTTAAATTGGCGGCAGGAAGCTTTAGCAAAAGAGGTTGAATTATTCCGTCAATTGTCTGACAGGTATATCTTACTTATATACTTTCTTGCTTTGACGGGAAAGAAAAATTGTAGTCTTGAACTTTGTGTTCTTTTTTACCTTTCTAGCAAAATTGGAAAGCTCACACTTGCAAGGCTTTTGATGGCTTCTGAGGCTATGGCATCGGATGATACTGTTAAGGGTGCTCACTATGAAGAAATCCTCCAGTTGTATAACGATTTGATGGCGCTGGATTCTTCGCATTACCAGTACTACAAGGATATGCACAGCGTAGCTTTTCTCCACAAGGTACTTAATCTTCGTTTTAGCTGTGAATCACAGGTCGAGCTTCTGCTTTTTAAAAAAAAAATCATCGGATTTGTAATCTTTTCCCCCATTCTCATCTCCAATATAAGGCTGATTGTTTGATTTTTAATGCTATTTCCATCATGCCTACTACTCATGAAGAGAATGTTCATGCAGGTGACTTCAAGCACTGAATCCTTGTCAAGATACCTCTTTCGGTACAGGAATATGAACAATCTTGTGTGTCTACGGCTAAATAACTTATCACTATCTCGGATAGCCTCTGTCGAGAAGTTGCTGTTTGTTCAAATGTTAGACCTCAGTCACAATGAGCTTCATTCAACTGAAGGTAAGTTGCTCAAACCGTCCTGTGTTTTACATGCTTATGTCTCCGGTTCCAGTTGCTGCATCTGTGATTATGTGTGGTAGATGTGATTAAACGGTGTACGCGGGTCTTGCAGGATTGGAGGCAATGCAACTTCTCACGTGCCTAAATCTGAGTCACAACAGAATCCGGAGTTTTTCAGCGCTGGACTCTCTAAGACATGTAAAGCAGCTGAGAGTGTTGGATGTTTCACACAACCACATCGGCAAGCACTCAGTGGACACAACAAGGTACCTTTGTTCTTCACCGCTCTCTAACTCGGAGTGGACTCAGGATGAAGTTGGAAGACAGAAGCCTAGCTTGGTCACCAAATACTGGGATGCGTATTTCGTGTTACGAGATATGAGTCTGAAGCAGTTAGATGTAGCAGGCAACGTAATTGCAGGGGACGAATTCAACTCTTTTGTCCTCCAGGTTATGCCAAAACTCGTATGGCTTGATGGCCAGAAACTTAGGACTTAGATCATAGGCCAACTCTTTTACTGTATTTATAGTTCATCAAATCCCCAAGACAGTTTGGATTCTCTTGATGATCTTTGTTGTTGTGATATGTTCTGCTCAACAATCTCGTTTATTAGTTTCTGCACCCTTGTTTTTTTTTACTCTGTACTCTAATACCTTTTATTACCAAATGATCTTTAAACGAGACTTTCGATGACAAACAACTTGCAATCAACCAAATCTGATAATTTGTTTTTATTCATTGTCTCGCAAGCTCTGCTCAGAGTCGAAATTACAATAAAAACTACACAAAACAAAAAAAAAAACAAGAAGCCTTTCCATTCTTCCAGGCAAGGCCTCGTCTCACTGATTTTTCTATCTTAAAATCAAATTTCAGGAGCTAATCAACGCATCTTGCACCTATAGTGTTTCTGTTAGTACCGTAACATCTAAGCACTTAACTATATATAGATTTGGTGTGTGGTAAGATGATAATATCAAGCTGGAGTTACCCCTTTGTCTCCACCCATTTGGATCAGCTGCACTGGAGACTTTAGTAGCTTCTTCAGTGTGTCCACTATGCCACCAAAGGCTGGCCTCTGAGCCGGCTCATCTGCCCAGCAAGCTTCCATCAGAGTTACCAAAACCGGAGATGTATTGGGAGGGATTATAAGCCGCCTGTTCTGGAACGCAACCGCCCCAACCACCTGATCACCAAACGAAGACTCAAAACATATCCTTTATCTAAATCTCTTCAAAAACTAATGATATCTAAATGTGAACAAAATTTATAGTGTTGGTTACCTGAGCAGGACTGAGTCCATTCCAAGGCTGTTGCAAAGTAATCAACTCCCATAAGACTACTCCGAAGCTGTAAACGTCTGATTTCTCGTTTGTCGGCTCTCCTCTAAGAAACTCTGGAGCCATCCACTCAGGCTGTTAAAACAGACCAAAGAGAGAGAGAGAAGTTTCACATGTCAGAACATTTTTTTCTTCTACCTGCAACATATTTGCAGTAATTAAATATTTAAGAGAGCTTACTGTTCCTGCAACAGATTTTGATGGTATGAAAGTGTTTGCCTTGAATCTGGACAGTCCAAAATCGCAAACCTGAGACAGGGACAAGGTCGAGTTTAATATGTTACAGAAACAAACGTCTGGAGGCTTCATATCAATAAAGTTTTTACTATGTTTTAAGATCATTTACCTTCACTGTCCAGTTCTTATCAACTAGTAGATTTGGAGATTTCAGGTCCCAATGTACTACAGGAGGATTAAGACAGTGTAGGTAGTTGAGCCCCTTGGCCTGTTCCAATCAAACACACATATGTTACTTCATGTTTAACTCAGAAAGACATATTAAGTAATTGAAAGACCACAAACCACATCCAATGCCATACGTAGCCTCCTCCTATGATCTAGCAACTCTCCAGAAGCTGGCCTATGAATGAGACGAAATAAACTGCCCCTGTCTCAAGTAGTAAGAGAGAAACATAAGCGACTCTGGTAATGCAACTAGGCAACTTTGGTCCGAACAAGACAAAAACATTATGCGCATGGGTTTTACCTTGGCAAATATTCTGTTATTATTGATAAGCGAGGTCGCTCTGTCACAGCACCCATGAAGAGAACAACATTTGGGTGACGCACACGTTTCATTATTGCAACCTTCAATTGAAAGAGATCAGAGAACTGAGAGTTTCAGAGAGGTTTCAAAGTTATCACATGAGACTTAGCCATTCAAAAGAGATGCGTCCGCTTGCTTACATACCTCCCTGAGAAATTCTCTGAATTGGTCGTCATGGAAATCTTGAATAGACAAAATCTTGACAGCAACATCCTTCACCATAGAGAAAAAAAATCCCTATTTAGCATACTTGTGCTGAAAAATCTATTAGAAAGGAAGTGAGAGTGAACTTTTTATAACTGAAACCTACTGATCCATGCCACTCAGCACGATGAACAGTTCCAAATGATCCTGAAAAATACGCAAGGAAGATTTTGTTATTATGGTGCTACATCAGAGTAAAAAAAAAACTCATGGAAGATAAAAGACGTACCAGCACCAACACGCTCCTTGATATGCAATTCATCCCATGAGACCTCCAGCCAATCTGACGCCAAAGAAGGCTCAATAGTCAAGTATGGTGAGATGGCGTCAACAGGTGACCTCACTTTTTTATCTTTCCGAGTCTCAGCTTCAGCTATCTCTGGTTCAGATGAAACATCTGCCTTTGGATTCTTGATAACACCGTTTTCAACTGGATCTTCTAATCTAATGGTCTCCTCTTTGCAACAAGTTTCTTGTGAGGCATCACTAAGTTTTGGTATCTCAAGTGGTAGAGCACTAAGGATAGATTCGGTTGAAACCATTGAAGATGCTTTTGAGAAGCAAGTTTGATCAGCATGAGCACAACATACCGTCGCTGCAATATCAGGCAACTCAATTTCTCTGTGTACATGGCCTTGACTCCCTACAAAAACTCAATTAGGAGAATGTTCTTACAAACTTGTCTCAACTATGGACAGACAATTTGTATAAGAACTGTATTACATATTTTGCTAATACTGATCAGCTTACCTGAACGTTGAATGTTTTCAGAAAGAGCGCATGATGAAGCCTTTGACTCAGTTTTACAAGGAGATTCGCTACGCACGCAAGGCCTGCAAAAATCTTTAAGATGATGACTCATCCGAAGAGGTGAAGGAATCTGACACTGTGTTCCACCGTTGATAGACGAATCCGGATCATGCACATTTCCTGGTTCCCCGATCAGGTCAACAACATATTCCCTGTTGATCGAGAAAGCAACTACATTCAGAATTTGAAACATAAGCTCAAAACAACTAAAAATTGCAGTACTAAAAACTCCAAAGCTATAAACTATTAGTAAGCACAGATTCAAGGACATACACAAGAAGACCCCTGGAGAGTAGAGACCCATCTGCTAGTCAAACATAAAGAGTTTATAAGTGTTTTAAGTAAAAGCATGTAAAAAACTTCCTAACATACCATAACTGAAAGTGCACAAATATTTTGCTAACGATCTACTTATTTAAAACTAAAACCACTGAGCAAGCAATTGGGGTGGCTTAAGAGATTTTAACACAATCAAACCTTGAAAGCTTCCGGTCATCGTCGATCTTGACAAGGCAAGAAGACTGGTGGCTCTCTTTACAGTACCTGCAACCTCTAGCTATCCGACATGGTAAACCTATGTAATCAGCCAATTTCTGTACATATAATATGAGAAATCAAGTGAGCCTCCAATACAAATAGACAAACATTTGTAGCCTAATCCAGTCTAGCTTTCATGGCTCACCTTAAACAAGATGGCACGGTGCCGGCAAAGCCCCATGGTTAGACTACCTATAGGAAGAATGATACATTTCCGAAACTCCTTGACTCTATTGCTAACCAGCTTCCATCGTTTCTGGAGATCACCTTGCTCCATCTGAAAATTCCCCCTAAAAGCTCCATAACCTCAGCACACACACACAACTATGAAGTTAAGAAAATAATTAAAAGAGAAGAGAAAGTGTACCCCATATAGACAGCAACAAGTCTGCCAAGCTTCTCGACAAGCACCAACATGTTGTCTGAAGCACAATACAGCTCATGTGCCTTGTCCTCAAGTTCTTTAAGACGTGAGTCCTCACGTGTGTCTATCAACACCACTTCCATTGATGTATCACTCGGCTCAGTCTCCTTCAGTAACACAAGAGACGGAAGTCGTTTTCCTTCCTCCGAGTTGTTACACATCAACCAGAGATACGGATCCATCCCTAATATGCTGTAAAACCCATCTGAGATCTTGTCACCGTACGATAAACAACCACTTACCTGATAACAAAACAAAAATCACAATTCTTGACCTAATTGTCACTCATAGATTTAGTCATTTAGATCAAAATTTTAAGACTTCATACCCAGAAACGGTAAGAGACAGTGTCTGTGCTCTGTGTAGGAACAGACTCACCGCCAAGATTTGCTTGAGAGCTTAGCCTCCTCGCAAGCGTGACTTGCAAGTAATAGCCTTCTCTTGACTTCTGCGCCAAGCTTTCCTCTTTGTTTTCCTCCCTAACCTTAATCTCTTGTTCCTCCTTGGTCGTCACGGTGACACGTGTGGTGGTCGAGGTTTCCCTCACGTCAGTCGGGCTCGAGAAGGTCGAGAAATTCCCGTCCACCGTCGTCCCGGAGAAGAAGCTTCCAGCGAAGCTGCTCTCACTCGACATTCGAGGAAGCGACACCTCCCTGTCGAAGCTCCGGTCAATGTTACGCTCGTTCATGTTGATCGCTCGAGCAGAAGAAGACGACGACGCCGCGACAATGGAATCCGGCGAAGAACCAGCACGATGATGAAGCGGAGACTTATTATTATCAGCCGGCGACGAGGAAAGCAGAAACTCCCTCTCCTCGTCGGCGTCGCTGGACATAGAGAGGCGCGTGGGCCTCACGCGTCCGGTGTTAGACGACGACGACCGAGAGAGATTGGCTTTCTTCTCCGCGAGCCACTCGTAGAAAGCAGCTAGCTGCTGCTGCTGCTTCTTCTCCGACTTACGACCATCGTCGACGCCTGATGAGAGACCGCTTAAGAGATCTGAAACGGCGGAGCTCTTTGAGAGCATAGAATTGGAAGAGGAGAAGACAGTCGTCTCCTTCTCCTTGTTCTGATCTTCTCCACCATTGGATTTAAATCCGAAACTCTCCCCAAAGCTTGACGACGATTTCTTCTCGTGATCGTTTTTATGCGAAAACGATTCAAATCCACGATCGGGGAATTGCCGCGGGAAGAAGTAAGTTGTCCGGTGAGGCATTTTGATAGAAAATCAACTTTCAGAAAAAAAATTCAGATCGATCGAACAGGAAATGATACGTTTAGCCAAATCCCGTCATTGAATCCAGAACAAAAACGAAAACAGATGATCAAGAAGAGAGAAGAGAAGTTGAATTCGTCGTAGCTAGTGACTGGAGATGTATATATTATAGTTTGCTTGCGCTGTTCTCTTCTTCTTTCGATTAGATTGGAGTAGTCAATCGTCAACCACCGGGAAAAAGCCAGAAGAAACGAGCGGAGAATTATCTAAACGAATCACCGGAGAGCAAAAACTACAACACTTTGTGTGGATAAGAGAGAAGGTTTTGGACTTTGGTGGATCAACAATAAGCGTCAAAGAAGTTGAGATTGCACGAGGAAAGGAAGGAAGAAGCAAAGAAAAACAGCAAATCGGGAATAAAATATTTGAATATTTTTTTTTTATTATAGAAAAGTATAAACAGCCAATTAAAAACTCTGAAAAGCATTGAAGATGGAGGGGACGAAAAGGGAAGAAGGAGGGAGAAACTTTATGTAACGAGCTTACACGTATACTCTCCATACAATAAAATCATGACACGTGGACTATAATCCTACTCATGCATTGCCTGTTCTCATGAGCGCAGTTTTACTTCAAAAGGTTATGATGACTTTCTTTTTTTGTCATAGGTAGGGGATGACTCATCATGAGAGGAATCATTTCTTTTCTTGAGAGGAATCATTTTCTTTTTATATTTTGAAAAATAGACCAAACCGAAATACATCTGGTTTAATTTTCTGTGAAAAAACTAATCAAGAAAATCAACTATATCAAATCAAAACAAAACCATATGGATGATATTAGTTTTGTAACGTAAGAGACGTGTGATCTCATTCGCTCTTTCTCCATAAAATCTTCTTCGTCTGTATGTGAGAGTGAGTGCTTTTGAATTCTCTTTTATCTGAATCTTATGTAAAATAAAGCTTCAAATATTTTTAACACAAAAATGTACTCCGTTTTATTCTACGTTTAACATATTGCATAACATACACAATTTAATAATCATATTAATTACTGAAACGAAACTTTAAGTTGAAAAACGACACCATCCACAAAATTTAATCCTACAATAATAAACAGGTCAGTGCTGATATCACAACTCACAAGAGTGTTTATCTGTTTTGCTACCTTTTAGCCGAAGGTTGTTTGGTGAAGCCTTCAGATTCAACTCGTGACTCATACACTAATTTACATTGAACAAATTATATAGACCATTTCTTTATTAGGGGATAATTCATTGCATGGACCTCTTCTACACTGAATCAGATATACCATTAATTTATGGGTCGTATTAGATACTTTTTAATTTTTTGAACAAACTAAAGGCAACTAGTCGTCACGAGGATCGACTCACTTTAAGGGACACCTTCTCGAATAATCTTGTCATAAATTCGATCCATAAACTATTGAACTAAACATTAGTATTATAAACATTTTGTTTCGAAAAAAAAACATTGTCATACACTCATAATTAATTAACTAACATCAAACGGGTTGGACGGTTCTCTTTCTTCGATACAGTTGTGTTCTATATAGTAATGGGAAAATTATATTTGTTATGCCCATATTATTGTGGTAGTAGATAATCTAATTTTAATTAGTGGTCCCGAGCAAGGTTTTGTAAATCACCTGGTTTTGGTATATAATGCATGCATATGCACACATCTTCATCTTCTATCAAGTATTAAATATTCTTATATATAAACTAATTGAATTCAGATGGAAGAAGATGCACAATGCACTGCTCATCTTCTCGATCGCCTAGGGTCTTTTAAATTCGTAAACTTTTGAAAAGCACGTTATAAAAAATGGTATCTTTGAAAACAATCTCTTAGTGGTACTTCTGAAATAAATAAAAAATCCCAAAACAGTAGATTTTGGAAATTTTCCTATCAAAGTTTGTATATGGAGAATCTGTTTATTCGCAACATTTCTACAGCTTCAACGTTGTCCCCAAAAAGGAGTTCACTTTATAGGATTTCGATTAGCAATTGATATTTGGGAAACGTGAGTCATGGTCACACGACAATAACAACAGAAGCTTAATTTTTTTGAATAGATTAACATTGACTTATGAGGCAGTTATGAGCAAACTCTGAAGACTGAAACCATAGACATCTGAATATGATATTTGATATGAGGTTCGGTTATGGTTTCTATAATACATGTGATGGTGAGAAGATAAATTCATAGAGAGAAGACCAACTGATTCTACAAGGATCTCTACCTTCTGATTCTTATCACAGTACTTAGTGATTACCTAACAGATTAGATTCATCCCCATTAGCAAGAGAAACAAAGGCATCGTGCTCTTCAACAGTTGCAGGTCCAGAGTTCGAGTTGTTTGCATCGGCATCACTCCCATCCTCGCCCTACATTAGACCGATGATTCAAGCTCTGCCTTCAATGTGCAAACCAACCAGAAGCACAGGGAGAAGAATTAAATGAGCTTACCGGTGTTATTGCAGACATCTGTATATCTTCTGTTTTCTTGAAGAGATCCCTCAATGTACCCTACAAAGAATCGAACAATTCAAAACGTCAAACACATTCACTATGCCAGTACTTTATGACCTGATCATGGTGAAAATGGAATGAGTAGGTGTAGGTGATGCATTTATATCACTTTGTGGAGATTCATACGCACCCTGTTAACCCAAAAAAGTCCACAGGCATTGCAGAGAGTCCTGGGGCCTGTAGGGCCACGTCGCATCATTGGTGTACATTTGGAACTAATGCCGCAATGAGTACACCTACGCGTAAGAATCACATACACGTATAAGGTAAGAGCAAGAACTTTTGTACACATTAGTGGAGAACAGGAAACGCAGAAGCAGTTAAGTGGCAGAGGCAAAACGCACGATATTTCTGGATGGCCATCATCTTGCGCAGAATCTTGATCTGTGCCAGAGTTATCACCCCCATCGGCCATCTTTGCTGAGGTGAATTGACCTTTATTACGTGCCATTCTGGTAAATACTAAAAAAGGTCAGACTTTTAGAAGAGGTTGACAAAGATGAAATAGACATGTCGATTATTCCCAGTAAAAGCTAATTACTGCACTAATCACAACTCCTATGCTAACCAATGTAGGAATGTAATAGCCTTGAGCATAAACTGATAAAACTCAATAGTGAATTCGCAGATGTAGCACCTCAATCTAGAATGACAAAAACTAAATAAACGAATAAATCCCCTGACCTTAACGCCACTTCCTGGCGCACACCATATCTGACTTTCTTCTCAAAACATCTAGCATTCCTCTTCTTCCTGAACCTATCCAAGGACTGCGCCCGTTGCGGATGGCTACATCGGTTCGGGTATTCTACAACAGGCTAAGAAGAACACCAAAATGACACATGTGGAACGAATCGAAACAAACAAAAAATACACATAGAGGAAGTAACCACTGTGCAGAATTATGAACACAAAACAACAAAGTTACCATATGATTCTGCTGAGCTAGTTCCATCACCTGCGGCCCAGGAGAGAGCTCCGTAGAACCACCCAGTAGCGACAACACAGCATCAACCTACGAAAATCAATTTTCCGTAAGACTAGCTATGGATCACAGAAGTGCTCAGTATGATTATGCAATTTCTACACTTGCTTTAAACAAAGAGATGTTGAATTTCAGTGGCATCCTCAGAAGTAACAAAAGGGGCAAAGTTCGAATACCTTATCAGGGCCAACAGCATCGAAAACGTAAACCTGTCCACGGAACGAGATCGTGAGCTGATTCGCGCCTCCCGGAGTCCGGGAGCCTGGTAATTCGGAGCCGTCGGATGGGTGACCCACCAAATGAGAACCATCGGGAAGCAAATCGGAGGCAGCATAGATGGAGTCAGGATGATGAGGGATTTCGTCCATTTCGTCGTAAGGAATGTGACCGGACGGTGCGGAGGCGGAGACATGGTCTTCAGCAGCAGGAGCTGAGGCGGTACCGATCTGATTAGGGATAATCCCCGGCTGGGAATGGTGGCCAAACATCGGAAACTGCCAAAGAGGACAGCTTTCACATTGATTGAAGGATACAAAAGCAAGAAAATGGAGAATAAATCTAACCCTAAGTGCAAGAAGAAAGAGTTGACACGGAGAAGTGCTATACAGAGAGGGGAGATGGAGATGGTCGTCGGCGCGTGTGGAGGAGGGAGATTGGCCGTCGTGGAATTCACCGATGGTAAAACGGTGAGTTTTATGTGTAACTCCTAAATCGCAGCAATTCCGAGACGACGACGACCCGACGACTTCCCACTCCACTGGATTTAGTTACTGATTACATTTTGGGCCGTTCGATTATCTTTATACTCCAAAAGCCCCATTTCGGCTCACTGTTTTTTTTCTTTTTCTTTTTCTTTCTAATTCGGATTTTTTTTTTTTACCTTAATGTGGTTCAATTTTCTTATCAAAAGAAGAAAATGTATGACTAGTCGCATCAACAAAAACATTAATGCATGGTAAATAATATACATGAAAAAGGTAAAATTTGATGCAAAATATATCTTGTTATGGCAAGAGAATCCGAACATATACAACAATGGATTGAGAGAGAGTGAGAGTGTGTGAGTGTTAGGAGGTCTTGGTGTCTTGCTTAGTTGGAGTGGTGGAAATGTTGTAGAGAAGAAGACCTATAACCAGAACTACACTCCCCATCATGAAATTGGAGCTCAAGCTTGTACCTCCAGGTAGATACGGCAAGGGTTTTGACATTATGTACACCGATAATGGCACTGCAACACCAAAAGTATCTCATAAACTCATTGTGTGTTTTAAGATATTTGGTGACACTGAAAAGAGACTTTCCATGAAGAGACAGAATAATGGACCTGAGAGCATCACAGCGAGAGAGGAAACGATTGCTGAAGATATTTTAACCAGATGGAGCAACGAGATGTTGAAAGCGAGATTGGTGGCTATATAGAGCAGTGGGAGTATAGGAGCACCATCGCAGCCTGAAATGGTCAATTGATCACAAACAGATTATGCAGTGAAATAAAAACACAAGCTTGGAGGTGGAAAGAAGAGTCTCTAACCAGAAATCTTAGCTCCAATGTTGAAGAAGCAGCCGGCGCCATCTTTTAGATACGAAGGAAGGCTGGCAAATGGAATCCCTTTCAAGTTTGAGAGAAAAGGCAACAGCAGAAACACAAAAAGAGCCTGCGCAAGCACAGCTTCAGTGATCCATAACATTAAACCAAACAAAAAAAAATGTCCTCAGAAGAGAGAAGATATCTTTAGCTGCCATATCGTAGTAGATACCTGAAATCCAGATCCAAATGAATTCACCACAAATATATCCAGTGACTTTCCCTGCATTGTTGAGTTATGCTTAAGAGTTCAACAAAGTTAAGAAGGAAACGCAATTCCATGTTGATTTGATGCAGGGGATACTCATTCAGAAGGACAATGAATATGAATATGTGCCAGGTACCTCAAGACGCTTTGCAGCATCATTGAAAACAAATTCCTGCTAACAAACAAAACGCTTAACAACTTTGGTGCTGACGGGACTACAATAGAAAAAAAAAGAAAAGAAAATTTCACAACTCGCAATAGAGAGCGGCCTTTACCTTTATGATAGACGCACCAGCTTGAAAAGCAGCAGATGCTACCATTACAGCAGGCCATAGCAAACCGATTCCGGATAGCGTATGATCTGCACCAGATCCACTGTAGATGAGTTACAGTCAGCATTTTGAGAAATTGAAAGTAACACTTATCAGATCCCACACAGGCTTCTCTAGAATCAGGGCCTTCTAATTGCTATGTGGATGATGAATACTAAAAGTACAACGGCCCTTCATCTAACATAGTGAATTTGATAGAGGTGATTCTGGTTCATGACATTTTTAGAAGATAAAAGTAAAACTTTAGAAGAACAGTGAATAAGGGTACCTTGAAACAGCCACCACAACGCCCACAACAACAAGCAAGCAACCGGAAATTTGGTTAAGCAAGAACCTCCTGCCCAAAATAAGAATAGCAAAAAGCAGCTGCCACACCAAAAACGTCTGCAGAGCATTGTGGGGTTACTCAAGATTGTAAGCAGACAATTGGGTTCAAGTACTCAACACCACCCCAGTGAGAAGTAGAACTAAACCAAAATACCTGATTCAAAAGCGGAATAACTGGTCCAGGAAGCATGGCTGCAACAGAGAGTCCAATCACTTGATATGTAACCTTACGAATATGTTAAAGTTTCACATCATGTCGAGCACTAAGACTATAAAAGGGATATATACCAGCTGCAGCCATGCCAGTGGCAACTCCAAGAGCTTCGAGGAAACCGATGATAGCGAATCTCCATTTGGGAACACTCAACATTTCACGGGTCACAATGCCTAGACGGGACCTCATGTACAGAATGGTGAAGTAAATCAAGACGTAGCTGCCAAAAATCGTTTAATGAGTATCGAAATAAAGTTCATTCACTTCCAATCGTTTGTCAACTCAAAACCAAATTTGTTAAAGTTTACCCGAAAGTATTGAGCTGAGCTAAGAAGAAAGGGTACTGCTTCATGGGAACCAAAGCGAGTTTGTAGAGCACGCGATTAGCTACAGCTAAGGCTACGATGACGACGGAGTTGGCCACAATAAGTTTCCGATTAGAAGGAGCTGAAGAACGCTCCGTCAAAGCAGAGGCGGAAAATACACGTCTCATCGGAGAAGTGATTTTCCGAGTAACCGGGAAGCGGAATCTCAAATCGGATTGTCTCCCGCATATGGTCGTAGTCACCGATCGGTAGGACAACAGCCGTGCGCTACTGCAACGGAGCTGGTAAATCGCCGGCGAACGGGATTGCTTAGGGAGAGCGTAGGATGATGATGTGGGAGCATGAAGGCATCTGATTCGTGTAGCCATGAGAAGAGTATCCATTAGCGGGACTTTTCTCGGCTACTGAATGATTTACATTTTTTCAAGCGGATGAGTTTATCAGTCAGTGCCTATACGCAGCGTTTCATCTCGAGATGGGATTACACGAAACGCAGCGTTTTATGTTTGAAATGGTAGAAATCTCATACAAATCAATAACAATATTTCTACCATTTCTATGAGATTTGTAATCTCTGTTACTCTGTAATAGCAACATATACCTTGTAATTATAAGATTTATTCGAAAGCTAGGTAATGGTAGAAATAGATAGAGTGAAAATGGGGGAAAGAAGAGCTTAGAGCTGGGGTCTAGCTTGGACAACGTAGATATGGCCACCTTTGGCAACACCTTCGATGTCCTGAGGACAACCATAGAGTGTCTCAATCACATTTCCAGCTTCTGCAATCGCTGAGAAGAGACGTACTTGAAAGGCTTTGTCCACTACTAACTGCTCCCTTGAGTAATCCACCACTACTTCCTCTGCTTCATCCATTATCACACTGCACTTAACATAACCATTTCAAGACTTTGTAAGTGAAAAACCATTTCTCAAAGGAAAGACAAAGAAACAGAGAAACACAAAAAACGGACCTGTCGTAAAGTCCAGCGCCTGCGTAGCCCTCAAGGTCCTCGTTGTTCGAATCTGATCGGAATATGATTGACGGTTTAGAATACAGTCCTATCCTCTTACTTGGATAACTGATCACCTGTACAACCAAAAATTCAAACTCACTCTGTTTAACCAAAGTCTATAAATCTGTAACTGAAGTTACTTAAGAGTTAAAATGATCACAATCTGTTTTGTTTCTTACGGTTGGAGTTTTGAGGTTCGTTTTCTTGGTGATGAAGCTCATTGCTCGTCCAGGATATGCTCCAACCAAAGTCTCTCCCAAACCTTTCACAATCTGAGAGACACAACGCAAGTTCTTGATAATTGGATTTTTATACTTAAAGCACATAAACAAGAAGCAAGGTTTTTTATTTCACCTCAGTGTATATTTCTGAAGGGTCACCAGAGACAGGATTTTTTGTGTGAATGACGAAAGCATAATCGGCACATATGACTTCTTGAACCAGAACCGCCATGCATACGGCATCATGGTCAACTTTAGCTTTTCTGCAACTCACATAAGCTCTCTCGTTCCACTTTGAAGCCCACACCTATGTAGATTTGGAGATCAGGGAAGCACTTGATTCTTTTTATAAAACAAATACACAAAATGTTCCAAGAGAGTTAATACCTTTTTGATTGCCATCCACGATCGGTTCCAGCCTGATTCATCTCCATGAAACGACATTCTTTCACTTCTCAATTTGTGGATCAGCTCATTTCTCTACCAAAGAGTTCAAATACACCAAACATGTGATGCATTGAAAACATAAACAGAGTGAGGCTAAAAACAATTATATCCTCCGTTATTGTTACCAGAGCCGTTGGAGCGGTCATTTGTAAAACAGCTTCTTGAATCGCCTTAAGTTTTGTCATGTCTCCTCTGTTAAGAGAATCTTTGAGGGCAAATATCTTGCGTGCTACATCCTGAAAAACCAATGGATCCACCAAAAAAGATTTAAGAGAGTTCTTGAATGAATCTAAAACTCAAAAGAGGATTTGTATATCTTTGATCATAATGATATACATAGGTTGTTTGAATTACTTTCAGAGAGAAGAGAAAAAGATAAGGCAATATCATTTTAACTATACCTTATTGGAATCATCTGAGAGTGCAATCTCAAATGTTCCAAACGGAAGTGCGACTGAGGTAGGTATCTTGATCCATGATGGAACTCTTTCTCGTAGAAATTTGATGTTGCATGATTTTGAACCAACCTAAAGATCTCAGTGAAATGTTATTCTCAAAATGAAAACTTTTTATCTTCATGAAATCTGGTTTTTAGTACTACTAACCTTTTCATCAGTGAATTCTTTAGATGAAATCACATAGTTGCCGCAAAACTTCTTCCCCTTGGAGATCACTCCCCGTGGAACAGAAGAGATAAAAATATGACGAACAGAGACATCAGAGTTGTTGCCATCACTGCAAGTGGTTAAATTTCCGAATCAGAAAGTCAGACTAAACCACCAGTGACAACATAAAGAGTTCCATTACCTGATAACTAAACCATTAGATTTTGTATGAATAGATATTGTTCTCCCTTCCTTGGACTTCAGACTCCTGAGAACATTCTGATCGAAGCATGTAGCAAAGCATATCTGCATCAGACAAACTTAGGATGAGATCAGCAGACATTTGAGTACTCTAATAAAATGTAAAAAATCACAAGTTTATGATATATATTGAAGTAGAGAATACAACATGCCTTGCTGTTTCTTGCTCTAATGGAGACATGAGACAAGACATCAATCATACAAGGAGTCAGCACAGCAACAACACCATCAGGGATCTCCTCTTCTCCTGTGACTCTACTTGCAATGATTACTGTTGGCTTCGAGTAGACTTTATTCTGAACTGTGATTAACTCATTCACACAAACCACAAACCCATGTGCATCAGCCGAGCTAATAACCTGCCAACTGCTCAACCAGAACCGTTTTGGTTTAGGGCCAAAAGAAAACAATAATAGGTTCAGTGATCAAATTCATGGTAAAACGTAACTTACCAGCCTAAATTAGCTATTTTCCTGAGAAAAGGATCAAATCTGTTAACAAGAGTTGACAGAACAGCTCCTGGTCCTGCTCTTATAACCTCTTCAGTGAAAACATCAATCTGAAAAAGGTAACGATTACATAACATCACATGCAAATGCTTATTCTACTTTCAAACTTATTAATACATAAAGAAGAAGAAGAAGAAGAAGAAGAAGAAGAAGAAGAAGAAGCCTGAGTTTAGTTTCAAAATACCCCATGCTTGTCAACGCGTAACGATTGACCAAGATAGTTTGCACTAGGCTGTATTAATCTGAAATAGTGCTGACATCTATCAGCAAGTACTAGCTGTAAACGGTCAAGGACCGCTTTTGTTTGCAATGCCCACTGAACATCATGAGCTCTGTAAGTCTCGCTGACGCGGTACCAATCCTGAACATGAAAGAGAAGCATGGAGAATATTCATATAAGAATACTGATCAGAGTCAAGGCTTTGAAAGAGAAATGAAGCAACAGAGTATAAAATATTAGCATGCCTTTGTACAGAAGATAAGTTCTTCATTGTTAAATGTGGATAAGCAGAGATTCTCAAGCATCACGCAGATGACAAATATAATTTCCTGCTCCAAGGAGTGTAAAAGTAGATCAAAATCCATATCTCACTCTTCGTTGTAAAGACTATTAATACTTTCAAACTCAGACAGAGGAGAAAAAAACGATACCGGTGGGTTACTGAAGTTTAAAGAGAGGAGTCTCTTCTCTATTGCTGTTTTAAAAGACGACTCCAATGAAATGTCCAAAAAGAGTAGGTCTTTGGCTCTTGTACGAGGTGCTCGTAGTGCAGGGTGTAGCTCAATGCGAGCATCAACTAACTTCTTCAGAAATATACAACAAGAAGAAGAAAAAAAACAAGCATAAGGATACATGGTCCAACACTAAGCTAATATATAGAAAGAAGATGTTGCTATTAGAACCTCTATTAAGTGCTCAGCATTCTCTTCGCGAACAAGCCTCTTAACTAAATTGAGTAGATCCTACCATACAATAGAAATGGCCGATCTGTTAGGCATTTTGATTTCCTTATAATTTATATCACAGTGAAAAATGTCTATATTTAAAAGGTAGTATGAAGAAAGCGTGCCTGCAATTTTGGTGATAAACCATTTGCAGCAAAGACATGTTGACCCTGAACAAGAAAATGTAAGAATGAGGTATTAATTTATAAAAGCTATGGTTATTAATAATACATGTCCAAAAGAAAGAAAGTGAAGGTTTTAAACATGAATCAATTATACCTTAGATGGAGAAAGGAACGTATCAATAGCAGACTCAAGGTCTGCACCTGAATGAACAGCCTACAAAAGGCAGGTACAAACAGTTTCTTTCTTTAGTTAGAAACTCACTAAACAGATTCTGTCAATAGATGTGATTTTTATAGATACCTTTAATGTTTTCAAGTACATGGTAAGGTCACGGATGAGTCCTTCTTTAGCATCACTGCTGAAACGAGGCTCTGATACAATGGGCCGGTCATAACTCTTAAGCCTTTCTTTTGTGAGACCATTGGCCTTTAGTGTTTGCCAGTAAGCATCGATCCTAAAGTCAGATCTCACATAGTTTAAGAGAGCCTATGGCAGAAGAATAAGACTCTCATCAGAGATTCTGCAGGTATATAAATAATCTTGGGAAAGAAAATAGCTGATGTTTACAACAGCCAAAACTAAACTTGTCAGTTTCTTTTTTAAATAGAAGCTAATCGAAGTATCATTAGTCATTTATGTACCTCGCAAATGATCACATCATCTGCGCTGCTGTTGTTGTGCAACTTTTGGTGCCACTCTTCCATCATGCCGGATTTGCAGTGGTTATTTCTCTGACAAAACATAATAAAGACAAGAAAAACGTTAAAACAACAACATTTACAAGACTAGGAAAAGTTTTAGCACCATATACCTGAACAACAAGGATCTCGTCACGGATTCTCTGACCAACATCACCTTGACCTCCACGTCCCACAAGTGCCATAATCAGTCTCACAATTTCTCTCTTATATGGTTGCTGCACATATATTTTCTCCATCAAATTGGTGAATCTTTCTAGCGCTTCACTAATTTCCCTGCCAAAAAAATGTTCATGAAGGCATAAAAGGTCTGATCAAAAGAAGAAAAAGATACAAGAATCAGTTACAGTAGCCAAAGTACCTAGGTTTGACGTTATAGTTCTTGTTCCAGGTGAGATGTCTAGTGGCCATGAATTTCATCCACACCATTATACCAATGCATCCACCTTCTCCTTCATCCTTACAACGCTCCGTCAACTCTGTTGCTATGTTGAATCTGTGCATCAATGATCTCTCAGCCTCTTTCTCTCTCTCAGATATTTCATCAAGCAACCATTTGAGGATATACTTTCCATCCACGTCACTCTGAGGAGGATAAACATGTTAAGAAGTGAAATCTAATGATAAAAGAGCATCTCAAAAATTATCATTCTATTGATGTTCAGATGGCTACAACACTGAACTCACTTTAACACTGATAGTACTGTCTGATGATTTCAGGTTAACAGCGAAGTTGGCTCCATTATTGTTAATCCAGTAGCCTCCAGACCATATCACAAATTGGATACCAATAAAACCGCTTCGTTTGAAATTTATATCAACAATCTTTTCCAATGCGAGAAAAGATGAAATGTGTTAGTAGATAGAAGTAAATTAAAACAAAACAGGGCAATCTATGTAAGATATTTACTGCAAGCTTCACCTGATAAGAGTGTTCTCTACTCGACATATCGGTAAAATGTGTCTGACATGCTCCGTGAACAAGTTTTGACTTCTCAGGCAACACATCAAGTGGTGGAGTCTATTTGCAGTTATAAATATCAGTCTCTAATTGATTATGAAAAGGCCTAATCTAAATAGAAGCAAGAGCATCTTACCAACCACTCTCCTGCAGAAGACTTTGCAACTCCCCAGTGAAGAAATGTTGGACCTGCCATGTTTGTGGCAACCAATAAGCGACAATCTCCCTTTACATTTTTCTGGAGGACCTAATCATTAACCAAACACACATACCCATAAAGTTACTGAAAAAAACTAGCAATATTGAAAATGATTGTATGAACTAATTGTATTGCAAACCAAAATTTCGTAGTTTCTGATATGAAAGCTTTTCTGCGAAACCACATTCTCTTGGCCTACATATCTCTTCAAGAGATCTGCAAGAGCTGAGCTTTTCACACTTCCATTATTGGTGATTGGTTCCGAATATTTCTGTAACCATTTCTGAACATCATGCCTCCGGCGATATGATGGAGGATGCAAGTTCATAGTTTGATGTTGCTGTAGAGTTACTTCTTTCTCAACTGGTACTGTAGAGTTAGCCTGAAGGTCTTCTAAAGACATTCCTCTAGCCAGCTCAGCTTGGAGCTCTCTTACTGCAATGTCATAGTCTATCTGAAATGAACACATTCAAGAAAAGAAAGACAAGCATCACATTTACTACAAGTCTACAACTGATCATAAAACACAGACATGAGTGACCAGTTTCACCTGTTGTTCACGTGCAGTGTTTTGTGGTCGGCCTTTCCTGTCCCAAATGTTATATGCTCTGCTTTCTATCAGATTCTTTGGTATCAGATGATAAGCATGCAGCTCGTTCCAAGGAATCTCAACACGGAAGTTTCCAGTATGCTGTTTCAACCTGAAATTTACCAATAAGCGTCAAAGTGGAGATCCTTCACAAGCATGAATCAGTTAAAAGGAAAGAAAGAAAATACGCACCATCTGTTACGGTTACCATCTTTCAGAACAAATTCAACTGCACGCACTCTTGGATCACGCAGCTCAAGGATCACTACATAATCATTCCCACTCTGCAAATGTAAAAGAAACACTTTGCAGAGAAACATTTCCGACTGTAATCTTTTAGATAAACAACAAGAAACGAAAAAAGGTTAAGCAGACCTTGACGAAAGGAGTTTGCAATGCACCTTGCTTCGAGGAATGTTCGGATGGGACATGCCAGTTGCTTCAGATAACAGAAGTTAAAAGTTAAAATATAGAGATCTTTAAAAGCAATATTTTTTATATGTTAAAAGATCATTTTACTCACTTGTTTCCTTGGTAAATACAACCCCAATGAAGAATCCATGTGCGGTTGCAGTTCTTGAGGTGAAACTCAGCTCTTACACTGCTCCCATTTGGCAACCCAGTGACAGTTATCTAAATCGATACAAAGATTTTAAATCCAAAATCTGAGATTGTGAATTCCAGAAGGACAGAGGAAAGAACAGACCTGAAGCTCCATCCCTTCGACTAACTGGAAACTAAGAGACTTAGAGGTTGCCATGGCAGCTATTCATAAAAAGAGGTAACAAGTGAATCAGGGAAAAACTTATTAATGATCTCAGATAGTTCCAAGAAATGAAAAGTTGAAGTTCGAATTGATCGACCATTGATCATTACTGCCATCTTGAAACAGGCATCAGAGAACAACAACACTAATTATAAGACATTCCTATTGACATGCCTGATTTATTCATTGCACATAAAAAAAAATACTTAAGCCATCTTTTTCCCAAGAATTTACCTTTCTTCACGAAGTTGAGCTGTTTTTATGCGTTTAAACGTAACAAATCTTTAGAAGCTATTCAAGAAACACACAATTAGTTTCCTGCATCAAAAGATCATTCTGCATACAAATATCAATTTCACAGGTACAACATAAGAGAGAATTTGAGAAAAGTAAAAGACTCGGCTCCTTACGACCACTTAAAAGGTGACAAAAATGCCGTGTGGCGTTAAAACAAAGGAGAGAACAAAAGAAGGGACATTAGCCGCTATGCTTCAAAGTTCCAGAATCAAAAAGGAACTCTCTCGCTGAAAGAAACTTGCAGAATCCTATTCTCTTCTGCTTTGGTAAAGAAAGACACTTGTAAAGACAAGAATAAACAGACATACGTATAAAAACTTGACACTCGCACCAATGAAAAGAGCCAAGAGAAAGAAAGAGTCTTGAGAGTGATAAATGGATGGATATATAGACACAAATCAGTTCCATTGAGATATATTGAAGAACTTTCTCATAGCAACAGAATAATCCCATATGTCTCAAGGGCCGAGAATTTACATAAAAGGCTAAATTGATGGCTGCAAATGGAGCTCAACATATAGCAAGTGCTGAGTTTTACAAAGTGAAAAAAGAGGAAAACTCAAAACCTATTACAAAGGGAGTGTCAAATTCATTGCTGAGAATTACGGTCTCTTCACTGTGTGAGCAGCTTAGAATCACATGCCACTATCTTCACCCGGCTCACATTCTCTTGACGATCGTCACTCTTGAACATTGCGTCCTGTAATATGAAGGTCCACACGTTGTCACAGAACCTGTAAGTGTGCAGGTGCCCCTGTACGAGAAACAATAAAAGAAGAAACAATATTAAATATCTGATCGTTTCATCTCCCACCACAAGTCAGATAAGATTAAAAAACGTCTTCCGAGCTTAATCCTAAGATCAATTTTAACAATAAAGTAGTCATTTATGGGTCAGCTTTAACCTGTTACTAATTTGTCACACTAAAGAAACTCTAAACTTCAGAGCATTCATGAGACTGTTGATATTCCTTGAGATAACAGATGTAAGCCAGACAACTGAATCCATGCAGCTTGATCTCAAGTTGATTATTTTAAGAAACTACTATTACTCAAGATAACAACTTGCCAGAGACACGAATGACTACGCTCTAATGCTAAAGAGGCTCAAAATTTTGTACTCTAAAACATCAGGTTCAAATTGCAAACGAAACCAAACAAACAAGAGAAAGATAGTTTAGAAATTAGAACTATCAATCGTCTCATAGGATATCTTTCTTCTACCCAATTCCGTACTAAGATTCAATATTTCACAATATGTTAAGATTGAAAGTAAATACTGAAGATCACCTTGATTGAAACCTTGGTCTTCACTTGGCTCTCGAGAGCTTCAGTCATGGACTATACCACAAACACATATTTCAGAGAGAAGAACAAACCACTATAATAAACCAGTCGAATACGAGTTAAAGGAAACCTTATCGAATTGAATCAGATTCGAGTAAAAGGCAACCTTGTCGAATTGAACAAGGACTTGGATGGCTAGCTCTGGGCTCAGCGTACCGCTCTGAACCATCTCGTCCAGAGTCTCCGTCAAACACATCCCGATCGTCGATCTCCTGTACAGCTCAAACGTCGCCATTATCTACTTCCCAACGATCTGTGGATACAAAATTCCGAGCAGCTCAAACAATCGTCGAATCGAAAATTCGCAACTATTCATTAACAAATCGAGGAATCTGAAAAGTCTCGACAAAATCAAAGACGTAGACGAATCTAAGAACTCAATCGGAGACGAGGATGGAAAATAGAAACGGATTACCGATCGCCGGCGACGAGAGAAGAGAGAGATTTGACGGTAAATGCAGAGGAGCTACCGTTGGTTCGATTGCGAAGGATTTTTGTCTCTTGAGCGGAGAAAAATTTTGGGGCTTTTATACCCTAGATTTTGCAGGCGACTGTATATATAGGCAGCGATAGATCAGGGGGTCGGTCTCAAATTACCATTTTACCCTTACGTTTCTACTAAAGTCAATTCTGAAACTGAAAGAAGGCCCAACACAAAAGGCCCATTAATGCTTTCTTTATCAGTAACCCGTTAAGATATTGAGAGTTTACTTTTGTTTTGGTCGTCGGCAGAAGAAGACATAAAAAGTTAATAACAAAAGCAATTTAGTGGAAGTTTGAATCTACACAAGGCTCTTCGAGGCGGATATAGTCATACATGAGACCATTAAAAGCTCCAGTGGTGGTGATGGCTTGTGTCAAGAACAGAGTGTTGTCTCCTTCGACAAGCTTCTCACTTGGTACGTCCACATTATAAAGCCTATAGGTTCCATGTATACCATGTCTTGCAATCGCATTGTCGTGTCCGATCACACCTGTTGTGAAATATGAGCTCTTTTCACTCTCGTCTTCATTCATCCTCACCTGTAACTCCGCTACGTTTGCCATTGCTAATGCGATCCGAAGTTTGTATGTGCTGCTTTGTTGCACCTTCTCGAGCTTGAATTTGATCTGCCATGTCGTCTTTTGATATGTGCCATCTTCCAGTTTCCTGTAATCAAACTAAAATATGTGAGTTTTTCCTCTTCTTGGAATATGTGAAATGGGTTTGAGTTATATATGTTACCTGGTAACGTGTGCAAAGAACCAATCTTTTTTGTAGTCACTGACGCCAATAGTGAACACCAAATCTTCTTTAGGGTATAGTTCTGTGTATCTTTCCCATAACCCGTATTGCCTAAACCTGAATAAATATAACAATACTTCAGTCTTTGTTGTTTATTAGCATTTGTTCCTAACTCGAATGATTGTAATATTTCTTGGTCATGGATTGGTTTACCTATCAGGATGACCAATATAAAGTTTGTTGATGTATTTAGGATTTGGATCCGGAACAAAGAACTCAGCTGCGGACCGGTCTGGAATACCTATTTCCCACACTGTAGGCCCATCTCTAGGCGGTTCATACACAATACTGCTAACGTCAATGTCGCAGCCTGGTTTTGGATGTAGAGTGTGGCTAATATTAAATCAATATGCACTTCTTGAAACAGAGTAATATATGTATGATCTTGATTATAATGTAAGTTTGAGGAATATTAACCTGCGGTAATGTTTATCAACTGTTCGTATTGATAGTCTCCAATCCATCCTGTGACATAAGCATTGAGATTATATTCACCTTTTCGGATATTGTTTATGGCGAAGTAACCATCTGCATCTGCTTCTGTCCAGAATTGATATCCCTATATATATACAAAGTAAAATTGATGCATGCATATTAGTTCATTGCTTAAATACATATTACTATTATTATGGTCCAAGAATGTAAATTTTCAAGCTCGCCTTAGATTCTAATTGCCAAGATCCAACTTCTCCTGGAGGAGCCAAGCCTATAAAAGCACCATTTGCCGGTAAAAGCTCATCACTAAGGATTCTGAAGGAATTAAAAAAAGCATAAGTGAGAAATTGATGATAAAATGAAGAAAAAAAACAGAGCAATGATGTTGTGGTTATGAAATGTGAATGCATACTTGTCTCGTACTAGTAATCTACCACTGATGGAACCGCGCTTATCGGACAATGCAAAGTCTTCTGAAGCAGGGAAATCATAAGGCCAGCTTTGGACTTCGATTAGCATCTAATTAAACATCATTTGCTTCAAGGTTACATTTATCTTTCAAGTTTAAGTATGCATGAAAGTAGAAGAAGGTTAGGCAGTGAATAAACCTGGTTTTTGGCGTCTTGCCATAGCGAAAGAGGATCAGAGGTTTGTTCAGGCAAACAATTGAGGTAAGTGAAAACAGGACCAAACACTTTCTTCCATGACTCCCCTGCTTTTACCTTCATCACCATGTCCTCACCCCCGTAGTGAGCACTTGTAAACATCTGTGTTTACACAATCATTGTATTTAGTAACAGATTGGTTGCAACATGTTTTTAAGAGGAAGAAAGAAAAAAGAACATACAGCGAGACTGATTGGACCAACATGAGAAGTAAGGTTCTGTTTGGACAAGCCACCTGATCTAAACTCATTGCTAGGAATGATTTGCCAGAAACCCATGTTCAGGTTATGCGAGATCCAACCGTGCACTTTAAGATCTTTGTTCTCGCATGAATACTCGTACTTGTCATCAACCTCTCCTTTAAATTCTTCTTCAACAGGATGAACAAGAAGCACAGCTTCAGGATAAGCCAAAGGTCTTCCTCTTCTACCCACTCTATCGTCTGGGAGAGGCATTTTCCTCTGCCTGTTATCAGCAACCGCCATATATTGAAACCTATAAAACATTTATTACCACGTTACAACTTTTAACTTCACTTATATTATCAGTTTCAAGGGAGAATTAAAATTCTTAAGCATTTTAGTTACTTACTTGTCTTTACGAAGCTTGTAGACAATCCTTGTCTGAGGCAAGTTAAAAGCTGGCCATTCCCCAAGATGCTCGAATATTGCGTATGAGTAGAATCCAGTTACATTTTTACGCATTATGAACCTGAATCGTCCAAACTCAAATCATTCTTCTGTCATACTCACACGTATATGTCCATGTGTCTATATATAAATATATGAGATACCTCTTGTCAACATTAATAGGAGCAATACTGTCTTGGAGAGAAGAATCCCATTTCCTTGCGAAAGAAACCTCTGCCAGTTCCTCATTTTCCACTACCACTTCAAAGCTTGTGCCTTTGATCCTGCCACAACCACGTTTATAGTTAGTTATATAAATAGTATATGATCAAGTCTCTATTATCTGATCGATCGATGCATGCTTAGTTACCGCTCTGTTTTTCCTGTGGTGCCAGGCGACCCATAATCGCTCCAAACAAGGTCCCAGTACCTGAGTTTAGTCACAACATACAATATGTTGTATGACTACAAGATTGATCCATGTGTGTATAATGTATCTATACAAACTTACGTACCCTCGATTAAAGTCTTCATTGTGACTTTCTAGTAGATTGTCGACGCCTTGGTAAGAGACTCCGGTAACAAAACCATCTGGTTTAGATATGGTCACTTGGACTATACCATTGTCAATCACAACCTGCATTTGCCATGTATGTATATGTGTGTGAGTAAAATATATGAAGTTGTGTAAGAGAGACAAAGAAAACTAACGCATTAAGGTTGTTATTACATGGCTTTCTTGGATACTCAACTGAACAGCAACTTGATCCGACATCATTTTCTCTCGCTCTCTTCCTTTCTTGTGTTTCTTACAACTACAAGTATGAGGTCGAAGCTTTTGTAGAAAAACAATTGTGGAGCGTGTGGATAAGATTGAGTAATGATCTTCAAGTTCCCTGAGTAATATTTGATTCTTCTTCAAGATTAGACAAGTGGTATCTTAAAGCTTCGAGCTACTTTTTATCTACTCTTTTGGTTAGATACTTTATAGCTTACATGCCATGTGTTGGTGGGTTCTCACGCAAGCAGTTACATTCTTATGTCTCCGTCCAAACTACGTATCCTCAATATTGGGTTTATGCTAAATATGGTCCCACTGAATGTCATATAAAAGAAAAATTATTATTAATTACGCTAACTACCATCACTTTACTTGTTTAATGCTAATGAAATCCACCCACAAGAATCACAAGATGTAGTTCTATTCATATTTACGAAAGTAGTACTTGGAGATAAAACTGGCTAAGAAGAATATATGTAGTCGTGTCATTACAAAAGCATCACCACCTCATTGATGGATATCGTTAGTAATGGAAGTTATATAAATTTACAAGTAATATCTTAATGCTTTGACGTTACGTCATGTAAACACAACCCAAACTTTTTGGTGTTTACTGTTGCAGCATAACAAATGGATGAATGAGAGAATCAGTGACAACAAGTCAAAAAGGAACACGTTTCGTTCACTTTGCTCTTTGCATCAATAAAGACACTTTGTTTATCTTAAGACGTTTAGTTTCCCAACCTGTTTCTGACTTGTTTAGTTCTTCTACTGCTACTTGTTGCTGCATCCATCATCATGCTGAATAATGGCATATGATGTACTCAACCTGAAAAAAGAAAAGCTCACAACTATACTTGGAAACATCATAGGTGTTGCATTAGCAGATCATTTTGCCATAATACTAGTTGAAAATCTAACAATACAACAAGTTCAAAAGATGGAAGTAGTAACCTTGTTAGGAAGTACAACGATGTTGGATGATTCTTTTCCATTAAGTCACCATTTCTCATCACTTTCATGAGAGTCACCTCGCAAATCTAGACCATCGATGAGAAGGGAATAACCGCAATACCTCCTCACTCCCCATTTTCTTTTTTATTAGGAAAACTATTACTGTAGATAGTATACTAGCTTAAGGTGCAAATTCTTAGCCATCATGGACACAGAAATCATTATGAACTAAATTATTATATTAGGAAGGAAGAAATAAAACTGCTCAGCCGAGAAGTGAGCACGGCTCTAATGGCTGGGACTAACATATAGAGTTTACATTTCTTAATGGACGACTAATTTCATAACGTTTTAGTAGCTGGGGAATCATGTGCAGCAAGAGGATATCTAGAGGTACACAAGAACTAGGTATTGTGGTTTTTATGTTTTATGTTTAAAAAAAAAAAACTATTTTCACAACTATGAGCTAACACAGTATAGTAGATAGAGAGAATTGGTGGATTATAGGTGCAAGCAAAATTTCCCTTCTCACAAATGGTCTAGACATGAGAGACAGCTCGAGGAAACCTGTGAGTCAACAATAGTAGTATCTCAGCCCGGCCGTCAAAATTGTATCATGATTAACTGTAGCATAGGCCACTGCAATAAAAAAGATATATGAACTGTCAGATTCAAAGTTATTACAAACAAGAAACAGCATACACTTACAAAATGTAAAAATGTTGAATCTGCTAGTTTATGCAACACTACCCTAATCAGTTTTAGTTTTTAAGAAAAAAACATTGACTTGCTTATATTCAATCAATAGAACTTTAAATTTCTAGTCAGTAAAACAAGTTCTCTTCACTTTCTCTTTTTTGGAGACATTGTGCCCAAAAAAAATACACCCAAACGTCTTAATGCATAGGAGTTTCAATTCTGTTAAAGCAAATGTTTTCTTAAGGAAGTCACATAGCATTTGTACATTTCTAGCGGCTGTGAACACATGAAACTATCCTATATTGGCATATTGCTGTCTAAAAGAAGCTGTATCACTCCCAAAATGTTTTCAACTCTCCACCTTGAGCTAATTATGGGGTTGATTTGGCCTATTATCGTATCATATAGTCCAAGTATTATTTTTAGATAAAGACAAAAGAAGGTGCAAGAAAATGATATCAAAACCCACTAGAGAGTCAATTCGCTTTCTTAAGATCCATTTCGTTGGTCTTTCATTTGCTTTTATTTTATGTTCATAACCAATAAAGCTGTTCATAAGAAAAAGGAACAAAGACTAACTAAGTAGCAATCAACAAATTAATGACAACTATCACAATTCTTTGTAGAATGATATGTATATGCATAATTATGTGATTATCACCTTAGAAAAAGAAAAGTCAGATATTTTATACACACAAAAAAAAGACAAAAGAAGTATGATCAATAGTGGGAAATCAATGAGAAACCAAACCTGAAAACAGGAGACAGGTCCACTTTAAGATTGAGAAAGCTCTCACTAATGACTAATTACCATACAATCTGCACATGCAAACCAAATTTAATACATTGCGATAAACAAAAAAGCATCCCATCATTGTTATTGGAACAGTAAAATTGGATCCGCAGGTGATAAATTCTCATATATAAACCTCATGCAGCTAATCTATCAAATGATGAACACCATTAATAACTCCGACTTCTCAAACTACCTTCTCACGGATTTGATAAAACAATTCAACAAAAAGTTGCATGCAAAATAAAATTGCAAGCTAAAAGCAACGAAATACACGGAATCAGACTCACCGGTGAAATAATGGAAGCTACGGAAGAGACGCGGCTGTTCTTGAAAATGGCGATTGCTCAGTCAAGAGATCCCACTGAAAAATCGCCGAAGAACAGTCGGAAGAAGAAGAAGAGGATGATGATTTGTAGGTGACCGAGAAGAAGAGGGAGGTTAGCTAGGGCAAGAGAGAGGGAATGAGAGCGGAGGGAGGAGAGCGCACGGAGAAAACTAAGGAAGGGGAGAGGGTTTTTATATAAGTAATGTAAGCTTAATTTAAAAACTTTGAGATATTGTGATTAGTGCGTTAATCAGATTTCATTAGATTATAATTTAGTTGAGACAATTCGATTTCTCGCATAAAGCTGCTGCTGAAGCGGCTCATGCTTCCTCTATAATCGCTCCATTTCTTTAGCTCCGATAGTGTACACTTGGTCAGTAGCCAGAATATCATATTGAGCACTTTTTTATGATTATTACCAATGGTATAGATATTTGTCCATTGTTTCAATATTTGTAGAGGTATACAATGGAACTCTGTGTATCTTTTTAAAAAATTATAGATAGTGAATTTAGTTATTTATTTTTACCATATCTAAATTCTGTTTTTTATAATAATTTAGATTATCTTAAACATATGAAATGACGGAGATTATCTCATGGATATTCAAATGAGCTGAAAGTGAAAATAAGAGTCCATACTAGTATCTTTTTCTAGTTATCATTTTCTTTTTCTCACCAAAATTTCACACTATGTTTACGTAGGGTGATTTACATGTTTCTACAAACAGTAAACTTAGTAGATAAACAGCATCCTTAACTAAAAATTTCAACAAAAATGTTAAGCTACAATTTTGGTAAAGATTCAAGTGATCAGAAATTTTTTTATATTATAGCATATTATAGACATCGGAAAAAATAAATAAACCATTAACACTTTTTATCTTTGTGGATGTCCTTTTTTCCAGTTTGCAAAAAAAGAAAAGAAATGAAAAGAAATTAGGGTATGTCGGCCAAGCCGGCAGGCTGATACTGAATTTTACTTATTTATAATGTGAACCTGAATTTTAAAATAGAGAAAAAGAAAAGAAGAGAAGAGAAGTATCGCGAAGGAAGAAGAAAAAGTGGAAAACGACACATGTCCAGCTACAAGTTGACCATTAGGACCAAGTACAGTTAAAGCTTTAACTAGTTGTCTCCTTGAATGAATACAAAATTGTCACGTTTCTTTTCTAGCTCTTTCCGGATCTGTCAGCCTCCTCCTTTTTTTTTTAATCCTTTTTCTCTTTATTTTCTGCTATCATAGTCTATTGTAGAATCCAAATAGTGTGCTGTGAAATCTGTAATTTAAAACGGACTTTATCTATAAATGTTAGAGTTAAGGAATTGTTAAAATTTAAATGGCAAAGAATTATCTAACTGAATTCGGTGTAATTTCAGTATCTCACAGTTTAGTTTACTGACTAAATAAGTAAAAGTATGTCGGGCCAGTTAATTAACCTTTTTAGCATATGTTTATTCTACTAAACTAATCCTGAGGCTGATATCGACTTGAAAGATTCACTCATTGTAAAGGTGTTCATTTTATCGATTCTTAAAAAGTAGCCACAAAATTTAGGAGCTTCTAGAAATATATTTTTAAAATTGCTATTTTATGCTTAACCAAATACTCCCTCCATTTTTTTTAAGATAAATTTTCTAGTTTTTTCACATAAATTAAGAAAAAGTTGATTTTCGATCATTAGTACATAGATTTCTGCAATAAAACAACTTTTTATAATTTTAAACCAATAAAAATCCAACAAATATAATCATTGTATCTTGAAAACTGAAAAAGTGCATCAAAAAGGTAAAAATTTTATCTTTGTGAAACAACATGGCTAAAAAATTCATTAAAAAAAAAACAGAGGGAGTAATATTTTTAATACACAAGGTGGTTTAATTGAATACTCCAGCCCCTAAAAACACATGCATGTGTTTTATTATTTGAGGGTAAAAGTAACTTACGCTTGAGAAAAAGGTTTTAGATTGATCCTGAATTATTTCGTTTGGCGAAATTTTGGAACTGTATCAGTCTTGTTTATCTAATATATACATCTTCTGTCCATTTGTATACTATCAACATTTGCTTAGTAACGAAGTAAGTTGTAACAGTGTGGTGTACATCAACCACAGTATGCTCTACTGGTCTATATGCACATGTGCTCTAATGGTTTTATACATATGGGACGTGTTGGTGGCCTCTTTGGCCACTGTTTAAACCAAATATTCATTAGTAAATAAATGAAGCAACTTGCTATATCAATTTGTAAAGAATCACCCACATATACAAGAGTGGAGTTAGTTGATGCCTTGATGGATTAGTATATCATTGTTAATAATTTATAAAATATTATAGTTTATTTAAAAAAATTAAAAGCAATATGGAACCTTCAAGAACCGAATCATAGAAAGATGTGTTGTAACTTGTACTAGTTTACGTAATGAAACAAAAGTTCAAACTGTTATACTGCCATCGAATTTCGTCACTATCAAGAGAAACAAAAGCAATGTATAGTATATAGATATATAGTACTAAGCATGAAGTACCAAGTTGCTACTTGGTTATATGTTTATGGTGTTTTTGGATCAACTTGTACTCGTCTTTTCCCAACCCCAAGTCATAGACTCATGAACAATTTTGGATTTGTGAAGTTGGAAGAGCCGTGACCACTTTAAGTTAATGGTCAATCCATATAATTATATACGAAGACGATGATATGCATATATGATAGTTAAATTCTATTATAATTCATTAATTTGACAAAACATATAAAGATGATAGTGTAGAGCTAGTTTTTGGTTATAACTTATAAGATATAACCTAGTCTGGGTCGGGTGACATACTAAGGATTTGACCACCATTAAGCCAATGAACTCAAGTCACTAAAATGCATGTTTTAAATCTAAAAATATGATAGATCTATATACATACCAGGGTTCGAAATGATAGCTGAGATTACAATATGTTTGGTTCGCATCTGACGAACACATGCAAGACTCGGTAAAATATATAGTGAAAGATTTGATTCCAGTGTCGAAAACATTATATGCTAAAGTCAGAGATTAATTATTACTATTCTCACACTAAGGAATAAGAAAATGTCAAACTCAATATGATTTTTAACTTTATATCATGGTTGACGAATAACATTATTCAGGCCTAATTAAGTGAACGATACTCATATTAATTAAGGAATAATGAAATGTCAAACCCAATATCATTTTTAATGATACTGAGCAGTGATCATGGTCGACGAATATTATTGTTCAAACCCGAATGAAAAATAGTTAAGGACAAATTCTGCGAGATACGTTGGATGGTTGAAAGACTCAGCTCGACCTGTTCAGAAAGATGACTAGAACATGACATGAGTTTCGGGAGTCTCTTTAAAGTTTATGTGTGTGATTGAAAAATCAAAGCTTCCTTGGTAGTGGCTGCGAGTGGAACAATATTCGTGTGGATTATGCGAGGTACCGGAAGTGAAAGGAGTGCACCAGATGCACCCGAAGGACGAGTTTAAGTACATTTTTGTGTACATGGATCCTCATTTCTTAGAGAATATGTTCGGCGCATTTTTGTACCTATATATCTCTGGAGAGATACATATCTTTTCATAAAGAATAACTTACTAGTTTACTGAATATTATCAGTGCTATACACTTGGTTCAACCTAATACATATATCGAAACCATAAAAAATGAAAAACGTATTTGGGAAATAGTAAAATTTAATGGATATGGAAATGGAAGATGGTAAGAATCAGCTTCATATCAACACAAGACTACAAAGATATTCTAAAACTGTAGCTGCCTCTAAAATGTATATTTGAACCAAGGCCTCGAGAGCCCAATAGTTTCGCATGGGCTTAGGGTTGGCCCTGCGTAGATGCTAACAATTTTGTGACATGTCAAGGCACTGAAGAAATCATCCATGATCAAAAATGTATTTGCATTTTGTGATGATTATTGTTAGGTCGCTAAGAAGATACATTTTTCTAAGAGCTGCATGAATTTGACGAGGGCAAATGATGAAAGAATCTTTACCAGACAAAAAAATGGTGCAAGGTCTTGGTTTACTAATGGATGTTTGCACAGATTTGCAGTATATAAGAAGCAGATCAAAGAAGCATACATTACCCAGGAGAAACTGTCGGCAGTTTTCTCTATATTTAACAATATAGTTTTTGGTATCACAAGAGTTTAGTACAATCTTCTATATATTCATAAAGTAAAACGAAATTAACAAGCCTGTACATAATCATTCGTCTAAAGCAGTTAAAGAACACAGAGAGCTCTGCTTGAATAACACATGGATTTCAACGTCTTTTACTCTTGGGTTTAGTGGCTCGATTTCTCACAGATGATCCATCTGGTGGCTTCCAGATGATATCATCAAGCTTACTACAAAATGTCTTGTAGAACTGCAAAACATAAAACTGGCTTTAATCTTCTGACATGAGTCACACACACAAAGGTCAACCTTATGATATACTTTTGCAACTAACCTTAAGGTATTCTTCTGCGTCTCCTGCTGCATTTTGAATGTCTACCATGAGAAATGATGGTGCAACTTTGAAGACCTGCAGATTTGAAAATGATTCGTCAAACACAGAGAGACCAAAAGTAAAAGGATGGATTTAAGAGATGTATGAGAAATTACTTCTAGAATGACGGAGAAATGAGACGTCTTATTTGCAGATAATCCTTCCACTCTCATCTGAAAATTGAAGTTGGTTGTTAACACCAGTTGCTTGGGTCCTTAAGGAGCCAAAAAAAATGAAGCAATTGCAACCGATGAGAATGTCAAACCAATCTTACTCCACTTTCTTACCTTGTAATTGCGGATATGCGTCTTAAATCCCATGGACTGCGACACAACTTCCATGCTTGAAAGAACAACGTTTGCTGGTTTGTGTGAAATGAACCTTGTCTGATGCTTCATTGAGTCCTGTCAATACACTTGAAAGATTAACGCAATAAATTGTATAACATAGAGAAATGATAGAGAACAACTGAACAAGGAAGAGGAATGCAAACAGCGGATCATGCCCAGCATTTTACCTTTCCACGGTCAAAAAGAGTTGCGAGGTTCAGGCCCTGAGATAAAATTATTAGGTCAAACGCATTTAGAGTCAGTGGACCGGTGTCTCCTGTTTCCTCCTGTGCACCTTTTTGTTCCTGCAACGTATTATATTATACTGAACATCAAAAGCATGCTTTATTATTATACACAATGCTCAACACCAAGCAAGTAACTCCTACCTCCGGATCATCAAAAGCAGCATATACATCATCCAGGTTTACATGTTCGTAATCTATAAGTTGTACAGGAGTGTAATCCTTTACGAACCACTCATCTTTCCTTATCTCAGCAATTGTAATTCGCTGCAAAAAAAAGAGAGCAAAGACTACAATTGGCACATTTTGCAGCTTCAGATGAAAAGAGTAACCATGAACAACTTCATTTGACAATTATGAGATGTAAGGCTTTAAACTGTGAATTGGCAATTTATCCATATTGTATAGACCTTCCAAGTGATACAGGACAATGATAAAAAATTATGCTTCTCTAGTATGATTTAACTGGACCTGGTCAAAGAGTACAGAGTAATCTAGATATCTGTTCTTTCAAGCTGCTGTTCTCTCAAATACAGCAGCTGTGGTTATAAAAGATTCCCAAAACTTACAGTTTCAGGATTTGGATCCAAAATTCTACGAATCAAGGACTTCGCTCCCAAGGCAAAATATGAGGGGCAAGCGAACTCTGCTTTGTCGATCTGCAAAATGTTGGAAAAGCAAAAAGAAGAAAAGGAAACCATATCAGAAGATATCACTTGCAAGCACATAACAGGTAAGATTTCATCAAAATATAAATAATCACGAAGCAACAGAAGCAGAGCTCATGCCTTACTGTATAAAGTCGGGAGATCAAGTTCATCAAATGGAAGATATCCTGCCATAAGAACATAGAGGATAACCCCACATGACCATACGTCTGCCACAGCACCATTGTAGCCCTTGTGACTCAGAACCTAAACCAAAACAAAGAAGATCTTATGAGCTACGTTACAAAAACATCATTATATTTCAAAATATCAAGATATTTGATTCACCTCAGGAGCAACATAATTTGGAGTTCCACATGTTGTCTTTAGGATCGTAACTCCCTTCAGATCAAAGTAAGATAAATTAGTTGATAAACAAAAAGAAGACAAACTAATTTTCGAGATTTATGAAAGTGGGAGCCTCCATTACTGGTTCAGGTAATGCACTGAGGCCAAAATCAGATATCTTCAGATTCCCTTGAGAATCAAGCAGAAGATTTTCCGGCTACAAATGACACAAAACAAATCAGTAAGATCATTGGAAAGGTTTATAAACTTCGTTGATTCTCATTTCTCAGCAAGCAATCACCTTTAAATCTCTGTGGTAGACCCCTTTACTATGGCAGTAATCAACTCCATCAATAAGCTGCTGAAAGTATGTCCTAGCTTCTGCTTCACTTAGACGTCCATTACGAACCTGTAGCAAGAAACAAAAATGATTAATAATGTCTTCCAGAGATCAAAACGCCTAAATTCATACTTGATAGTTGAGGTACTCACGATTTTATCAAACAATTCACCGCCTGTAATGTACTCCAGAATTATGTAAATCTTCGTACGGCTTGCTAGAACCTAATGAGGAGCAAAAAATCAAATTCTATACGAAGCAAGACTATTAAGCAAAAAGGAGAGCAAACAAACACTTGCCTCGTAGAGACGAACAACACAAGGATGACGAACAAGCTTCATTATCGAGATCTCTCTCTTAATCTGCTAACGCAAAACGGAGTAACAATCTAATTATCATCTCATCCACAATTCAAATCAAAGAGAGTAGTAGTAAGAATAGCGAGAGAGAGATTGAAAAACACAGAACCTGATCGACCATCTTCCGCTTGATGATGGTGCTACGATCCACGATTTTCATGGCGACGCTCTCACCGGTCTCCGTGTTCTGAGCGAACTTCACTTTGGCGAAGGTGCCTTCGCCGATTGTCCTACCTAATTCATACTTGCCCACTTTCCTCACCACCATATCTGCTCCCAACTCTCTCAAAAATCAATCTCACTGCATTTCTTAAAGTCTCTAGTGGAGATAGAGAGAGAGAAAGAGGAAAGAAGAAGAAGGCACAAAAAAGTAGCGTTGATGATTCGTTTCGAATTTTTGAATTAAAATTATGAGGACAGATAGAGAGAGAGAGTAGATAGAACATGGAAATTTAATTAAGAAGCTTTAAAGATTAATCAATACGAATGTCCCAAATTTGGGAAAAGAGGTTAGTTATTAATATTCTTAATTGCAAATGGGAAAGCGAAATCTGATTGTGAATGTGGCTCGTGTGGTGCTCGTGTCTATGAGCTTGAGCGAACGACACACAGAGTCACACACACACCAAACTCCGGAGAAAATTGACTTTGACGAAGAGACGTGTTCGGCGACTACTTGCCATTTTCTTTTTGTTGGTTTACACGTCAGCCATTTTAAGGTCAGACTTTACATACCATAATTTCACACACATTACGACTCGTGGATTTTTGAAATACTAACGCCACTTTCCAAAACGTCGCCATTAGAGACTTAATGACCCATATTTTATCAATTGTCTTGAGTAATTGTAAGGAGCATATTTGAAAGATCCATATTCCAACACTTTTGCCTTTTGAAAATTTTAATAAGCATAGTTGAAATGATCTATTTCATAACAATTTGACTTCTGCAAAATTTTATAAAACAGACAGATACATATCTTCAAGTCTTCAACCATATTAAATGAAGATCAACAAAGTTGATTTGATAGCACTAAAGTAAACACGATAATACCTTTAATCTTTGTTATGGGACATTTAATCTTTGTTAATCTTTGCAGATATAGCAGGCCCAATTACAAAGTCCAAATATATCAGGCCCAAATACAAAGCCCAATTCAGCCCAGCTCCTCGCTTTAGATCAACCATTGCAAATAAAGTTGTCTCTGTTTCTATCATTTTGTGTTTCTGTTTGGATTTATCTCAAGAACACAGTTCGACCTCCCGATCTCACACAATTACAAAGGCTAAATTCATCTTAAGATGAACATAAACGACCAAAGACATAGAGAATCCCTCTTGAGTCTCAATAGAGATATGTTCTTGTCTAATCTGTAAAAGCTTTAAATTCCATCTAAATGCATTAAAACAATCATTCACACCTCGCCCTTTCTCAGAAAATAAAAAGAAAACAATCATTCATACCCAAAAAGGAAAAAAAGTGAGTGTGAATAGTGACGGTCTTATACCATCCACCCAATTAACACTTTATCAAACCTTACAAGCACAAAACAATTAAACTCTTCTAATTATGTTCAGACAAGTTTACATGATTATCAGTTTAACTCTAAACATGTCACTTGTCACAGACTCACAGCTTAAAATAGAAAGGACGAAGCTTTAAAATAGAAACATGTTTGCTCTTTTTCATTCATCAAACTAATTACTGTTGAATCAAAGCTACAAGAAAACCATTAGAAACTTTATTTTACTTAAAATGGGGAAATAGTCTCCCAAATAATGAAGGTCAAGTGAAGAGAGAGAGAGAGTCCAAACTCCAAAACCAAAACCAGCTCCTTTTTTCCATATCTGTTCTTTATCTGTATCCTAGTTTGGATGATGAAGAAAGAAAGATAAGAGCATAGCTGCATAGAGAAAGTAGTGATTTTGATCAGTTACTTATATGACAGAAGATCGCTCGGAAATGGCGGAGGATGTAGAGCGATATCTGCACCTAGATCCACCTTCCTCCTCTTCTTCCCCGGCGAACAAGTCCCGGGGCTTCAAATCCTCTAATCCGGCAACACAACCGCCGTGTCCTCCAGACCACGTCCTCGAGAACGTCCTAGAGAACGTGCTTCAGTTCCTCACCTCCAGATTCGATCGCAACGCCGTCTCGCTAGTATGCAGATCGTGGTACCTCGTCGAGGCCCAGACCCGATTCGAGGTCTTCATCGGCAACTGCTACTCGCTCTCCCCCTCCCGGCTCACTCACCGGTTCAAGCGCGTCAACTCGCTGGTGCTTAAAGGGAAACCTAGGTTCGCCGATTTCAACCTCATCCCTCCCGATTGGGGAGCTCAATTCGCGCCTTGGGTTTCCGCGACAGCCAAAGCTTACCCCTGGCTCGAGAAGGTCAGTTTGAAGCGGATGCTCGTCACTGACGACGATTTAGCGCTTCTCGCTGAGTCGTTTCCTGTCTTCAAGGAGCTTACTTTGCTCTGCTGTGAAGGTTTTGGGACCAGCGGGATCGCCATTGTTGCTAACAAGTGCAGGTAAATTTCATCATAGATCTGTTCTCTTTCATTCATTCTTGAGAGATTCTTATCAGAATTGGAATTTGTTTCAGAAAGCTAAGAGTACTCGATCTGATAGAGTCAGAGGTCTCAGACGACGAAATGGATTGGATTTCTTGTTTTCCTGAAGGTGAAACGAATCTGGAGTCTTTATCATTCGAATGTGTTGAATCTCCCATCAATTTCAACGCGTTGGAAGGGGTTGTGGCTAGGTCACCGTTCTTGAAGAGACTTAGAACCAACAGGTTCGTCTCTCTTCAAGAGCTGCATCGATTAGTGGTTCGAGCGGCGTCGCAGTTGACGAGCCTCGGGACGGGCTCGTTTAGTCCCGATATCGTGCTTCAGGGTGAGCAAGAACCGGATTACGCAGCTGCGTTCCGTGCTTGCAAATCCATTGTTTGTCTCTCTGGCTTCAGGGAGTTCACCCCGGAGTACCTCCCGGCGATCTCTCCGGTCTGTGCTAATCTCACCTCTCTTAACTTCAGTTACGCTAACATTTCCCCTGACATGCTCAGGCCATTCATACGCCACTGTCACAATATCCGAGTCTTCTGGGTATGTTTTTGTATTGTATTGTATCCTTCTTCATCTACATTGCTGCATGTGTTGTGATCATATCTTAATGCAGGCTCTTGACTCGATATGCGATGAAGGACTAGAGGCAGTGGCTGCAACGTGCAAGGAGCTTCGTGAGCTTCGGGTGTTCCCTTACGATGCTCGTGAAGACAGTGAAGGTCCTGTCTCGGGCGTAGGCCTCCAGGCGATCTCAGTGGGGTGTAGGAAACTGGAATCGATCCTCTACTTTTGCCAGCGGATGACTAATAGAGCTGTGACAGCCATGTCTGAGAACTGTCCCCAGCTTAGAGTGTTTAGGCTTTGCATAATGGGTCGACATAGGCCTGACCACGTGACAGGGAAGCCAATGGACGATGGGTTTGGCGCCATTGTTAAAAACTGCAAGAAGCTAACCCGGCTTGCAGTGTCGGGGTTACTGACAGACGAAGCTTTTAGCCTTATAGGAGAGTATGGGAAACTGATCCGTACGTTGTCTGTGGCTTTTGCTGGAGACAGTGACATGGCTCTTAGGTATGTTCTTGAGGGGTGTCCTAAGCTGCAAAAGCTTGAAATCAGGGACAGTCCGTTTGGGGATGTTGGATTGCGGTCTGGTATGGATAGGTATCATAATATGCGGTTTGTTTGGATGTCGTCGTGTTCTTTATCCCGGGGAGGCTGCAGGGATGTTGCTCATGCTCTGCCTAGTGTAGTGGTGGAAGTATTTGAGTCAGATGGTGATGGTGGTGGTGATGATGATGACAATGCGGATTATGTTGAGACGTTGTACATGTATCGGTCCCTTGATGGTCCAAGGAAGGATGCTCCAAAGTTTGTAACAATTTTATGAAGAAAAACTTTGGTGTGACTAAGGGAATGTGTTTGTAACTGTAAGTTCTTCATTAAGATAGACTGCATGATTGTTTTTTATCATTTGATTTGGTAGCTCCAAGGAAGAATTAAAGAATGAAAACGTCTATTATCTTTTGTGTAGTAACAATGGATAGTTTCTTCGCAAACAGTACCAGATTCTATTTACAGCCATTTCGCGAAGAATTATTCGTTATGCATAACAATGTATACGCTGATCTATTTAGGCTTACAAGTATTTGCTTCACCGTTCTTGTCTTCCTCCGTCACGAGTTGTTCAATGGTGTCGATGAAACCATTAACTTTGACCAAGCTTTTCTCATCAAGCCTCGGGACGGTATGGCCTTTGGGATGATGGACGACCACTGGATTCTTGAACGAGTCTATCAGCTGAATCCCGTAAGGTTTCAAGAAATCTGTCTCTCCTGCAACGCAACAAACCATTTTTCCAGTTTCAGTCATCAGTTGAGCTTTTTGAAGAATCGCAAAAGCATTTGAAGGATCATGAGTTTACCTAAAAAGTGGAGGGAGAGAGTTTCCAAGGACGACGAATACGCATTCTCCGCCACTTTGGTTTCTTTGAACTTAGCCCCTCCAATTATTATGACAAACTTAATCTTTGGCACTTTCTGGAGTGCAATTCCCTGCAAAAATTTTGAATATAATAATCAGTAATATGATCAAACATTTCCAAACAAAAGCAACATTAGCGACGTTACCTTAGCTTGCAGTCCTGGTAAGCCCCCAGACAAAATTGCTCCCTGCAAAAATTACAAACAGAACCAAAAAATAAAATTTGGAGTTTTTATGAGCGTAAAAAGCAGAACAATTGAAGATTGTTACCTGGGAAAACCCAATGAGACCATCAAAGGGACCAAGCTCGATCATACGATCCTCCAGGAACTCCAAACATTTCTCGAAATTCGTATACTCCGTGAATTCCTGAATTTTAAAAATCCCAACGTGAATCACGAATCTTCATCGTCAATAATGATAAGAGTAAAATACCTTGTTAAACTGAAACCACTCGTAATAAGGAGGATCGAAGATGCCTTCGACATCGGATTTGCCTTGACAAGGAAAAGGCGCGTCGAGGAAGACGAGATCGAGTCGGTCAATAACAGATTGAGGCCATTTGTGAAGCTGTATCTTCATAATCTCTGCGCTCGTACGGAATCCATGGAGACACAGAAACCTTGGCTTCCTCACAATCGATCCTTCGCTTCCCATTTCTGCTCACAAAACAATTCAACAATTTCTTTGTTAATTTGGTTTCGTCCCCTTTGCCTTGCCCCTTCTTTATAAGCTGTGTAGTCTCTTATTTGAGTAGTAATCGTGGTCCACATTGGATCATATATAATTTACCTTTTATATCATTCATCGCACATGGGAAATAGTTCATTTTGATTGAGAAATTCAGGTTTTGGGCTACCTGATTGGTTGGCGAATGTTGGTGGAAAATCGACGGCTGGAAAACATTAGTTACGACCAGAATTTTCTAACGGACGGTCAAGATTGAGTCTCATCTCACGGAAATTCGGAGTACCCGCGTGGGAAACGACATCGTTGCCAGCAAAATTTGGCCGGCGTCGGTCAATACAATCGAACCGGTTTATTAAACCGGAATTTTCAAGTATCATAAGTCAATCCGGTTCAAAAATTGATTGAAGAAGACAGAGTAGTAGAGACGGAAAGGGTGAAAAGAGAATGCCGATGAGGAGAGGCAAGGAAGACGACGAAGTTGAACAGTTGCTTCAAGCTGCTCAAGACGAGATGATTCTCAAGCTCTCCGTCAATTCTCATGCCTCTAGCTCCAAACCCGATTACCTCGATCCGGATCTCCACTCCAGATTTCTCGCTCTCAGATCTCAGAAGAAGAAGGATCAGAAGCCACAGAAACCGCGGCCGAGATCTCCGCCGCCCAAATCAAAGGATGTTGAAGAAACTCCAGACGATATCATGCTCAGATTCGCGGCTCTGAAGAGTACTCTCCCCTCCTCGTCGTCGTCCTCTGTTTCGCCGTCAGTTGTTCATCCGGATGCAGTCGGAGAGGATGGTGATGAAATCGGAGAAGATGCTGAGGTGGAGAAGCTGATCCAGTGGGCTATAGACGCCGCGCGTCTCGATCCTTCTCCTCCCTCTGATGATGACGATGACAACCAGAGTTCTGATAACGATGATGAAGTTGATGACGACAATGGTTCAACGAGAAATGGCAAACGCTAATTATAACAAGTCTTGACTTTTCTTCCTTGTAAGGTATATACATCCTTTTAGTTACAGTTGTTGAAACCACTCTGTCGCAAAATTGAGTTTAAATCTGTATCACCCCAATCTCTGGAATTTGCAGTCAAAATCTTTTAATGTGATCGAAATTAAGGCATTGGATCTGATCCTCTAATCGAGTTGATGGGTTTGTTAATATGAACTATCTAATGCGAGTCTTGCATGTTTTGAAGGCTGAGATTAAAGTGTTCCATGCAAGAAGCTGAAATAATGGATATTGTTTGGTAAAAAAAAAAATCGAAAGAAAACACAGATTCAAACATTTATAACAATTGGTTCCACGTAGGAATTAGGTGTTTAGATCGTCGGTGGGAGCTTCTTAATGAACTCCGAGACAGCTTTGGCAGTGTTAATGGCAGCCAAAGATCCAAACTTTCGAACAGCATTGTCTCCTGTCTGAGCTCCAGCTAGATCTGATAATCCCCTTATCACAATTACTGGATACCCATTTGACACGCACGTCTGTTAAATTCCAAACAGGACAACAGACAAAATATATTACTACAGTAAAAAGTAATGTTCAAGAGTGTAAAATGTATGTAATGAATAATAATTTTACCATAGCTACAGCAGAACTCTCCATATCAGAGGAGGAAACCCCAAAAGTATCGAATAAGAAGTTTCTGTAGGCTGCATTATCCACAAATATGTTTGCAGTGGCTGCCTTTAATCCAACGACAAGTTTTGGTTTCTGTGGAAGACACAAACTTGAATTCACACACTGCAACAGCTCCATCTTCTGCTAACATAAATGGAGAACATGGGATTAGATTAACAATGAAACCATTTCTTTTGTTTTAACATAAATTTAATTTCCGACACAATAAAGCATTTTTTAACAACCTCTAGATCAGCTGCAAGATGAAGCCACTCTCGAGTTGTGTTAATCCAAAACACTTTCTGAGGTGAATTGGTTTGACCAGTGACTGAATATAGTTTCTCGTAATTGTATCCAATACTCCCTAACATATTGTTGCCATCTCCTTGTGGAGTATTATAGTTCCCGACATCTAAGTACGCTACATACTCATCTCTGTTTCCTTTCTCTGGATTCTGTTTTACTCAGAAGTGCAAGTCATCAGACAACAATAATACCAAACTCGTATATTCCCTTTACATTCTTTAAAATAAATAAAAAAATTGCCTTTATAATTACCAGCCAATCCAACAAGCCAGCATGCGTGATTTGCTTAGGAATGGTAACATCTCCAATGGACATTGAGTTGTTTATATTTCCTGCAATACCAAAATGTACGATCCCTTTCACATTGAACACATCTATCATTTGTTGTGTTGCTGCTGCTGCGTTGACCTGCACATGTTTCCCTTACTAACATTTACATTCTTGTTTGTATAAACAATAACATGAATATATATGTACAGTATGTTAGTATCTCTCTTTTTAATATATATTTAAGTTACTAACCATTCCTAACCCACATCTGACATACAAAACCTTCTTTCCATGAATCTTCCCATTCCGAAAACGTCTTCCTGCATTCATTTTATTCACTCATGAACTATTAACATAAACATCTCAAATGGACTTACTTCCACTCATACGGAACAAAAGACTCTCTCTCTCTCAACATAGAAAAGCTGAAAAGAAATCGATGGTAATAAAGATACCAGAGAGATCCAAGAAAGGATGAGTAGGATCTGGTCTAAAATCGACACTGCGAAGAAAGGCATCTTCTTCGGTCTCAATGACCGTCACGAGACCGATGTAAGGTCCTCTGCGGTTGACCTTTCTGATGGTACTGGCGGATTTTCGTTTGTGCGAAGGTGTGGCTGAGGCAGGCAAAACGTGTAAGGAAGAGATGATGATGATGAAGAGCAGAGGAAGAAGACAGAGAGTGTGGTCCAGGGAAGCCATTCAATTGGTGGGTTTGAGGTCCAAATTCTCTGCTCGTGTCTACGCATTTATAGTAACCTCATCCAAGTCCAATCTTGACAATTCTACTAGCATGAGCACAAACTAATATGCTGTCCTTTTTTCCACTGTTTCTCGCTTCGTTAGTTTTTTTTTTAGAAAGAACTATGTAATCTTTATATATATACGGCTACATGTTATAAGATTTAAACTATCAAAACAGTGACCAATAGCATTTAGGGGATTTCCAAAAACACTTCAAATTTATGTATGACCCATCAAATTGAAAAACATCATACACTGCTCATTTTCAAAAATAGTTAGGAAATTAATGTACAAACTGCCAAAATTATATCCAACTGTTTTATGCTTAATATTGTTATATAGGTGATTACTTTAAGGCATACTCATACGTGATTCAAGCTCTTTAAAACCTAATTAACTATTTTTTTGCATCACCTTGATTGTGTTTCATAAACTACCTTGCATCATTTCCTTATCATAAATCCGTTTACATTTTTGTAATTTTATTGCTTTCATTTTCGCTTAGGTTATAAGTTGTCTTTTACTTTATTTTTCTTGATTACTCTTGCATGTTGAACTTTATTTACCTTGTCTATTTTCTTATGCCTAGCTATAAAATCTAAAAGGAAAAAAAAAATCAGATATTCTAGTCAGCGTTAGGTTAGTTCTATTTGCCAATTTCAAGTATATATGCAGCGTTTGGTCTTTATGGAGTCAACAGCCTATATGCTATCGACTACGCATTCTAAGTTCTAACGGAGCACTTGTGAGATAGTATTCAAGTACTAACAAAACATGTTAAAATCAGAACTTTTGAAAGACTTTATAAGAGAAAAGAGATCATTTTATTATGTTTAAGATCATTGCATATAAGGACATGAAAAGTTTTTTTCATGATTTGCTGAAATAATGGACACGTGTTTGATAAAAAGAAAAGAAAAGTAAAACACAGAGTCAAACATTCATAATAATAGGATCAATCAACGTAGTAATTAGGAGTGTAGGTCGTCGGTGGGAGCTTCTTAATGAACTCCAAGACAGCTTTCGCAGTGTTAGTGGCAGCCAAAGATCCAAACTTTCGAACAGCATTATCTCCTGTTTGAGCTCCAGCTATATCTGATAATCCCCTTATCACAATTACTGGATACCCATTTGACACGCACGTCTGATGAATTTTAAAACAGAACAAAAACAAAATAGTGGAAATTAATGATTAGTGATTAAGAGTGTAAAGTGTTATGTATAGACGTTGAATAATAATTACCATAGCCACAGCGGAACTCTCCATATCAGAGGAGGAAACCCCAAAAGTATCGTATAAGAAGTTTCTATAGGCTGCATTATCCACAAATATGTTTGCAGTGGCTGCCTTTAATCCAACGACAAGTTTTGGTTTCTGTGGAAGACACAAAGTTGCATTCACACACTGCAAAAGCTCCATCCTCTGCACCCATAAATGAATTACATGTGGATTAACAAGGGAACCATTCTTTTGGTTTTTACATTTAATACAATATAGCATTCTTAACAACCTCTAGATCAGCTGCAAGATGAAGCCACTCTCGAGTTGTATTAATCCAGAAAACTTTCTGAGGTGAATTAATGTGACCATTGACTGAATATAGTTCCTCGTAACTGTATCCAATCTTTCCTAACATATTGTTGCCATCTCCCTGTGGAACATTATAGTTCCCGACATCTAAGTACGCTGCATACCCATCTCCCTTTTCTTTCTCTGGATTCTGTTTTACACGTACATAACCAAATCATCACACAATATATACGAAGAAGAAGCAATTCATTTCATATATATCAATATCAAACTAGTATTAATTAATAATTACCAGCCAGTCCCACAAGCCAGCATTCGTGATTTGCTTAGGAATGCTCACATCTCCAATGGACATTGAGTTGTTTATATTTCCTGCTATTCCAAAATGTATGATCCCTTTCACATTGAACACATCTATCATTTGTTGTGTTGCTGCTGCTGCGTTGACCTGCACATGTTTGCTTATTAACATTTACATTTTTCTATATTAATAATCTCGTTTTGTTATATGTTGTAGTAGTTACTCACCATTCCTATCCCGCATCTAACATACAAAACCTTCTTTCCATGAATCTTCCCAATCCGAAAACGTCTTCCTGCATTCATTTACTCATGAAATATTTACATTTACATCTCAAAGGGACTTACTTACATATATATATATATATATATATATATATATATATATATATATATATATATATACGAAACAAAAGACTCTCTCAACATAGTAAATCGATTAAATGGTAATAAACTTGGTAGATACCAGAGAGATCAAGGAAGGGATGAGTAGGATCGGGTCTGAAATCGACACTGCCAAGAAAAGCAACCTCTTCGGTCTCAAAGACCGTCACGAGACCGATGTAAGGTCCTCTACGGTTGACTTTTCTGATGGTAATGGCGGATTTCCATTTCTGTGAAGTTGTGGCTGAAGCATGCAAAACGTGTAAGGAAGAAATGATGATGGTGAAGAGCAGAGGAAGAAGACAAAGAATGTGGTCCAGGGAAGCCATTTGAATAATTTGATTGGTGGGTTTGATATCCAAAGTCCCAGCTCATGTCTACGCATTTATAGTAATAGCATCCATTTCCAAGTCCAACCTCTACAAGCCTAGCATGAGCAGAAACTCAAATCATAGTCTTCTTTCCACGTGATTCTCGTTTCGTTATTATTATTTTAATGAACTAGTAATCTTTATATATTCGGGACAGTTACGCGTTTCAATTTTTTAATATTGAAGTTATACGATGTGAACTAACAATGAAAACAGGGACCAATAAAATGTAGAGGATTTGCAAAAACATTGTAAATTAAGCAGGTATAACTCACAAAATACATCATTCCCTGCTCATTTTGAAAATAGTAGTACTACTTAGTACTTGCGAAACAAATTGCAGAAATTAATATAATTATTTTAGTGATTCATGCTCTACAAAAACCTATAGATCATGAAATACAAACAAAGGTGGTTTTATTTTCGCTTAGGTAACAAAAAAATACATTTTTCTTTTATTTTCTTGATTACTCATGCATGCTCGAGTTCAGTTACCTTGTTTATATATTTCTTAGGTTTAGATAAAGTTTAATTAAAAGCAAGAAAAGTCCAAATGGTCTACCGTTATTTAGTTCCATTTACCGAATTCCAGTATGCAACTTTTGTGGTCTTTGTGGAGTGGACAGCCTATATGCTATCGATCTATTCTCACTGTGCACTTGTTCGATAGTATTGAAGTACTTGAACAAGGGGGGATGCAGTAAAGAAGTAAGGTGGTCAAATGACCCCCACTAATTCTTAAATTTTGTTGACTTTAGACATATAAATATAATATAGATTGATTTGGTTAGTTTTTAATGGTTTTGACCCCTACTAATTATGAGTTTCCAAATTTTGACCCTGTTATATATTTTTTCTAGCTCCGCCCTTCTTGAACATGTTACAATCAGAACCTTTGAAAAACTTTTTAAAAGATCATTGCATATATGTGTGAGATGGAAATCTTTTCCACACAGAGATTCCTTTATTTGTCCATTGTATAAATTACTTTTATAGTTGTTTAAGCTACTCTACACTTTCTATTGCCATTTCTGTTATGTTTAGTGAGTAGAGATCTTAACTTAGAGACTAGAGTTGTGGTACTATATTCATGGCTTTATGATTTAATTGATGATCAAGTTCAAAAGAGCGAGTTGTGGTACTATATTCACTATAACTATAGTAGATTCTCCAGCTAACTCAATTGTTAATCATTTTGCATTCCATGATGTAACTTGTATCTCTTTCCTAATCATGGCCTCATTTTGTAGCCCATTGACATTTTGCCTCCGTTAAGCATTTGTATTGCCTTTGTTTATGTTTTGAACTTATCCACCTCTATTTATTTGTTTTAAACTGATAACTGATATTTCTTTTATAAACCTTTGATTTGTTTTCTTTTATAAACCTTTGATTTGTTGTAAAAATTAGATCACCGTAGATCCCGCGGTAAATTCTTGGATTAAGCTTTGAAGTTTTAACATCTGAGCTAATATTCTCAAATTTTTATTTTTAGTTTTTTTTTCTCGCTTAATAAATTCCATAAATTATTTCGATAAATCTTTTGATTTTTCTGGGTAAGAAATAAAGATCTGGTATATACATTTTGGGTGCACAAGTAGGCGAGCACGACTCAACTCTTTCCAGCTAATTTTAACTCTTCTTCGGAGCTGAGTCCTCTCCGGATCCCACAATGAATCGTCCCTTTCTTCTCCTCTCCGTCGCTCTGATCGCTCTCCTCTTCTTCCATCACCGTGTTCTCGCATCTTCCCACTTCGAAGGTTTCGATGCTGAAGACGACGAGCTCTTGGAGGAGGAATCCACTGATCTTCACCACTCGCTCCGTCCACCACTTGTGACTCAGTCTGAGTCAACGGTTCTGGATCTGGAACCATCCCCCGAATCCGATTCCACTCCGATTTCCGAATCGGACCCTCCGGCTCAGACTGGTTCCCGGAAACCTTCCTCCTCCATCTCGTTCGATTTCTGGGATGAGGACGAGTTCGAGGGATTGCCCGTGGAGGAAAAACCGGCGGATTCTCCGGTTGTTTCCGATAAGGCCTCACCTGCCGATCCACAGACGCCAGATCCGGAGTCTGCTTCGGAGAATCCAGACAGTAGCATTCCGAAGAAGAAGCAGTCGTACACTGTGGAGATCGTCTGCGTCTCTATCCTGATTGCTTACGCGATCAACTACTTCACCGGAAAACGCGAGAACGAGAACATGGCCTTGGCCTGGGCCTCGAAATTCGGTCTCCCGGATACGATATTCGGGAAAAACTTCAGTTTGGTGGGAGTTGGTGAAGGAGAGGACTCGCCGTTGTTGCTGAAAGAAGCGACGAACGTGTTCAAGTTCTACGCTAGCGGGCGTAGGTACTGCCATGGATTGCTGGCGACGATGGAGCTCAAGAGCAGACACGATCTGATCTCGAGGCTGTTCAACGCGGTGGTACCTTGTAAAGATGAGATCAGTTTCGAGGTGTATATGAACGATGAGGCCATGGATCACATCGTGTTCGCGATGGCGAGGAAGAAGGCGGCGAAAGCGATGCAGAAGGAGCTGAGGGATCTGCAGAGATTCGGAGGGATAGTGCCTAATCCCGGCGGGAGGAAGTGGGTATCGGAGGAGTTATCTGTGGTTTCTGAGTCTAAGGAGGTAGCTGGGGATATGATCACAGAGATTGCACTTGATCAGGTCAGATGCTAAAACTCTTGGCTTCTCTCGTTGTTTGACAATTTGAGAATGATAGCAGTTTAGCTTAGTTTACTCCATTTCTCTATATTAACCAGACATAGATTTTCTATAATCATTTTGAATAAGAGAAATGAGCTATTTTTACACCAAAGGGACGTGCTTGATCAGAGTAAGAATTGCTGTGATAGTTAGTTTGTAAGTGTAGCTGGCAAGTTCCCTGTGCTAAGAACCATACCAGCTTCTTTTTGTGGTGTGAATCAATGCTGTTGCTCTGGTTTGGCTAGTGTTTCATTGTCGTATATTTGGAATATATATCCCAATTTTATATGTCAACTCAGTAGTGACACAGTTGCTTTGCATATGTACTGTTGATGTGGAAAATGGATCTGAAGTTTATTGAACTTAGACTGTTGATCTTTGCTTATTGATGTGTGGTTTTTGAATCTCCTAAAATTCATCTGTTATACTAATCAGACCTCAATGATGCAATTTGCGGCTCTGTAGGTTTTTGGCGACAAGTCATTCGAAAAGTTTGGGAAGTATTTCATCTCAATGCATTTCTCAGACCAACATCCAGGCAAACACAGGAAGATGCTGCTTTTCAAGTTTGCCATCCCAGAAACTAAACACATGGATGATATGGTTCGGTTGGTAGCGCTAATTCCGTATTACATTGACTTAATCGGACGCTACAAGCTCAGCCCCCAGGTATAGGGTCAAACTTATTATCACTCGCCGTTTTTACCTCTATTTGTGTGACAGGTTGAATAATAATATTAAAATTCTGTGTGCAGGCAAGGAACAAAACTGATGGTGCTAGGCAGAAGGCAGCTCAGGAAGCGTACAAGGAACTTCAGAACGTGAGGCAAGAGGCATTGCAGAGAAAGAAAGCCGAAAAGAAGAAAATATTGGAGGAAGCGGAGGCAAAGCTTAGCGCCGAGGCTCTAAGGAAGAAAGAGGCGAAAGAACGTGCACGCCAGATGAAAAAATCAATGCCAAAAGTTAAGATGAGCCGTGGTCATTAGAACGAACACTCAAGCCACATAGAGACATCTCTCTAAGGTCACAGAGTCTCTTGTTTGCCATTGGAATAGCTTATTTCTTCCTACTCCATTGTTAGTCCTTTCGATTAGATCTTTTTCTTACTTTCATGAATCTCTCTACTTGCAGTTAATTTACGATTACGAATTACTTTATAGTGGCAACTCTCTGAGACCTCTTTGAATTATAATTGGAGCTTTGAAGTTATAGGCCTTTCGTGTTCACAAAAACGTCACTTTCGTTAATGCAAAGTCAAAAGTCAAAACTTTGTTCCTACTTATATACTCTCCTGGCGAAAAATTACAGAACTTTGCACTGAGCTCTAATGGCAGCTGCAGCCACCAAGCTGGGGAGAAGTCTGCAACAAAGACGCACCTTCGTTAACGCCAGAGTCAAATGGGTCGGTGATCCGTACCTCGACGAAGCTGTTCAGCGAGAGAAAAACCTCAAGCAGCTTCTCTCTCTCAAGGATCGAATCGTATCGTCTCCGTCGAAATCACTCCCTCTCTCTTCCCTCTCACTCCTCAAGCCTCTCGTCGATCTCCCCATAACCGTCGCAAACTTTTGCCAGAAATACTCTTCTGTGTTCACCACTTTTCAGCCTTCCCCTTCTCATCCACTCCACGTTCGGCTCACTCCGGAAGCTCTCACCCTCCACAAAGAAGAAGAGACGACTCATCTCTCGCCGCCTCACCGCAACGTCACCGTCCAACGGTTGACGAAATTCTTGTTGCTAACAGGAGCACGAAGTCTCCCTTTGAATGTCGTCGATCGTTTCAGGTTCGATCTCGGTCTCCCTCACGATTACATCACCTCGCTAATCAGCGATTACCCGGATTACTTTGAAGTAACGGAGATCAACGATCGGTTGACCGGTGAAAAGACGCTTGCTTTGACGCTTTCCTCGCCGCGGAACAACCTCGCCGTGTCGGAAATGGAGAGAAGAGAAGCTTACACTAACGGGTCTTTGATTAAAGGGTTGCGCATAAGGTATTCGATGAATTTCCCCAAAGGTTACGCTTTGGAGAAAAGGGTGAAGAATTGGGTGGAGCAATGGCAAAACCTTCCTTACATCTCACCTTACGAAAACGCATTTCACTTGGGGTCGAGTAGCGATCAGGCTGAGAAGTGGACTGTCGCGGTGCTTCACGAGCTTCTGTGTCTCTTAGTGTCGAAGAAGACCGAGACAGACAATGTGCTTTGCTTGGGAGAGTATTTGGGGTTTGGGATGAGGTTTAAGAAGGCTTTGGTGCACCATCCGGGAATATTTTACATGTCACACAAGATTCGGACTCAGACTGTTGTCCTGAGGGAAGGTTATCATAAACAGTTCTTGCTTGAGAGGCATCCGCTGATGGGGATGAGACATAGGTACGTTTATCTTATGAGCAAATCGGGGAGGGGAAAGAAACGAGACTATGTTCATGGGATTGAGAGAAGCAAGCAACGAAAGAGAGCAATCAAAGCTTGTGAAGATGGTGAAATTGAATGCACTCAGTGACGAGAGCTAATTATCGATATTTGTTATATCGGACTTGAGTGTATTATAAGTTTGCTTGCGTAAATTAATTTCACCATCTTCACAAGCTTTGTATAAAACCATTTATCAAAACAGGAAGTAGATGAGAAGAAGGAATACACATAAATGATTCTAACACGAAATGATCACATAAATGAATTTGTCAACCAAACTTTTTAGTTTAAAAAAGGAGCGAAACAATTGTTTATTAAGGCATTAGGAGATAAATAAATAACGAATCTAACTGCGACGTCCGTCTCCGTTTCCGGTGACCGGATATCCGACACCGTGTCTTCTCGCCGGGAAAACAATGAACAACAAGCCGCAAATAACCCCAACACCCATCGGAACAATATCCAAAACCTTCTTGGTTCCTTGCTCCGGCGCCGGGTAAAAACAGGTCACGGCGTTCTTGTCCCTCAGAGCCACCGCAACGAACACAAGCACAGACAAAACCCCGTGGATCCAGTCCACGATCCGAAGCCGGTATTTACTGAGGTCGGGCAAACCCGAACCGGACGGGTCAGGGTAGTCAAAAACCCACATACCCTTGAGAGTAGCAAACCCGTAGTACACGTTACCGTCTTCAGCCTTGACGCTGTCTGTAAATGAGCTGAGGAAGCAAGAGATGGAGAGAAGCGTTAGTAGAATCGCGGTTAAAACGCGCGTCGGGTAATCGCACGAGCCGTTTGACGTGAAGACCGGCATTAAGAGCTGGAAAGCTAAGAGCGTTCCGGTCGGAAGAAGATTAGCCAAGTTTGCAGCTGACGTCATTGTCTGTGACACGGCATGTTGAGATCTCGAGTATTGTCTCTTTAGCTGTGGAGGAGGAAGAGACTCCGACTGCTCTTGCTCGGCTCCATTCGGCTGCGAACTAATCGGGATTCTCTGCGTCAGGGAAGAAGAAGTTGACATTTTTCTCTTTCTTTTGCGTTGAGAAAGAAATGATACGGAATAATGAAGTTAAATAGAACGTGAGATTATTAAGTGTTGTTGACGTGATCAAAAGTCTCGTTAGACTCATTCTTAGTTCTCTGTCTTAATTAGACTTCCAAAAGTTTGATTATTACTCTCTTTCTTTCTTGTCCCTCACAACTTGTAAATAAAAATATGCCCAACACTTCATCGCCAATATTTGCGTGCAAGTTGTATTAACCTTACTTTGACTCTCATTATGAAAAATTTAGTCACAAAGTCTTTAACTATTATTATCATAAACAAAACTTAAAATATGGTTGTGTCCATTATGCAGTAAATGATCCATAAACCATAAAGCCAACCACTCATGTATATTAGATTTCAAGTGGAATATAAAGTTATTAGTACAGTGAGCAACTTTCTTTTTTCATCCGAGCAAAAATCTTTCGTCCAAAGATAGGAAATGAACAAGACATGCATTCCTATCACACCCACATAGTCACACATCGTTACATTACATTACAGGCTGAAGAATGTACACACACATACGCACACAAACAAACAAGACACCATCTCTCTCAACCTTCATAGGGTTCCTCTGTCACTTCATCTTCAACTATGGCAGTCAATAAGGAATACTTCACCTTCAGTGAGATTTTGCCTTTCTCCACCAACAATCTTGCACCGGACACAACCCAATACCCCGGTGATTCTTGCGGTCCTCTTGTCATCTCGCTCGTATCCACAAATTTCAGAAGCTTGGGAGCTTGCACTGGCACTGGTGGTCCACCAGGGTAGATAGCAGAGTTTATGTTAACATCCGCCGGTCGTGGTGGTGGCTTTTGCGCTGCGGTGAAGTGATGGCTTATCAGCGTTGAGATGAGTCCTGACTTTGGAGCGAAGCCAACCGCTTCGTCCCATTCAGAGTTCTTTACGAGTGTGGTTCCTATGACTTTGGAGAAACAGAGGCGCAAGAAGAGCACGTTCTTGAATCCGTGGCTCTCTACATGTAGCTGCGCGCCTGTTACTACCGAGAGCTCATCTTCTGATTCCACGGGTGCTGTGCAGACGTGAGAGTAGTTCTTCCAGTTTACTTTCTCATAGTATCGACGATCGTGGGACTCTGGTCGCATAGTTTTGTTTGGATCATCTTCGAGCTGGAATATTTTGGGAAGAGAGGAAAGGTGTTGCAGATGAATTGCCAGACGGTTGCTTCTTCTACCTTCTAGGTAGAGACGTAAGCCAGTGACTGGCCTCTTACCAACATCGACCTGAAACCAGATAAACGGGAAACAAACATCTCAAGACTTGAGGACCAAACAAAATCTGAACCAAACTGCCTGCAGAATGGTACATGACCAATCCTAACAAGCTATATATTTAGGGATGAAGAAAATTCATACCGGAGTTGTATTCACATAAAGCTTAGGTCCGAAGAAATTGAATTGCAGAGACGCACAACTTTGTTGCTTCCGTTGTGGACCAAGAGGAAGTTCACTAAACACTGGAGCCCATTGCCTTGGTAGCTGAAACTCTAAAAACTGATGTAGCTCTTCAATTGGTGGCTTATCTACAAAAAAATAACAAAACTCAAATTATGTTGGTTAAACAAGAGGCTTTTCTTTTCTTGAATCTTTCAGTTTTTCCAAACCATAACAAGTGGCAGAATTATCAATATCTTGGACCTATAAAAGCACGAGAACTATAAACTACTGCACCTATTTTCAACCTTACCTATTTCAAACTTCTAGTCCAAACGTAAAAGAAACTACTATGAAGGATAACTGAATAAAGAATAAAAATGGACACAGCGAGAACGATAGGTAGGCTTACATCTTAGATACAGATTTATGGCGTGGCTCAAGAATCCACTTCCTGGAACTCCATTAAGCAAAGATGTGATTGGAATAAAGGACATTGAGATAACATCAGGCTCCATCTGAACTGTTTGCAGCCATTCATTATGCATTAGATTTCTATTATCATTTCCACCTCGCCTTTTGCCCATAAAGACAACGTCCTGCAAATACATGTAACTCATGAGAAAAGAAGCAAACGCACATGATAAATGTCTTTTAAGATCGACTATGGTACATTGGTACCAATAGTAATCACCTCTTTATTTGCATAAGACCCCAACGAAGTGGTATCTGCAAATCTCAGGCGTTGCTCCTTTGTTTCCACCTGCAACAAGAGATAAAAGACATGAATTACAGACGTCAAATAAGAAAGTATAGATGATGGGGAACCAAAAAACATCAGAAACTGTGTCACAGACCTTATTACTTGGATGTATTCTATCTGAAGCCATATTCTGCGCTCCGCTAGCTTCCACAAACCTCTTATCTGCCACCTCTTTTAACCTTTTCTGCAGATCATCAAGAGGAAGTTTCGACGAGTGTTGCTGTTTCGCATAAACCACATCCTTCCCTCCCATCTTAACACCAACTATTATATGTGTCCCATAAAGTTCTATAAACCTGGTAAAGAAACATCCCACTAAGTGTTAGTTACAAATCCATGCCCTCAGAATAATAAAGCATTGTTACTAATGAAACAATGCCAGTAACAAGTAAGAATTACATAAATGGTTGCGGAACCAAAATTCTATCTATCTAAATATAGATTCTTGCCATTTTATTGCCAAACTATCAAAATATTTCACAGAAGAAGTGGAGATGAAAGTAACTTTCCATTGGATTTACATATATACAACCATGAATTATAAAATCTTTAATATGAAAACGGCACATCACCTTGCCAAAGCAGCAGGGTCCCAAGTTGATGGGACAGCCTGCTTTACATGGTCACGGAGTAACATTTGAGATTTGTCCAAAGCAACCGTGTACAAGGAGATGAATATCCCATCAAAGGCAAGGTTTTTGGTATACGCAGCATCTTTCTGCCAACAGCTCGAGAACTCAAACATCGCGTTGAAGAGACCTGACGGTATTTTACCAGCCAAAGATAGTTCTTGATTGAACTGCTCTGCCATCTAGAGAAACCACAAGAAAAGAAAATCAAATACATAAACAACTAAGCATCCACAACGCTATATAGCAAATTCTTTCTCTAGAGCATTGCTAAGAGGAGCAATGTACAAGGAAACTAACTAAAGGTTTCAGCATATAGCTCTCTTATCTACTTCAAAACCTACAACAGCAAGAACCAATACTTGATGGACCGACTTTTGATTGTACAATACAAAAAAAAAGAAACTTTCTTTTACCTGTTGGAAAGGAAGAACATCAGACCTAAACCGCATGCGCTCGCCTTTATCGCATTTGATAGACTTTGAAACATTAGGAATTGAGATACCACCAGGCAAAACGATCTCGCAACTGTCATCACCGTCTTTGATGTCAAGCAAACGTGAATTTTTAGAGCCTCCTTTGCAATACTTCAACCGTATATCAATAGCTAAATCATAACCGCAGCCAATTGATCCTATCGCTACTTCAGCTGCTTTAGAAGCTGGTAGCCTAAGTGCCATGATGATGCTTCACTGTGCAAAAGCTTCTTTAATCCAAACAAAACAAACACACAAAATCAAAGAAAGATGATTAATTTCCAGAATGAGCAGACAAACACAATCAAAGCTCTAAAGAAAAATGTTGATAAAAGTTTGAAAACATTCTATTTATTGTCAAACAGAGACCCATCAAATCTGACCAATTAGGTATCATCAAGCTTAGACAAACGACCAAGTCCAAATGACTCGAAAATCATTCAGGCAGACGCGCAAAATTAAATTGTAGGACTTGAAAATCTTAGACCTTTAAAAGAAGAAGAAGAGGACAAATTCATACAGTGAAGAAGAAGAAGAAGCTGCAGCTCAAGTACGTTTTCAAGCATATGACTTGACGAGAATCCGAAGCTCAAACAAACCCAAGATCTAAACGAATGCTGAGAAGAATCCTTCAATCGAGATGGAGTAGGATTGCAGAGGTTTGGAGGTCGATCGAGGGGAGGAAGGAGGAAGAAACCCCTCAATTTGAGGAGCGGTAAATTAGGTTTGATTATGTAAAAAAAAAACTAAAAACAAAGCTTAATCAAAATGTGATTAAGAAAAAACTAATTAGTGAGAAGGTGGGATAGTAACAGGTGAGAATTGAGAAAGAATACAAAAGTGTTTTTGGTTTTTGTGTTAAAGAGGAAGAAAAGTCAACTGTTGGTCAAAGGATAGGGAATTGTGTGTGGCCATTGATTTTCTTGTCTTCTCTCTTTACTCTTCTTCCTTGTTCTATTTTCTTATTTTTATATTTTATGAATCGTATAACAACAGGCTGTTACATTATTTACATGCTTCGCTGTGGTTTTTTTAATTGTTTTTTTTTAATAAAGGAAAAGGAATTTTAGTCAAAAAGCAGCCATAACAATGATGGGTGACAAACAAAACAACAATCAAAATATTCTCTTGCTCGAAATCAAAGAGAGATCTACTAAAAGGTGAGATGTGACAATTTTACGAAGTTGCATGGGAAATGGAGAAAAACTTAAACTATTGAGCATGTTTATTAGTTTTGTATACAAGTATTTAGGATTTAAGGGAAAAAACATGTAGAATAATGTGATTTTTTTATATGGATGACCTATATAGCTCAAGGTTTGGTTTGAATTCCAAATCCAAATAAAAATACACATATGGATCTTTTTAACTTTTGGATATACTATGGTAAATTTGGTTGAACTAAAGTAAGAAAATGTGTGTATTAGATTTGTCAATTAGTGTTAAAATAAAAAATTTGGGAGCACACTCAATTTTCATTATTCTTGTAGATGCCCTAACCTCAGCACCAGCAGCAATAAAAAATCCATACTTTGTATTTTTCAGATTTTCATACTTCATTTACGATTTAGAAAACATATTTACAAAGTTACCACATTTTGATAAAGATTTTATCGAATAGCTCAAGATTTTATTTTGATTCCCAAGTCTTTACTTATGATAATAAAATGTGGGAATGATCAAAGTTATTTGATTCCCCCAAGTCTACAAGGTTATGGACGATCTCATATTGAAAGATCGAGGTGATTTGGTGCCCTATCATTACTATCATGAGAACATTTTGGTTGAACTAATATTGTGAAGTTTTTAATGTTGTATTATGTAATATAGGTGATCTGCTTTACAGATATAATAAGTTTTACATTACAGATTAGTGATTTAATTACTCTCAGCCTCACCGATGCACTAACCTCAGCGCTAGAACCAGTCTATATGGGGAATTAAGAAGAAACGAATTGTACACATACTGAAAAAAAAATTGCATCACGAAGTAACAAATTACTTCAACTTATATGTGTTTTAGTATGTGTACATGTAGATTATCAACTCCAAGCTAATTGTACACATACTGACCCATCTGCATCACTTCTTCTTCAAGAGCTGCCATGGCGTCCTTGATTTCTTGGGTCGATCCGGTTTGTATCTTGACTTTCAGCTTTTGCACCTTAGCCTCCACCTTCTCTTTCACTTCACCTGAAATCTTCTCTCCAAATTCTCTAAGTTGCTTTTCCGTCTGATACACAACCCCATCCGCCTTATTCTTATTGTCAATTGCCTCTCTCATCTCCTTGTCATCCTTGGCAAACCTTTCTGCTTCTTTGACCATTTGGTCTACCTGTAACGTTCGTTCATTCACACTTGTTACCATATGAACACATATATGTATTAGCTACTGAAAAGTAACCATTCTTTCTACAAAGTCCCTATATGATCATCATGGAGATAACAACTCCCAAACTAAGCAATTGCATCAGCCATAGTAATTAGTAAGATATAGCAACCATTTTCATAATCAGTAAAATAAAAGTAAATAAAGTAATTCATCAAAGGCAATATGGTTTTGTTTTGTAAAAAACTAGTAGAGGACCCGCGCAAACGCGCGGTGTGACGTTGCGGTTTTGTGAATAAAATCTAAATTCAAAATCTGAGCCCGACTCAAAAATTTATGATATTTTCAAAATTTCTAAATTCGAAATCCACAGTTTTGCAAATATCATTCGAATTTGGTATTATCGATAGATTATGTTAATTTTTCTTTTTTGCCAATTTTTTAAGAGGTGTCTAAACCATCGGTTTATTTTAAGTTATTATTTTTGTATCCAAACAATTTTTTCCATTTATTCTTCTATCCAAATAGATTATTCTCTTATTCTTATATCCAAACAACTTTTTTTCCATTTATTCTTTTGGATAGGTGATTCTCTTATTCTTGTATCCAAACATTAGAATGTACTTCTCAATTAATAATATAATAACTAGTAGAGTACCCGCACGTTTGTGCGGTGTGACGTTGTTGTTTTGTGTAGAAAATTTAAACCCTAAATCCGAACCCGACAAAAAACCCTAATCAAAAAATTTAAAAACCCAAACTTTTTTAATAGGTCTAAACATGAAAATCCGAAATCAAAAAAATCCCGAAAACCCTGACTGAACAAAAAAAATCTGGAAACTTTTTCACCCGGAACCCGACCCCAATACCTAATCAAAATTTTAAAATACTCAATTTTTTTAATATATCTAAACCCGAAAACCAGAAATCTAAAAAATCCGGAAAACCCTAAACTGAAAAAAAAATTGAACCTAACCCGAACAGAAATTTTCAAAGAAACCCGAACAATTTCTATATCTCTATAAAATTATGTCTCAGATTTTCACCCAAACCCGAACTTGTCTATAAAAACCCGAAAATCCAAAAAGCATATTCTATTGATTTGGAATTATCGTTAGATTATGTTAAGTTTTTTTTTTGCAGATTTTTAAGAGATGGAAAACGGAAGTTTTCTAAACCATCGGTTTATTTTAAGTTATTATTCTTGTATCCAAACAATTTTTTCCATTTATTCTTCTATCCAAATAGATTTTTCTCTTATTCTTATATCCAAACAACTTTTGTTTCCATTTATTCTTCTATCCAAATAGATGTTTCTCTAATTCTTGTATCCAAACATTAGAATGTACTTCTCAATTAATAATATAAAGATAAAGATGTGACTCACCTCATCTTTGGGCAATATACTGGCACCAGTAATAGTGATGTCTTGTTTGTTACCAGTGGCTTTGTCAAGAGCAGTGACAGATAGAATCCCATTGGCATCAATGTGAAATGTGACCTGGATGCTTGGAACTCCACGTGGTGCTGGTGAGATACCATCTAGAATGAAGCGGCCAAGAGACTTGTTGTCTCTAACCAACTCCCTCTCACCTTGCAGCACCTTAATCGTAACACTTGTCTGTCCATCCTCAACAGTGGTAAAAGATTTTGATTTACGAGCAGGCAGTGTAGAGTTCCTTGGAATAATCTTAACCATAAGACCACCAATTTTGTCCGTGCCAAGCGAAAGTGGTGTCACATCAAGAAGCACAATGCCACTCACATCTCCTCCCAAAACACCAGCCTTGAATCAAATCAAGAATTGGCACTTTATGAGAATTTCTTTGACAGAAAATTATCAAGAACATGCCTAAAGTTGACGAGAGAGCACACCTGGACAGCAGCACCTAAAGCTACAACCTCATCAGGATTTACTGTGACGTTAGGTTTTTTACCAGTCAGCTTCCTCACAACTTCCTGAACAGCAGGAATACGTGTGGATCCACCAACAAGGATCACTTCATCAATATCTTTAAACCTGAGCTTCGCATCCCTCAGTGAATTCTCAACGGGAGTCTTACACCTATAAAGATAGATACTTGCGTAAGAAGCTTAAGCCTCCATGTTTACATTTTAGGGCTACTAAGAATCACCTGTCAAGTAAATCTGAGCACAATTCTTCAAACTTTGCACGCGTGAGAGATGTTTCGATGTGTTTAGGTCCATCAGCTGTGGCCGTGATAAATGGCAAGCTGAGAACATAATACATATCGATCAGTATCCAAATATATACCAAGTCAAAAACTTGAGGGAGAAAACTAATTAATGTACCTAATATTTGTCTGCGACAGCGAGGAGAGCTCAATTTTAGCTTTCTCTGCTGCCTCTATTAATCTCTGGAGTGCTTGCTTGTCTTTTAGAAGATCAATGCCTTTATTTTCTTTCTTGAATTTTGAAGCAAGCCATGCAACAACTTTCTGCATTGTAAAACTCGAGTCCATCAAGTAAACCACATAAGCAAAGAGTAAACAGATTCAAACTTCTTTATTAATTAAGGAGTAAGGACTTCAAAGGTCAATAATGTGCGCACTAAACGCACCTTGTCAAAATCATCACCACCCAAATGTGTGTCACCAGAAGTAGCAAGCACTTCAAACACACCATTGCCAACTTCAAGCACTGCATAATAAGACACAGAACAAATACATTTAGACGGTGCATTGGTGCTAATACATCAAAGAGACGATACAAGCCTTGTAAAGAAATATAGTCTCAGGAAGACATATCATATATGGAGCATTTGAGCAAAAGTTTAAAGTCAAGTACCAGAGACATCAAAGGTACCACCACCAAGATCAAAGACTAGAATCGTTTCATTGCTTTTTCTCTCAAGCCCATAAGCCAATGAAGCAGCTGTGGGCTCATTGATAATACGAAGAACTTCCAAACCAGCAATGCGACCAGCATCTTTTGTAGCTGTCCTCTGCGAGTCGTTGAAGTAAGCAGGCACAGTGATGACTGCCTTGGTTACATTAACGCTCAAGAATCTTGAGGCATCATCAACGAGTTTCCTCAAGATCTACACCAAACACAACCACATAAGAGCCAGACCATCCACAAGAAGAGAAGTGAGTGAATAAATAAACTACAATAACCTGAGCTGAGATCTCCTCAGCAGCAAATTGTTTGCCAATGGCAGGACACTCCAGCTTGACATTTCCGTTCTTATCCTCAACAACTCTATAGGAAACCTGCTTAGACTCCTCGGCTACCTCCTCCATCGTTCTACCGAGAAACCTCTTCACCGAGAAGAAAGTGTTCTCCGGATTAATAACGGCTTGCCGCTTTGCAACTACCCCCACAAGCCGCTCACCGTTCTTCGTGAAGGCCACCACAGACGGAGTCGTTCTCTGGCCCTCAGCGTTCTTCACAATCGTAGGCTTGCCTCCTTCCATTGCAGCCACGGCGGAGTTAGTCGTACCTAAATCGATTCCGACGACCTTCTCGTTATTCTTTCTCATTAAGGCAGAATTTGGGGCATTTCTTGTGACGGAGAAGGCGCTTCTTGGCATGAATCTACCTTTGGCATTGAGATTCCTCTTGGAGGAACAAGTGACGATTCCATTTCCGCAGAGGACTTGAATCTGGGCGGCGGATGAAGCCATTTCCGAGCTTAGCAGGAATAATATTGGTGAAGGAAGCACGAGAGAAGCAAAAGGTATTGCAGTGACTTGGTAGCGTAACCGTCAAGGAAGTAAGAGATCAACAGGATTCGAGCTTCTTGTCGCTTAAGTTCTTGGTCTCATCAGGACAGCAAGAGGTTCTTAAAATTCTTGGTCTCAACTGATTGCTATCTATCTTTTTACTTTCTTTTCCCTGTATGATAATTAAAATTTTACTGTGTTCTTTTGACTGGATAACTATCGTGGGACAGAGAAGGCTGGAACAAATTATTATGTATAAAACATCCTCTGTAACCAACATTACCTCAAATAAATCATCTCCACAAGCATTGCTTAATTTATGTGTGTCTCAACCCACATATTATCCAACCTACAAAATCATGTGTATTTAACACACCCACTGCATCGCATGTAAGAAATTCAATTCATACTCGTCCTAGCTTGTTTCCTCATTTGCTGTCTGTGAAGTCAGCATCGATCACATCATCTCCACCTTTATCCGACGACGAATCTGCTGATGGACCACCTTCACCTCCAGGGGAAGGACCTGCACCTGCACCTCCTGCTCCAGCTCCGGGCTGGTTGTACAGAGACTGACCAATCTGCATAACTTCTTGGTTCAGGGCAGCCATGGTGTCTTTGATCTCTTGAGTTGATCCGCTTCCTATCTTGTCCTTGAGCTCCTGTAGCTTGGCCTCCACCTTCTCTTTCACTTCACCTGGAATCTTCTCTCCCAGTTCTTTGAGTTGCTTCTCTGTCTGGTACACCACTGAATCCGCCTGGTTCTTTGTGTCAATTGCGTCTCTCTTCTCCTTGTCATCTTTCGCAAACCTTTCAGCTTCTTGGACCATTTGCTCTACCTGCAACGATCATTAACATCCACATTGTTACCATGAAATAACGAAAACGAACCACTCCTAACAAAGGCCCTATGATCATGAACATAGCTACTCCCACTTTAAGCTATTGCAACAACGATAGAAGAAAATGCCTCCGAATAACATAAGATATGGCTGCCATTTTGCATAATCAGTAGAAAATGGCAATGACAAAACCGTCTACAAAAGTGTACGCACCTCATCCTTGGGCAATGTACTGGCACCAGTAATGGTGATATCTTGTTTCTTTCCGGTGCCTTTGTCACTAGCACTGACTGATAGAATACCGTTGGCGTCAATGTCAAATTTGACTTCGATTTGAGGAACTCCACGTGGTGCTGGTGGAATACCATCTAGACGGAAACTGCCAAGAGACTTGTTATCCCTGACGAACTCCCTCTCACCCTGCAACACATTGATCTCAACGCTTGTCTGTCCATCAGCAGCAGTAGAGAAGACTTCTGATTTGGAAGTAGGCAATGTAGAGTTCCTTGGAATAATCTTAGTCATAACACCACCAAGGGTTTCCAAACCAATCGAAAGCGGTGTCACATCAAGAAGCACAATGTCGCTCACATCTCCAGCCAAAACACCAGCCTGGAATTAAAAAGTAGAATGGCACTTTATGAGAACTCAGCAGTAAATAGAGTGAAAGTTACATATTCACAAGAACACACCTGGACTGCAGCACCAAGAGCTACGACCTCATCAGGATTCACTGTGACATTAGGTTCTTTCCCAGTCAGCTTCCTCACGACCTCCTGAACAGCAGGAATACGTGTAGATCCACCAACAAGGATCACTTCATCGATATCTTTGAAGCTGAGCTTTGCATCCCTCAGGGAATTCTCAACGGGAGTCTTACACCTATAAAAGATAGATACTTGCATAAGAATCTTTCGCATCCATGATTACTTCTCGGGCTACTAATATCAGCCATAAAAACGGTAGTAAAGTTACCGGTCAAGTAAATCTGAACACAATTCTTCAAACTTGGCACGCGTGAGAGTGGTTTCAATGTGTTTAGGTCCATCAGCTGTGGCCGTGATAAATGGCAAGCTGGGCACAGAATTCAAAGCAATCAGAATCTAAATCCAAATGCTATTGAATTACGAAGTCAAAATTTTGGCGAGAAAAGTAATTGTACCTCATGTTTGTCTGAGTCAGCGAGGAAAGCTCAATTTTCGCTTTTTCTGCTGCCTCTGTTAACCTCTGAAGTGCTTGCTTGTCTTTCAGAAGATCAATGCCTTCATCTTTCTTGAAGTTTGAAGCAAGCCAGTCAACAACTCTCTGCATTGCAAAACACGAATCTATCAAAAAAAGCACAGAAGAAAGAGCAAACAGATTTAAAGCTCTTTGATTAAAGGACTTTAAGATTAATTTAACTCACCTTGTCAAAATCATCACCACCCAAGTGTGTGTCACCAGAAGTGGAAAGCACTTCAAACACACCATCACCAACCTCAAGCACTGCACAATAAGAAACATAAAAACGCATATTAGATAATGCTAATACCAATACTAATACATCAAAAGACGGTAGAAGCCGAAACGGTAATACAAAGAAACTTCTCAAAAGTCTAATGTGAAGTACCTGAGACATCGAAGGTACCACCACCAAGATCAAAGACTAGAATTGTTTCGTTGCTTTTTCTCTCAAAACCATAAGCCAATGAAGCAGCTGTGGGCTCGTTGATAATACGAAGAACTTCCAAACCAGCAATACGACCAGCATCTTTGGTAGCTGTCCTCTGTGAGTCGTTGAAGTAAGCAGGCACAGTGACAACAGCCTTGGTTACTTTTTCATTTAAGAATCTCGAGGCATCATCCACGAGTTTCCTCAAAACCTACACCAAACACAAACCCATAAGAAAGAGACCATCTACAACAAAAAAACCTCCACGAGAATTTAACAGACGAACGATCAACTAGAATAGACCAACCATAAACACAAACACGATTCACATCCAATCGGAAATTCCAGAATGACAAGCTGAAGATGACAAAGAGAGAGTGGAATTCTAAAGTTAGAAACCAAAGAAAGTTATTTCAATTGCAGATATCAGTAAACAGAAAGTGAAAGATCGGAGTCACTCAACTATCAACCATGAAGAGTGAAGAAAAATCCTTACTTTAGTTTCAGGTAATCATCACACTATCTTAATTGCAAATTCATCACCCAAAAACTGAGCTCAACGAAACTCCAACCAGCTAAACAAACTACCTACATCGATTAAGATTCTACGGTAGTGAGTGAATGGATAAACTGTAATACCTGAGCTGAAATCTCCTCCGCGGCAAACTGTTTTCCGATTGCAGGGCACTCCAGCTTAACATTTCCGTTCTCGTCCTTAATTACTCTATAAGAAACCTGCTTAGACTCCTCAGCAACCTCGTTCATCCTCCTACCAATAAACCTCTTCACCGAGAAGAAAGTGTTCTCCGGATTAACGACGGCTTGCCTCTTCGCAATCTGCCCGACAAGCCTGTCACCGCTCTTCGTGTACGCCACCACAGACGGAGTGGTCCTCTGACCCTCAGCGTTGGTGACAATCGTAGGCTTGCCTCCTTCCATGGCAGCTACGGCGGAGTTAGTCGTACCCAAATCAATTCCAACAACTTTCTCGTTGACGACTCTCACTGGACCTACCGAATATCTAGAGGCGCCGCCATTTCTACTCCCCATTCGGAGGAAGGCAGAAGCTGGGGTAGAGAAAGGACCGGTTCGTGTGCCGAAGAAGGCGCTTCTCGGCATGAAACTACTACTTTTGCCATTGAGATTTCTCTTGGAAGAAGAACTAGCGAATCCAATTCCGCCGAGAACGTGAATCTGGGCGGCGGATGAAGCCATTTTCGAGCTTAATAGTAGAGAATAGTGACGGAGGAAGCAAAGGTAGCGAGGGAAGTGAACAGAGGGAGACACGAGAAGGAGAGTTTGAAGAGAAACCCTAAGGTTGGTAGGTGGAGGAGGAAGAAGAGGTATAGAAGAAGATAAGAGGTTCGGTGGAGAGGGCGGAGAAAACTGTGGGACCCAGTCGGAAGTTTCCAGAAGGAGACTGAAAGATGGATGGGCTTTCTAATGAGATGCTTTGTTTTAGCCTTTTAAGTGAAATTGTCACTTTCTTTTAATTAGTTCTATGATTTTCATGCAGTTTTGTTTATGTGATTCTCCGTTGGTAAATCATACGAGTACGATTTTAAGGCAGTTTTGTTATTATGGATTAAACATACTCTGTAAAAACACTGCTTTCCATAGAACGACAAATAAGTGTTGTTCACAAGCATTGCTTAAATCATTTGGGTCTTCAATCCAAAACCTACAAAATCATTACACACCCACTGCTTGGGATGTATGAATTCAAAGCCCATCCTATATTCGTTTTCTCATTTGCTGTCTGTGAAGTCGGCATCGATCACATCATCTCCATCTTTACTTGACGATGAATCTGCTGATGGACCACCTTCTCCTCCAGGGGAAGGACCTGCACCTGCACCTCCTGCTCCAGACTGGTTGTAAAGAGACTGACCAATCTGCATCACTTCTTGGTTGAGCGCAGCCATGGTGTCCTTGATCTCCTGGGTTGATCCGCTTCCTATCTTATCCTTCAGCTCTTGTAGTTTGGCCTCCACCTTCTCTTTCACTTCACCTGGAATCTTCTCTCCCAGTTCTTTGAGTTGCTTCTCCGTCTGGTACACTACCGAATCTGCTTGGTTCTTTGTGTCAATTGCGTCTCTCTTCTCCTTGTCATCCTTCGCAAACCTCTCTGCTTCTTGGACCATTTGGTCTACCTGTAACATTCATTCAGACCCAATTTGTTACCAAGAACATATATATTAGTGAAAAGAGAATCACAAAGGCTCTAAGATCATTATGGAGAAAGCAACAATCATAGCTACCTATACTTCCAATATGGCTACCATATTCAGAATCACTAAAAAATGGCCAATAAACTTCATGGATGGAACTATAAGAACATAAGTTGATAACTGAAGCAATGTTGTCTGATATGGAAACTGTACGCACCTCGTCCTTGGGCAATGTACTGGCACCAGTAATGGTGATGTCTTGTTTCTTTCCGGTGCCTTTGTCACTAGCACTGACTGATAGAATACCGTTGGCGTCAATGTCAAATTTGACTTCGATTTGTGGAACTCCACGTGGTGCTGGTGGAATACCATCTAGACGGAAACTGCCAAGAGACTTGTTATCCCTGACAAACTCCCTCTCACCCTGAAGCACATTGATCTCAACGCTTGTCTGTCCATCAGCAGCGGTTGAAAAGACTTCTGATTTAGAAGTAGGCAGAGTAGTGTTCCTTGGAATAATCTTCGTCATGACACCACCAAGGGTTTCCAAACCAATCGAAAGAGGTGTGACATCGAGAAGCACTATGTCGCTCACATCTCCAGCAAGAACACCAGCCTGAAATCAAGAAATAATGGCACTTGGTGAGAACTCGTAGCAGTAAATAAGGTGCAAGTTACAAGTTCACGAGAACAAACCTGGACTGCAGCACCAAGAGCTACAACCTCATCAGGATTCACTGTGACATTAGGTTCTTTTCCAGTTAGCTTCCTGACGACTTCCTGAACAGCAGGAATACGTGTAGATCCACCAACAAGGATCACTTCATCAATATCATTGAAGCTGAGCTTTGCATCCCTTAGGGAATTCTCAACGGGAGTCTTACACCTATCAGACAGATACAGCGCATAAGACTCTTAGGCCTCCTCATTGCTATCAAAATCAGCCACAGAAAACTGTAAGTAAAATTACCTGTCAAGTAAATCTGAACACAATTCTTCGAACTTGGCACGCGTGAGAGTGGTTTCGATGTGTTTAGGTCCATCAGCTGTGGCCGTGATAAATGGCAAGCTGGGTACAGTATTCATATCAATCAGAATCCACATGCTTGTGAAAGTACCAAGTCAAAAGTTCGAGCGAGAAAACTACTTGTACCTCATGTTTGTCTGAGTCAGCGAGGAAAGCTCAATTTTAGCTTTCTCTGCTGCCTCTGTTAACCTCTGAAGTGCTTGCTTGTCTTTCAGAAGATCAATGCCTTCATCTTTCTTGAAGTTTGAAGCAAGCCAATCAACAACTCTCTGCATTGCAAAACTTAAATCTATCAGATTCAAAGCTCTTTTACCAAGGACTTTAACATAAATGATTGCACTAAACTCACCTTGTCAAAGTCGTCACCACCCAAATGTGTATCACCAGAAGTGGAAAGCACTTCAAACACACCATCACCAACCTCAAGTACTACATAATAAAGAAAATAACATATACATATAAGATGGTGTTAATACATCAAAAGACAATATAAGTCTTTAAAAAACAATTCACAGAAAGATATATGGAGCATTTTAGCATGAGTATAAAGCCAATTACCTGAGACATCGAAGGTACCACCACCAAGATCAAAGACTAGGATTGTTTCGTTGCTTTTTCTCTCAAAACCATAAGCCAGTGATGCAGCTGTGGGCTCATTGATAATACGAAGAACTTCCACCCCAGCAATACGACCAGCATCTTTCGTAGCTGTTCTCTGTGAGTCGTTGAAGTAAGCAGGCACAGTGATGACAGCCTTGGTCACTTTGTCGTTCAAGAATCTAGAGGCATCATCTATGAGTTTCCTCAAAACCTACACCAAACACAAACCCATAAGAAAGAATTGAAAAACTCAACCGTACAAATGATCACCTACAATCGAGCCACACTGTTCACTCTCAATTTGAAATTCCAGAAATGAGTAAATAGACAAATTTCAATACCTGAGCTGAAATCTCCTCAGCGGCAAATTGTTTTCCGATTGCAGGGCACTCCAGCTTGACATTTCCGTTCTCGTCCTTAACTACTCTATAGGAAACTTGCTTAGACTCCTCAGCGACCTCGTTCATCCTCCTACCAATAAACCTCTTCACCGAGAAGAAAGTGTTCTCCGGATTAACAACCGCTTGCCTCTTCGCAATCTGACCGACAAGCCGGTCACCGCTCTTCGTGTAAGCCACCACAGACGGAGTCGTCCTCTGACCTTCAGCGTTGGTGACAATCGTAGGCTTGCCTCCTTCCATGGCAGCTACGGCGGAGTTAGTCGTGCCCAAATCAATTCCAACAACTTTCTCGTTGACGACTCTCACTGGACCTACCGAATATCTAGAGGCGCCGCCATTTCTACTCCCCATTCGGAGGAAGGCAGAAGCTGGGGTAGAGAAAGGACCGGTTCGTGTGCCGAAGAAGGCGCTTCTCGGCATAAAACTGGATTTGCCATTGAGATTTCTCTTGGAAGATGAAGAAGAAGCGAATCCGATTCCGCCAAGAACGTGAATTTGGGCGGCGGATGAAGCCATTTTTCGAGCTTAATAAGAAATTAACAGTGATAGTGGGAGCTAGAGAGAAGTATATCGAACGGGAAATGGAGAGAGTGAGAAATGAAGAGAAGGAGAGTTTGACGGGAAACCCTAAGGAAGGAAGGAGGAAGAGATATAGAAGAAGATAAGCGGAAGGTGGAGACGAAGGAGAAAAATGGGGGACCTACTTGAAGTTTCCGGAAGGAGAGTGAAGATGGATGGATGGGCTTTGATAGGCCACGCTAGATGTATCTTAGAAACATCCAGAATTTCACTAAAGCCCACACATATGTTCTCAAACGCGACGCGTCACTCAAAATATTAGGAAAACGCAAAAATGAGCAAGGGAACAAAGAGATCAGAAAGTGGACTAAGAGAAAATTGGTAAAAAGAATAAACAAAACAAAGAGATCAAGAAGAAGCAAGGGAAGAAAGAAAAAAGGCTCATCGCTCATGCCTATATCCGTGGTAAGAATTGAGCAGTATGTCATTTTGGAGCTTGTGTCCCACATGTGTGTGTGTTTTAAACGATTTTGGGTGTGGTGGATCTTATCCACGCAAGTGAATATTTGGTTTTCGATTGGTGGTTTGCTAAGTTTTTTATACGATGGTTTTTGTAGATATTTTTAGAGAGAGATCCGGTTTGAGTTTGACATCTCAAACAATTGCGGTTGCGGTAACAAATTTTTCAACGTGCGGAAATACTTGTTTGGCCTCCAAAAAGGAAAGTTGGAAAGCTCCACACGTAGATGATGTTTGTGAACGCAACTTCTTCTGAGTTATCTTTACATAAGACTACAATAGCATCTTATTATACGCCTAACTAATTATTTTACCATACACATTTCAGATCAGTAATGAAAAATGTCTAATATTATCTTACCATCAATTCATTGGTCTAAATTGCATTTTTTTTTTTTTTTACTTCATGATTTTGAAAGCCACAAATTAAAGTGGACTTTGATGGCACAGAATGTATTGACTTTTCGGTCAAATAACTAGTACACATGTAACATGTTTAATCTTAACTACATAGGATTTAGTTCCGACCAAAAAAAAAACTATATAAGATTTTGTTTTTGTAAGTATAAAATGTACTCTAAATTTATTGTGCTCTTAGAAAATGATGAATATATTATAAGAAAAACGGGAACAAGAAATCGAGCTCCATGTGCAAGTGCATCGGGGTCGACGATTCCTTCTCGTGATTTACACTATAGGACAATCTTGCAGTCAAGGGCCATCTTCTTCTTCCAAACCAGCAATATTTAGTTTATTCATCCTCTTGGCTGTATGATATCTTGTATAAATACAGTGGTTTCTTTTCCGGTTGATCTTTAGACAGATATGAACCTACTAAAACAACGGTTTTATATATGCGCAATAGAATGTTCTGAGTTTCAATATGAATGGTACAATCTCACGGAGGAAGGAAGCAAAATACGTTAAACTACTGATCGAATATTCAAAATAAGGAACATTTTCTTGTATTAAACGTTTCATAAAAGCGATCGGCTCTAAACGAAAAGATAACAAACAGATCTATTATTTTTTTTTTTGGTCAACAACAAACAGATCTATATATTAGTATATGATATGAGAAAAAGAAAATTTAATCAAGAGATCCCAAAAAAACGCTTACAAGCCTTAAGAAATGCCTTTTTCTTGATGTTGCTGCTCTTCTTTTGCTTCTGCACCTTCTCTTTACCATCTGCTTCGTCTTCATCTTCTTGGAAAGGAAGAGGCCACGCGGCAGAGCTCTGGTCATAGATTCTACAGTAGCGCTCAGAGACAGACGAAGATCTTCTCATTGACATAGCAGTCTTTGAGGGAGCTGCTTGCCTTGATGCAGACACTGACCGGTTCCTGCTCAGCCTCACTTTCATTTCAATCGGTTCTGGATCAGCCTTCTGGGTCTGGGGATCGACCGGGTCGGGTGTCTGGACTGTTGAATCCATTTTGGAATAGCCACTCATGAAGTTTTTAATATTTCTTCTTTGTTGTTCTGTTTTGTGATAATGGATGGACTCTAGCTATTGTATGCCATTTATAGATGTGTCGAGGTGGATAAATCATGTAATTTTAATAACCATGAGAATGAGATCCATTCAAATATTACAGCTGGTGGAGATTGTAATTTATTAACATTTTTTTTTTACACTGGACATGTGCAGTTGTCTGGCAAATGTTTGGCATTACACCAATATTGCATTCATACTTCTTGTATCAAATAATTTTATCAATTAAAGTAAATAATTGGGAGACAAAAAGCAGACTGTTTAAATACTTATACTTTTGGACTATGTGAGTTTATATTGTTTTTTTATTTTCATCATTCAAATCTTAACTTGCAATTTTTGGATTCGATTTTTTTCAATTATGTGTTCACTTCAAGATTTGGTGCATTTCATATGCAAATGTTTGGCATTACACCAATATTGCATTCATACTTCTTGTATCAAATAATTTTATCAATTAAAGTAAATAATTGGGAGACAAAAAGCAGACTGTTTAAATACTTATACTTTTGGACTATGTGAGTTTATATTGTTTTTTTTTATTTTCATCATTCAAATCTTAACTTGCAATTTTTGGATTCGATTTTTTTCAATTATGTGTTCACTTCAAGATTTGGTGCATTTCATATGCACCCATGTCGACCAACATGATGAATCTGCTTTGTTGGAAACTTTGGTACGTATAAACTTTTTTTTGCTTAAGGAGCTTGCTATAGTTGAGACCATTCAATACCAGGATTTGTACATCATGTTTGACTTTAGTCTAATTTTTCTCATAATATTGTCTAGTTGCAACTTGGTAGGAGTATTATTTTCTCTAACGTGGATCAAAGCAATCCTTTTGAAATTAGTTAAGAGATTAGGATCCATAATCAACTCCAGGATTCAATTGAGTAATTATACCGGTTTACCGGTAGAACTAGATACATGCGAGACTTGAATTCCAAATTGGTCTACGATACAAGGTTGTAGAGGGACCGGTTTGAAGAAAATCAATTAGAGGTCAAAGGAGTTGACCAATTTGATTTTAGTGGAATCTGAGACTTCTTTGGACCGGTTCACCTAGATTTTGATTTGAAAATCACAAATTGATTTGGCGTGGTTAAAGCCTCGACGACGGAGGAGAGTCGGCTACTTTGGTGACGGAGAAAAGAATCCGCATATTTTAAACCCTAAACCCAAAAAAGCTACAGCTCGGAAACATCAGAAGATGGATGATACTGAAATTCTCAGTAGCAGCGAACAGAAGATGGAGGACGCTTCAACCGAAAGTCCTGCTGATGCCATAGCTGTTACCCACTCGTCGGATGATTCCGGCGACTCTGATTCCGATTCGGAGGATGAGGCTGAGTCGAATCATCAGATTGAAACCCTCGAGTCCGAGCTCTCCGCCAATCCTTACAACTACGATGCTTATGTCCAAGTAAGAATCACCCTCTACCTTCGCTTTTGGCACACAATGTGTTTCAGCTCACTCAGAATCTGAGAGCAAAGCAGATTTCGCTGCTACTTACTAAAATTTTCATAGGGATGATATGAAACGAACAATCGGTTACGTTCATGTTATAGCTCGTCTGTTTGAGAAACTTTGAATTGTGCATTTTCTTCATCTTGTTGGAGATGGATGGTTTTTTCGGGTTACGTTTGTTCTAACTTTGTTGCTTTCTTAATTTCAGTATATAAAGCTTCTCAGGAAAACAGCGAACCTTGAAAAGCTAAGACAAGCAAGGAAAGCTATGAGTGCCATATTTCCATTGAGTCCTTCCTTGTGGCTTGAATGGGCAAAGGATGAAGCATCTCTAGCCTCTAGGTAAATAGATATCCTGCGGTTCTTTGGCTCTTAAATGATCTATTGTTCATACTTCTGATTTCATGGTTGGATTCAGTTGCTTTCCTTTGACATATTTGTTTTATATCTCTCTCTTCTGCAGTGATAATGTGCCTGAAATTGTGAAGCTTTATGAACGGGGACTTTCTGATTATCAGGTATGTTCTCTTGTTTACTGGAAACAGTTGCTGGAATAAAGGCTTTAGTAGTCATATATGTTGTTACCGTTTTGTTGGTAGTGTTTTGTTACATAGACTGACTGAAGAAATACTTTCGTATGCTCTTTCGAATTTTAGTTCTATTAGCTTCACCAACAGTTTACTTCATCTTGTATATATTAGTACCTCAAAAAAATTCTGCTATTGATTATAAGGTAGTGAGAATTTGTGGGACGACCTGTCTCTTTTCAAGGCCACTTTATGATCAGTCGACTGTATTTATTCCACATTGAATTAATAAACTAATACCTGTTCTTTTATGCAGTCTGTATCTCTTTGGTGTGACTACCTGAACTTTTTTTTAGAATATGATCCATCACTACAAGGATATACATCTGAAGGTATTTCAAAAATGAGGAGTCTTTTTGAACGTGCTATTCCGGCTGCGGGCTTCCATGTTACTGAAGGCAATAGAATATGGGAAGGATATAGAGAATTTGAGCAAGGCATCTTAGCCACTATTGACAAGGATGACGTTGAGGTAGGATCCATTTTCTTGATTTTGTTCATCTACATTTTGTTCACCACAGTCTAACAGCATGCTAGCTAGGTTTATGTCCTAGGATGATTACTATATGAACTGAGAATAGAATTGGTAGATCAAATTTCTGTTATGTTTTCAGTGGGAAGAAATAGCACCTTGTAATAAACGAGAGCTAATGGTTGCTATGGAAATAGACTTTGGTCACTAGGTTCTAAGTTAAACTAAACTAAATGTATTTCGTGATAAAAAAACTCGGAAAGATTTTCAGTTATCAAATTTACGAAAATCGATATAATTCATCAGACTGTTTTATGAAAACTTCTTTGATAGTTCTGTTCACTAATTTACATGTATGTAATTTGTTTTTAAAAACCTACTTATCAAGTAACTTACCTGTTAATTCATGTCATAATCAAAAGTATGATCACTTTTAAGGGTTAAAATTTCCTACAAGTTTCCATCACTTAGAGGGATACTGCAAAAACATTGGTGATATTGGTTACATTTTGGGGACACTGTTTTCTGAACAACTAACCACCTTTTAGTATATTTTAAAAAATTACATGTGTGAATCGCTTTGTTTCCTAAAGTTACGTCTATTAATAGTTCTTTGGGCATCACGAATTTAGTAATGACTAGTTTTATTTTACAGGAGAGAAATAAGCAGATACAAAGGATCCGAAGCATATTCCACCGTCACCTGTCTGTTCCGCTGGAAAACTTGAGCTCCACCCTAATTGCTTATAAGACTTGGGAGTTGGAGCAGGGCATGAACCTTGATATTGGATCTGATGATTTGAGTAAGGTTTCTCCTCAGGTTGCTGTTGCAAACAAGAAGGCACAGCAGATGTATAGTGAACGTGCCCATCTTGAAGAAAACATATCTAAGAAAGGTTTATCTGATATCGAAAAGTTTCAGCAATTCATGGTATGTATGGCTTATCGTGCAGTTGATATTTTTCATAAAATGTATTTGAAGCTGCAGACTTGGGCACGTTATTGCTACTGTTCTATCTTTTTTTCTAAACTGTTCCTCCCTTTTCTTTCTTGTGATTGGCTTGATCAATTAAAATAAATTATCTATTTGGAAACTGATGATTATAACTATTTTTTGCAGAATTACATAAAATTTGAGCAGACTTCTGGAGATCCTACCCGAGTTCAAGCTATATATGAACGTGCTGTCGCTGAATACCCGGTTTCAAGTGACTTGTGGATAGACTACACCTGCTATCTTGATAAAACTTTGAAGGTGTTTCATTTTTTATTAAAGCTTCGTGAAGAACTTGTTATAGCTTCTTTTAGGCGTTTCCTAATCTGTCTATCCCTTATTCTAATTTTTTTTATGGTGACTTTTTGTATTAACAAGTCCTGCTTCATTTGTTTTATGGGCTTCCTGCCTCAGGTTGGAAAAGCTATAACGCATGCCTATTCTAGGGCGACTAGAAGTTGCCCATGGACTGGAGATCTTTGGGCACGGTACTTGCTTGCTTTAGAGCGTGGTTCTGCGTCCGAGGAAGAGATTTATGCCGTAAGTCTCAATTTTTCAATTGAAAACCAAAAGAAATAATATTGTAGGAAAGGATACTTACCTATGTCTACATTTATCTCTGTTATATTCCTCCTACCTTATCCCCTGCGTAATGGGATTTTCAGAAAGTTATACTGAGAAATTTCCTGTTATTCAAATTGTTTATACAGGTCTTTGAGAAGTCATTGCAGTGCACATTTTCCTCCTTTGAGGAGGTACAACTTTGGCTTCTTTGATTTTCTTATCCATTTTATAGCATGTTTCCATTCACTCTATCCATGTATATCTTATGAGATGTTCCTCACCAGTACCTGGAGTTATACCTCACTCGAGTAGATGGCCTGAGAAGAAGAATGTTATCAACGAAGATGGTAGAGACTTTGGATTATTCTATGATAAGAGAAACTTTTCAGGTTTGTCTGCTGCTTTTACCATCAATAGTATCCTAAAATTCTTGCTCCCATCTTTCAAGATCTTTGTATATTCTAAGAGGCTATCTAAGCTTCCCTTTTTTTTTGTAAAAATAGTTTTGTTCTGAATAGCTTTTCTCCTGATTTGGACCTCTTCTGCATCACTTGAGTTAACTCAATATTTTTTTCCTGACAGCAAGCATCAGATTACCTAGCGCCTCACATGCAAAATACAGACAGTTTGCTGCGTTTGCATGCTTATTGGGCTAACTTGGAACTGAATATTGGAAAAGATCTTGCTGCAGCACGGGGTGTTTGGGATAGCTTACTGAAGAAGAGGTTTGCAAGCTATATCTTTTATATTTGATTTATTAGAGATCTAAAATTTAAATAATCCAAGCAGATTACACATTTGTCAGAATAAGGCAATCTGGTTCATTATGATTCATCGTACTTGCTTCTCTCCAGTGGTGGGATGCTAGCAGCCTGGCATGCATACATTGATATGGAAGTGCATTTGGGGCATATAAAGGAAGCTAGGTCTATTTACCGGAGGTGCTATACAAGAAAGTTTGATGGGACTGGCTCAGAAGTATGCACTCTATTCCCTCTTGTTTTATGTGTTACTCGTACTTATGTTTTGTTATCGAATTAGGGATATTTGCTCTGAAAAGACATTATTTAGCTTCACTTGCAACTGAAACATCTATCTTGGTAGTATAATGAAGATTTGTATCGACTCTTCATGTGACACGTTCTTGAAATATGAGTGCACCGTATGCCTAAGTTGTCATGTCTAATTTATATACGGCTATATTCATTTCCTAAGAAGGATGATCTTCCAGGATATATGCCATGGATGGTTGCGCTTTGAAAGGGAGCATGGAACTTTGGAAGATTGGGACCATGCAGTTCAAAAGGTACTATTGTTTACTGTCGTTGGGTAATTTCAGACAATTTTGCTGGTTTTGGATATTTTTGCTAGCTGTGATGTGATAACTACATCAACATTACTCTCTTAAATTAAGATTAGATTCATGTTTACCGCACTGCGCTTGGCTTCCAAAATTCAGTTTCCCTATACGTATTTGACTTTGATGTTCTTATTTAGTAGCAATGCATTCCGTGCTAAAAAGACATGTAGAATAATCGTGGAAGCTGTAAATTATACGATTTGCTTGGTTTTTGTTCCTTAGGTTACGCCACGCTTGGAAGAGCTACGATTGATTAGGTTACAGCAGGAGTCTACACCAGTCAAACCGCCAGCCGTCCCGAAAGAGAATAACCCACAAAAGAGTACACGTGAAAAGAGAAAAGCAGGACCGAATGCAGAAGAAGAGTCTTCGGCTAAACGGCAGAAGAGTAAGGGCCAGAAAATGAATGATGTGGATGCAGAAGGGAAGAGTGCAACTGTATCAAACACAAAAAACGTTAAAGCAGAGACTGGAAAAGGAGCTGTTTCAAATAAAGAAGAGACAGAAGACGCGAAACCAGGGAAGCCGAAAATTTATACAGACGAGTGTACAGCTTTTCTTTCAAATCTCAGTGTCAAGGTAAATATATGGGCTTCATGTCAAATTTACAAACACGACCTTTAAAAATAAAATGTGGCATTTTCTTATACAAGCGTATATTGTTGTTGCAGGCACAAGAGGAAGATATACGTAAATTCTTTGGCGATTCTGGTGGTGTTGCTTCCATTCGCATTCTTCATGACAAACACACTGGAAAACCAAGGGTCTCTCTCTCACACACACCTTCATTCATTGTTATGTCATTTTTTACTGTTACTGTTAATGAATCTGAAGATATCCTAGTTTCCGCATGATCATGTTTAGATGATGACTAGCTGCTGCTAGTTTCTGTTCTAGTGACTTATGCAAGTATGGTGGATTAATATGCTCGATGCTCTTGTGTCTCTCAGGGACTGGCATATGTTGATTTCGTGGATGATGAACACCTTGCATCAGCTATAGCAAAGACCAAAAAGATGTTTATGGGTAAGAAGATCAGTATAGCACGGTCAAATCCAAAGAGGGGTAAAAAGGAATCAACTTGGCGTGGAAATGGTGAGAATCTTATCTCTCTTTTCTTGTTTTCCTCATAATGTAGCCATGTATTGAATGGATATGTAGCTACTTTTGGTGCAAATATTCTAATCTGGTATGATGATTGCTTCCATAGAAGGCTCTGGGAACTCAAAGGACACGTCCCAGACTTCTGAGAAGGCGAAAGCACCCGTTGGTGGAGAAACTGATGGTGAAAGGCGAGGAAATGAAGTGGAGGTGAAGGGTAAGAACACGTTCGCTGTCCCAAGAAATGTGAAACCACTCGGCTACACAACACCCAAACCCAGCGCAGATGAGACGCCGAAATCAAATGACGAGTTCAGGAATATGTTCCTTAAAAAGTGAGGCGTTTGCTTAGTGAACTCTTGTCTTGTTCTACTTAACACTCTGAAGATCTTTATGTTGTAGACTGATATTATCGCTTCTGCTACTCTTTCTTTCGAGATAATTAGGCAATGCTCAATAACTTTTTATGTATTTCCGAAGCAACCTTTACATGCAAGAGTTCATCAGAATTTTTTTATTGTCATTTCTTGTATTGACATACAGTAACATTTAGAAAAAAAAAGATGTCATGTTACTAGTGGCAGAGAGACGGTGGGGCCTCTGCAAGATTTGTGCTAATTAAACGGTCACAAAGTTTGAAAAATCCAAAAAGCTAAAAGAAGATCAAGAAGTGAAATGAGAAGTGATCTCTCTTTTGACTTTTTGTTCAACGGTTACACACTAGTAGTCTCTCCTTTAGATACAAAAGGCAGTGACCATTTTCTTAAGCATTAAGCAGAAAACCCAATGAAGGTTATGAAAGCGATGAAGAAGCTTAAGTTCTGGTCAAGAAAGAAGAGGAAACGTAAGCAAACTTGCCCATCTCAGTCTCACCAATGCTCTTGTGACTACTCCTCCGTGGCCTCACCGGTTGAGCCCACAGCGCCTCCTCTGCCGTTTTGGTTCGATGAGACTCAGAGTTTTTGTGCGGCAGAGTCATCAGCATTTCCTTGGAATACTCAGCTGCCTCACGAACAAGAAGAAACCATTGAGGAGATAAAACCGTTGTCTCAAGCGTCTGATCTTCGCTTAGAACGGTCTTATCAGCAGTACATGGTCCCCAATCCAAGTTTTGGTGTTCCCATTGTAGATGCAGCTCCAGCCAAGAAGAGATCAGTGGGAATATTTGGTTGTGTTATCGAGTTAAGTTCAACTGTAGCTCGTTGTTTCTTCAAGTGTTTTAGCAATTAATAAAACCGATTTGGGAGCATAAGACCATCTCCAACCCCTCATGCCATATGTTATTGCAAATGGCAAAAATATAGCAATAGCATTGGATTTCTCTCCAACCCCTCATGTCATATATCATGCTATAATTTTTTCCAACTTATTATTAATTATTAAAACTATTTGATTTCTTCAAATTTTACAAAGTGAATCACCTGTTTTTCTTTCTTGCAAAAAGATCCACAATTATAATATTTTTATTTTTTATTATTATAAGATTAAAACAAAATACATCACATTACATAAAAATTATAGAAAATAAATATTTTAATTTAATTATCCCCATTTGAATATTTTTCCCCATAAATGATCAATTAAGGGATCTCGAAGTAAAATATAAGCGTCTTTATCTTTGATTTTTCTAAAACGAGCAAGAAAGTTTTCAAACTCAGTGTCATCGTCTCTGACTTTTAAGTTTATTATGATTATGTTTTTATATTTTATATGAAATACATATTATTTATATTTTGAAAATGTTATGAATATTGCTTATTTATTTAAATAAATCATAATCAAAATAATTAAACTGTTAAATTAAAAGTATTCACAAATTGAAGGACTGTTTTACAAATAAAAAAGTGCTATGGCAAAATAGCATATTGCATAATCTCATGCCAAATATAGAAGCATGCTATTTTGCAATAGCATATACAATAGGGTTGGAGCAAATGCTATGGCAAAATAGCATATATGTTATATTTAGCATAGGATTGGAGATGCTCTAATAATTAAAATTTAAAATGTTATGTTTGTATCTTCATATTACATCATCATCACTTTTATCACCCCTTCACATTTCTTAATTAAGTCCTAGTTATTTCACATTTAATAACCAATTTTGTATATGCGTTTGCATTTGCATGCGGTGTGCGTCTTAAAACTGCGTGATATGTTTATATTGACATGCTCGCTATTCGATAAGGTTTTACTATTCAGTTATGAAATACACTGAGTTGTAAAGAAAATACAAAAAATGGTAGGGACACTTTACGGATACAAATAAGAGTACAAATAATTGAATCGGATTCACGTATGGACACTTTACAGCTATTTGCTCAGACGATAGCAACTTGTTGGGGGATTGTGATTACAAAACCTGATTGGAAGAAGCTTAACTCACTGTCCGAAAATTCTTGAATTGTGAATAACTTTGATATTTCAGATTTGACACTTTACTCACAATATAATACGCCTACAAGCCACATACTATGCAGTCTGTCAAAGATTTTTTTTTCTCCAAATTATGGGCCCTGTTTTGCAAATATTAAAGAATTTAGGGCCCCAAAATAGTAAAGAAAAATTAGTAAAAACAAATGTGTAGTGTGTTTGGACACGTGTCACACATGCTTAACGCCGGTCCTGCATATATTGGCAAAAGCCGCAAAACTAAAAAACAACAACCAAATCAGCAACACGAACACGGAACACCGATTAATAAATGAATATCCAAAGCCAATATACTATTCATACAGACAAAAACGACTATAGTCGTCCTTTTCAGTTTTCATTATACTCCAATGTTTTAATGTCAAGAAGACATTCCCAAAGACGTTTCCAACCAAAAGACAACTTCGCAAGTTGTTAAAACTTAAAAGGCCAAAACAAAAAGAAAGAAAATAATCAAAAAGACGTTACAAAAAAAAAAGCATAGAATCCGAAGCATGACCGAATCTCACGTGTCAAAATAATGAATAAAGCTTCACTTTCTTCTTCACTTCACACTTTCACTTTCCACATCACACCCTAAAACCCTCTTCTTCTTCCTCCACACTCATCAATTCCAGCAGATCTAATCGGGCCCCATCACAATGTACGGACGTGATCCATGGGGCGGTCCTTTAGAGATCAATGCGGCTGATTCCGTCACTGACGACGATCGCAGCCGAAACCTCCAAGAACTCGACCGTGCGGTTCTCTCTCGCCCACTCGACGCCACGCAGCAGAGCTGGCTACTCGGACCCGCCGAGACGAAGAAGAAGAAGTACGTCGATCTCGGCTGTCTACTAGTCAGCCGCAAAATCTTCCTCTGGACTCTCGGAACGTTCGTCGTCACCGCGTTCCTCGCCGGATCCATAACAACCATCTCCAAAATCATGCCACACCACAAACCAAAGCCACCACAACCGGACAATTACACAGTCGCTCTCCATAAGGCTCTCATGTTCTTCAATGCTCAGAAATGTAAGCTCCAAAATGCATTTTTTTCACTTCCTTAATTAACTGATTATATCTCTAAATCACTCTACAATGTGGAAATTATAGTTTTTTCCTTATTTAACACTCTGTTAACAATCTTTATTACATACATTCGGTTTAGTTTTGTCTTAAATTTGAAGCAGAACATTGTCATGTCTGAATCTGGTTTTGTTTATGCTAATGATAGCTGGGAAACTGCCAAAGGACAATAACGTGACATGGAGAGGTAATTCATGTATGCAAGATGGGAAAGGAGAACCAGGAGAGTTCTACAAAGATTTGGTAGGAGGTTACTACGATGCTGGAGATGCCATCAAATTCAACTTCCCAATGTCTTACGCTATGACGCTCTTGAGCTGGAGTGTGATTGAGTACAGTGCTAAATACGAAGCTGCTGGTGAGCTTAATCATGTCAAAGAAGTCATCAAATGGGGAACAGACTATTTCCTCAAGACATTCAACAGTAGTGCGGACACAATCTATGTGATGGTTGAACAGGTAAGAACAAAAATCTATGTTTTTAATCATGTTTCTGTGATCTGTTGTGAACACGTTTGATTTTTGTGTGTGTGTGTGTGATCTCAGGTTGGTTCTGGGGTTACAGGTAAAGGAAGTAAGGTGCGTAACGACCATTCATGCTGGATGCGTCCGGAGGACATTGATTACCAAAGGAACGCTGCGAAATGTTACTCTTCCTGTCCGAATCTTGCTGCAGAGATGGCGGCTGCTCTGGCCTCTGCATCCATTGTGTTCAAAGACAACAGAGTCTACTCGGAGAAGCTTGTTCACGGTGCTAAGACGCTCTACAAGTTTGCATACGCTAATAAATGGAGTCACGCTAAACGCAGTAAAGAGTCTAGCGAGTTCTACAAGTCGACCCTCTTCTGGGATGAGATTCTTTGGGGAGGTGCTTGGTTGTATTATGCTACTGGAAATGTAACCTATCTTGAGCTAGTCACAAGTCACAAGTTGGCCACACGTGCTGGTGCCTTTGGAAATAGCTCTTACTATGGCGTGTTTAGCTGGGACAACAAGCTTCCCGGGGCTCAGGTTAGTTAATCTATGAGAGTTATGTTTGTTTATGACTCTTACACAAACTGATACGCTTACTGTCTGGATTCATATGTTTTTTTTTTAGTTGCTGTTGACTCGGTTGAGGCTGTTTCTAAGCCCTGGATATCCATATGAAGACATTTTGAGAACATTTCATAATCAAACAAGCATAGTTATGTGCTCCTATTTGCCGTATTTCCACAAATTCAACAGAACCAATGGTGAGTTGTCTATGATTGTTACCTTCATTTTCTTTTTTTTGTGGACTTGGAAATGTTTATAACCTTTGATATCATCTATACAGGAGGGCTGATTCAGTTGAACCATGGAGATCCACAGCCTCTACAGTATGCTGCAAACGCAGCTTTCTTGGCGACGCTATTCAGTGATTATCTAGATGCTGCTGATACTCCTGGATGGTACTGTGGTCCTACTTTCTATCCTACTGATGTCCTAAGAGACTTTGCCAGATCGCAGGTATGTGTCCTATAAAACCACAAATGAAGGAAACCAAAAGAAGACCTTATCTGATCAAATCTTGTGTTTGTGTATGGCAGATTGATTATATTCTCGGTAAAAACCCTCGGAAGATGAGTTATGTTGTTGGTTTTGGACACCATTACCCCAAACATGTACATCACAGAGGAGCTTCAATACCAAAGAGTGTGAAGAAAGAAAGCTGCAAAGGAGGATGGAAATGGAGAGACACCAAGAAAGGAAACCCGAACACGATTGTTGGAGCTATGGTTGCTGGACCTGACAAGCATGACGGATTCCACGACGTTCGTGCAAACTACAACTACACAGAGCCGACTATAGCCGGCAATGCGGGTCTGGTCGCGGCTCTTGTGGCTTTGTCAGGAGCAAAAACGTCTCGAGCTATTGACAAGAACACTATATTCTCAGCCGTACGTCCGTTGGGCCCTGACACACCGCCTCCTCCAGCTCCTTGGCATCCTTAGTCTTTAGAGAGAAAGCAAAAACAAAAACTATGAGTATAATAAGTCATCTATTTTTTTTTGCCTAAATAAACACAAATGAAAAGAAGAGTATTTTCAAGTTGCTAAAAAAGAAAAAGAATTGGCTTATTACGTAAAACGTGGTCTGAGAAACCAAAGATTGTTCTCAGGGTTTTGTGAGGTAGGTATACAGTGTATATATTCATATGAATAGCTTTAGGTATATTCTTTGTTTCCAAATTTTTTAGTAGTTGCGTGAGACATAAGTTTTCTGTGCTTTTTACTGGAGAAGATAGATAACCTATACATTGCTTCTTCTCTCTATTCTTTGCCCTCAGCGTCTTCCATTTCTTATTCTTCGCTTTATATATTAATAAATAATAATAAGGCTTGTCTCCATCTTGAGGTGCTGAAAATGGCAGAAGAGGAGGAGTCTGGTTCTCTTGAATATACACCCACATGGGTCGTCGCGTTTATCTGTTTCATCATCGTTCTCTTATCCCTTCTCGCCGAACGTGGTCTTCATCATCTTGGAAAGGTACATCACTCTCTCTCTCTGTAAAAATCTTGAGCTCAAGTCATTTATAAGCTCTCTTCATTCTTTGTGTTCCACAGTGTCTGAAGCGTAGACGACAAGATGCCTTGTTCGAGGCCTTGCAGAAACTTAAAGAAGGTTTCTTTCTTCCTTCAACGTTCCTCTGCAATCTCAAACATGAACTCGGTTGATTAATTACACCTGATTATCTGACCAAGTTGATGTCTTCACAGAGCTGATGCTTCTCGGATTTATCTCCCTTATGTTAACGGTATCTCAGGCCGCAATTAGGCATATTTGTGTCCCACCAGCTCTTGTAAACAACATGTTCCCTTGCAAGAAGCCATTGGAGAAGCATCATGCTCCAGAATCATCTCATTCTCTCATCAATGCAAGACATCTTCTTTCAACAGGAGAAAGTCCAAACAGTTGTGCTGCCAAGGCAATTTCTCTTCTTCTTTTTTTTCTCTCATTTCCTTAAACCTCATATCTTACATGGATCATTTTCTATTAACCATCTCTTGCTTTGATTGCAGGGGCAGGTTCCATTAGTATCTGTGGAAGCGTTGCATCAACTCCATATCTTCATCTTCGTTCTTGCGGTTTTTCACGTTATCTTCTGTGCCACAACCATGGTTCTTGGAGGAGCCAGGGTAATGTAACTTTTTGCACAAGTTAACCTTGAAATTGTTTAGTCAAAGCCTCTTTTTTTCTTGCTCCGATTAGTAATTCATAGATTTGAAATTACATTTTAGATAAAACAATGGAAGCACTGGGAGGATAGGTTCAAGAAACATCCGTCTCAAAAAGGTGAGAATTGACAATTGTTCTGATTTCTTGCGGCTTAAACACACAAAGTAAAATAAGAATAATGTTGCAGGCGCATCAAAGCGTGGTCATGCTCACGCTCACGCTCATGCTCTTCATGAGATGTTTAACGCAAATCACGAGTTCTTTGAGACGCATGCTGGAGGATTCTGGAGAAGATCTGTTGTCATCAGCTGGCTGGTGAGTTATAGCTAGATACCACACTAATCAAAATTAAGATCTTACTTCATTTCTAATTAGCCAACGTGTATATATTGTTCTTGCAGAGATCATTCTTCAAGCAGTTTTATGGTTCTGTCACCAAATCAGAATATATAGCTCTGCGACAAGGGTTCATCATGGTTCTTACTTTACTTTCTTTTAACCAACATATCATGTCTTTCATTATACCAAATCTGATATATATATATATATATATATATCCTTCACCTTGCCAGACTCATTGCCGCACAAACCCATCGTTTAATTTCCACAAGTACATGTTAAGAACACTGGAGATAGATTTCAAGAAAGTTGTGAGCATAAGGTAAATGAATCGATTTACTCTTCAGATAAACACACACACACCAATGGCTTCATCGGTTTAATTTGTCTGACGTATTTTTAATTTTGTTGATGTGGTCATATAAACATAAAGTTGGTATCTCTGGCTCTTTGTCGTCGTCTTTTTGCTGTTGAATGTAGGAGGATGGAATACTTACTTCTGGTTGTCTTTCTTGCCTTTAATCGTAAGTTCTTTTAGTTGGCAATTTTAATCGTTTTTTTTTTACATATTCAACTATTTTTTTATCTTTTTGAATGGTTACTTAAAAAGTGTTTTCAAAACTGCAGCTGTTACTACTGGTTGGGGCCAAATTGGAAAACATAATAAGTAGCTTAGCTCTGGATGTTTGCGAGAAGCGAGACCGTGCGGAAGAAGCAGTAATCACACCTTCTGATGAACTATTTTGGTTCCATAGGCCAGAGATTGTTCTCCAACTCATCCACTTCATTCTCTTTCAAAATTCATTTGAGATTGCCTTCTTCTTCTGGATTTTGGTACTCTTAGCTTCACTTCCTCTTCTTCCATGTTACTTTTGTTAGTACTCAAGAAAAATCGCAATCTTGTTTATGATTTCTCCATCGTATCATCAGTTCACATACGGAATACGTTCGTGTATCATGGAGAGACTAGGCTTCCTTATTCCACGACTCGTCATGGGGTAATAGCATCTACATTTTTAAATCTAATGAAAAAATCATCAATATTTTGGTTTGATCTTATAGACTCTTTTATTTATACAGAGTGTTAGTCCAAGTGCTTTGCAGTTACAGCACATTACCACTATATGTCATTGTTACACAGGTCAGTGTATTTATATAACCACATCCACATGCCTAGGTACTATATATATACATACACTAGTTAACAAAATTTGAATCAATTGTTGTTTGATTTTAAAAGATGGGAAGCAAATTCAAGAAAGGGATATTCGACGATATGGTACAGTCCACGCTAGAAGTATGGCTGGAAGATACGAGGAACAAAGGCGAATCCACGAGCGAGAGTCGTAGGATGGAGATACAACCTGCGATTCCTGAATCTTTTAACGTCCAAGTTATGGAATTGGAATGTGAAGACCCTTAAAAAGTTGCAATTTATGTCGTAATCCAATAAGAGCTCTCATCAAAAGATTGTGTTATTGACTTGTTCGACAATGAACAACACTGGAACGTTAACAAACACAAGTTTAGGAAGCATCATTTATTATTAAATAAAAAAAAATTGTTAACAAAAGTCAACAGCGATTCGAATTCTGTAACGTTAACTTGTTAGCTGATATAAATAACTAACAAGCACGATGATAAATAGCTGTTGACTTTAATGAAATCTTGATTGCTTTAAATAAACGATTTTGTCAACTCAAAATCTAAAACTACCATTGATTGTAAACTAAAAAGCGTTAATCTACTAGTACCATTTTTATAACAGATCTGCAACTATGCTTTCTGCAGAATTTTGTTTTTAAACTAAAATCTGAATTATATATAGTCAAACAAATTTGAATTATATAGTACTATTGTCCAAAAAAAAGAAAAACGGAAAATGACTTTCACATGATTCAACTTCCACCAGATCCACAACGTTCCTCTCGTCTTTATCCTTGCTCTCTATTCTCTCCAATTAAAAGGAAAAAATAAAATAAAGCAATTTTTTTAAAAAGAAGGAATATAAAGTGCAGTGTAGGCCCAACTCTGTCGTTGACTAATCTGGATTTCGGACAGACAAACAACAGTAGGGTCACTTCCTTCTCAGATCGAACGGCTCAGGTTACACGCCGGCAACGACCGAATTTAAAGAGCTTTGTCAGGAAGCGGCGAACTAGTCTCGAGCACCAAACCGTGGTTGTGGTCTCCTTCGTACGTCACGATAAGCATCATCGCATCGTCGAGTGCACGCTCCACATGCTTACGCGCCGGACATCCTCTCACGCTGCTGCACTTGTAATATCCCCTGCGCGACCGAGTCCATTAACAACGAGTTTTAGTTTATCTTTATAAATAAACACGAGTCAACTCAGCTAAATGTATTATTAAAAAAAAATTCAAAATTTTATAGGGAAGAAGAACAAACAACAAGTCAAAAAGAGCGTGAACCCACTACTACTAGACGACACGTTTGGTACAACCAATATAGAAATAAAATATACTTTTTTTTCTCATCAGGTAAGATTTGACAATACACAAGTTGATCAATTTTCTATTTTTTTCCATTGAAGTGATTATAGTGAAGCAGTGATGTTTATGTGTTAATGGAACAAACCTGGGATGAGGAGAGCCTTTGATTGGTTTTTGACCGTATTTTCTCCATGAAAACTCGTCAGAAGGAATATCAGCCATCTTGCTGCTTACCGCAGGAACTCTTATCACTCTCTTCACTCTTGATTTCCTGTTTTTACCAAACCATTTAAATTTTTTAAATCACAGTGAATCTTTAGATCTAAGATAAAACTAAATTTGGAGATCTTCAAACCTTTTCTTGGTACAATGGCAACGACTGGAAGTAGCGGAGTTACATCTTCTCTTCAACGAAACTGATGATAATGGAGGTTTGCCTCTCGAGCCCGAGACCTGAGACGATGGGTTTGTGAACTCGAATCCTGACGACATCTGGTTACTGTCTGTATCACATCTATGAGACGACATGAACGAGTTCGCCGCAGAGACAGGTGGAGACGGCGCAAAGTTTATCGTTGACGACGGCGGCGGAGGCGGCGGCGGCTCTTGGGGTTTCCCGTGAGAAGAAGACGAACCGTTCTTTGTATGATTCTGGCTGTTTGATAAAGGAGGACGGCGGTGAATCGGAGTCGGACAGTAAACTCTAAACGCAGATCCGCCGTGCTGCTCTGTTTTCTGTCTGTTAATCACGGTGGTGGTGGTGGTGGTGGTGGTGGTTTCTGGCTTCTCCTCCTCCGTTTTACAGTCACCTCGATCTTCTTCTGTTTTCGGCGTGGTCGGGGCTCGTCTGAATCTCGCGTGTCCGGTTCTAGATCTGCCGAGGAGAGAAATCACCTTCTTGAAGCTGTTGACGGCGACGTCCGTCACAGCAGTTAACTCCGTCTGGTTCTCCTCCGTCGGTTGACTTTGACCGATTAGTTTAAGAAACTCCTCCACGCCGTGAATCCCAGCAGACGCCGCTTCTCTCAGTGCGGTGTCTTCCATTTTTGAAGAAAAGTCGTCTCCTCCTCCTTTGACTCTCCCACCACCACCACCACCACCGTAGCTGCTCATCATCAGCTCCACCGCCATATCTCTCACCAAACACCACTCAAAAAAGTCAAAACTGTGTAAATACACAAAGAGAGAGACACACAGAGTTTAAATAAATTTCCTGTAATATTCCCTTGTTTGGTGTTGTTTAAAGATTGATGAATGATGATGATGATTGAAGAAGCACCGAGTAAAAAGGGGAAAAGAAAAAGGAAATGAAAGGGCGAGTCAACTCAACTCAATGCGTTTCTCTCTCTCTCTCTCTCTTTACTAATAAAAGAAAGAGATTGGAGGAGATAGATAGTGCTTCAGTCAAATAGACTACCACTGATAGATCTACACGTGTGACCATTTTGTCAAGCATTTGACACTCTCAACGTCAATTATTTTTTTAACATGGATCCAGTGAGTGGAGAGCTGAGAAAACATATATTCGTTGAAAACTTTAGTTTGATTTCGATATATCTAAGATATTCGATATGTTTTGTGACAAGTATAGTAAAGTTTACCGGTTTTACAAACGTTCGGATATCAACTTTTTTTTTTTTAACACTGGATTGACTAATCTAATATACAAATATGAGAACGGTTACAAGACAATTCTCCAACAGATGATTTTACTGTCTTTAAAGGCTGTCTTTAAAGGATTCCGGCGGACGGCTCCACGTGCACCAAATCCAGATCTCCTAGTGTAAAAATCTCTTTAACCAGTGGCTAAGGGGCTTCCACGGGATATCAACTCTTTCTGACGGAAGTTTGTTTAGTGCATGAGTAAGGGAAAGATTCTAATATGTTTTCTTGGTCTTTATGATCAAATTTCCCTTTTTTATATATAGAAATGTTGTTCCCTCTTTTTGTATATGTAGAATTGTAGATGGTCAGCGATGGGCTTATTGGGCCTGTTCTCCACTTTGCTTGACTATATTGGCCCATCGCTGCTTTATCTCTTCTACCATAGCTAAAACACTGCCGTTTTGAATTTTGTCTGCATTCTGTTGAGTGTGTGTTATCTTATCTCTCTCCCTTAGCTTTTTTTGTGTAGCTACATAATTGGGGATGATAAGGGGAAAAGCGTATTTATATTTGTTTATTTATTTTGCCAAAAAGCGTATTTCTATTCTCTTGGTTTAGGATCAACTTCCCAATTTTCCTTGATCGAAATGTTGTTCCCTCCTTTTTGTAATTGTGAGATGGATGATAATAAAAGATTAACCGTTCTGGTTAATTTATGGACCAAGGAGGTTTTAAAAAGTATTACAAGGATGCGATTCAAAAAAATAAGGTGTTACAACGATGATTTATACTTTGTTTAGGAGAAACAAAAAAAAAAAGAAAAACAGGAAAAGATTTGTTGAAGTGTATTTTTCATCATAAACACATTCAAATACAAACGCTTAATTTCATTGACTATGACTAGGAATCTAAAACCGTTTGAAACACATACAAACGCTTAATTTAAGCCAAATTTAAACCATCAAGGAAATATGGTTTGGAAGGTTGGACGAACACTAGATAAATGTTTGCTCTTTTGGAGGATGACAAAGTGTTCACTATCACAGTGGATAATGTCTATTTACATAATATGGAAGCACATGCTGCACATGACATGCAAAAAATAACTTAATTGAAGAGAAAGTTGTTTGTTTGCTTGATTTTTTTTCTTGGTGCAGCATTTTTTAAACCCATAGAGCTAAGGACATGTTAAAAGATGTAGAACATTTGATTTTTTTTTTCAAATACATTTGTGTTTTTGTGTTTACAATTAACAAAAAAAGTTTCCAATGCAAAAAAAAAAAACAAAAAGTGTGATTTTAATGATAGACACTAAATTCAAATTATATTTCTCCAAGCCTTAACTAGTGAGAACCTTAAATGAATCTCTGTTTTTTCCTCTTGTTTTTTACTGTACCATTGAAAACCTATAACATAGTCCGAATCTAGGCTTCATTAAGTGTTTTTCAGTACCTAACCTACAGTAGTTCATAAAAAAAACAAAAATCCACTTATGCAGAGGAAACAAAATGAAAATAAAATATGTGAAAACAAAAAAATGAAAATAAAATAAAAAAAGCGGCGCGCTGCATAAAGGAGCCAATGTAGGTGGAGAAGATAAGCGTAAACCGTAACAGCCAAGTCAGCATTAATAGCGGTTAGGTGTTGAGAAGTCTGTTCTGTTTTGTAATTGACGGACCCGCCTTTGTCGCATAAAGCCCCCAGCCTCCACGAATATGCTTTCTTCTTCCTTCTCATTTATTCCTTATTTCTTCTTTCCCTTTTCCTTTTTTTTTTCCTCTCTAAAATCTCTCAACATTCTTTTCCTTATCTCCTTGCTTCTCAGATCCTCAAGTATCTTACTTTCCTCTTTCTGCTGTGATCAATCATGGAGTTTTTCCTAGAGATGCTTCGCACGGCGGCTGTTGCCTTTTTGTTTTCATTCCTTGTAGCGAAGCTCGTATCTGTGGTTACGGCGGAGAACAGAGGAAACGATCCGAGTTCCGATCAGGCTGAGAACCCCGAGATCGGTGTCGGTGATGCGGAAGAGCTTCGTTTTGGTATGAAACTGGATGCTCCAGTGATCGGTAGCGTGAGGAGTTTCCAAGTTGTTGATGAGAATGTGGAAGCTGTGGATCGGTTCGGAAGCGAAGCTGATCGAGTTGTTGAACTCCAGGAAGCGGCTAAAGGCGAAGAATCGGCGGTTCCAACTGCGGAAGCTGAATCCTCGCCGGAAAATATTATAGTTGGTGGAGAGGACGAACGGAGAGACTCAGGGGAAGATGTCAGTGGAGATCAACGCGAAGAGTTGATTGTTTTAACCACGAGAGCTGAGTCCAGTGCTTCTATTTCGCCGGAAAACGTGGTAGCAGAGGAGATTATGATTCGAGGAGCAGAAGGAACAAGTCCAAGTGTTGAAAACGATAATATTGGAGATGTCGTAGTTGCTGAATCTGAGGAGGTTCAAGTTGAAGAGACTAATACGGTGGAAGAGAGTGAAAGTAAGATGGAGTTGGATAATGAAGAAGAGAAAGATGAGGTGAGTATTGAAGAAGATGATGATTGGGAGGGAATCGAGAGGAGTGAACTTGAGAGAGCCTTTGCGGCTGCTGTAAATTTCTTGGAAGAGTCAGGGAAAGCGGAAGAAGTTGGTGGTGAGGCTAAGATGGAGTTGTACGGCCTGCACAAGATCGCCACTGAAGGGTCATGCCGAGAGGCACAACCGATGGCCCTCATGGTCTCTGCTCGTGCAAAATGGTACCACAAATTTTCCATGTTTCTGAATGGTAGCTTTCAGTTTTTTTGGAGGAAGAACTTTGTGAGTGTTAAGACTGAAAATGGTTAGGTGGTCATTTGTGTAGCTCGGTTAGGTACATGTCCATATTGTAGAGTCTAATGAGAGGGAAGTCCATATACATGAAATTAGGAGGGTTGAAGCAATAAAAGATACCTAACCTGATCATATAGTTAGGACAGAGTCAGCAATTATTTGGATTAAAAAATAACCGAACTTAAAGCATTGGTGTATGGTATGGTGTAGAATGGTTGCTTTATAGCATTTTTCAACAACTACTATATATGTGCGAGTGACAAACAGTGCTTAACCTTTGTTCAAGGAATGCTTGGCAAAAACTTGGAAACATGAGTCAAGAGGAGGCAATGGAGAAGTATCTTGCACTTCTTTCAAAGGAGATCCCTGCTTTCATCAATACTAGTCATACTGTGAGTTTTTAGATCTTGGGAGGATTTGAATTTTATCTAGATGGCCTTTAGTGGCTTTTGAGGTCTGACAAACTTTGACTTATTCTCTCTTTACAGGTGGCGAAGATTCCAGAAATGGAAAACTCAGTGGTCTCACCTTCTAATTCAGGATCATTAGAAGATCAGAACACCATAGGCACAACTGGTCGCAAAATTGGTAAGACTCCTAGTAATTTCCCTAAAAAATGATGTCTTTGTGTGAAGATTACTAGTAACTTTACTTCCCACACCCAAATAATCTATTCATTTTCCTAGCTGCAAGCTAACTTGTCTTACAAATAGTCTCAGGGGAAAACAGTGTTTAAGCAGGCCATGCTTGAAGGGAGGGTCTTTGGGAAAGCAACGACGAATCTATTCTTTTGCATATAAATATGTTTCTCATTGTAGAAACTGCACTAAATAGATCATTTGGTGCAGCTTGGTTTGCGTAGTGTCTACATAACTCGTTATCTTCCCCCAATGGTTTAGGCTTTTCATTCACTCCTTTTGGTTGAAGGAGTTGAAGCAAGCAAAATCACTTAATTATTTCTGTGTGTGAGTGGATTGACTGATTTATACTGTGTACATAATCCTAAGACCTATGAATCAAGCAAGCGAACTTAATATCATCCTCGCAATTGCCTTTGGTTTGTTTCCAAGTCACATTTAGCTAAAGGCCCAATTATAGCTAAACCCATCAACATAAAGAAAACAGCAAATCCGCATTTATTTTTATGTTTTTTTTTGCAAGAAACAAAGAACAGAGAGATTTGGGAATAAACATAAACATGAAACGAAGAAGAAACAAACGAAACAATCCAATCCAATCCAAGTACGTTTTTCCAGGAAAGATTGGAATCAAGGAACGATCTTGAAAGCCTTGTACTTGTCAATCCAAGATACAAAAGAGTTGTTGGAGTTCCTAAACCCAAGGAAGCCATGTTCTTTGCTCTTGTTCATACTGTCAATCATTCCATCAACACCAAGTATAACATCAGCAAACCACCGCACACCAACCTCCTCAAGCTTCTTCTCCTGCAGCTCATTCTCCTTCACCATCTCCTCCCACACTCTCTCTTTCCCTTTCATCATCTCCACCAACCCAACATTCTTCCCTTCCTCGAACCCATACTCCTCGATCCCGAACTGCTCAGCAAGAACCTTCCACAGATGCTTCCACTTGAAGATATCCGCGTTGTTGCAGTTAAACGCCTGGTCCTTTGCGAACTCATCAACCGCAGCCCAAATCTGCTGCTCAGCTACCAAATCCGCGTCGGAGGCCGTCGTGAAACCTTCCCACGCCTTCTTGCTCCCTGGGAAAATCAGAGGAGACCCCTCGTGCTTGCAGATCGCTGCGTAGACGCAGAGAGTCCCAACAATGTTCATCAAGCTATACGGAGAGAATCCGAAGATGGTGTTGGGTCTATGTATAGACCAAGTCACGCCTTCCTTCTTCTTGATCTCTTCAAACAGAATATCCTCAAGAGCGTAGTAGAAATTCGGGATCTGCAGTCTCGGCATGTCCTCCGTGAACGGCGATTCGTGACGGTGAACGGATTCGTCGCCGGCGCTGTCGAATGGGCCGAGGTAGTGCTTAGTCCCCGTCTGGAGACAGACGTGGCGGAGATTCGGCGCGTTCGGGACGATCGCTCCGAGGACGTTGCGGAGCATGGAGCCGTTGGCCTCGCAGTTCTCGCTCTCGGAGGAGCGGTTGGTCCAGGTGACGTAGAAGACGTGTGTGACGTCGGTTAGAGGGGAAAGCTTGGATCGGGCTTCTTCTGCGTCGGAGACGTCGCACTGGATGTAATCGATTGGATGATCGGCGTTCCAGCTTGGACGAGGACGGCGAGCGAGGCCGTAGACTTTCCAGGGACCGCCTGGGGTGTCGGAGAGAGGGAGAATCTCCGCCAGGCTGTTTCCGACGATTCCGGTGACGCCGATGATGAGGGCGACGCTCTCGTAGCTTTGCGTCGGCTCATCGTCGTCGAATTTCTTCTGCGAAAATGGAAAAGAGATAGGGATGGTTATGAAATCAGTGAGTTAAGATTACGAAGGAGAAGATGAAGATCGGAGTAGGAAAATGGATGGATGATTAAGGGATTGAGTTGAATTTACCTTGGCAGCTCCGATGGCGCCAGCCCACCACCAACTCATTTCTCGATCAAATCGGTGACGAAGAAGGAAGAAGGAAGAAGGAAGAAGGAAGACGAAGGTAATCTGATTTTAGAGGCTATGAGCTGTTTCTAGTCGCGGTTAAGCAAGTCATTTTTATTGCTGTACAGAGCCGTGTGTGGTTTGTCTTTTAGCATTTTAACTGCCATTTGTAAAAGAATATATCTCGTGAGTCATGATTAAAACGTCCTTTATAAATCTTACAAAAAAAACCATGTCGACACGAGAAAAAAAACAGAAATCTACAAAAACATTACTTCACAAAACTACATGAGTACATAAACTTTTGTTAATTTTAGTATGGCTCTGCCATACAAATGTTTAACAGTTCATCATAATTCGAGCTTCTTTTATAAAATTCGTGTAAAATGGATAATTAACAGAAAGAAAATTATTTGAACGTCGAGGAGTTCTTTGTTACAATATTTGTTGCTTCAATTCAAGTAGTTTTATTGAAAACGATCGTTCATAATCTTATGAAACTGGATCACGAATAGAACCATTGTCCAACTCCAACTTATCTTCACGATAGGGCTCTATATTTTTAAAAATGGAATCATATTTCCATTTCGATAGGACTATCGATTCGACCAATCGTATTAATATTCTCACCAGCCTCTATTATTGCAGACTGACTGTTACTGACAGACACTCTGGCTATGGACAGAACAATATATTTGCCAGCTTTGAGCATCATTCACAATCCAAAATTAGATACCTAATTTATCAATCAATGTTGACAAAATAAATTTAACCAATCAACAGATTCCAAAAACAAAATGATGAAAACCGGACAAAAAATAGGTGTAGAGTACTAATATCATTACCAATCAGAACAAATACAAACCACATTTTACAAAGATTCTTAAGATTATTCAAAAAAGGCCTAAGAAAATGCTGGAAATTTAGATAATTGTAGTCGGAGAGCTAATCAAACTCTCTTAGTGAAACTCATCTTCCCGTAGTATTGAATCGAGAGGAGAGAGAGGGAGAGTTTGAGCTCGTCTTTACCCAATCTAGCATGTGGATTAGGGCTCGAGAGAGGCCAGAGGTATAGCGAGTGGAGTTGTCGGAAGCCGCCGAGGGCCAAGACGACAGATCTGAGCTGGAGACTGCTGCAACCGAGGTTAGCCCAGTGGCGCGTGCAGATCAGCTCCCAGAGCCGCTCGTCTTGTACCGTCTTGTGCCAGATCTTGCTGACGCAAGCAGATACCGCTAAGGTCCTCGCGTCAACGTGCTTCAAGACCTCGTACACTAGATTCTCGTCTAGATTCGCGAATCCGATTTCTGGTTCCTCTGTGGATTTCATCTTCTTTTTATCGTTTCTCGCATCACTGTCTATAATAGAGTTTGAAGCGCAGCGCTTCATGAGGAATCGATTACGGAAGATCTTGTTTGAGAGGAGAGATGATAAAAAAGTGTTGAATTGAAGAAGAAGATAGAGATTAGAGAGATTGGGTTATGTGCTTTGGAGCCTAGAGGGGCCTTGCTTTTTTTGTCTTTGAGTTTTATCGAAGACGACAAAGAAGAAAAAAATGAGTACTCTTCGGTTGCTTTTTTTTTCATGGGAGTGACGTGTTTACCCTCAGGGGTCGGTTTTGTGTTCATAAATTGTCTTCAAATATAATAATGATTTTAGCTATAAGTTCTAACATTTCTTTTAACAAATCGTTCACTGTTTTTGCTTGCACACTGACTAAATTGTTCTAGACAAAATTTCTCTTATACTACACAATTTTGTCAACAACTTTTTTTTTTTTTTTTTTTTTTTTTTCTTTTCAGTAACGACATTGACAACCATTTGACGTAGATCCCAAGTTGAGCTAAAGTCTGTGTTTATATTTGTCATCAAATCTTGAGTTGATGTCGATTCAGGAATTTTCACATTCTCTTGAACCAAAGCCGTGTTTATATTTGTCACCAAATCTTGAATTGATGTCAATTCATAAAACCAGAAGAACTAAACACAGTGGAAACGATTTGAAGGCGAAGACACTATTACCTTCAATTCGCTAATTAGCAAAGGTTTAACTAACACAATTCCCGAATTAGCAAAAATCCCCAAATCTATTTAGGTTTGTTCTTATGTTAAAAACTTTCTAAATCATCAAAAACATCGACGTGTCTCGATTTTGAGATTTCTAACTTGGCAAAAAACGACGTTTTTTTAATAGATGGGATAACCATATATAATTCTACGGGTAAAAACACTCCCCAACTTAAACCCAATTTTTTTTAGTGAGTTAAAACACTCTACGAGAATTCATGGTATGGGTAAATCCATTGGGTTAAACCCAAAAACACCCCTAATCACAACTGTACAACGCAAAAAGATAAAATTAAAAATCATATAGTTTTTTCAAAGAATCATGTATCCATACAGGATCATGTATCTATACAGAAAATACAAAATTCGTGTAGTTCTTTTTGTAAGAAGTTTACTCATGCTGTTACCGAATTTTAGTTATATTTTTTTTGTTAAATTATACTCAATCACAACAAGAAACGTCTCAAGACCTTGAACATGGTACATGAACATAAACATAGTTGTTGTTTTTTTAAACGAGTGCTCATCTAAATTTCCATAAGAGACGTGTTGCGATAGGAACTGTGGATGAAACTAATGGATATTTCTAATTTGATTGCCAACTACTAACAATTAAGCATCAAGTACCTTAGGAGTAAACGGAGTGAATCATCTTGGGACTTTTTCAATCTCCACTTGATCTGTTCTTTAAAAAAAAACAATATTATCACTTTGGAAATTATCTACTTCTTTTTTCTTTTCTTTCTCTAGCTGTGTGTCAGCAATTTGTATTGTCCCTCTTTTTCTGATCAAATTAATATATGGATTGCACGACGAGTCTCTTTGACACAATCTATAAGTACTGTCAAAACTATAACAATGCTTGGAACTAATCAATAATTCACTTGTTTATTGCTCTTTCAACAAACAAGAAGACCACCGATATAACTTCAGATGAGATACAAATAATTTTATCTTCACTGAGTCACCCTTATCTCTCGAAGATGCTCATTGCAAGGATCTCAAGATGTATGTTCTTCAACGTTTTGCAGGATGAATTCAGTCAATGGTACTTGGAGCTACCCATGACAACTAGAGTGGTGGTTTATGTTACATTTCTGGGTACAATCTCCCATTATTATATATTTATATAACATAATCTACTAGATTATATTAAAAGCAGAATTAACTTAATGTTCTTTTTAAGCCTTTGTTAAAAAAAAACTTATAATTCTTTTTGTTATTGTAATTCTTAGGGACTGTAATGCTCTTTATATTTTTGATATTGAAATTCCTGAGCGAATGGGACATGGAGGATGAGACGGAGAGGCTACCAATGGCAGTGGGAGGACAAGAAGAAGTCGCCGTTTGGAGGACGCCGTTGGTCAACGAGCCGTCGGAAGTTACATGGAACAAAGATTTAGAGTCGGCGTCGTTTAGCTCGTTGGATGATGTGGACTACTCGACATTGTGTGTCATATGTTTTGAGGAACGGAGAAACTGTTTCTTCGTACCGTGCGGACACTCTGCCACTTGTCGTGGCTGTGCTCAGAGGATCTTGTCGGAAGAAAATAAGGTGTGTCCGATTTGCCGGAGGGTAATACGCAAATCTAAGAAATTACTCGTGAGGCCTTAAACGTTGTTGCTTTTCCTAACCACCATTTTGTCTCGTGACATTCCAAGAATTGGTTTTTAATCGTCTGTGTGCTGATCTTCTCACTACAATCATTTAAAAGAACATTGATCTTTGTTTTTGTCTACAGCATGAAAATTAGTCTTTTAGATGAGCGAATCGTCCTTTTTTAGTCCTTCAAGTTTCGTTGTTACAAAGAATCATGAATTAATGAAGCAATATTTTAGAGCTTCACGGATACATCCAAATATTGTTTGGCGGCACAACTAGTGAAATCAACTTTACAAATACCATGATTTTAATGAAATCTAAGGACTCGTTTAGCAATCATGGAGTAGCATCTTAGCACAACAATAGAAGAATAGCAAAAGACATAACAAAGAGCTTAAAGATTCAAATGTCAAGAAAGTCACATCCCTTGATCTCTATTTCTTTCCTTTTTGGCCTTCCAAGGAAACCCACTGTCAACATTCCACAATTGTTTTCTGATACGTTTTATGAGTATGAAAACATAATCGAGAAATACAACAATGCTTTCAGGACATCTTGGTCATTTCCGAGATCTGAAACAAAATATTAAGAAAACAATACGAACAAAACGTATAACATTTTTGCATTTGTACTATTGATTAGCATTCACATTTCACCAAGGGTAGTGATAGGAGTTATGCTAAACCCAAAACCCACAAAGATAAATTCACCACAAAAGCTAACATCCGTAGGTCTTACAAAGTTTTGATTCTTTCCTCTCATATCCAAAAGCTAATATTTCCATCTCTCAGTATAGGAAAAAAAACGGTTGATTTGTAATGCTTTTGTTTGTACCTCTTCAAGCAACGACTTTGAGCAGAAAAAGGAAGATAACGACATTTTCCAGAAAAAAGGACATCACTTTTAGAAACAAAAGCATCACAACCGTTGGATTAAACAACAATATCATCATCTTAAAAATCTCAGCTGTTGAATAACGAGATTTTATTTCCCTATAGATTTCCGTGAACTTTGTGTCAGGTTCCATTGAACCGAATGGGTTCCTTCCTATTGAATGTTGACTGGACAAGTTGGTACATAAATAAACCGGGCCGTGAGTCCCTACCGGCTCCTCCCCCCCCCCCCCCCCCACACGCTTCGCACGTGCAAAATTTCATCAAACACCAAATTGAGAAAGAGAAGTATGTCAGTCAAGTATTTCACCAATCGCTTAAGTTAAGTCATTAAATATTTCTATTAACCAAAGAATAATCGGTAAAAGCCTTTTTGTTTTTCCTTCTCTCTCGTTTCCGCGAGAACTTTTCCTCGGAAGAAGAAGAAGAAGAACGAGGTTTTCTCTCAGAGCGGCTAACCGTCGTTGCCCGGAGATTAAGCGGTGAAATATTTCTAACAGTGTATAGATATATACATAAACAGAGGGAGACGAAGGGATTTGGGAGATGCGAGAGTGCGCATCGGTTTCTTCGGAACGGCTAACTCGCTTGACCTAGGGTTTCCTCTTCCTTGTGCTCCGTGGTGAGACGTCAATTCTCTGTTTCCCTCTTTTTTACAATGATGCTTAGCTCAAAATTCGCTTAGGGTTTATTAGTGGTCTTTCATTCAATTGTCTGTCTTCATTTTTTTTATTAATTTTGATTCTCTGTGTATTGATCATAGGAATCTCGTTCACTGAATTGGCTTAATCTCATTTTCTCTGCCAGTGTTGAATTTTGATAGTTATTCTAAATTCTCGGATTTGATTGGGAGTATATTGAAATGAAAATGGGCGATTTTTCAATGTTTTTTTCTTCTCTGTATCACTGCGATCAATTTGAAATTGGCTGCGTTGCCGTTAATATTGGTTACAGTCACAGGAGGTATCTCGTAGCTGTCCTGCTAACTGCCAGATGTATATTAATTCTTCTTCCTCGTGCTAAATGCCAAAGTTATATGATTTTTTCTCGAAAATGGACTGATCTTTGATTTCTGATTTTGCTTAGTTTTGTTTGATTTCTTGCATATGAATCGGAACTTTCTAGTGGCTCTCTTTGTTCATACTTGAATACTAATATCCTTTTATGGTTTGTTTGTCTCAGGACCTTGTCAAATGGTAGAAGGAGCCTTTTTGCCTTCTAAGAGTGTTCAACATTGTTGGAGTTGTTGTTATATGTAAAGAAATTATGGCGCTTGAGGATTTCTTTACCCTAACAGAAATAAAAGATGGATTCACGACCACTTCTCGTGTCAAAGAGCTCGTTTCTGCCATGCAGAGTGATAAAGATTCAGTTCTGAAGAACGCTGGCGATGCTTCTAGGCAGTGGACAGCTGTTGCAAGCACAATTGCGGCCACAAAGAACAGAGAATGTCTTGATGTTTTTGTAAATTTAGATGGACTCCAATACTTAAGTAGCTGGCTAGCTGAAGCTCAGGCGTTGGCTAACGATTCGATTGACAGTTCTGTAGAGGAGTCGATTCTTGCTTTGTTAGAAGCTCTTGGAAACCTAGGTGTAGACAGTTCGAGGTTAGTTTCTTCTGGGATATTGGTTGCTGTCGAGAAACTTGTTGACCATGGTAGCTCTCGGGTTCAGGATCAGGCGAGAAAGCTCTTTGGTAGCTGGAATGATAAGGAAGCTCATGGCCAGTCTGAACGTGACACTGAAAGCTGCAGCAAAGCTCATGAAGATGAGATGAGAGTTGTAGCAGCGAGCGGGGAGAGCAGTGACCTAAAATCCGCTGCTACTCTTTGTTCAACGCAAGGTGATAATGAAAAACCTAGTCCTGAAGTAGCAGATGAAGCCATGCTGTCAGGAGGCTCAGAAGAAAACAACCCAGATCAAGAGAAGGGTGTGGAACTGCAAGACGACAAGGTTGAGGTTGGCTCGAAAGTGAATTCCCAAAGCTCTGATACGATGGTTGAAACTTTAAATGGCTCTTCTACCGATGATATCATGAAAGAAGTTGAAGAAAATATTTCTCTGCAGGAAAAAAGCTCTACGGAGGAGACAATTGGTCCGGCATTTTTTGGTAATATGCCTACTGGTCCTAGTAGCCTTCTTGATTCAGAGCGCGCTAGTGTTGAAGGCCCATCAAATGCTCCAGTAGATGCTGGAAAAGTGGGTGGAGCAGTAGCAGTGACATCCAGTTCAGCAGGACATGTAGCCGTGTCTTCTGATTCTGTTATTGCCAGTATGGAGTTGGAGAGAAATAGTGTTTTGCAGAGTAGTCTTGATTCAAATGAGGTGAGCAGGAATGCATCTGAGACGATATGTGGGTCACATGATGTGAACATAGCCCATAATAGCAAAGATGTGCCTTCCTTGTCTCATGTAACGGACAATCAGGATTCTGACAATTCATCAAGATTATCAGGTGGCCATGGTAGAAATAGCAAAGTTGAGAGTGACAATATGACTGCTCATGCTGACAATGAAGAACAAAAAGATGATAAGGGCCTTTCTAACAGAGAGAGAAGAGTAAAACGGAGAAAAAACCGCAGGTCAATGACCATATCCCAGCGCCTTGGAGCAATTGACAAAACAACAGCTGATATAGACCTTGGTATTTTGGATGCCTTGGAGGTCGCTACCAAAGTCGCACAGGAAGTCGCAAGAGAAGTGGACTCTGAAGAATCTTCTCGCAGTTCTTCAGGAGAACTATCTGATGAAAGCGGGCAGTCTGGTTCACAAGACTCTCGCAATGATGATCTACACACAGGTTCTCCATCCAAGGGATTATCAGTGGGTGAAGGCCATTCCTCTGAGAACAAACATGTTGGGGATGACGATGTAATGGATGAGGAGAATAACAAACTTGAAAATGGGATGATGGATAGTGATGATGTTGAAGAAAAGCACATAGAAGCAGCTGCCAAATCTGAAGTAGGCAGAGAGAAAAGCCCATGTGGTTTCGATCTCAATGATGATATTTGCCCCGATGATACAGATGTCATTATGTCCTCCATATCCGATACGACGCCCACCGCTACTATTATGTCTGTTTCACATTCTGGAATGCCTGCAGCAGCACCGTTACAGTTCGAAAGATCGGCTGCTTCTAGTGTATTTCACCCAGCCTTACCTCATAAAGTTCCTAGTGGGGATTCAAGAGAAAAGCAGGTGGTTTCCCGTGGTATCGATCTGAATGTGGCTGAGGTAGGAGATGATCATGTTGAAGAAGTAAGTCCCTGGAAACAGTTTCATTTCGCCTCATCGAACTCGAGGGGTGGAGGAGAGTCTTCACATGAAGCTAATCTCAGAGGATCAGGCAGGTTCAACCTGGATTTGAACTGTACAAACGACGACGACGACATGCCTCCACCCTCTTCGAAGATGGAAACAAGATTGTTTCTAAGTCACAGTGGTCAGCAAAGTGCATCACCCGTCTCCTCACAGTCCGTTGCTCAGCAATCAGGCAAGGAAGTAAGCTTTGATTTGAATGACAGGCCACAGTTTTTCATCGACTCACGTGATCAGGGTCCCTACCATGGACATCACCCATGGATCACAGCTCCCTATGGAGGTCACAAGTTGGAAGAGCCAGGTATTTCCATCTTGGGTACAAAAGTGGACGTTGACAGAAAAGACTCTGTCTCCCAAATGGCTTCGTTCTTGTCCAACGGTAAGTCCCTCGAGCCCGCACCGGGACTATACATGGGAAGAACCGGAAACTCTTTGGGTTTATCTCCTGGTGTCTCCTTTTCTCCAGCTCCTATGTATGGCTACAACGGTTTGACTGGTCCTCCTGGTTTGTCAATGTCGTCATCTCCCATGTATGTTCCTGGAACAGCTATTCCATACATGGTGGACTCAAGGGGTGCACCAATGATGATGCCTCAGATGATGGGCTCGTCCCCATACGCGCAGCCACCATTCCCTCCGCAACACATGTTCATGAGCTTGGCGGGTGGATCGGCTAGTATGAATGGATCAGTGCGGCCACACTATGATCAGAGCTCTGGGTTTGGGGTTGAGATGGGAAACAGAGAGTCGTTAAGTTTGAGGCAGTTTCTATCACCGGAACAAAGCGGGGCACTGGGAGAGCATTCGGGAGCAAATGTAGAGCCCTCGTCGAGTTCTTCTGCGAGCGTTGGTGGTAAGAGGAAAGAGCCGGAGACACGTTGGGAGTTTCCTTCATGGAGGTGAAGTGATTTACGAATGGTGGTGATGGGTTGTGTTCTTGGATAGGTGAATGGGATTGGTTGATTGGTCAAAGAATGACTAGTGTTGAGGTAACTTATAATTTGGCTTGCTGAACTTTTTCTTCTTCTTTTTTCCGTCATTTTTCCCCCTTCTCAGGCTTTTTATTTTATTTCATAACATATATAGGAGGATTAGTTCAAACATTGGTATATGTCAAGCTTCTTTTTTAACCTTGTTGGGTTTTTCTCCATTAATAAATATATATAGTTATAAGATACAGCAACGATCCTAGTGGTTTGATTTTTATGGTTTTCTCTTCTGCGTATCAAAACTCAAGAAAGAAAGTGTTATGTTTGTTTGCGATTCTTTCATTTCTGAATGTATGTTTCATATAAAGAAGAAAGCAACGAAGGTATGTTTTACTCGTATGGTGAAGATACTACGACAATAGGCACTATCAATTTCGAACCACATACATGCTACATAAGTCAAACTGACCAAGGAACAATGGTTCCTAGAAACAGGATTTCAAGCGACACTAAAGATGTGTGAGAAACAAGAGCTCAACCCGAAAAAGAAAAAGAAACTCTGAAAACAAGTTGGAGTAAAACACCAAATGGAAACTAAATCTCAGTTTTTTCACCTGTAAATATAAATTTTACATTCCGAGGAGGTAATTTCATGTGAAACAGAGACTACATGCAAAAGTAACAAGAAATGACAAAACCTCGAGGGATTGGCAAAATAAGAAAAGAACCGTGGGTTAAATAGAAGCATCCAGAACAAAACATTTTAGCATTGGAGTCCGACGTCAATAAAAAGCTAACATCCAATAGCCTCTTGCCACGTGTAAGAAAAGTAAATATAGCCGTCCGATCGTCCAACAAGGCCGAACACGTGTATCACCGTCGACGTAGCATTCTTTGATTATTCAAGTCGTCCACCCACTGATCCACGCTACAACCCGAAATCCACGTCGATCCACGTCAAGTACAAAACCTTGCTCCAATACAAAACCACCACGTGGATATCTCAGTAACACTGAGGCGTTGGATCTGCCACGTTAACAAATCAAGACGAAGCCCGCGAGTCACGATAAACCGAAGTGTACGCACTTACACAGTTCACGCATCACTGAATCATTTCCTATTTTACGGATCTGTTGGAGCTCAAAACTTCATCAGTGAGTGAATAAACCTCATAGCTAGCGAGCGAGTCTGAGAGGTATCGGAGGCTATTCGACGATCTTAACCATGAGGAAGAGGACGATCGTGTCCCTTTTGTTCCTTTTCTCACTTCTCTTTCTCCTCCCAGATCAAGGTACGATCTAATCGCATTTGCTACTTTGGTATCATATTGCTTGATTTGAGTACATAAGTGTCGCTTGGGATCTCTATGCTGATGATGGCGATGTGTCTGTGGTATGTGTTATAGGGAGAAAGCTACACGCGAATGCGGAAGATAGTTCCGATGAAGTTACAGATCCACCGAAGGTGGAAGAGCCAATCGGTGGTCACGGCGGTTTGTCGACGGATTCCGATGTTGTTCATAGGTTAGTATCCTCTTAGTTTTACGCTACAGCTTTCGATTCAGTTGCATAAATCTCGCTTAATTCGAATTCGTTTATTTGACAGAGAGTCTGAGTCGATTTCAAAGAAGTCACTTCGCAGTAACGCGGAGAAGTTTGAGTTCCAGGCTGAGGTTTCTCGGCTTATGGACATTATTATCAACTCTCTCTACAGTAACAAGGACATTTTCCTTAGAGAGTTGATCTCCAATGCTTCTGATGTAAGCCGCGTGTTTATCATGGTTATTGCTTTTTGGAAAGCTCGTTTGATTAGGGAGCTAATAAGTGTGCTGTGTTTGTAATTCTCTCAGGCACTGGACAAAATTAGGTTCCTTGCACTCACTGACAAAGACGTTTTGGGTGAAGGTGACACTGCTAAGCTTGAGATCCAGGTTGGTTACATCTTTCCCAATAATTGTATTCTTATAGAATATAGTATGTGATATGTACATTGAACTTGAGAGAGTTGGAGATAGAAATTTTATAGATTTGTTTGTACTGTTGAACTGTGTCTAGTGGAAGCTTTCTTTCTCTCTTTAACTTCTTTAATATTGCGATGATATGCAGATTAAGCTAGACAAAGCCAAGAAAATTCTTTCTATTCGGGACCGGGGTATTGGTATGACTAAAGAAGACCTGATCAAGAACCTTGGTACCATAGCGAAGTCTGGGACGTCAGGTACGTTGCTTATTTGGTGATACGTTGTCCTGCGTAATCGTCCGGATGAAGAAAATTCCCTTTATCCAAGATCTTGCCTTTTGCAGCTTTTGTTGAGAAAATGCAATCAAGCGGGGATTTGAACCTTATTGGACAATTTGGAGTTGGATTCTACTCTGCCTATCTTGTTGCTGACTACATTGAAGTTATTAGCAAGCACAATGATGACAGCCAGTAAGTTGATTTCAGAGCGGTTTTTGTTTGGAAATATGCTTGTATGCATGTAAAATCATTTGAAAAGCTTTTCTGATAACTTCTTTTCCATATTCAGGTATGTATGGGAATCAAAGGCTGATGGTAAATTTGCTGTTTCTGAGGATACATGGAATGAGCCTCTTGGACGTGGAACTGAGATTAGATTACATCTTAGAGATGAAGCTGGCGAGTACCTAGAAGAGAGTAAACTTAAGGTGAGTAGTATATTTATCAGTTTGGAAGTAAATCCCTCGTTTATTTCTCAAATAAAGATACGAACCAGTCACTGCTTATTTCTGTTTATTGTCTCATGGTGGTTGCTCATGATCATCGTTGTCTTCTACAGGAATTGGTGAAGAGATATTCTGAATTCATTAACTTCCCTATCTCTCTCTGGGCTAGCAAGGAGGTTGAAACCGAGGTCCCAGTTGAGGAAGATGAATCAACTGAAGAGGAGACTGGTGAGTAATAATGAAACACCACATCATGATTTTATGTGTCTTTTTTCCTACCAGTCAGGCGACCCTTAATTTTATTGATGGTACTTCACTTCAGAAACTACCACTACTGAGGAAGATAAGGAAGAAGATGCTGAGGAAGAAGACAGTGAGAAAAAGCAGAAAACCAAGAAGGTGAAAGAAACAGTTTATGAATGGGAGCTTCTGAATGATGTTAAGGCTATATGGCTGAGAAGTCCAAAGGAGGTGACGGAGGAAGAGTACACTAAATTTTACCACTCTCTCTCAAAGGTGATAACCGTGCGTTACAAAAAGTTACTCACTCTAGGTGTAAGATTCTTGTGTGGATTTTTTCTGACCCCCAGTTTCTGTGCAGGATTTTACCGACGAGAAGCCAATGTCTTGGAGTCACTTCAATGCTGAGGGAGATGTTGAATTCAAGGCTGTGTTGTATGTTCCTCCAAAAGCTCCCCATGATCTATACGAGAGCTACTACAACAGCAACAAGGCGAACTTGAAGCTCTATGTCAGGAGAGTCTTCATCTCGGATGAATTTGATGAGCTTCTGCCTAAATATTTGAGTTTCTTGAAGGTAACTGATATGAAGATAACTAATGTGTGCTTTCAATTCAAATTCTGGGCTAAGTCTCTAACGTGAGTTACTTCTTCTGTAGGGTCTTGTTGACTCTGACACATTGCCTCTGAATGTATCACGAGAAATGCTTCAACAACACAGCAGTTTAAAGACAATTAAGAAGAAGCTTATCCGTAAGGCCCTTGATATGATCCGCAAGCTTGCTGAAGAAGACCCTGATGAGGTCCACGATGATGACAAAAAAGGTATTTACATATAACAAGCGTCTTGGTATCAAATCACTTTGACTGTTCCTGGTTTTTCTTACCATGGTAGTTTCATCTGTCTGAAACCTGGTCTAATAAACTCATTGAATTGCTGGTACACAGATGTGGAGAAGTCTGGTGAGAATAATGAGATGAAGGGTCAATACACCAAATTCTGGAATGAGTTTGGCAAATCGATTAAACTCGGTATCATTGAGGATGCTTCTAACAGAAACCGTCTGGCGAAACTTCTTCGTTTTGAGACGTATGTGCTGCTTTCGTTACCTTTTTTTATACACATCTGTCTACTTGTTAGCACCAGCAGGCTAAAGATTCATTGTTTGCTATTCCAGAACAAAGTCCGATGGGAAACTGACATCCCTCGATCAATACATTAAGAGAATGAAAAAGGGGCAAAAGGACGTATTTTACATTACAGGAAGCAGCAAGGAACAGCTGGAGAAATCTCCATTCCTGGAGCGACTCATCAAAAAGGGCTATGAGGTTTGCATCTAACACGAAACAATTCTTCTTTATCCATTCCCAAATCCACATCTCACGTTCCAGTTACTTTCTTGTGTTCCCAGGTCATCTTCTTCACAGACCCAGTCGACGAATACTTGATGCAATACCTGATGGATTACGAGGACAAGAAGTTTCAGAATGTGTCAAAAGAAGGACTAAAGGTTGGGAAGGATTCAAAGGTGAAGGAGCTCAAGGAAGCATTTAAGGAGCTAACCAAGTGGTGGAAAGAGAACCTCGCAACCGAGAACGTGGACGATGTTAAAATCAGCAACCGGTTGGCCAACACTCCCTGTGTAGTTGTGACGTCCAAGTTCGGATGGAGTGCGAACATGGAGAGGATCATGCAGTCCCAAACTCTCTCCGATGCAAACAAGCAAGCTTACATGCGTGGAAAGCGTGTCCTCGAGATCAACCCACGACACCCTATCATCAAAGAACTCAAGGAGAGAATTGCTAGCGACCCAGAGGTAAACAAACATAAGACCCATCAATTCTTTCTTTTTTTCTGTCTGTTTGAGAAATATTCCAACATATCAAAATTTGTCTCAGGATGAGAGTGTGAAAGAAACAGCACAGCTCATGTACCAGACGGCTTTGATCGAGAGTGGATTTATACTCAGCGACCCGAAAGACTTTGCGGGACGTATTTACAACTCCGTGAAGAGCAGCCTGAAGATCAGCCCTGATGCAGTAGCAGACGAGGAAGTCGAGGCAGAGGAAACAGAGACCAGTGAGGAGGCTGCTGAGACCAAATCAAAAGACTTGCCTGGTGGTGGTCTAAACATTGAAGCCGAACCTGCTGAGGAACACGAAGAAACCAAGGACGAATTGTAGATGTTTCACATCTCATGTTTTTCTTCTCTTGTGTGTTTCTCTGCTCCCTTAGTTAAAAAAAAGCAGAAGATCGTTTTACTCGAATCTCAAGATTAGTTTTACATTGTTAAGTTGTTTTTGATGGATTATGTAAAATCACAAGTTGGATTCTAGAGATCAGACCAATCCGAATTTCATATTTTCTCCTATAACTCCTCAATTGCAGAACGATCAAACCTATCACTAAACTCCTTACACAAACACGTAATGTTTTGTTGGTTAGTTATCCGAAGTTATCCTCGTAGCTTTCTGTAGTGTTAGCCACCTAGAATGCATATCTACTGGGGGTTATTTCCACAGAACTAAGTTTTGAAAAGTTATGGTTTTTGAAGATTAAGTTACATTTTAAAACATGTAAAAGCATAGATTTTATTTGAGAAAGAAAAAGACTTTAATCAATTCGTGATAAAATATCTTTTCCAACATATTGTTTTCTCTTGTATCAACTTTAAAACATAAAGGAAGATGGTCATACTTTTTTTCTTTGTGAGATCACACGGATCTTGACCCTTGAGAGAAGGTATATATAGAGGTGTTGATGTCATCGTAAATGCTCTTTAAACTCTATCTCTTTGTTTCATTTTCTCTCTCGTTCTGTTATCCCCAATATTCAAAACTTGACTTCTCCACCGAAAATACTTTTCTTTTCAAAAGAGAGAAAAAAAAACAATGATGATCATAACACTCAATTCTCCTGTCTCATTCTATTTCATCATCGTCCTTAGTTTACTCTTCATCAATGGTAATATTCATACATGGTATCTTATATTTATACTATCAATATTCGTATTAAGCATTGCATTTGATTTGACTTGCGTAGGAAGTAATGGTGCTACAATCACTATCGTAAACCGATGCAGCTTCACTGTCTGGCCGGGAGTTTTGGCCAACTCCGGAAGCGGCAGCGTAGGAACCACCGGTTTTGAGCTCGTCTCCGGTGGTTCACGTTCGTTCCAAGCTCCGGCTAGCTGGTCGGGTCGGTTTTGGGCAAGAACCGGTTGCAGTTTTGACTCAGACACAGGACAAGGATCGTGCTTAACCGGAGACTGCGGCTCTAACCAAGTCGAATGTAACGGCTCCGGAGCCAAACCGCCAGCTACACTAGCCGAATTCACAATCGGGTCAGGTCCAGAAGACCCATCCCGAAAGCAAGACTTCTACGACGTGAGCCTCGTGGACGGTTACAACGTTCCCATGGTTGTGGAAGCTAGTGGAGGATCAGAAGGTAGTTGCTTGACGACCGGATGCGTAGCGGATCTAAACCAGAAATGTCCAACGGAGCTCCGGTTCGGATCCGGGTCAGCGTGCAAAAGCGCGTGCGAGGCGTTTGGTAGTCCTGAATATTGTTGCAGTGGCGCGTACGCTTCACCCACAGTGTGTAAACCGTCGGTTTACTCGGAGATATTCAAATCAGCGTGTCCAAGATCGTATAGCTACGCGTTCGACGATGCCTCGAGTACGTTTACATGTACTTCTGCAGATTACACCATCACTCTTTGCCCTTCCTTGCCTAGGTAGGTTAACTTCAAAGTATTTTATTTCATTTCTTGTTTTCATATATTTTTTTCTCCGACACTTAAACTTTTTAGTGTGCACACGACGACCTTAGCTAGCAAAGTGTTGTGATTGGCTTGAGCCATTTCTGAAAAAGAGGTTGATTCTCTTTTTTTTTTTACACGTAATAAAGGAATATATAATAGTCATTCCATCACAGAAAAGGAAAACAAAAAAGGTTAAGATAAACATACAATAGGCCTACCATTATGAAACGCGTAGCACAAATAGATTATTGTTATTCTTTTTATTCTTCCATATTGTTAAAAAATTAAAATACTGACTAAAGTTGGAATAATGTACAGCCAAAAATCTGCAGCGAATGGGTGGAGAGAAGGCGGTGGATTGGCAGAAAGCTCATCGTCGCCATTATCGACGTGGTTGTCCGATGTTTTCAGTTCACACTCCTCGAAGATTCAGGAATCTTCCCAATATTTACTCATCTTTAGCATTTTTCTTTTCTTCTCCGAGAATTTTGATATTTTTCTCATTTTCGGGTGTATATTCTGCATCATATTACATTTTTATGTTTCATGCTGTATTGTACATTGATGAACATTTAACCACATTGTTGATTTAATTTTTGGAAGCACTACTACAAAACAATGACCATTTGGTAGGATACTAGCGCTAAATTCCGTCGCAAATTAGATGTTAAGATGGAAATAAATTAGTCGAGTATTTTTAGTCGGAATATCGTAACCAAATGCAAAGAATATGAGACGATGAATATTTTTAGTCGCAAATCAGCACATAACATTATGCTACTGTTATGTATAAAGTTTGCTGTCGCGTTATTGCACATTTCAGTTGTAAAGTAGTTGCAATATATCCAGATTCCAGAGTTGTCTCGTCACAACTGAGTCATAAAATACAAGTACAACTAAGTGGAAAAACTTATTTGATACAAGAATGTCTGTATTAAGTTTTTTTTTTGGTTTGATGATGTAAGATGTGTCCTATTAGGATTACATTGATGGAGAGATGACCAGACATGTAAAGAAAGAACCAAAAAGGGAGGAAAAAGAGAAATATCAGAAAGCAAGAGATAAAAAGAAGATCATCATGAAGATAAATAAGCTAAATAAATATCGGTAATTCGGTTTGGATCCGGTTAAAGGTTATAAATTTGATTTAACATGATTCATTAGTACAAACCGGTCTGCTCACTCTGCATTTGTTTGGCCATGGAATGGAGAAATCGATTCAGAGACTTTTCGGCAGTCCTTAATGCAGCATCGACTTCTTTCTGCTTCTCCTCCTCGGTGATGCTTTTTCTCTGCTCGTGAACCAACTGTACTTTCCGAACAAGCTTACGCAATTCCTATCAACAAAACAATAGGATAAAATTGCAAGTTAAATATCACATCATCAAACAAGCCATACACATCTCATTCCCTTATGGAGCTCATATTTGACTAACCTGTCGATCGAAATCAACACTCCGAAGAGAATAAACTTCTTTAGTGAGTTCCACATTTTGACTGATCAGTCCATCAAACCATCTCGCTGCTATAGCCACATATTCTTCTGAGCCCTAAGATCATCTCTCGAAAATCAGTTGAGTTTAGACACTATATAATCAAGGAGACAATTTTTCTGTCTCCAGTTCACTTATTGCAAGTCTGTAACTATCCTGAAGATGGAATCTAAACTATACAATTGTCTAAATCACGAAATCTGTATTTTGTGCTAACATTGAGTGACTGGCTTACACTTACCTCTACATCATCTTCCGACTCTGTTTCTGTAACATCATCCATGCTCTCTCCAGCCTCATCTGCAGCATCCTTGGCTAAACTAATCAGAGCCTGCAGCTTCGTGTGGTCACCTTGATTAGTGGCATTAATCAGAGTGTCCATCAAATCAGGTTCAACATCACGCAGCAATTTCCCTGACAGCATAATAACCACATTAGCTAAAAAGCAAACCTTTACGCTAATTGAAATTTCCCTTAATAGTTTCTTACCGATATAGTTGAAATGTCTTCGTTTCCCTTCTCGAACATCCGAACCAAGTTTCTGAGACAAAATATCAAACACCTTACGTGCATTGTCCCAGATTACAGTAGAGAAGCTTATAGAGCACTCAAAGTGATTACCTTTGCAAGCATCAATGCATCATAAACCTCTTCACCAAGCGACGCCGCTCTATAACATGAAAGGGAGCTAATTTCAAAACCAGAAACTCCGACACAAAATAAAAAAGTGAGCTTTTTTTGTTTTTTCCGATTTGAGACGCTTACCTCATAATCCGCTTAATCTGATCACTAGAGAAGGAAGAGAGTTCCATACCCCAACGTACGGCTCGGCGAGCGTCACGCTTCCGCTGGTTCCGGCTCTTCGACGTTTCAGACTCGCCGCCATCGCTATCACTATCGTCTTCAGCAATTAGAGTTGGAGTGAGAGCTTCCGGTGGAGCGGGACGACGAATTCGCCGACGAGGTGGAGACCTGGCGGTGGAGAAAGACGGGGAGAAAAGAAGAGTCGGGATAGAAGAAGGTGGGTGGTGTTGCGGAAGCTTTTTGGAGAACAAATGAAGGACATTTCGAAAATGGTGATTACATTGCGGCGACAATTGCCTTATCGGTCGTATAAATTGCGCCATGGAAGCTCCGGCAATCTATCCGATGTCGGGAGGTCCTATCTAGTATCTACTGCACTGTAAAAGACAAAGCCTTTTCTTTTCTCTATTCAGTTTTCTTCCTTCTTTTACTCTGTTTTAGGGAAAATTGGTTTACAAAATTTGTAAATAAAAAAAAATCAAATAATACCTTAAATAAACTTTTGTAAAAATACAGTTTTGTTTCTCTATTCTTTTTCCAGGAAAAGGCATAAATAATTAATCAACTTTTAAAATTGAATGTTTTATTCATGAACTGTCTATTTCACAATTAATTCCTCAAACCTATTGACGATTTTCTTTAATTAGAGGCGTTAACTACAATTAAACCGGAAACTGAATCCGTTAATTAAACCCTCTTAGACATCAAGCCCTTAACCTCTTAGAAATCAAAACTCCACGTCAACCATAGACCAATCAATAAGAAAGCTCCGAGGTCTAAGAGGTTTAATTGTGGTTAACGCCTAACTAGATGAAGACAATCATCAATAGGTTGAGCAATTAATCGTGAAATCGACATTTTATAAATAAAAATAATTTTAAAAAGTTGAGAAATTATTTGTACTTTTTCCCTTCTTTTCGAATAATTTAGTGATTTAATGCACAAAATGTTCAAAGTGCTACAAGCCAAAGCAAATCAAATACCAATTGAAACTAAGTTAGATTCTTCCTTACACATCTTCCACAACTTCACTTAAACTGTGTTTATAGTACACATACATACACACACGAACTGTTTTTTTTTTCTTTGTTAAATTTGTTTTTGTTATCATTAAGTCAAGCTAATACGAGAGAAAGAGTTGGAAAAACTCCAGCCAGAGGATTTAACGTTGAGTGGTGTTGTAGGCGAGAAGCTAAGTCCAAACATTTCCTTTGGAATCAGATTTGAGTCAACAAAACCAACCAAAGTAGCCACAAGAGAAGCACTCTCTCTGCATTGCTCAATATCTTTAGCATTGATCCATAGTTTGTGAGTCACTTGCAAGCTCCTCTGCTTTGAGCTCAATTCAACACCCCATTTCTTGTAAACTTCTTCTCTTTCCTTCTTCCCAAACTTCTTCGGTATTTGCTTAGCTAACCAGTCTCTCTCACGTGCTACTGCTTTAGCACTTTGTTTCCTCGATGTCTCCGGCGAATCCTTCAGGAAAGAAAGCCTCCTAAGCTCCACTTCCATGTAAACAAAGTCCGTTGGATCGCCTCTGAAGAGCAAGAAGAAGTATGTTCTGTGAACAAGAGGTACATTACACACTTCCCAAAGCTCAATGATTTGACTCTGCTGTCTCTCAAACTCTGCTCTCTCTCCGCTATCTTCTCTTTTCTGTGTCTTCATCTTATTCGTTTCAGGCGTGGAATGATGCTGCATTGTTCTTTCTTTAAGTCCTGCTATAAACTCATGGAAGCTGCTAGTCTCTGTATCTGAATCTTTAGTGCTCTGTGCATCAAAGGAAGTGTTAGTAGAGGTCTTGAATGTGAAGCGTCCAGTAGCAGCAGCTGCAACAGCGTTTGTAAACAAGAGATTCTCTCTGCAACTTCTGCTTCTTCTCATCTTGTTGTTGTTGAAGTAATCTCCTCCTGGACTCGTGTTGTCATCTATTGTACTGAAAGAGGGAGATTGTTTCTCTTCTGCTGATTGCATACTCATAAAGTATTCGATTGTCTTCTGCATTTCCTTCACCTTGTTCTTCAGAGCCTCATATGTATTGTCATCTTTATCAGAATCTCCATACTCTTTTGCTTCTTCTTTCTCCACAGATTCCTCAGTCTCTTGCGATTCTTCTAACATGTTTACACTTAAATCATCTTCTGCTTCAAGTTCAGCATGTAAAGATGAATCAACATCTTCCATTTCTGAATGTATAGCTTCATTCTCAGCTTTCTCATTGGCCACAAAATATTTGTCGTTCATAGGTATCACTGTTTCTTGGTCTTCTTGTACTAACTTGTTTATAGTTAGCTTATCTTCAGCTTCAAGTTTAGGATGTAAACTCATCAACTCCATATCTATCTTCTTTACAGATGAATTAGTATCTACTTTTTCTAACTCCATAGCTTCAGTCTCATCTTCTATAAGAGATTTGTAGTTTTGTTTGTATCCCAAATATGACTGATCCTTAGACAAACTCTCTTCCATATCTTCTTTCTTTGGAGATTGCCTTTGTTCCTCCACATATTGCTCTGTTTCTTGGACTTCTTGTACTAACTTCTTTATAGTTAGCTTATCTTCAGCTTCAAGTTTAGCATGTAAACTCAACTTCACATCTGTTGTTTTCAAAGATGAATCATCATCTTCCTTTTTTGACTCCATAGCTTCATTCTCAGCTTTGTTCTGTTCTTCATATGACTCAGCTTTCTTTTCAACAATGTCCTCTTGTGAGTCTTGGAATTTAAACTTTTCTGCTACTCCACTGTTTTCTTCAATGCATCTAACTTCTTTGCAAGCATCTTCTGGTTCTTGGGTGGCTCTTTCAGCCATCTCTTCCCACTTAACGTAGAGGTCATGACCTGAAAACTGAGGAGCTGTATCTTCTAGCAGGAAGCCATCTTCATCAGGAGAGTATAAGTTACTCTTTCCCAAGTTATTTAGCATACGAGGCTCATCAAGATCCCTTGAATCGTAGCTTTTTCTTCTGCTGTTCTCCATTGAACTTGAAGATGATCGATCTTCCGCTGTTGATTTAAGCAAATTCTCTACCCGAGATTGAGCTACATCTCGTTGCCATTTAAGTTTTTGAATCTGTTCCTCCATCTGCATTGTTTCACAAGAAATGACTAATATTTCTTAAATAACCAAAAACGTAAAAGAAGCAGCATTTCAACAAACCTTTTCGATCAACTCTTCTTTCTGTTTGAGCAATGCATAAAACTCATCAGAAGTTGAGGAAGGTCCAAGATTCTTCAACTCATTCTCCATCCTCGCAAGTTCTCGTTGCAGCTGCTTCACCAAAGCTTTCTCAGACACAACCATATTGACTTGAGCGTTTGTGGTCACGTCTTTAGCACAAGTTGCAAAGAGAAGTGTGTTTCTTGATTGTTCAAGATGACTATGAGCAGGGCTCATTGTACATATGATAGCCGTTCTTGCGTTTCCTCCCAGTGAGTTCTGAAGTATACGAGTTAGCTTTGAGTCTCTATATGGTATGTGCCCATTCTTCCCTTTGCTGTAATACGTGAAACTTGGTTCGTAAATAGTAATATAATCAATGAAACTTTGTGGATAAACAGTTTAAGTTAGTTGCGGAAGTGACCTGAGTTTTCGGATGACAGTTCCGAGAGTAAGTAAACTTCTATTAATGTGGCATCCTTCTTTGAGTCTTGAACCAGCAGATAATGTCTGAGAAGCACGCTCACTTCCTGCTAGATCCACAAAGCATACTGATGCTGCAAGAGTCGCTGAGCTCTCTGAAGAACTCATCTCTCGGTTTGAGCTTTCGATTGTCTGCATGAAGAAACAAGCATTAATGTTTTCATTATAATTGCAAAAAAAGAAAGATGAAAATGAGAGAGTACCAGTCGAAGAATCTGATGAGATCTTGAGCTAGCCTCATTTAAAGACGTCTCTCCAATCTTCCTCTGAGCTGTAGAAACATCAAAGAATCAATATGTTATCTATGTGTTGATAATATATGAAGAAAGAAGTGAGTATGATTAATTACTCTCGCATATAGAAAGGAGTTCTGCTAGATGGTTTCTGTCTGTGAGAGTTTCTTCTTTAAGTTTCTCAACGACTGTTCCTCTCTATAAAAGTTGAAAACAATAAGATTAAGTAGCTAAGGATGATATATGAGAGTATTAATTGATTGCGTGGATAAGAAGATGAGATAAGTGACCTCTGGATCATCAAGAACCCTAAGTGGAGTATTATGATCTTCACAAAGGAGATCCCTCACAGCTTCATTGTAGATCTCCATCGCTGAGAATTTTAGAGTGAATTTTCTTTCTTGTTTATGCTAAAAGGAAACAACATAGGATATTCTCAGAGACTGAAATATAGGTTCAAAAAAAAAAACAAGAAAGAAAGAGTGAGAAGATCTTGATAATAACCTTGTTAATGTAAACAAAGATGTCGTCGATTGCAAATTCAGTGATTCCACTCATTGTATACGTTTTACCACTACTTGTCTGTCCATACGCAAAGATGCTCGCTGCAACACAAGATTTGTCTCCATTAGTACATATATAAAAATGATGGATTTATCAGAAGAGATCCATTTTCTTACAGTTAATTCCGGAGAGGACACAAAGTGCAACCTCTCTGGCTCCATCATCATACACTTGCTTTGTGGGGCATTCGAATCCAAACACCTTGTCTGTATATAACACATTATATTGATGATCGATGATGGAGTTATAGTAACACCTCAAATTACAATTTGACATTTTAGAGATGCAAATCATTCAAATATTTACCAAATGTATAGGAAGGCTTATCAGACAAGTTATGGGACTTGCAGATGATTGTGGTGTTGTTGACGCATTCCCAATCACATCCATCATTTCTTGTCTTTTCTTTCTCGTTTAATGGCCTAACCCTCACCGACACCAATATCTTCTCTTCTCCAGCCGCCATTTTTCTTGTTTCTTCCTCTCTATATCTTCAATTCATAACCAAACCGTAGAAGGACGATGCTGATCAATCATCTGATCAAGGTAAAATTATCAGAAACGCAGTTTTCCAAATGCAGAATTTTTCAAACTGTCCATTGCTTGTCATTGACCAAAAAGTTCAAAACCAAATGACATGTTTAAGACTCAGCTCACCTCTTGATCCTCACCGGCTTGCTGCAAATTAAGAGAAAGGCATGTTTTTCGATTGTCAGAGATTAAAGTAATAAGAGAAGAGTTTTGATTTGAATAAAACTATCCAAAATATATGATATAGACAAAGCTTAACGAAAAGTTGTTGGGAGATGAGGAGAAGAATGAGTCAGCCAAAATAATAAGATGAGAGAAAACTTCTTGAGTCAGAAACCCCTCTGTAAGTTTCTTGTTTTTCTTATTGAGCTGTAACATGTCGGCATGGCCATTGGAAATGTTTCGACCACCATGTCTCACTAACTAAAATAAGAATGTTATCAATTATAACCTCTTTTACCCTTCCCGTTACGGTAATTACACGATTTCCTTGCTGTACAAGGAAAGTTAACCTTATGTTGATAAACAAGTTAAGAAACCATCATATGAAATTAAAAACAATTAAACCCCAAGGGTAAAAGTTCCAAAACAAGCATTGACCATACCCAATGGTTCCCATTTCAAGCATATAGATTTGAATGGATCGTTTTGTTCCATAAGCACTTGTACGAAAATGGAATATTTTGGATTACTAAAAGATTATTACATTAGAATGTCTTAATAGTGAGATCACATTTTGGAACACTAGGTAGACTTCAGAGAGAAATCAAGAACGCTAAATACAGATTGGAGAAAGGTCTTGGAACACAACCAAAATGGAAAAGAATAAATAAAAAGGACCCTTCTTTTGTATGTTCTCTTTATATATTCTTTTGTACATTTTGAAAGACAAAGGAGCAACATAGTGTGCGACTAAACCAATTGTAAACCATCAGGGATGACTTCTTGATGAGAGGAGTCTTGAGAGATATACTTACGGCAAGCATAAAGCACTGCAGAATGAAAACCAGCTGGGTTGTCTATGAACACAAAATGGCCACCCTGCACAAACAAATCTCACATTAGCATCTTCTTCTTCTTCTTCTTCTTCTCTATATTTTCTTCTTAATTATGAAAACAAACGCATATCTGTTTTAGAGATTTGACCTGTGGAACACGAATGATTTCGCAAGGGACCTTCATGCTTTTCCGCGCTTCCACTGCGCCTTGATAGTTCATCCAATCATTCATTCCGTAGATAAAAGTTGTTGGCACTTTCCACTCTGATGCACTGCACACAAAAGAAAATCATCGAATTTGAGTTATGTCAAAGCTCCATCTAGTTACAATGTGCTCATAAACTTGGTTTGATAGACAAACCTTTGTAGGAGGGGCTTCCGAGCAAATGCTCCGAATGAAAAGATGTATTTCAAGCACAACTCTCCACTTGCCTTTGCAGCCAAAGTATGATACACATAATCTACGATGCAAAACAAACCATCACTATCAGCTATGCTATGCATCATCATCCTCTGTAAATTCTATGGAACTCACAAGAAAGAATTTACTCACCGGTTAGCAATCTGGATTCCTCATCTGTTAGCACCGTTCCTACCGAATGTGCACCAAATCTTGCACTTGTATACCGGTTTACAAGACCCGGACCCCAAGGACCTAATCCTCTGCACCCAGAAATTAGAAAAACATAGTCAATCTAGTAGTCCTGCTAACTAACTTCATCACTAGCTCATCAAATGGGTTCAGTTGAGTGCAATAAATTTGTACCAATGAAATGAGCATCTAATCAACCTATTGGTGAATTAGACAACATTACAAGAACATACCTAACCAGCTTCTGAGGAGTGAAATTCGACTCCCATAAATGATTTAAGACTGCACCTTTCCATGTTGCTCTAAATTTAGTGAGCCATTCAGATTTGGCATCTGCTTCTGCTGAGAAGCCAGCAGATCCCACCAGAACCAAGTGTTGAACATGCTCAGGATGCTGAAAAGATCCAGAAATACGCCCAATGAAAAGTCAGAAATCATAAAACCAAAAACTGTCACCTTTTTACTCATTAAGTTATACCGAAGGATGAGAATTCACCTTAAGCGCGTATTTAGCAGCAACATAACCTCCAAAAGAATGTCCTAATAGAATAAAGTTACTCAGATTCTTGGATTTACGCCACTCCTCAAAGGATTCGATAAACCATGCCTCTGTTTCTGCATGATCAAAGAAAGGAACATTTCAGTTCCATTACTACTATACCAACTCCATATACACAACACAAGTCATTAAGAAAGAGTTCCAATGAATACCTTCTGTGCTTTTACACGTAAAATCAGGCCTACTTGATCCACCCCACCTAGGAAGAACAAAAAAAAGAAGAGAAACTACCTTATTCTACAGTCACAATGACTAATATTTCAGGAAAAAGGCAAGATTTGATTGAATCCTATAGAAACCAACAAACTCTGCATGATGCCAAAGTTGCTCACCCGAGCTGATCAATAGCGATGACTCTAAATCGACTGGCAAGAGCATCAAAATTACGAAAGAAGAAACCTTGAGAAGCACCGTATCCATGAACCATCACCAGAGTGGGAGAGCCCTCCTTGGCATCAAATGTAACAGTGTTGATGTAACGATTCTCATCGCTCGAAGAACGAAACCACCTGATTTTGGATCCTGGTGGTCCTGAGCCAATATTCACTTGCTCTTGCACATAAGGCGTCCTGAGATTTTGTTCAGCACAAAAAAGAGTTAAAAACTAGATTGAATTCTCCTTTTAACATTTCGTGCTCTATGAAAACGAAAAATCCAGCTTCGAAATGCAATCTAAACAAGATATAGGTTTGAAATTGGGAATCCATGGAAACGAAGGCGAGTTTTGATAACGAAACAATGTCGCAGAAACAGAGTTAATCAAACCAAATCAAAGAATCTATGAGGATTTTCAATTCAATCTGTGTAATTGAGAGAGAGATGTGTACTTGAGGATGGAGAGAAGACGTTTCTCGGCGGCGATGATGTAATCGGTGGAGGTAGGGACCCAACGGAGAGAATTAGGCCACAACATTTTCCATCTGGATTTCGCCGCATTGGTAGCAGCCGCCGCAGCAGCAGAATCGGCGACCGCAGCAGTAGAAGAAGATCCGAGCTTCGTCTTCGAGATTTCCTCCGCCATTCTTAACCGGAAACGGTTCAAGCTCATACAATCAAATCAAATCGACGAAAAATTCCACGAATCAAGGAAATCGAGATTTTTCGTTTACTATTTTCTTAAAGTTAAAATTATCCAAATTTGTTCAAAGACGAGACGAGAGGTTTTGCTGCGAAGCCGCTAAAGGATATGCTCTCTGCTTGATGATTCCTACGTCATTGCCAACGTCACGTCTCTTGCACACCAAGAGAAGAAGCTTCCGCGTAGCCAAAATTTGACCTCTCCGCGTTGAAGTTGAACAAACAAAATTAAATTAGTCAAATAGTTGAGAAATTAAAGTGAATAAACTTAGATTAGGACTGATATGGAAATTAACAACAGTATTATCTTGTGAAATGATTTTGATGGGATACCACCGATATTAATGCAAAAGTAATTCAGATACAGAAGTTGCTAAAATTACTTATGGCTTCAATTGGAAGCTCAATAAATAAGGTAATTCCTCTATCACCTTCCTCATTCAAATTGATACAGTAGTCGAGAGACCAAAACCGGTTTACTTTAACCGTTAATGTTTTGAACCCATAATCAAATTATTCTTGTTTACTCATCAGTGTGCTACTCACTTGAGATCAAATGTAATGAGATCTCTAAAGTCTATAGTCTAAACCGTGGTCACATTAATAGCTTCGCTAAAGAGATCTTGAATCGGTTCTCCAGTGGTTCAACTAAACCGTTTATTTCAAACACATTTATCCATCATAGAGTAGTGGTTTGAGCTTCTGCAAAATTCAACCGCCAAACAACCAACAAAAGCTAAAAAGTCTCAGTTTTTTCCTAACAAATGACTGAGAACGATTTCTTAATCTTAAAGAGAGTTTTGATTTCTAATCACTAAACCGGTTTATTGACTTGTAAAAAAACAACACAATTTCAAGTCAAATTTTCTTCAGCTTGAGCTTCTGCTGCAGCTACTAGTAGTAGTACTAGTACTCGGATTGATGGAGACACCAAGACACAGTGCTTCAGCCAATGGTCCACCTGGTGTTGTTGAGCATAGCCACGATGGCCCTTCATGGCTAATCCACTGGTGGTGCTGGTTCGTTCCCTCTGCTTCCTCCATGCCTCCTCCTGCCATTGACAGTGACAGAGAGCTTCCCATTGCTTCATCTTCTTGCTCCCCTTCCAAGAAAAACCGCCTCGTCTCTTGGTTGTTATGTGGTGTCTGGTTTAGACTCAGCAGTCCCTGCAATGCTCCAAAGCCTTGGTCTACTAATGGCTCCTTCTCCCTGAAATTCAGATCGTAATCGAATCCGCGTTTGAGAGCCTCTCTGCTTGATCCAACCTTCAGCGGAACAGCCTCGTGAATCTCAGGGCTTAGAGTTGCTATGGTCTCACCTTCTTTCATAAACCACCTCAGCTCTCTTCACACAATATCAACCAATAAGTTTCATTTCTTTACAAATTATTTCAAGAAAAGAGAATGTTAAGTAAACACACGCACCTGTTATGGTCATATGAAGAGGAAGCAGACGGAACAGCAGGAGGAACTGGGAACTGGCTTACGGGATGTCCGTAAAACTGAGGGTAAGTTCTAGCGATCTGGTTGTTGTTGGTGTCGTTCTTAGTAGTAGTGGTACGAGTGTCGTTGTGGTGAGATGATTCCACATGCTTTCTTGAACGAGGACGGCTCTTGTGTGTGTGCCTCTCACAGTATTTCTGATCAGGGATCACGTTTCTGGAGCACCTCCATTTCTTCCCGTCTGTTCTCTTGCACCTCCATGGCTCCAGATCAGACGCGTTGTTGCTTGCGTTTGAAGCTATCCCTAGCTTCAATGAGCCTCCTTTCGCCACTGCCACTGTCACTAAAACCCACAAAGAACACAGCAAACTCTTGTATTCAGTCTAAGGTACCAAACATTCAATTCCTATGCATCAACTAAGAGGTAAAGCTTCTTGAAACTTGTAATGGATCTTAGTTGCATAAACAGATGATAACAAAGAACACATGTAACCAAGAAACAGGAACCTACAGAAGTTGTTTCAAGTGAAAGCTATGGAGATTTTTACCATCTTGATTGTTAGTGTTTGGTGGGTTCTTGGGGAAAGGTGAGAGAAGCTCAGAAGGAACAGGAACAGAGGCCATCATGTACTTGTATATGTTCCTCTGTCTCTCAAGCTCCTGCCATTGAGCTTCACTGAAAGCTGCACTTTCCTTTTCACTAGCACTTCTTCCCATCTCCCCTGGATTTTTATCCACCAATTTCACATTAAAATCAACATACAAAATTTCATTTTTTTTTCATAGCTCATAAGTCATAAAAGGTGAGAACTTGGAACCTGAAGAGCTCAAGGTGAAGAAAGGATCTGCTACGGAAACAGCACCAGAACCAGAGCCGGCGAGGGAGAACATTTCACCGAGGGAAGAAGTGTATGCCTGATTGCTTGAAGCAGAGAACATGGGATCGGTAACACCAGCAGGACAGTAACACAAGGAAGAAGAGGAAGGCGATGGATATGATGGATGGTGATGATGGTGAGGTATTACCATAACGTCTCTATGCGAATTTTCTACAACTCCAAATCCAAACCCACCAACAGCAAAATCTTCCTTATTACGCTCTGCTCTTGTTCCCATTATGCTAAAATCACCCTCACAGTGATATCCACTCAAAAAGTCTCAACTTTTACCAAAAACACAACCTTTATAAAAACCGATTAAAAAGCTCAACAACATCCAAAAAGAGAAACAGAAACTTGAATTTCCCCTTTGTCTCTGTAATGGAAACCTTGGAGAAACTCAAAAGCTTTATCCTTTAAACAGAAACAACACCCAAAAATCAAAGAAAGAAAGAAAACAAAAAAAAAAAAAAAACAGAGGAGAAACAGAGAGCCTTTTTCTCTTAGCCTAAAGCCCGGAACATATCCACAAGAACACAAAAAGGCTCCATCTTTTTTAATTTTATTTTGTCTCTCTCTCTCTCTCAGAGAGTGCCACTTAAAAGATGAGAGGATGGGGAGAGAAATTGGGGAATTGGGTTTTAAAACGAGTGAGGGGAGAGGAACGGTGAGCCACAGAGCAATTTTTGTTTCCTTAGTCTCCAACATTCGACCTCGTTTCAGAATAGAGACAAATGTCTTCATTAACTGTCAGCTACTACTCTCTCTCTCTCTCTCTCTCTCTCTCTCTCTTCACCCTGACACAGACAGCATCCCACGTTGTCGTTTTCTTCACTAACGCCGTTAACTCTCTCACCCACACCGCTTCTTTCGATCTTTTTACTTCGACCTTAGGTAACGTCTTTATCTTTGTCTTCTTCCCAAACTTCATCGTACCATTTATTGATTTATCGGAAAAAAAAAGAGGATTAAGTTCCGTTTAAAGTTAACGGAGAGAACGGTGGTGCTTGGAGATGTGTGTTAAGAAAAATGGGACCCACAACTCGTTTCCGTGAGAGCTTCTCATAGGGGACCAGAGGGGATGTGATGCTCTAACTAATTTATCTCTCTTTTACCATCTTTGGTCACTTGCTTAGATTTTATTTATTTTTCACCCCTTTTCTTTTCTTCTTTCTCTTTTCGACCCCACTACTTTCATGTCTCCATTACTACTCTTGATTTTTACATTTTTTCTGATTTAGCTAGGTTCCCTCTTTTGTAGGTATAGTAAAGACAAATTATTAGAGGAAGAAGATAAAGCCATAAATTATTGGGTGACACAAAAAAATGATCTGAAAAGAAAAGATTTATACATATCCTTTTGTAATACGCTAATTCGTGTGTGTTGTTTGTCGTATACGCTAATTCTAAGTTACTGGAGATATAGGACCACTCACTAAAGTTCAAATGTCATAAATTATGAATCGTATTAAGGTCATTGTCCGTAAGTGATATAATCGGTGGTTACTCTTGATAAGAACATGGTTTCTTACCAAAAAAGGATCAATCTTTTTAAGAAACCAAAATAAACCCATTTTCTTTTTGAAATCCGGTAATCAGTCCAGTTATATAAACTCGTGAAGTTTTATGTCAGGATTTGGTTACATATTCCAATTTTTATACAGATTCATTCAGTAATTTGGAAGCAACTCTAAGATATGTTTTTATTGTTGCCTAGGAACGAGAATATAACCTCCCAAGGGATTAAAAAAAAATATCCTCTGTTTTCAGAGTCGATGTAACCTGTTTCGAGCAGATCTTGGCATCGAGTATATTAGGAGACAATGTGCTACGTGTCTATATGTAGATGTTGAGAAGACATTCTGAAGCATAGAAATAATGATAGAACTTTGGAACTCAAATCAATCGAAAGGCAAGTAGCTTTATAGAAAACAAAACATAGGTGGTGCTAAAGCTAGATAGGAATGTCTCAAGAACCATAATAAAACATATAAATATTGGACTGTTTGGAGTTAGTGGGAGAACATATTAGCAGTCGAATTAACCAAATCTAGATTACTTTTTTTCAGTTGAAAAGAAAAGAAGAAATAATTCATGATAAAATCATAAAACTCGTTACTGAGCAATTAGCAGCATCATATTACTTAGAAAGAAAGTAGTCAAGTGAGATACGATCGTCTCAGGCTCAAATGGGCAACTAGAGTGGGCCACTGTAATAGTATATTAGCACATGAATGGCCCATTACAAGAAAGCCCTTTTTTTTTTTTTTGTTCCATAGTTACCCATACGAAATACATTGTTGTTATTTACGACTTCTAATTTTAGATACGAACTTTTAAAGTTTTTTTGTTTTGGGATTTATAGTAGATTTTACTTTTCTACTGTAAAATCAGATGAATACAACAACAGCTAGCGTTTGTATTACCATTAGAAGAAGCAACTAATCCAACTATACTGTATACAATGAGACGTGATGCATCATTGAATTGATTCGAAATCGCTTGGTTCTGTTAATCTATAAGACTGTGGCTCGGCCGAAAAGTCGTCCGATGGCAGAATTACTCGCCTTAGGATCCGGCAATTGATTGCAAGAAAACAAGCGAGCTAATTAATTAGCGTAATTAGCGTAAATTATAGAACTGTTCAGACTCGTGACATCCTTCAAGATCGCATAAGCAATTAGGGGAAACCGAAAAAGAAGCACTCGAGTGAACAGTCACTTGGAAGGAAGACTTGTTAGAAATTAATAAATGTTATATACAAACAACAATAAGAAATATTTGAATGAGAGAGGCGATTTTCCAGTTGTACCGGAGATAAGTCTGAGACGTAGTAATCATGTGACATGTAATCGTGGAGTCATAAATAGTCAATTAAATGTGATATGTATTTTTGTGTCATGGCATGAAAAACCAGATAGAGATCCGGCTTTGCCATCTCAAGCTATGTCATTTTATATTTAAAAAAAAAAAGAAATCATATAGAAAAGTCAGTCTATACGCAATAAATTTTTCCAAAACACAAAAAAACCATCTATTTTTATAGAAAGCGCTAACGAGTTAGTGAAATATAATTGAAATGTAATAATTTAATATATAATATAATTATATATATAGTACGAAGAAAAAATTAATGGAATATACAGAACAAATGTACATGTTTGTATGTCAAGTGACTGAATGAGTAACTTAGGCGATAATTCAGCCATCAAATGCAGTAATTATTTAAACCATTTTCTTAAAAGTATCAAAGTACACCTTCTCCTATTTGTAGAATTGGCGTACAAGTTTTGTAATTTCCCACCGAAGTATGATTATGAGAGAAAAAAACAAAAACTGAGACAACTTTTAAAAGGAAACTGAATTTGAATGCACGTTTGTATTTTAGTATATGTAAATATAAACCTTATCGAAACGAAATATTGAAAGCCAAGGCAAATAATTATTTCTTTACTGGAAATCACTGAAAATGTATGTGAGTACACACGGTAACCAAATTTTCAAATTGATACAATATCTTGCGTCAAAATTGAAAAATGCGGAATTGAAGGAAATAAATATAATTTGACAGAAAGACATCGAACCCCTAATATCATACTTCATGCATGTCCTTTTCTTAACCTACGTGTTCCGTACCGTTTGACAGTTAGATATGTATTTGATTATTTAGCACCGAAATGTTAGGAATCTTGATATAGTGTATGTGTGCGTTGCAAATATAATGGGATCGATAATGAATGCATGAATACTATATTTACCAGCCGACGACCCGTATATAATTACTAAACAAATACTTGGTTATGGTGTGGGAGAGAAGAGAGGATTTTTCTCTCGGAGGACCACTCCAAATCTTAGTAATGCAGCCTAAATATAATTCCGATGTTGGGGAGAGAACTAGAGTTTTACTTTATATGGTTTTGGGTTCGAGGAGATTATAGATTAAATATTCTAAATGTTTTGGTTGTCCGAAAAATATCATATATGTTAGTTCGAGGAGTTTCATGATAAGCTTGCATACAAATGCATATGCACCAAATCCGCAGTAAATACGCCGCCAACAATCATTTGTTTGTATGAATGGAATTACATTTACGTAGTACCATGGTTTTCCACATGCCTTTTAAGGAATGTGTATTGTGGAAAGAAGCATACTAAATTGTACAACCCTTTTTCGACAAAGGTGAATGAACATGATTCATAGTAATCAATCAGTTGAATTGAAAGTTTTTTTTTTTTTTTTTTTTTTTTGTGTGTGTTAAAGGGTCTCAACTTGAAAGTTGAAAACTAATATATAAAACGAAAAGGTGATATTATCATATTAATTGTTAATTGCAATGTTGGTCTGAAAATACACATAATTGCGTGTCATGGAACAAAGGAAAAAAGTTCTACCGAGTTGGATAAGAAAAATTGGATTAGCAAGTTTTAGCGGAACAAGAAATGATTATTGAAATGGAAAATAATGTGACGTTTAATAGTCTAAATAAAGAGAAAGATTTATTGAAATATGGCTTTGTGCATGATCATTTGATAAAGCCAAGTCATAGACTGGTTATGCTGTTTCACAGGATGGTTCAACCACCACGCACCTCTTTTTCTTTGGGCGTTTAATGACACAACCCACATTTCTCTTTTTATACACTTTTAATTTTGTGTTTTAATTTTATTTGGTTATCTATTTCTTTTATCTTCCAAATTTTCTCAGTTCTTTTGTCTTTTCCGTAGTAAGTATTGTCCACCTGAATTTTTTTGCACTTATTACATTCAAGAATTTTCGCAGACAACATTACGTACGTGTATGTGTGGATATATAAATATTTGATAAAAAGAATTTCATATATATATGTAGAGAGAGAGGATAACTATATGTGGTAAAATTATGTTCCTTATCCATGCATATAGGATTAAAAAAAGAATGCCCAATTTGTCACTCCCAACTTCATTCACATAGTTTCTCTTACACGCTGCAAAAAAGTCTCCCAATATATTTATCTTCCATTTCTGTATATATGAAAAATAAGGTTAATTTCGATTAAGTCACCATGTTCCGATCAATATACATAGAATTCTCGACAACCCATATGTGGACTGTCTAAAATTATCTCACAGCCACATGTTATTTAGCAAGTGTTTTTAATACCGGACGGTCAAACCGGTGGATCCGTGACCCCTAAACAGTCATTTTCGAGTGTCTTGAACAATTTCTCACCTTATGACATCATATTATATATTAATCACGTATCATATATAGACTATATACATTCACACAATCCTCAGATTCTTGTTTCGCTATAATCCTCTTCTCAACTCTTTAAGAGAGAGAGAGAGAGAGAGAGAGAGAGAGAGAGAGAGAGAGAGAGAGAGACAGAGAGAGAGAGAGAGAGAGAGAGAGAGAGAGAGATAGACATAGACAGATAGAGAGGCCATATCTACTATATAAACACAATTATACAAAACAAGCCGACTTCGTCCATGGATCTCTCCTTTTAAACTCGCAAAATATAACGAAGAGTGTATAAATCTTATAAGTTTTTATACATCTCCAAGGTTTGTTGATCTATGGCTATGATGAAGACAAGAAGAGCAGCGACAATAGCAGGGACGTGGCTCAACGAAGCTGTTAGCTTTGTCGTGTTCTGTCTCTTTGACATCGTCGATTCATTGCTTTGTCTCATCTACAAAGCAGCAGACTATCTCTTAGAATCGGAGTGGAAGCCTTGCTATTGCTTGTCGGCCAAGGAACCCATCACGGCGACTCGAGGAAAGATCCTGGTGTCTCACAATAATGGCGAGTCCAAGATCCTCACTCTTTCTCCGCTTCAAGAACTCAGGTAATCTTTACGTATTTTTTCTTTTCTTTTTTTGTTAACTAATGAGAAATGACCAATCCAAAAATGTGTTAATTTACAAAACAAAACAAAAGTCTTTTAATAGATTTTATTTATTTATTAACCTCAACATTTCAAAATATTACGAATGTTTTCCGTCTAATACAAAGTTATAATGATTATATCATATGACATCTGTGTTTACATCATTACATGTGCTGTTCCTGTTTTGCCCAAAAAAGCATATATCATATTCCATATTCACTATAAAAGTGATATAAATGCTGAGCATTATACATAACCGACTCATAATATGTCTTTGTAATTCTATTAATTTCAAATTATTACTGGAACTAAAATTTTCACCTGGAGTCGAAAATTTCCGATGAATGTGCTTTGTATTTCTTGTAGCGGACGTTCCAAGATTGTGCTGGAGGATATCTCCGAGACTCTATACACACGTCCTTCTGTTCTATCCGACCTCTCTAATGTCTCCGTTAACGAGCTCAATAAGCGGATCGTTAAGGTTACTCGATCCGACTCCAAATGTAGCGACAATCATGAGAAGGTTAAGAACAAAAGGAGGAAGTCAAAGACGAAGTCAAGCTTGACGGTGAACTTCACGGTCGTTGAGATGCTTCGGGGAAAGATCAGACCGCAGAATTTGAGCCACGATGTCTCTCGATGGTCGGATTGTGATTGTGGGATATGTACATCTTGGGCCTCCACTACGGACAAAAATCATTCCCTCTTTGTCAAAACTCAAATCCCAAATGGTAAGGGTTTACATCTTTATTTGAAGTAAATATGATTGACAAATTTAATAAAAGATTCGATTTTCTTTTATGTGTTTGCGTTTGTTTGTTTTTACATTTTCATGCTAACTAATCTTAGCAAAGCTTTTCACGTATATATTGTGGTGTTCATTTATTATTACAAAAAAAAAGTAAAAACACAGACACACACACAATTTATATATCAAACATCTTCGGAAGTAATATGTATAAATGCAAACACGAAACGCAAAACAAAAAGACATTTCCAATTTTTGAGACAAACAAAAATCATTATTTTAATGTTTTAACTATGCAACACTCATTTTTTTTTTTTTGCGTTTTTGGATTTATTACAACAGGGGTAATAGCAAAAGAGGATGTCTTGTTCATACATGGTTTCATATCTTCATCAGCGTTTTGGACGGAAACGGTGTTTCCAAGCTTGTTGGCTTCCTCCTCGGCTTATAGACTCTTCGCGGTGGATCTTCTAGGATTCGGGAAGAGCCCTAAGCCTGCTGATTCACTCTACACATTGCGAGAACACATAGAGATGATCGAGAAATCGGTCATACACAAACACAATGTGAAGTCTTTCCACATCGTGGCTCACTCTTTGGGATGCATTTTGGCACTTGGCCTCGCCGCTAGACACGGCGACTTAATCAAGTCGCTCACCCTCCTTGCTCCGGTGAGTAAATTAGTTTTTGAACATGCATATTATAAATTTATTCATAATTTACACTAGAAATGTTTTGAGGGTCACTCATTTTGGCTCAATTTTTTATTTCTTTCTACGTATTATTATTTTATATTTAAGGAAAGCATAATATCCTAGGGTTTTTGTTTTTTAATTACGTTTATGGTTTCGAGTTTATTAATTTTTTTAAAAGAAAATTGTTTGATTTTAATGCAAGTAAAAAAAAATCTTGGTTTGACACAACATGTACGTTGTAAAGAAGATATGTGAGGTAGGACTAATACAAACAAGTGTGCATGTGTATGTGTGGGCAGCCGTACTATCCGGTACCGGCGGGAGAAGCGAAGCCGAGGCAGTACGTGATGAAGAAGGTGGCCCCAAGGAAAGTTTGGCCGCCAATAGCTTTAGGAGCGTCGATGGCTTGTTGGTATGAACACATTAGCCGTACCATTTGTCTCCTCATCTGCAAAAACCACCGAATTTGGCAATTCCTGGCCAACCTTTTCACCCGTAATAACAGGTATTTAATTTTCTATCAAAGATTTCTTTCATTTATTTCTTTGTGAACAAAGATTTCTCATTTTTATCAATTCGCCCAACAAAACTTAACTTGTATATCTGGAGAGGAACTCATTTATCAAAAATACTCTCTAGACTCTGGAAATTTTCCAGAAACTATTATAGGTTTAAGATTAAAAAAAAAATGTCCTACTTAATTAGTTCAGAGCGTTTAAGATCAAACCGCAGCTCCAAATACTAAGGACATATATGTGGGTCAAATTAATGTTGGTGGATCTTGTATTGGTTTGTTTGGAATATACTGAAAATTTAGTGATCTAAAAAGTTAGAATTAGTCTAAACTTGGAACCTAGCTTTTCTGTTTTATCACAAGCTTAGAATTATATTCGATTGATAGCAAACATCTGAGGGTTGATGTAGCTAGTTAGTTGCTGACTTGCTGTCATTAGTTACCAAACTACCACCATCAATGGGCTAAATCTACTTACAAATTTAATTCGAAGCCGTATCTGGTCGCTGGCTAGTTAGTGTCTACTCACTCTACGATTATTACTTACTCCATAACTTATATACAAATTATAGATAAAGTACAACTCTTCGTGGTGTTAGTTGATCCACAAGTTATATCAAATATCCAAATATAGAAAGCCACGTGTTTTGACATGCCAGTATGTCTCCGTTCACTGGAGGGGGGCTCCTACAAAGATGGAGACTTATAGGCAACCTACCTTAACTCTAGACCTACGCTTGATTTTAAAATTCCAGCTAAGTACTAATAATAAATGACTGTGTAGTTAGTTGGAGAAATTTTAAGTGATTTACTTTTGAAATGTCTAGGTTGGTTGTCTGATCGACCTATTTCAGTTTCATGTCTATATACGACTATGTTCCATAGTTTCTAGTTTCTGCTTTATTGGTATCTTAAGTAAAATACATAGTTAGAAATAATGCTCTCGTCCTACCAAACCAACCAACCCTTCCAAAATAAATAATTAAGGAAAATGGAATCAAGTTCATCCGATAAATAGCGCTACTAGATGAGTTCGTGTCCAAAACCAATCACTTTGAATTTCTTCACTAAAAATATTGAATCAAAATTCAACACAAAATACCAAGTTATATTAAGTATCAGTATTGTAATAGGTTACATCTGCCATGCAATCTCTATGACTCATTATTGTTGTGGTTTAGTAAGTGAAGTAAGAAGTACATTTTGTTATTTTATTAAAAAAAGTACATTTTGCTGTCTATATCATCTATTGTATACTAATGAATGATTTTCTCTATCCAGGACAGTAAACTTTTTAATAGAAGGTTTCATGTGTCACACGCACAACGCAGCGTGGCACACTCTACACAACATTATATGTGGGACAGGAAGCAAACTCGATACGTACCTAGACATCGTACGAGATAAGCTCAAGTGCAACGTGACCATCTTCCACGGAGGACACGACGAACTCATCCCCATCGAGTGTAGCTACAACGTTAAACAGCGGATTCCTCGAGCACGAGTTAATGTTATTGAGAAAAAAGATCATATCACCATGGTTGTTGGTAGACAGGATGAGTTCGCCAGAGAGCTCCAAGAGATTTGGACGACTTCATCTTGCTAAAAGTGTGCTCTATGAAACCTTATGATTGATCATCAATTGTTCTATGTAATGGGTCGATATACTACATTCTTGAAATTTTTATAAATTAAGGAAATCCTTATGTATTTAGCCATGAGAAGAAGAAAAACAGACAATGGCGTATCAAATAATAATGTTCACATATTTTTATGTATGCTAATTGATTCATCATTTGTTATACATATTCCAGAATGTTGTTAGCATAGGACGGAGAGTTGTAAAAGGGTTTTTAGTTGTACGATTTAGATTCATTAAGTTTGGAATCTGTGATTGTGAAGCGTGAGAGTGACGATGAATCCCCACGTTGTGTGCCTTATTTGGCACCCAACTTTAAAGAGCTTGTTAAAAATGGCTTACTTCTTATTTTTCTAAGTATGTTGAGGAAATGTCGATATAGCAAGACATTCTCTTGGCGGGGGATTGTATTATTTAACATAGGCATGGCACTTTCATTCCCAAAAGAGGATGCAGCACGTATAGTTGTAGATAGTAGATACCTCCGATTACTTTGGAACTATTTGGTGCTATGAATATTCGACATCTATACAAAGAAATTGTCTGTGGATGACTTATCAGCTTGCACTCTTATCATTTGCAGCTCGGCTATTTCCTATGAGCTTGCCATTCGCCCGATCAAAATCGCATCCAATGCATTTTTTTCATCCTCATTATAATCCAGCTGTTGCTCCTGCAGCTTCACCAGGTCAGCAAAGTAACTCCTTTTAGTCTTATGGTCTAGGCAAGTATTCTAGTGTAGTCATGTTTCTGCCAAGGAGTATTCAGTGGTCATTTTCTTTCCATTTTCAGCTTTTGCCCCCAACCCAAGCCGCATTCCACCACCAAGACACAAGGGTCATCACCATCATCGTCGTTGGCATTTAAGACGCAACGTGACAGCAGTTTCACCTTCATCGCATGGTAATACTTTTGTTTGTTGTTCACTTTCTTGCGTCCTATGCTAAAAAGTACAGAGAAAGAGAGAAAGAGATAGAGAGAGATGGAGGCTATCTACTATATAAACACAATACACAATTATACTTACTACAACATAAGTCGACTTTAAAACCAAAAAAAAACACAAGTCGACTTCGTCCATAGATCTTTCTCTTTAAACTCGCAAAATAAAACGAAGAGTTTGTATCAATCTTATAAGTTTTTATACATCTCCAAGTTTGTTGATCTATGGCTATGACAAGAAAAGCAGCGACCATAGCAGGGACGTGGCTCAACGAAGCTGTTAGCTTCGTCGTGTTCTGTCTCTTCGACATCGTCGATTCATTGCTTTGTCTCATCTACAAAGCAGCAGACTATCTCTTAGAATCGGAGTGGAAGCCTTGCTATTGCTTGTCAGCCAAGGAACCCATCACGGCGACTAGAGGAAAGAACCTCGTGTCTCACAATAATGGCGAGTCCAAGATCCTCACTCTTTCTCCGCTTCAAGAACTCAGGTAATCTTTACTTTTTTTTGTTAACTAATGAGAAATGCACCAATCCAAAAATGTGTTACTTTACAAAACAAAACAAAAGTCTTTTAAAAGATTTTATTTATTTATTTACCTCAATATTTCAAAATATTAAGAATGTTTCCGTCTAATACAAAGTTATAATGATTATATCATATGATACTTGTGTTTACATCATTAAATGTGGTGTTCCGGTTTTTCCCAAAAAAGCCCATTTCATATTCCATATTCACTATCAATTTTTACGTGTAAAATAGTAGTAGTGCTGACCATTATACATAACCGACTCATATTATGTCTTTTGTAGTTCTATTAAATTCAAATTATTACTGGAACTAAAATTTTTACTAGGAGTTGAAAATTTCCAATGAATATGCTTTGTATTTCTTGTAGCGGACGTTCCAAGATTGTGCTGGAGGATATCTCCGAGACCCTATACACACGTCCTTCTGTTCTATCCGACCTCTATAATCTCTCTGTTAACGAGCTCAATAAGCGACTCGTTAAGGTTACTCGATCCGACTCCAAATGTAGCGACCATCATGAGAAGGTTAAGAACAAAAGGAGGAAATCAAAGACGAAGTCAAGCTTGAAGGTGAACTTCACGGTCGTTGAGATGCTTAGGGGAAAGATCAGACCGCAGAATTTGAGCCACGATGTCTCTCGATGGTCGGATTGTGATTGTGGGTTATGTACATCTTGGGCCTCCACTACGGACAAAAATCATTGCCTCTTTGTCAAAACTCAAATCCCAAATGGTAAGGGTTTACATCTTTATTTGAGGTAAATATGATTGACAAATTTAATAAAAGATTCGATTTTCTTTTCTGTGTTTGCGTTTATTTGGTTTTACATGTTCATGCTAATTAATTTTAGTAGCAAAGCTTTTCACGTATATAAAGATTGTGTGTGTTCATTTATTATTAGAAAAAAAAACACACACACACACACACACACACACAATTTATCAAATGCAAACACGAAACGCAAGACAAAAAGATATTTCCAATTTTTGATACAAGCAAAAATCATTATTTTAATATTTTGACTACGAAACACTCAATTTTTTCTTTGCGTTATTGGATTTATTACAACAGGGGTAACAGCAAAAGAGGATGTTCTATTCATACATGGTTTCATATCTTCATCGGCGTTTTGGACGGAAACGGTGTTTCCAAGCTTGCTGGCTTCCTCCTCGGCTTATAGACTCTTCGCGGTGGATCTTCTAGGATTCGGGAAGAGCCCTAAGCCTGCCGATTCACTCTACACATTGCGAGAACACGTAGAGATGATCGAGAAATCGGTCTTACACAAACACAATGTGAAGTCTTTCCACATCGTGGCTCACTCTTTGGGATGCATTTTGGCACTTGGCCTCGCCGCTAGACACGGCGACTTAATCAAGTCGCTCACCCTCCTTGCTCCGGTGAGTAAATTAGTTTTTGAACATGCATATTATAAATTTATTCATAATTTACACTAGAAATGTTTTGAGGGTCACTCATTTAGGCTCAATTTTTTATTTCTTTCTACGTATTATTTTTTTATATTTAAGGAAAGCATAATATCCTATTGTTTTTGTTTTTTAATTACGTTTATGGTTTCGAGTTTATTAATTTTTTAAAAAGAAAATTGTTTGATTTAAATGCAAGTAAAAAAAAATATTGGTTTGACACAACATGTACGTTGTAAAGAAGATATGTGAGGTAGGACTAATACAAACAAGTGTGCATGTGTATGTGTGGGCAGCCGTACTATCCGGTACCGGCGGGAGAAGCGAAGCCGAGGCAGTACGTGATGAAGAAGGTGGCCCCAAGGAAAGTTTGGCCGCCAATAGCTTTAGGAGCGTCGATGGCTTGTTGGTATGAACACATTAGCCGTACCATTTGTCTCCTCATCTGCAAAAACCACCGAATTTGGCAATTCCTGGCCAACCTTTTCACCCGTAATAACAGGTATTTAATTTTCTATCAAAGATTTCTTTCATTTATTTCTTTGTGAACAAAGATTTCTCAGTTTTATCAATTCGCCCAACAAAACTCAACTTGTATATCTGGAGAGGAACTCATTTATCAAAAATACTCTCTAGACTCTGGAAATTTTCCAGAAACTATTATAGGTTTAAGATTTTTTAAAAACGTGTCCTACTTAATTAGTTCAGAGCGTTTAAGATCAAACCGCAGCTCCAAATACTAATGACATATATGTGGGTCAAATTAATGTTGGTGGATCTTGTATTGGTTTGTTTGGAATATACTGAAAATTTAGTGATCTAAAAAGTTAGAATTAGTCTAAACTTGGAACCTAGCTTTTCTGTTTTATCACAAGCTTAGAATTATATTCGATTGATAGCAAACATCTGAGGGTTGATGAGCTAGTTAGTTGCTGACTTGCTGTCATTAGTTACCAAACTACCACCATCAATGGGCTAAATCTACTTACAAATTTAATTCGAAGCCGTATCTGCCTATCTGGTCGCTGGCTAGTTAGTGTCTACTCACTCTACGATTATACTTACTCCATAACTTATATACAAACCATAACTTATATACAAATTATAGATAAAGTACAACTCTTCGTGGTGTTACTTGATCCACAAGTTATATCAAGTATCCAAATATAGAAAGCCACGTGTTTTGACATGCCAGTATGCCTCCGTTCACTGGAGGGGGGCCTCCTACAAAGATGGAGAATCCAAATATAGAAAGCCACGTGTTTTGACATGCCAGTATGCCTCCGTTCACTGGAGGGGGGCCTCCTACAAAGATGGAGACTTATAGGCAACCTACCTAAACTCTAGACCTACGCTTAATTTTAAAATTCTAGCCAAGTACTAATAATAAATGACTATGTGTAGTTAGTTGGAGAAATTTTAAGTGATTTGTACTTTTGAAATGTCTAGGTTGGTTGTCTGATCGACCTATTTCAGTTTCATGTCTATTGACGACTATGTTCCATAGTTTCTAGTTTCTGCTTTATTGGTTTCTTAAGTAAACTACATAGTTAGAAATAATGCTCTCGTCCTACCAAACCAACCAACCCTTCCAAAATAAATAATTAAGGAAAATGGAATCAAAGTTCATCCGATAAATAGCGCTACTAGATGAGTTCGTGTCCAAAACCAATCACTTTGAATTTCTTCACTAAAAATATTATATCAAAATTCAACACAAAATAAATACCAAGTTAAATTAAGTATCAGTATAGTAATAGGTTACATCTGCCATGCAAACTCTATGACTCATTACTGTTGTTGCTGTTAGTAAGTGAAGTAAGAAGTACATTTTGTTATTTTATAAAAAAAAGTACATTTATTATATATGATCCATATCAATAGACAAGGTGTGACTTTGTATGTCTTCTTTTTTCAGACCCTTTTTTGAATTGGCCGTCGCTTAACACACACATAGATCACACATGTATAATATTAGAGAGATTATATGGGAACTTTAGCATAAAAATGATTATGTACTCTAGGAAGCTGCTGCTACTTGAAAAGAGGACTTTTTGTTTGGACAGCAATTTTACTCAAAGCCCAATGAGCTTAGCCGAACACAACCCAACAAGTTGACGATGCTTTTGATAGATCGACGGCAATACGATTATCAGTTTGCGATATGGAAACAAAAACCATAAATGTACTTTTATTGTTAAATTGTCAAATCTTGTTAGATGCTTAAGAGTTGCTAGTCTCGAAAGAATTACTACTATTTTCCTTTTTGCGATGTATTTTCTCAATGGCATGTGAAGGGTTAGGCGATGATGTGCTGGAAGTGGGTCAGGTTGATTGGACAAATTTACCAATATTAATGAATGTCTTGGCCCCAACCCAACCACATTCTTCTTTACCTTAAAGCTCAACATGCATATCTACTGTATATAGTCAATGAATGTGATTCAGTTTATAAAAGTTAACGAGATGATTGGGCACTCGTTCTATATATGATATATATCCGTACCCTCACCATCAGTAACGGACGTTAAGTCCTTCAATTTTCAAGAAGAAAAGAATATCGAGTTCCTCTTCTTCAGTGTTTTACTTCTAGCTATATAGTTTATCATCGCACATTTTTTTGAATTAGTAAAATTTAAAGTATCTATAGTTTCAGGGAAAAAAATATCTCAGACTTCCTTCAAAAGGAATCATTTAGTGTTTTTCTTTGGTTGGGTGAGAGTATAATTTTTGTTAACTAATCTGCTCTGATGTGAATATGATAGTACACTTCCTTTAGCATATATCTTGCGAATTGGTGAATTACTAACATTGTGTTCACCGTCCACAATGTGAGGTCTCTCCAACTTTTTTTTTTTGCCGGCAAAACATACGAACTTTTATTAAGACGTTATCGCAATCGGGCATACCTCAAGAGGCAGCTCGTTTTGTGACAACGAGTTTACATAATCAAAACAGAACCCTCGTGAACGTGCTCCTTTGGCTAAGGAGTCCGCACGGACATTTAGATTGCGTGATACGAAAGAAATATCAAAACAAGTAAAACTGAGTTTGAGGCGAAGGATGTCTTCGATCTTTGCAGAAAAGGCCGGCCATTCTTCTTCTTCTTTGATCATCTTTAGGACTTGTTGGCAGTCGGTTTGCAGATATAAATCTGTATACCCGATTTCTGTGGCGTTTTTCAGGGCCCATATGATTGCTTCAAGTTCAGCATGAGTCGCTGATTGTGTATTGGCGCAGGCCTTTGCTCCGTACAGACATGAACCGTCTTCATTCCTTAGAACGAAACTCAGACCTGCACATTTAGCATTCTTGTCCCAGGATGCATCCGTGTTACATATGGGCCATCGGTTTCCTCTTTTCGCTTCGGCCGTTGGTTCTGTATCCTCGTCGCTGTCTAAGGTAGATTGCACCACTTGTGCCATCTTCCAACATTCGGTCTCGCTCAAAGCCCATTGGGCAGTATCGAGAGCCGAAACTTTTTCACCGTTAAAGGCTTTTTCGTTTCTAGCCTTCCAAATAAACCAGATTATCCATGGGAAGGATTCAATCTGTTCTTCATTTGCTCCCATTTCTTTCACTCGCCAGAGCAAGTAGTCAAAATTCTTGTATATGGAATTACACGGGAATTCACCCGGAGAAGTCGGTACCGGCGATAGAGCCCAAGTTTGTATGGCCGGTGGGCACTCGAAGAAAATATGATTTATAGTTTCCTCGTCAGCACCACATCTCGGACAACTACGGTCCGTCCCACAGTGTCGTTCAACTAATTTGCTACAAGAAGCTACAAACCCGGAAACAACTTGCCACATGAAATGCTTCAGTTTTCCGGTTGTTTTCACTTTCCAGATTTGTCGTTTCATCGTAGTTATGCTAGGTTCGAGCACCGCCTGAGTGGTTTGTTGTGCCTTTAGCTCCATTGCAAGGGCGTAACCTGATCTCACCGTATATTGTCCGGAGGTGGAATGGCTCCAAACATATCCATCACAATCAAAGACTCTACTTGGTCTTAGGCTTGTGATGAGCGGGATATCCGTTGGATGAATGAGTTCCTTAATCGTATCCATTTTCCACTCTTTGGTATTGAAATCGATGAGATGGTTAACATATAGATGAGGGTTGCGTCCATTACCATTGTCAAGCGCCGGACGTGCCGGGATTGTAGGAAGCCAGGGATCAGTCCAGACTTTAGTATCAAAGCCGGATTTTATCGATCTTCTAAGACCCTTTTGAAGAAGATCTTTCGCCGCTATGATGCTTCTCCAGCCATAGGATGGAGCATTTGCCTTTGCTGTCTCTAACGGGCTCGTATAGCGGAAATAGCGTCCTTTGAGGACTCTCGCCAGGAGTGAAGACGGATATCTAAGAAGTCTCCAAAGTTGCTTAGCAAGGAGAGCTAAGTTAAAATTTTGCATATCTCTAAAGCCCAGTCCGCCTTCGTCTTTTGAGATACATATTTTCTCCCATGCAATCCAGTGGAGACCTTTGCTCTCTATTTTAGAACTCCACCAGAATCTCGCAATAGCACTACGGATCTTTTTTATGATACCTAGAGGCAGTAAGAAACATGACATGACATATGTTGGGAGTGCTTGCGCCACCGCTTTGATTTGGACTTCCTTACCACCTTTAGAAAGGAGTTTTGCCGACCAGGAGTTCACTTTATTATGTAGCCGTTCTTGGATGTATGCAAACACTTGGTTTTTAGAGCCACTCAGCTGCTCTGGAATGCCTAAGTATGTGCCCATTCCCCCTTCTTTCGTGATCCTCAGAGCCGTCTTGACATTTGCTTTCACCTCTTGTGGAACTTTACTACCAAAGAAAATGGAAGATTTTGTACAGTTGAGGAGTTGTCCCGAAGCTTTGCCATAGATATCTAGAATCTTCATGAGCTCTGCACATTGCAGGATATCTGTTTTACAAAAAAATAAGCTATCATCTGCAAACAGGAGGTGAGAAACCGCGGGGCTTCCTCTGGCTATCTTTAGCCCTGTGATTCTTCCTTCATCTTCTGCTCCACGTAGGAGGCTTATGAGTGCTTCTGTACATATGATAAAAAGGAATGGAGATAAGGGGTCTCCCTGCCTGAGTCCTCGTGATGGTATCACATGTCCTTTAGCGTCTCCATTAATCAAAACTTTGTAGGAAACCGATGAAATTGACCACATGATCCATGAGACCCATTTTTCCGAGAAACCGAGCTTAAGCATTAGTGTTTCCAAGAACTTCCACTCTACTCTATCGTACGCTTTACTCATGTCAGTCTTGACTGCCATGAATTGTTTCTTACAGCTCATATTAGTACGTAGGGCGTGGAACATCTCCTGTGCAACTAGGACATTGTCCGTTATTAATCTTCGAGCCACAAAGGCTGATTGGGTCTCAGATATAAGCCTTGGGAGGAATTTTCTCAGTCGTGCGCATAAGATTTTTGATATGATCTTGTAGCATACATTACAGAGGCTGATCGGTCTATATTCCGACATTTCTCGAGGTCGTTCATTCTTCGGGATAAGACAGATGTTTGTCTGGTTGAGCCTCTCATCGAAGACACCCGTCTCAAAGAAGTCTCTCACGGCTTTTGTGATATCTGTTGATGTTGTCTTCCAGAATCTTTGGTAGAAAAGGCTTGTCATTCCGTCAGGACCCGGGGCTTTGTCAGAATTTATGGAGAATATAGCTTCTTTGATCTCCATATCAGATGGGATAGTAGTAAGCTCTGTGTTTATCTCCTGTGTAACCTTTGGGGCTATATACTTCAGTGCCTCCTCATAATTCGAGGGATTTGAAGAGGTGAACAGATTCTGGAAATATGCTGATGCTACCTGTTCTATCTTATCTTCATTTTCTACCCAGCTGCCATCTCCGTCTTTAAGTTTGATAATCTTATTACGAACTCTTCTCTGTTTTGTAGTTACATAGAAAAACTTTGTATTCTTGTCCCCTTCTCTGAGCCAGTTGGCTCTACTCTTTTGCTTCCAAAACAATTCTTCTTCCCTAAGCGCTGAGCACAGTTGCCATTTGAGCTCAAAGACTTCCTCGTTTGGGATGTTGTCGTCGGTTTGTGCTCTTTCTAACTGGGTTTTTACAGCTTCAATCATCTTGGCAGAGTTCGTTGGATTGTTCTTTCTCCATTGTGAAATAGAATCACGGCAATTTGCAATCCTTGTGAACAGCTGTGCTGATTCAGTGGAGACTTTCGTACCCCAGCCTGTCTTAATTGCTTCTTTAAGGCCATCTTTCCCAATCCAGCGTTTATCAAACTTAAAGGAGCGCTTTGGTCTGTTATCGTTCATTCTTATCTAAGTCAAAATCGGCCGATGGTCTGAGCCCCAGAGCTTCAGATACTCCACAATAGTGTGGGAAAAATCGTGGTGCCAATCTTCATTGCCCACTGCACGATCAGGTCTCTCCAACTTAATGTGAAATGAAATGTCATTCTCATAACTGGTCCTCAATTTATAAAAACTGTAAACCAAAAAAAAAAAAAAAAATACGGACTATTTTGCACCTTTTTAAAAAGGAAAGCGTTTTGATTTGTAAAATATTCATGTCAAAGTAAGCATCGCAAGTCCATGTTTGTGCTTCAACTCAATACCAACCCCTCATCCTATTTCGTATAAACTGTAATTTATAAATTTTATCAGATGAAAAATTGTCCTCACCGATTCAATATTAAATTTTAATGCATCAGAAATCAAATATTACTTCACTTTTATTATCATAAAAATAAAAATTCAGTAACGGCATAGAAGCAACCCTTACAAGAGTTCAAATAGAAAAAGAGAAACAAATGCAACCCATAATAAATCATTAAATGGGATTAATTTTTGGGATTCTCCAAGTAATAGTTGCGTTTCTCTTCCTCGTCCATGAATGCGGTAACCGGAAAAGCCTTTCCAAGTCCCATAGGAGTCTTGAAGTAAATCTTCTTGCTTTTTGGTTCCTCCATGCTCATCTCCGAAATCGGTACCCACAAAAACATCTGCTTACTCTTCACTCCTATACAAACATAAATTCATATACACACAAATGAATCCATACATATCATAAATATATTTAACTACTAATTAACTGAATTATTATAGCATTAATATTACGTACCTGTCATCTTCTTCATACAACACTTCTCGACATAGGCGGTGACCTCGAGACCGTAGGAGACGCGAGTGTTGGTGGCTTCGAAGAAATGTTCGTAAGGAGTGTTTTGCTTCATCCACACGAAACCCGTGGCTCTAACCCTTCCACACTCCACGAGATCCTTCAAAGGCATCACTCCTTTTGGAAACCCTAGCTCCTCTAGAAGCTCCACCGATTGCTTGTAACACTCCTCCGCACCGTACACGATCTCAGCTCCTTCTCTCTCCCCTCCGGCCACAACGACATCCTGGCTCGCCATTTGATTCACGAGATTAGAATTCTACAAGAAACAGTTTTATGTTTTCTTCAAATATGAAGAGGAATAAAGATAAGATGGTTTGGTGAGGCTTTTGGAATATATAAATAATTTAGAGGAAATAAAAGAGAAGAAGAAGGGAAGATATTAGAAGAGGGGGGAGTAGGTGGTTGAACGGTCGGTTGTGTGAGTCATTTATTTGTAGTTTTCCAAAATCTCTCTCTTGTTACTTTCGTGTGGTTTTTGTTTGGTCACCTAATTGCCCAAAAATATAGTAATTTTAAAGAAATAAAAGGGAATAAACATTTCTTTATAGGAAAATCTAAATAAAAATCAAAAGGAAATAAATATTTCTGTAAAGGAAAAGTGATTTCACTGGATTGTGATAAGAATTTAAATATTTCTTTATAGGAAAAGTGATTTTATTGGATTTTGATAAGAATTTCCAAATGAGTAGGATATTTTTTTTAAAGATTTGTCTTGTATTTTGAAGTAATAAATCTTCACACTTTTGTTAAAATTTATATAAATTATAGTAAAAAATCTGCCACGTTTTGGCTAGTACTGTATTTAGTCTGCTTTTGTTGTAAGGTGTGATTTGGACATAGAACTGATTCACATTTAAAGTATGACAAAAGAACAATTTTGTAGAATTATATCATCAATTTGAAAGTAGATGGACCACCACTGTTTAGATTTATGGGCCATAACTGTTTTGTCCAGCCCAATATAAGATGAACAAGCCTGTAAATATGCTGATAAGTGATGATAACAGGAAATGGAACAGAACAAGATCTTTGACGAACAACAAAAAAAAAAAACTTATTTTGATTTAAGTATTTTAACAACGATTCCATGCAAGTAGATTTTACACTAGTTCCTACAATAAAAAGAAAAAAAGAGATGTTCTTGTTCACAAGTGTTCTTATTATTCTAAGAATCGGATGATTATGACATCCTTGACTTCTTCTATCTTCATAACTCATCCTATGAAGCTAAAAACTTCATACATATTGGAGGTTTTATTCCAGCGAGTGCAAGTATCGCCGCCGGTAAAGTCCAAAGCCCTTCGCCGCAAATCAGCCCTGAAGCGACAGCCGGAACCATAAACTCTGCTTTCTTCCGGTTTATCTTCTGCCAAATAAACACAATCAAAGTCCCAACACACATGTCAATCGCGAAATAAGCTCCGACAAGAAACGGAACCGCCATCGCCGTCGGAAGCGGCATGAACCTCCCCACCTTCGCCGGAGTAAGATCCCTAACGACGTTGACCAAAACCGCAAACCCGAAAAACCCGTAACACATTTGGAGACAGTGTAGAGGCAGAGCAGAGAAGCCTTGCACCCCAAGAATCGCCATGTTTCTGTAGATCAAAGCGTAAGGAGCCTTGAACTCGCCGTTAGGGTTTCCGATGTCGAACGCTCTGTAGAACAAGAAGAAGCTTAACGGCGTTACGATGCATCCAACGATCGTCCCTATCATTTGGCTAACAAACATGGCCTTAGGTGACGTCATCGTGTAGTGAGCCGTCTTGAAATCTTGCATCAAAATACAAGAAACCGAAACAACCGATTTGATCAGTCCACACCCGGCAAGTCCGGCCACAACGCCGTTCTCTTTTCCCGTCACTGCCGCGAGAACGAAAAGACCGATCTTCCCGTAGTTATAAGCCATGTTAATGTCTGTAAGTCCAGCTCCATAGGCGTTACAGAAAGCAATACATGGCGCGAAAATGTAAGCTACAATGACGTAATACCATTTCAGCTGAGGAAATATCAGAGGAACCACGACGGTTGATACCGCAGCGAAGGTGAGATATCCGGCGACTCCAATCCACATCGGGATTTTATCCCTGAGGAAATTCTCATCTTCCTTGAGAAATTTCCGTTGTTTCTTGTCACCCACGTCATCAAGAACATTAGATTTGTTCTTCATTCTTGCGTTTATACTGATAATGGTTATAAAGATGATCTTAACGAAAGTGTAGAGACCGTCTCCAAGGATTAGAGCTACGGATAAGAAGACTTTGTAACCGTATATGCTCTTCATGTTGTGTTCGTCGAGGTTCTCAGGGAACCAAGAGCCTTTGGCTTTATCAAGAAGAGGCCACATTAAGCCATAAGAGAGGATAGCTCCAAGAAGCAAAGATATGTTAACCAAATGTGAACAGATCATTCCTGCTCCTACAAATGTCATGCTGAAGTCAAAGAAGAACCTGCAAAACCAAAAGGGTCTCAATTTCAAGAACTCGATTTAACTAAAAAACAAGGCGTGCTTGTTACGTAAGAGTGATGCTCACGTTTGTTTCCAAGCTTTCAAGCCAAAGGTTGGGAATTGAGAAAACCCACAACCTTCTATGCCAGAGAAAAACCACTGGAAAAATCCCCACAAGAAACTAAATGAGAAGTATTTCATGAAACCGCGCACTTGTTTCCTGCAAATCAATTCCATTTAAAGATGATTAATAGGAAACTTAGGTTATGATCACTTCTTGTAAAATAGGTTATTTAGCTTACTTGGCCTGTGCATCTCCTTGTGAGTGGAAGCCATTGATGAGCACAGCAGTAGCTAAGCCACTCGGATATGTTAGCTTAAGGTCAATAATCATAACCTTCCGGAGAGGGATTAAGACGAAAAGACCGATGAAACAGACGGCAAAGAGATAAGCAGTCATCCAACCAAGGCCTGGCTCTTTCACACTCTTCTCGGAGTTTCCTTCCATGTTCGCACCAGATAACTCATATGTCTTATGGTTTAACCCCAGAAGATATGAAGCAAACCCACCTGAATTTTTTTTTAAACACACATCAGTCTAAATTCCGGAATTTGATTTTATATTATATACACCGTCAAAAGCAAAAGCAACATCAACCCTTTTGTTGTGACTTACCAAACCCAAAAGTTTTCATAAAGTTGATATTTTCTCAATATGTTTGGAACTGTTTTATTGATATACTTTTCATTGAATCTTTGATTGTTTGACAAGAAGAAAAAAATAAGATTATATTATTAAGGAAGAAAAAGAAGAAGAATTAAATGTTTGTTCTTAACCTCCGACGGCAATGCCGTAACAAGCAACAGCGGATGTTTGGATCATAGTATTCTCTTGTCTTGTGAATGGCTTGGCGACAAATCCTGATTTCTTGAGAATCTTGGTCCATGTCTGGACGAAGACAAAAGCCAGTAAAGCAGCAGAGCTGTTGAGATTGGGAACAATCCCTGTCGTCAGGTTTAGCTTCTGAGCTATCACACTGAACACAACTCCGATCACTATGCTCACTAACACTCCTCTCACCGTTATCTGCTTCGTCCACGGTTCGATCGTCCTCCCAGACATCTCTTCCTCTGTTTCTTGTTCTTCTTCTTGTAGTGACATTTGATTGTTGTTGTTTTCGTCTTCTTCATCATCTTCTCTCTTCATGTTCTTTCTCTGCTCTATTTCCATGGAAACTGAACAAGAAGAAAAAAGATTTGAGCTTTGGAATTGAAAATTCTTTTATGGTTGGTTATATCTTTGATACTTATATATACCAGAATTTTTAGGAATATATGAAAATCTCTTTTCAATTATGTGTTACAAAAAATACTTTTTTTTTTGTTTGAAGAGAGTGAAAAGAAAGCTAAAGAACTCCTTGTCTCTACCCTCTTAAGTGCGCATGTCCGACACACGCATTATCCAACGTAGACGAATCCGTCAAAAACTTCAAACGCAAAAGTTGCAAACGCAATTTGTGTGAATAAAAAAAAAGGTAAAGAGTTGGGAGAGATTTGGTACACAAGCCAAGTGGCCAAGGAGATTGTTGTTGGCATCTTGTTCTAAAGGACACTGAATGACATTTCACTTGTTTTTGTAAGAATCTTCGATCTTTATCTACAGCCAAATGATAATGTGTGGTTCGTTTTGGTGTAATGATTTACTTGCCCTTTTTAATCAAAGGTTTGAAAATAACAAATTCGGCAATCACATCGCCATAATTAAATGTCTCGTACAGCATTACGTGTAGAATTCCACTCTTGCTGGATTTGAAATTGTCAAAGATATCACTTGTAGGTATATTTGACTTTTGAGTACAAACTTTCGAGTTTCGTCCCGGGCCTAGGTTTGTTTAGATCATGCAAATAGCCACTGAAACCATACATAAGATATCGAGGATAGATAGTTCATTTAGATGAAAAATCGATGGTTATTAACAAAGAAAGACTTAGTTACTCGGTTTCCAAATTCAGAGTTTAATTTGGTGATAAAAAAAAAGTTGATTAAATAACTAGAAGGTGTTATTCATCTATCAAAAAAAAAGATTATATCGTATGTAGCTTTTCATTTCTTACCCAAGAAATATTGCATTTTAGGTGTATATAGTCTCTTAATTTCGGAGATAAGAATAGGTTAGATTAGTCATCTTGTTCCGTTGTGGGTATATATTCAACCTCATGATTTGAATAGTCTCCTATTTTGATGAAAGTTTGCTAGTTTAAAAATAAAATTATATTGAATCAAAGTTAATTTAAACTGTGAACAAAAAACATAAGGTTCAGAAAAAAAAAATCTTTGAAATTAATAATTTTTTTTTGTTAAATCTTTGAAGTTAATCTTAAACGGTACAAAACTACAAACTCAACATTAAGAAACTATGAGATATATTAAACATACATATATGCCAATAACCTTAAAACATATTCCAGATTTGATATTTGTTTAGGAGAATTACAACATTTTATGATTATAAGACATGAATATCCAAAACTCAGAATTGCAGAATATTTGTAAAAGAAATGTTTATATATTATTATAGATGGTATAATCGTGTATAGATGTGAATATGATGAAAGTAGTCAGATTCTAAATGAGTGTGGCTCAATGGACCATAAGACCGATACCACCACCTATCACGACCAAGACAATGCTCTTTCTTCTTTTTTGTTTCGTTTCCTTTTCTACGCAATCCTTATTCTCAATTATTCTACGAAATCCATGTGGCCATATTTTCACGAGAAAACAAAAAAATCCAGCTTTGAAAGTGCTGAATTTTATTTTGTGTTTTTTTTTAACTTCTAGTGACGTCCAGAGCTAATGTTATAGATCTATTTAACGGTTTTTACAATGAGTTTAGTTAACTAAAACTATGTTACAATATCTCACCTATTACATATAACAACGTAAAAAACACTTCAGATTTAAGATCTACAAATAAAAACTTTCACGTTTCGTTTGGAAGTTAAACCCTGAACCATTTCTAAAAAAAACGATAAATGAGTCATTGAACTTAGAATTAACATCAGATAGTGGGTACAAAGTTGAAACCAAAAACACTTTAAACTTTTCAACTAACATGTTGCTTTCTAATCTGAACTAATTTGCGTGCACTGAATAAGGATTATTAGGCCTAGTAGGGATTAGATTCGCCGAGTTATTATCAAAAATTGAGGGAAAACAACAAAACACTCTAGAGTGGGGATGTCGATAGATGGATGGAGACAAAAGAAGAAGAAAATGAATACTACTCCTTGACACCATTCATTTGAAAGAGAATCTCATTCACTCTTAAAGTCACAACTTATCCTCCTACTGCCCTACATTGACCCCAAATGATGACAAAGACTTTTTACACACCTATTTCCTTTTTCCTCCAACTTCTGCGTTTGCGTCCAAACCGCTTATATGGATAGCGTTTATCAACGAGTACTATATTCGTTACTTTCATTGTCATGTTACCCTAAGTCTTTGTTCGGTTGTAAGGCTACCTTTTGTACATGTTAATGACTAGTTGGAGGAAAAAAAAAGAGATTGAGAGAAACGACAATTTTCTTACTTACATGCCCATGTTACTCTAAATTAATTTATCACTATCAACCCATACACATACAATGAGCTTAAAATATTAGTCACAGGCCCGTCTCGTTTCTATTTCTAGTAGCTGGCGAGATCTTTTATTAGTAATAAACAAATAAGTTTGTGTGTGTTGAACTATGTATAGTCGGTTTTTAAATCCAATATATGTTTAACACGAAATTATGGTTGGCCTATCTACAGGATACGTGGTTTAGTGTTAGAATAAAAAGTCCAGTGTGTAGTGTTCGAAACGGATGAATGATTATAGAAAACGATATGGAAAGCAAAAACCATAAAATCGAGTGTTTAAATTATATCGTGTGCCATATGAGATACCAATTTGTTTAGTTTTGGTTAGTTCTTGATTTTAATATTAGTTCCTCACATGTTTAGTTTCCTAACAAAATACGTCAAGAATTTACAAACGATCAAAGTAGGTTTTATTCACACATGTTTTTTGTTCGTTTTCATTTTGGTTTAATCGTATAGGGCAGGGATGAAAAGGAATAATTCGACATAAACTGTGCTCATGGTCTTTTGTAAACTATACTTTTTTGTTTTTTGTGCTATGGTTTTATTCTAAAAAAACTTTTGGCCTTGTGTTAGACTTTTAGATCGTTTTTGTGCGCTTTGCATTTGCCTTTGTGGATATCCGTCGTATCATGGGCGAATCTGGGCAATGATTGAACTACTTGACATTTACGAACCAAGTCTCAAATCGTAATAGCCCGGCCCATTATGGACAATTCTATTTAATAAATATTATATTTATGTGTTAAATGTTTATACTTGAAATCAAATCAAGAGTTGAAAAGGCCAAAACCAGGGGCTGAAGAGTGAAGACCCATCCTGTGGACCTCAATCATAACTTATAGAAGTATTTTGATGAGAAAAAGAAAAGTCAATATACATACATGTAAAATGAATAATGAAGTTCTTTGACTAAATGTATTATATCGTTACATTTGTTTAGTTTATAAGCTATGGTTTAATCATATCTTATCAACTATCATCAAACAATTACCAATCAATTGACTAAACTAACCACATGTTATCTTCAATCTGTTGTTTTGAATACAAGTCTTTGACTAAACTATATTTAACAACAAATTAAATACGATTTTTGTTATAGCCAATCACTGTAAATATTTTAAATGATCTTTTATAAAAAATCACACTTTTTCACATGTTTAGTAAAACAAATGTAGAGAATTTTTTATTTAAAAGGCCTTGACTGATTAGCTTCAATTATGAAAAAAGAAAGACAATTTAAAATTCTTTTAGTCCCGGCTTTGATGTGTCCACGAACCGAATCAAACAACAAAGGAAATGCATAGGAAGAAGACAAGCATGGACAGTGGAATAGAAGACAAAACCATTGTCTGCAAACAATTGTGCAACTCAAGAGACACCAAACCACGTTCAGGCCAAAAACAACTCGCTGTTGGTATTTTAAACGATGCAAATCATGCCACCGTGATCAAATCCACACGTTACCATAATGTTTGACCACACAAAACCAAAAAAACAACAAAAGGTATTTCGTCGAGACGTCCACATCAGCAGCCAAACCGCGTGCCCCAACCCCTAGAATCTAAAACAAAACCGAAGTCGCAACTCGCCACCTTTCTCTTATGTTTCCCTCTTAAAAGAGCCGATCGTGTTTCACAAGTAAAAGCCATAATAGTTAAACAAAGAAAAGGAGAGATTTTTAGAAGAACCCAAGAAGAGAGAAATGTGTAGATCGACGGATTTCGATCGGTATGTTGAGAAAGAGAGCTTAAAGGTTAAAGCTTTCTACGTCCGGTTCACCGGTTTACCCACCCGAGAGTTCTTACCTGACTCTCTCACTCTTCTCTACCCGCCACGTATCAACGAAGCTGCTTTCGAGCTCGAAGGGTCCAAGATCCGACCCGATTCCCCAGCCTTCGTGACGCTCCACAGGGTCGTCAAGGGAGGAGACGCCGTTTACGGGTCTAGAGAACGGGTTCGGGTCTGGGAAGGGATCCGGTTCGAGGTGTACATGAGTGAGGAGAGGGTCGTGAAAGGTATCTTCAGAAAAGACGAAGGAGACGAGTGGAAGCTCGAGTGCGAGTGTGAGATGGAAGAGGAAGGAGCTGCTGAGGTTGTTGTAGCGGCTGAGGGACACGTGGCTACGTCAACGATGGCTAGGAAACATAGGAGGAGGAAGCATAGGGTTGGGTTTGAGTGTCTGGAGGAGATACCGGAGGAGAGAGGGGAGGGGAGGGAAATGGACGACGGCGTGTGTTTTTGCACGTGCAGCGGTGGAGGATCTGACGACGGAGAGGGAGAGTGGGAGTCCTTGGAATGGACGGCTGAGATGGAGTCTGAGGCTGAGGGAATGGGATGGGCCGTTGATTTAGGGATTTGGGTTATGTGTTTGGGTGTTGGTTATTTGGTGTCTACCAAAACCTTGAGAAGTGGTAGAAGACGAAGAACAAGAACTTTCTTTTAAATGTTTGTTTGTAATCAATCAAGTTAAACTGTTCAATAACATTCTAACATAATACAACAAATGTAATCATACTGTTAAAAAGCCATGATCTTGATTATTACAAGAGTTCATTTTAATCCAAAATACTTAAAAACAGAAGTTATGATCCACTTCAAGAAACTGATAAGAGTACATACAATTAGGTCAATCAAGTTGCATTTACACATCACACAATACACAAAATGATCCAGAGCTTTCTCGTTTCTCATAATAACAATAATAGATACAAAAAATAATTGATCAAAACGTGTGATAATAGTAAATAAGCAAATATGTTGGGGTTGAGACCCCAAAGGAGCTTTTTCCTCTCCTTCTTATTTCTGTATTCGTGTCTGCTGTCTTCAACTGTTAGTTTACACATTGATCGTATCTTGTTTTCGTCATCATCTTCTCAAATCCCACAGAGAACCCAACTGGAGAAAATTGATACGCTCTTTTGCTTCACTGTCTCTAGGCTTTGTTGAACAATCTTGTCTGGTTCTTGAAATGAACCAAAAGAGACTTCACTCGTTTCTCCTACAGGTTCTGTACAGCTCAGTGTTTCCAGTGTCACTTTCCCTTCTGCTTACATATGTTCCCGCCCAGTGAATGCTTTCAGTTTCTGCTGTAGCTGTAGTCATACATAAACAAAAGATTAACTTGATGGCACGGAACACACACAAGCGTTGTTAACGAGTTAAAAAAAGTGGTGTTTAACTTACTTGGCTGTATTTTGATTTCTCTGTATCTAGCTCCTCTGTTAAATCGTTCAGCCTGAAAAAAAAATTGGAGGTTAAAGATGCAGTTAGAAAGAGTGCACACTACATCATTCTCTATAAACACAAGCTTTGCTTGAAGAAGAGGACTAACCTGGTCCGGAGCTCAGAGATACTGCTAAGTAGTAACCTCTCCCTCTCTGAAGCCACGTGTTCAACCTGTAGGAACAAAAGTCACATAACCGAATATTTATGATAGAAACTAGAAGCTTTTCGTTGAGAAACCACACTTACACTTCCATTACTAGTACTGTCTGAACGAGGCAAAGGTGGTAACTTTCCAGATTGAGAACCTATAAGAAAGATGAAGAAGGTACCATTAGTGTAACAGACTCCATCATAGTAACGTCACAGCAGATTGAACAATAATTTCTCAAATCTTACCATCTGTGGTCTCTGAAGGCTGTACGCTGTTTAGTATATTCATAATAAGATCCTGCAGTGATGTTCAGTTTCGGTAGTTAAAATCAATGCTTATTATATCATAGGAGAGATCACTCTATGGAACTTATTTTCAACCTGTTGTATCGAGGTTTGCTGGAATAAATGTTGAAGTTGAGGCATGATGAGTGAGGGAGACGTAGGATGGCTACTTAACTCCTTGATGGTCTGAGGCTGAGCTGTTGGCTGCACGATGGGGAAAAAAAAAATCAAGAATAAGAAACAAATTTTATGACTTGAAGGACTCTTTGTGGTGGCAAAAACTGACCATCTTAGGCTCAAGTATCCAGTTACCCACACTTGCAGATTTTCTCAGAGGGGTTGCCTGGATTTTTATCAGGTAAATCAATCAAAAATCATCTGTCTAGTGTCTACACTTATAAAGCAAAGAGTTGAAAGTAGAAACAAACCTGTGGAGATCGACGAGGGACTATGCTTAATGGAACATCCTAGAGTAGATTGTTATTGTATGGTTAGTTACTGTCGAAATAAGTAGGGGAAAACAAATAGCAGTGAACAAAATTTCAAATAACCAACCTTTGCAAGATCTATATTTCCTGATGTTACTGAAAACCGTCCTTTCTGAACAAGATTAGCCTTTGACTTCTCATCCAGAGAGTCACGGAATCCTATTTAAATTGGAGAAGAGAGAAAACACTCTTTAACTAAACTGTAAGAGAATCAATACAAAACACTAAGCAGCTGCAAGAAGATTGCTAATGTCACTTGCTCTCACCTCCTGAGTACTTCATAGGAGCTGACAAACTGTTTGAAGAAGCACGAGTTGATAGATTCAAAGGACCACTAAAGCTCGGTGCTCTTCGGACTGATGATGTTGTCTGTTGGTGTTCACTCTCGGATCTAGCAGAGTAGAAATTACAAAGTTGGATTGTTTGAAAGTTTTCTTTATAAAAGGACAAGCAGTAATTAGGACAATGTCGAACCTTTCAAACATATGACCTTTCTCTGAAGCAGAGTGGCTTAACACAGTCCTGCTATTAAGTGGTCCACTCTGACTTTGTCGTCTTACTACTGGGTTAACCTTGGCCTCGGGAACGTCATGCTCTGGACTTGGTGTCGTTTGTTCTACAGAAGAAGCATTGGTAACGAAAGTGAATTTCTCTTCGTTGGTTGGCTCTTCCACCTCAGTATGAAACCGTGAGCGGAATATTTCTTCATCCTCATCTTCATCAATTATCTATTTACACAGACAAAAAATATACAAAACAGAGATTATGTAATGGAACCAATGAACAGAAGTTAAGGACAGTGCAATTACAGAATTACTTACTAAAGATGCTTGTGTTTTCAAGTCTTTGACGTCAAAATTCCAAGCGCTCACTCCTCTTTGGTATTCACTCTGCACATTAGATAAGCAAAAAAATTGTTTTATGTCCACTCATAAATTTTTCAGGTGATAATGTCAAACTTAAGGCGTTTGTCACCATTGATATAGCTTCCTCGTCAGCAGTGGCCATTCTCTTCAATGCAAGCTGTGCAGCATCCTTGGCCTGTCACACAACAAGCCAATCAATCAATAAAGTAAGAACATGATAGTTTCAAGAAACAAGCAGAAACACAACAAGAACATGAGGCTAACCTGAAGAGATTTTACACGCGTCCAAAGAGGTGGTAATTCGGAAAACAGCTTCTTCACAGAAAGCTCAGGAGGCTTTGTGTTCTTGAAACAAGAGTGTTTCAGCAGCTTTTCAGCGGTTGGCCTTTTTGTTTGATCTTTCACCAGACACATTGCAACCATTTCTTTAAAAGACTGGGCACAACTGAAAGTCCTCTAATTAGTTTAGTAGAAATATAAATTTGCAAATGAAAAATAAATATCCTAACAACACTATAACAACCTAAGAGTATACACCTAGAAAGAACACGAGTACCTTTGAAAATTTCTTATCACGATCATAATCAAGTCCTGGAGGTGCGTTTTGAATAGTCATTAGAAGCACCTGGATCATCCACAAAAGAATCAAAACTGTTTTAATAGATGCAAAACACATACATAATCCGGAAAAGAAAAAAAAAGAGAAATATTGCAGACCTTCATGGGAGGATATTTAGAGAAAGGTGCATGACCATGGGCCAATTCAAGCGCGGTTATACCAAATGACCATATATCAGCCCTGTTAACAAATGTCAAAAACAGAAGAAACAACCAATAAGCTACTATTGTATATCTTTATTCCACACAATTTAAACAGTATTTAATATGCATCACCAAGCCAACATTATTACAAGTTGTCTTCATGTGTCACACCAAAGTGAGCTACTAGAGAAGGAAACAAGCAGAAAATGACAGTGGTTTATATTTGAGCTAAAAGTATAAACTCACTTGGAATTGTATCCATTTCCCGGCTGCAAAACCTCCGGTGCCATCCTGCAAATTAGAAACAAGAGTTTAAATGTAAACCACTGATTGAATATAGAGTGATGGCAAAGTAGAAAAAAAGAAAGAATTACAATTAACCGACCAGCAAGGAGTACCAACAAATGTGTTTCTTGCACGTTGCCTATCACCGTTATCAAACAAGCAAGCAGAGACACCAAAATCCCCAAGCTTAATCTCCCCATTGTCATCAAGAAGTATGTTTCCAGCCTAAGATTAAAAGAAAAAAAAAAAAAAAAAAAAAAAAAACTTGAATGCATTATAAAAGTCCAGTGAGATCACAATCACAAAGTTTTCACTTTTAACCAACCTTAACATCACGATGGATATGGCCTTGTTTATGAAGATAATCAAGAGCCTTGAGTGTTTCTTTCAGTACACAACAAATAGCAGACTCTTCAAACCCGTCTGAATAAGCAGTCTTCATAAGATGCAAACAAGAGCCCTGTGCCATGAAAGGCATCACGACCCAAAGACTGTGGTCGACAGAAAACGAACAAAACGACTTTATCACGTTTGGATGGTCTATCAAACTCATCGTCTGAGATTCCCTCCTTATATCATCCTAAACAAAAAAAAAAAAAGACATTAATTCATATAATTAAAGAGATCCAACACAAATTAACCACCGATGTCAAAATTTAAACGAACCAGATTGCTATTGCAACGATCGAGATCCAAACATTTGATGGCGACGACTTGATTAGTCGGGAGAAAGATCGCTCGATACACGACGGCGCTAGCTCCATGACCGACTTCTTCCATAAGTTTGTAGTCCTTTTGATTCAGAGAGAAACCACCTCTCTGCTTACCACTACCACTACCACCACCGCCGCCGCGAATCACAGCGTTACTACTACCACCTCCGGCCATCTTCTTCCGCCGCCTGGCACCGAAAACCGCCCTGAATACCACCAAATCAAAACCGGTAATCCTCCATCACAGAAATCAAAGGGATAACAGAAAATGAAACAAAAAAAAATCTGGAGCGGGAGAGAGACTAGTAGTTTACTCGAGAACAAGTCGAAATCCCATTGAAATTCGATTGGATACTGATTTTTTTAATTCGGTTAAATCAAAAAATAATTCAGCTTCTCTCTTCTCTTTTATTTTATTTTTTATGGTTTTATTCACTTTCGCTGCTATATTTCTGATCAGTTGACCGCCACGACAAGAAGAGCTTGTTGTGCTGACGTGGTAAAGTAAGAAGCTTCTAAGATTATTACACGTGGACTAAGTATAAAATTGGATGGCTGGGAATGAGCTTGGTCCCATCTACCCTCTTTGGCTAAGTTCACAAGTGACTTTGATGGTTTCGTTGAAAAATGATATATGTTGAAAGAGGATAAATCTTTTTGAAGACAAAAGTAAAACGGTTATGTAATCATCTCAAAAATCTGATTCACTTTTTATTGTCCATCATTCGAATCAAAACATTCTTTTGGGATCAAATCTTAAGAATTTAACATGATATGCTGTATGAAAAGATGAAAATTTACCATTTCAAACCAATTAATTAATTAATACTCCAACAAATACATGAGAGTCTTCAAAGAAAATATAAAAATGATTTGATAATTTCTCTACATTTTTTAATGATTGCTTCTTCTTCTACATCTTAGCAGAGCTTGGAAATGGTCTTAATAACTTCATCTTGAAACAATAGTCCAAAGCTATAGACGCAAACGCAAAAATCAAGACGCTCTGAGACACCAAGACGGCGCCGTCTATGCCATGTGAAGCCAAGCTTTCCCAGCTCAGCTCCAATGGAGGTCCTCTGCTCAACATACCAAGTCCTATCAACACACACACAAAAAAACAGATCCAAAATAATACAGGTCAGAGGTTAAATAATCAACACATCAATTATTCCAGCATTAAATCATTTTAAAATCAATCAAATCGCTGATTAGTATTCTATTATTACTGGCAGTTTTTCCAGCTCACACTTCCACAGAATATAAACAAGACAAAGAAAGTCTGTTTCTTTAACTATATACAAAACTTGAGCTTGTTAATACACACAATTCAATCAGAAACGCAGACGTTTTGACAAACTCAAAAGTGTTACCTTTGACAAAGCCAAAGGCGGCAACGGCTCCGGATTTAAGATGACTATCATCAAGGTCTCTCCTGACTGCATACCTGAACGTGACTCCAAACAATGCACAGCTTGCAAACGCTACTCCAAGGGGGAGAACAAGCTGCTCGATGCTGGAGACCTGAGAAAGAGCGAATGGGATTTCTGCAACGGTACCAACCGCAGCTGCAACCGCTGCCGCTTTTGCTGATTCTAATCTCTCTTTGTCTTTATCAATCGAATAACCGTTTTCTGAATTCCCATTAGCTAGATCGGTTTCTGCAAAGGACAAGGAACGTTCTGCTTCCTCAACCATTGATCTTGCTGCCACAATCTCCTGCTGGCACTCTGCGATCTTTGAATCAGAATATAATTGAATCAGATGAACATGTTCTGTCTCTCTTGTTATAAAGTAACACAAAATGCTACCAAGTTCATGTTTTCAGTAACCTTATCTAATGAATTTATATTCACACAAACTAACAGAAAGCTCATTTCCAGGTTTCAAGTATAAAAGCAACACCACATATGTATAGTGATTGAAGCTCTGGAACAACTTGAACCTATTGTCAGCACACAATGCACAAATTCACTATTCCATTGCAACATAATCAATGTTTCCTTGTAACCAATTTAAGAGAATGATTGGTTCATATTTGTTCCTAGTTAATGGAATTGAATAAATATGAACCAAATCATTCTCCATGTAACTGCTCTACGAAACCTCCCAAAATCTCAGAATTTAAAGCGCAAAATAATCAAACTTTTCATCATTTCATATATCTACACGGTTAACAGAAAAAAATATATCACCTCGGAGGCTCTTGATTCGAGTTTATTAACATAATCCTGTAGCAGCTTCGCCTCGATTTCTTGCCGCTCTATCTCTGCGAGCTCTCTCTTCGCTAACTCCACCCTCGTCGAAGCTTTTTCCAGATCATCGAGCAAACTCCTGTTCTCTTCTCTGCTCAACAGATCCTCAACCTGATTTCCAACAATACCGGAGAGAGAATTCTTCAAATCTCCGCCGTCACTCGAATTTGCTGCATTCGCTTCCGGTGAACTTCTGATTTTCCAGTTTCGAGTTCTTCGATACGGAGAATTCAGGGGATACACTTGACAATTCAATGGTTTGGGATTCAAAACATTAATTTCCGATAACATCACTGAATTTGATTTCCATTGAAGCGATTGTAGAGATAAATATTGCATTTTGAGAAAAATAAACAACTCTCTGAGTTTCTATCTTCTTCTATCTGGTTTGATCCGATATGAAAAATGGCCAGCCACTAAAACGGCAAGTGAAAAACGGCAGGCTTTTTAAAAAACAAAACGACAGTACTTTAGGTCCTGAAGTGTCTGAACGACATGCATTCTAATGTTTCAGTAGTGCATTTGACTTCTGTTGTGGACCTGTGGTTACAACTAACTTTCCTCGTTATGTTCCTCGTTTAATACGGCAAAAAAAATTGTGTCATAGGTCAAATTTCTCTAAAACGTACGCGTAATTTATAAACAGACATTGTGAAACAAGACATATACTGAAATCCCACACATAAATGTTTTAAACCAAATAGACAAGCATTGCGGATATAAACAGTAAACCAAATAGAGAAATATAACTTTTTTGTTAGTTAGCATTAATCATAACAAAGCCATCGAAGGTCTTGATGTCCTGGATGGCTGCCTTGCTAAAGAGGGCAATGTCCGAACCGGAGATCACCATATGGTATCCTCTTTTCTTGAGATCAACAGCTCTATCTTGAGGGGTGGCCAATCCCGCAAGAAATGCTCCACCTTCCTCCGGATCCGACTCAAGAACAGCCGTCTCCAACCGTGACATAACCTCTTTCACCTTCGGGTTCCCCGGGTCATGGAGGAGCCCGAGGGAGGCGCTCAGGTCCCTTGGCCCAGTGGTGATGCAATCCACTCCATCAACACCCATGATATCTTGAATGTTTCTCACACCTTTCGCGGTCTCCACCTGCATTTAACATAAACAAAAACATTAGTCCAAACAAAAAGAAAGTGATAAGCAATAATAGCCTTGAATCATTCAACCCATATAAGAAGAGTAAAGCACAAAACATAATCTCAAGCCTTGTGCTAGATCAACTATAATCATTAAATGACTTCAAAAAATCCCTCGGGCCTTGAAAGAAACGTATTAAGCCTAGATCAAATATTATATAAGCACTATTCGTGTCTTGCGTCCGGTATTATATTTACATGTTTTCTTTGTTTTGTCATTAATTTCTTTATGGCAATTTCTTTAATTAGGTCACCTGGCACATTACGAGCCTATCTTCCCGGTAGTTTCTCAGGTAGGTGTTGTCAAATCCGAAATCAGAGTCTCTGACCAGTGAATAAGCGCATCCCCGGACACCATAAGGAGGGTAATGGCAGTAAGAGACGGCTTGGACCGCATCTTTTGTGGTTTCCACTTTGGGAAACATTATCCCCTCAGGACCCAAGTCAAGAGCTTTCTTTGCGTACGTAGGAGAGATTTCAGGCACTCTGATCACAGTTGTGCATCCCGAAGTTTCCGCTGCCCTAATGCAGCCTAGAGCAGCTGAAAAATCAGCAGGTCCATGCTCTAGATCCACAATAATGAAGTCATATCCAGCCAACGCCGCTATTTCGGCCATAGTGGGCGAGGCCGTGAAAAGGAACATCCCTTTGAGCTTCTCTCCACGGCTCAGACGAGTCTTCAACGAAGGTTTGGTTGAAGAGTTGCAAATTGTTTGGCGGATCTTGGGCAGCGAGTAACAAGGGAAAGACCGCATGGAAGGAAACGTGAGTTTCAAGCCACCGAAATTTGAGGGATGAGAAAGAGTAATTGACTTGGGGTTCATTTTTGGCTTTAGCACAGATGAAAAGGCTGATGAAGAAGCGGAGGTTGAGACAGAACGGAGAGCGAGACTCACCATTTGTAGAGACTCTTCCGATCTACAGTTAGTGTTAGTTCGATCACTAGAGGAGGGAAATTGTTTTATGTTTCTTTTGTTGTTGTTGTAAGTTCTAGTAGGAAAGTTCGACTTAATATAGAGATGACAATGTGTAAATTTTTGTAGATTTTTTTGATGAGAAAAAATATGATGAATTGTGTAGATCATATAGATTGAATTATTAGGTCTTTTTCTGTTTGTTTGCTCTGTCTAACATGTATTAATTTCACACGTTGCCGATTGCGTTAGGGGCCACAAAAGGGTTATCGTTTTTCCTAATGATGAGATGGATGTGAATTAAGTGGACCAGTACGAGGTACGAGGGTAATTATATTGTTTCTAAGAAACCGAAAAAGCACGAGCATGGCCCTAAATATATGCGAAATACAATAAGGATTTAGAAAATTAAAATATAGTGTTAAATTCTACGGGAAAGAAGTGTCAGTAAAGACACTAAAATATTGTGACAATGTGACTGACGCTATTTCTTGAGATAAGCTATCATACTGATGAACCGCCCGAATTTTGAGAGAAGGAAAGTTTAATGTAGATGGCAAAAGCCTTGTCACAAGCTCTTATGATACACCACAACCGCTCGCACCGGAAAGGTCACATCGAACAAAGACCGATATAGCTGGATCTATAAAGAGACAGGTGTCAAGAAAATTTGGGGATATAGATCAGCTGAAGGTTAGAGACGATATTTAGTGAGCTAAGAATACATGGTTGAAAATATTGCTCGGACTCTGCATGCTTCTCCTCTGACTTTCATCTTCTCTCTCTCAATCTACTTGTGCTGAGTATGTTAGTTTGTGTTGCATGGTCAGACGAAAAATACGTATGCAATCAAAGTATTGAGCATGTTTCCTTATTATTTTAAATATAGCACATCCATTGTGAGTGTTGAGGAAGTAACCCTAGCAAACTTAAACTTTTAAACGATGATTTGTCAAGAGTGATAATTTGAAGATTAAAGAATACGAAACGGTACCAATCTACTAGCTAAGCTGTGCATAGTTCAAGTGTGGAAAACCTGCAAATATCAGCAGAGGGTCACTACACTTCTAGAAGAATGTAGAGAAATTAGTTATTCTTTGTGTACATGCAAATGTAATACACTAATACGTACCCACGTTATAAACACGGATGTTCTTATATGGTCAATTATTTATGGGTTGCTCGTATATGCTCAATAATTTATGGGTGGGCTTAATTAGGAACCGATGAAAGATAGAATATGGATGTGACCGTGTGTGTAGTAGAGTAAAAGTAGGGAAGAGAACAAGAAAAATCGAGAGGCAAAGAAAATCAAATTGAGCGGAACAGAATAATTGTTAAAAATAAAAGAAGTGGATGCAGAATAATAAATAAATAAGTAATGGTAATTTAAAAATTAATGGTAAAATTATGATTAAATATATTGAAAATATTGTTTTGAATAAATAATTGAAGCAAATCAAGAGAAAGTTGCTTCATTCTTTCTTTATTTTAGAAGAAACTTCATTTTTTGAAGAATTAATTTGAAGAACTACTGGCAATGCTCTAAAGAAGAGAAAAAAATGGAAGAACCCACCAACAAATTTGATTTCTGATTGATAATAAATACTCAATTTTCTTTAACAAAAAAATAAATACTCAATTTTTGGTCAAATTTGAAATATGTATATAAATATTCATTATTTATGTAGGGTAAATTATGTGTAATGCACATTATATATGCAATCCTATAAAACGTTTGTTGAGGAATTAGGATGAACACACAAAAATAAGCTGGTTGATACGAGAAGGAAAAAAATATAATATTCACAATCGCAATCACAATCACAATCATATAGTTGATATTTCTCTCTGTTTGTTTCGTATGTTTGATTTTAAAATGTGTGTTCCCCCCCACGTTACCGGCTGGGTTCTGGGGACAACGAAAGGGTCATCGTTTTACATATGGATGGATATTCGGACGGCTGTGAATTAAGTGGACCATGAATACGCTCACTAGAAAAGACACGTACAATTGACGTATTAACCAAATATCAATTGACGTACATAACATACTATGTATAAAAATCTTGTTTTCTAATAAATAAACAAATAGTCTCACCATTATATCGTATTAGTGGTAGCGACCGAAAATTCTACACCCCACAATTCCAATTTTCAAATCTCTTCTTCTTCACTGAGAATTAAGCTACTAGTATATGCTTACGATTTAAGTATTGGGTGGCTATATAGTATATATATGGGCTGTTTTCACTTTTAGTTCAAAAATTGAGGTCAAATGCAAAAGTAGTTCACCTTTTTTTTTCCTTGTTTATCCTCACATATTTGTGATAATAACGAAAATGCCATTACTTTCGTCCTTGAAGTCTAACCGTGAAGTCTAATACGAAAATAAAAAGTCCAAAGAAACCTCATCTTCTTCATTTATTCACGAAAATGCCATCACCATCAATTCGTCCAACAACCATTCTCAACCGAAATCAAGCTTTGAATGCATATTTACTCTTCAAACATATATATAAACTCATTATATCATCTCATAAACTTGTATTCGTCAATTTCTTCTCAATTTTCACCCCAAGAACACACATTTTCATCTTTTCAAAGTTTATGTTCTTAGATCTTCCCATTTTTGGTGTGGGAGATCATTATAACGGTTGGGGAAGTTTGCTGAAGCTCTAAATCGAAGTTATAGGCCGTCAACGAAACTTAAGATCACGGCAAGGTAAAATTCCGGTAGATCTGAGTGAATTTCATATTTTTGCAGGTCCTTAGACTTCATAGCGAAGTCTAACAAACTAGTTTTGCAATTGTTTTCAAAAAATTTAGAGAGTAGACTTCACAATGAAGTCTACCCATATTCCTTTGAAAACAAAAAAATATGGCGTAGCTTCAGAATGAAGTCTACTCGAAACAGATTAGTTTTGCAATTGACAGAATAAAAACTTTTTATGAAAGTCTATCTGTGAAGTCTGCTTGAATAAAAGACTAGTTTTGCAAACTTTAAGTAGTTTGTTTTATCGTGAAGTCTACCCCTAAAGTCTATTAATGTTGTATTAGGCTTCATTCAAAGTCTAATATCGTTAGACTTCATTGCGAAGTCTAATAAAGGGTTAGACTTCATTTCGAAGCCTAATTCTTGATAGACTTCTTGGTGAAGTCTAATAGTCAACGTTTATCGGAGTAGACTTCACGATGAAGTCTATTTTCAAATTCAAAAATTCGATCAATTGCAAAACTAATCTCTATGAAGTCTAATTCCGGTTGTAGACTTCACCGGGTAGACTTCATTTTCGAGTTAGACTTCATTTTTAGCCTATTCACGATAATGAAGTCTATTTGAAAAGTCAAAGCTTGGTCAATTGCAAAACTAGTCTTTTTTTTCGGTAGACTTCACGTGTAGACTTCATAAAAAAATTGTAATTTGAAAAATTGCAAAACTAGTCTATTAGACTTCACGGGGAAGTCTACTATTTAGTGTTTATTTGAAAACGCTTTTTTGGAAAATATATAACGAATTTTTAAGATTTTCTTGAACAATTAGTTGATTTAGTCTGTTTAGTTGCTTGTGTGTTAGTTTGACATGCTTATTCGTTATATATTTCGTGAAAACGGTTTTCTTGTTTGGTTAGCATATTATACATTACTAGGTAGACTTCGTCGTGAAGTCTATCTGTGAAGTCTACACATGAAGTCTACTATAATATGTTTTTTTTCAAACGCATTTTTGAAAAATGTATAACAAATTTTAAGATTTTCTGGAAACATTATTTGTATTAGTCTATTTAGTTGTTTATGTGTTAGTTTGACATGTTTATTCGTTATATACAAAGTGAAAATGTTTTTATGTTTGATTAGCACTTAAACATTACCAAGTAGACTTTTCTGTGAAGCCTACTACTGAAATTTATATAAGAAGTTTAACTATATGATTGAATTTGGTCCGTTTTAGCTAAGTAAAATGCATCTAAAATGTTTGAATTTGAGTTTTTACTATAAATCTGTAAAGTCTACTAAAGTTTACTAAAGAATCTTCCTCTCAATTTAAAGTTGATCCATTTTAGCTTAGAAGTTTATGACAAGTTTATGAAATATGGTCGTGCATTACTTTTGTATAAGCCAAAATGGTAAGTGATAGATAACAACAAAAAACTTTATGCATAAGTCAAGTGGTTTATATCTAACAACTTGTTTATAACTGTAATGCGACAAGAACTCTTTGGATAATATAATAAAATTGTACCAAAACTTGTATCAGAAAATAGTAACAAAACGCATATGATCCCATAAAAAAATTGACATCGATTTCTGCTTCCTAAACCAGCCAAAAAAATCCACAAAGTCCAGCCTGAAGTCCATTTTCCTGTATCAGCTCACTGTCTCGAGTGACCTCAGCAATGCACACATCTCTTTGCTGCCTCTTCTACTAACGCCTTTTGTTCAGCATTCTTCTTTCTCCTTCTTTTCGTCCTCATCTTCTTTTCTTCTCTCCAAGTTCCTGAGAAAAAACCCCCAATATCATGAGGCCAGAACAATGTTAGGAGAAAAGCAAGAAACAAGATATGTGATCATAAAAATTAAAATGAAGTGAAATCAAGATCGCACACACAAAGACCTAAATCAGTTTCACTAGGGAAGAAATCAAAATCTGATACAAGATGGAGAAACAAACCCTTATTCTAAGAGGATTAGCAACACCTCTCAAAGCTTAATGCAGGCTTTGACTAAGCTTTGTAGTAAAATCGAAAACCTGCAATTTTCTGGAAACAGAAAACAGAGATTTTTTATCATCTTTGGAACAAATTTGCAGATGGACTATACCTCGGATTTGACAACGGAAAGAATATCTGAAAAGCTGGATTCGAGATCTTCAAAACCGTAGGTAGATCGACTACTGGTTCCTTACTTATTGCCAGGAAATCGCTTCACAAAACCTGACTAGAAAAGAAGATTTTAAATCTTAAAACTGCTTTGACTTCTCAAAAAACAAATGGACGTATCTCTCAAAATATATCTCTGATTACCGTGATCTTGGATGTTCTGGAAAGATGAGAAGGAGATCTTTCCAACGGTACCAAGATGAGAAGGAGATCTTCGTGTGATCTTCACGAATCGTTCGTAACTCTCCCTGAAAAAACTTATATATGTGAGGAAAAGGGTCTCTCTTAAAGCAAAAACAATTCACAATATTTGACTTTCCCAAGAAAAATCATTCACTTACCATCTACAACTCGTCTGTATCAAAACAAGAACTTTGAGAAACCTAAAAAATTCAAATCCAGAGGTTAGCAGAATCATCAAGCAGAATCATGTCAGAAACAATAAATTATCTTACAAACTAGAGATATGAACACAGAGGAAGAAGAAAACAGAGGGCTTACTACTACGAAAACAGGAAGAGATTTTGTGGTCTTTTATTCTTCTCCTTCCTCTTTGTCTTCTCCCTAGACTCCTCCATCATCTCCTGCATATACAGAATTCAAAATTACTTGTTAGGAGAAAAGCAAGAAACAAGATATTTGATAAGAAAAATAAAAATGAAGTGACATCAAGAATATTAAGCAGTATATGATTAAGAGACCTCCGCCATCACGTTCATCGATCTGTTATGAAGAGAAAAACATGGTTTATCAGGTGAGAATGGTGAAAGATAAGAGAGAGGAGACGGTGGTGAATGGCGAGTGAGAGGCGGAAAAGGTTAACGGTGAGTAGCTTTGCTCAGGCGAGCAGAAGCGCGTAGATCCATTGGAGCAGAGAGAGAGCTGCCATTCGCTCAGGCGGTAAGAAACGGCGACGGTTGACGGCGAGTGGCTTCGCTCAAGCGAGAAAAGCGGCGGAGGTTCACGGAGAGATGACGAGAGAGAGAGAGACCAGCGAGAGAGAGACGCCGCTGAGTTACAGATTTTTCTTCCACAAAATTAGGTTATTTCTATATGTATCTAGGTCAATTTTCGGGTTAGGTGAAAAAAAAATTCGGTTAGTGAAAAAATTTCCGGTTAAATAGACTTTATTATGAAGTTTAGGAAAGAAGTCTATTCCCAAAGTCTCCTAAACCGACATATTGTATCAAAATTTTGTTTCAATATATTTTGTTTCCCGCTAATTTCCCCTAAAATATTTCGTTTCCCGCTCACAATTTTATGAATAACATACTTCATAGCAAAGTCTAACAATGAAGTCTACGGATGAAGTCTAACTTACCCTAAACCCTAAATCAAATTTTTTAGATCAAAAGTATAGAAAACATCAGTTATATATACATAATCACAATTTACATTATAAACTATGAATTCATTAACTTTAAATCGTTAATCAAACCGCAAACAATTTTTTTTGTCAAAATTCTCTAAACCCTAACAATGACACTCATATACCCTATACATTATACCTCAAACACTAAGCTTGATGATTGGTTTACTCATGAAATTTATAAATTAATTCATTTCCATAAAATTTTATTTACATAGATAGGATTTGTCTTCATTTAGATTATTTATAATTTTTGAATCCTAAACGGACAACGGCAACACGGCGGCAAGCCACGGTGGCGGAAGGGTTCAAATGAAGATTCCACTGTGAGTATAACGACAGTAGAGGGAAACAGACACAGACACGTATATCACTGATATATGAATATGACTTACAGAAGTATACTTCGGAGGAGGAAGGGGAAAAGGCGGCGGCGACGATAGTGGGTCTGTCTTTCTTCTTCGACGGCGACGGTGGGCGGAGAGAACATGCAATCGCCTATCCGACAAAGAGAGAGAACGGAACGGACTTGGGTTTGCGAAAGTGAAATGTGAAAGTGAAACCCTGATTTTGGGTTTCTCACTTTCGATTATGGCCGGTTAACTTTGGTTAAACCCAATTACAACAAACATTAGAATTTCCTCGACCGGTTCTAAGCAAAAACCGGAATTGATGTACAAAGTCTACTCGTGAAGTCTACAAATTGAACTTTTAATGAGAAATTTATTCGCCCAAAATATTTCGTTTCCCGCCCAAAATATTTCGTTTCCCACTCGTTTTTTGAATAAAGACTTCATAGCAAAGTCTAACTATGAAGTCTACCGATGAAGTCTGACTTACCCTAAACCCTAAATCGAATTTTTGAGATCAAAGCTATAGAAAACATCAATTATGAATATATAATCACAATTTACATTATAAACTATAAATTCATTAGCTTTAAATCGTTAAACAAACCGCAAACAATTTTTTATGTCAAAATTCTCTAAACCCTAACAATCATACTCATAAACACTATACATTGTACCTCAAACACTAAGCTTGATGATTGGTTTACTCATGAAACTTATAAACTGATTAATTTCCATAAAATTTTATTTTACATAGATAGGATTTGTTTTCATTTAGATTATTTATAATTTTTTTAAGCCTAAATATTTTTTATAGATTTTAAACTTTAAATTTAAGATTTTGTTATTTGGTAGACTTCTTCAGTAGACTTCACACAATATTTTTTGGATTATACCATAATTTGTATTACCGATTTTAAATTGATCAATTTATATGCAAATTTATTTTTCATGGATAGTACTTGTCTTTTTTAACTTATGTGTAAATACCTTCATCAAAATATTTTTAAAAGATTTCAAACTTAAAATTTACGATTTTGCTATATATTAGACTTCGGGAATAGACTTCACGCAGTTTATAGGTTACAAACATAATTTCTCTTACTTGAGTTAAATGGAGTCATTTTTATGCAAGTTTATTTTCTTGGATGCCAAATGTTCTAATCTTGTTTATGTATAATTTTCTTTGATCAAAACAATTTCCTATAATTTTATAAATTAAATTTGAGTTGTATTAGGAATTAGACTTTATGAATAGACTAACATACCGTAGACTTCATGAATAGACTTTAAACAGGGTAAAACAGACATTGTGGCTAGCGTTTTTTTCTTTGTTCATAAGGGCTTGATTTGTAATTCTACATGCCCAGAAGACTAGTTTTGCTCTAAATGCAATATAGGGTCTAGTTTTGCATTTAAAATCAAATTGTGCACTATATTTGGCAATTCGCCCTATATATATACGATATACGATTTAAGTATTGAGTCACTAATAGTATCGGTTCACTAATCACAATATAGTACGTACGATATAAGATTTTAAATACTGGGTCTGATTAGAGTTACGATTTACATACCTAACTATTGTTTTCCTCACAGAAAATGAAGACTTTTATGAATGGGAAATAGAAAACTCGATTTACTATAGAGAGATAAATGGAGGAATCTCTCGACATAGCTTTCTGCATGTCTTGGTTTTTTGTTTTTGTGCTAATTCGTTGCGAACTCCATCTTCTCTGATTTAGAACACATGCATGGACAAAAATCTACGCTGATCAGTTGACTTCTTCTTTTGTGTAATGGGCAAAATTTAAATCGAATTCTAATTAGTTTTGGGGTTGTGCTCTTTTTGTAATGGGTATAAGACCCGAAAAGCATCTGCATGGACTAGGCTGTAGCTTTTATTTCGTATTGGATGAATAGCACGGTTACAAACAAAAACATGTATAACAAATATGAATGACAAACCTCAGCATGAGTGTCCACAAAATAACACCAAGACTCAAGAAATATAAATTTTCGGAAAAAAATATTATAAACAAACAACAATCATCTAGTTGTTTCTTGTATGAAAAAGGAGTTGCCCTAAAGTAGGCTACGCAGCTTAAAATTGTTGACGTCGTCAACAACCGCCTTCTGAAAGAGGTTCAGGTCAGCGGATCCGAGAACAACTTGATATCCACGTGCTCGGAGATCCACCACCTTATTCTGAGGCGTGGCTATCCCAGCCAAGTAAGCTCCACCATTCGCCGGCTCGGAAGCCAGCACCGCCTTCTCCACCGTCTTCATGGCGGACTTCACCTTTGGGTTTGATTGGTCGTGAATAAACCCTAAACTCGCGCTCAGATCCCTAGGGCCAATCATCACACAATCCACCCCATCAACGGCTACAATCTCCTTTGCGTTCTTCACACCTTCCTCAGATTCTATCTGCAAGAATTAAATAAACCATTCATGAATTATGAAGCTTTACAAATTGAAGAGATTTCGAATAAACATTTTATTATAGTCTAACGATTCCCTCCGAATGCAGGGTAAGTGTAAGTGAAGTGTTTACCACGTCATCCTCTATCCTTGGAAACCCTAATTTACCAAAATTCTCGTATATTGAAACTCAAGTTACTCAACGTGCAAAATTTTTAAATGGATGGAGAAATCATCGAACCTGAGCCATGACGAAAAGCTTATCTGCAAAATTAGCTAGATAAGCCTTGTCAAACCCGAACTTGGAGTCCCTCACGAGACCTACAGCATTTCCGCGGACACCGTGTGGAGGATACCGGCAAAAGGAAACCGCCTCGGAGGCAGATCTTCCGCTTTCAACCATCGGGAACATTATGCCGTCCACTCCGAGATCTAACGCTTTCTTCGCCCAGGCCTCACTAATCTCAGGGACGCGGACAACGGCTGCGCAACCGGTGGATCCTAAAGCGCGAATGCAGCTGAGAGCCTCCGGAATCCCACCGGCGCCGTGCTCCATATCGATGATTACGAAGTCGTATCCGGCGAGTGCAGCGATCTCCGCCAAGTCCGGGGAGAAAGAGCGAAAAAAGAGACCGTAAAGCTTCTCTCCGTTTCGGAGACGCAACTTCAGGGGTTTTCGTGAGTGAATAGGTTGAGGAATGGAAGAGCCATACGATGCCATATCGACTGACTTTGAGTATAAGGAAGTATAAAAATACAGAAGAAGAAGAGGCCTTAAATAGAAATATCACGTTAGTTTTTGTTGTATTCAAATGAGAAATGGAAGAGCCCAAGAGCCAGCTGTGTTAAACAGTAGTGTTTTTTACCACATTATACCGACCTGGTTCTTGGGACCACGAAAGGGTCATCGTTTTAAATATGTGAATTAGACCATGGATACGCTCACTAGACGATGAAGATACGCTCAGAACGTGAAGATAAGCTCTTCACTGGATGGATATGCGAACGGCTGTGAATGAAGTGGTCCATGAAATACGCTCAACACTAGATCATCGTTGAAAGAGGAGAGTGATAGGCTGAGAGCATGCAGCGTAAATTATTGTATCTCTGTTCCTAAGAAACAAAACACCACGAGTGTGACCGTAAATATATGCGAAATAAAATAATTCATTCAAGGTTGTAGAAAATCAAAATATAGCGTTAAATTCTACGGGAAAGAAGCAACGGTACGTAAAAGAATTAAAATGTAGTATGTATTTGCTTGGGATTTGATCCTACAGTTCCACCGAGGTTATCAACTTTGTTTTTGTGGGTTTACTTTCCTTGTTCTCTCCTCTTTAGCTCTCTATTTTTCTCTACAACCTCCCTCGCTCTCGTTACCGACGACTTCAGTAATCAAATCTGTTACCTTTGACGAAGACAAAGGATATACGGCTCCGGATTTAAGATGGTTACATTAGTATTAGGTGACTATATAGTTTATTACGATATACGATTCAACTATTGAGTCACTAATAGTATTGGGTAACTATATAGTATATACTATTAATGATTTCAACATTGGTTCACTATATATAGTAAGTACGATATACGATAGTAATGGTCGGTCCGACTGGAGTGGTGATATAAATAGGAAAGAACTAATAAAATAATAAGTTGCAAGAGATATAAAAGTAATTAAAAATACGATGTTCCTTTTTTGTACGGATCCCACTAAAATCTAGGATATTCGCTAGATGTCCTAAATATCACCCTTATTAAAATACCTTGGAAGATTGTGTCTATAATATTAATATATCATATATATTGTTGTTTCCTATTTTGTCATATTCCTTTTTTTGTCATGGAAAACTGCGTATAAAGCACGGGAGCGAGAAAGGAAATGACTGCATATTTGGAATAGAGTAGTATGTGGCCTCTATAGGAAGCTGCTGCTCATAATCTGTAGCCTCTATAATTTCTTTCAAAATTTACGATTTCTGTGGCCTAAAACTTGTTGTAAAATAAAATCCTCTATTCGAGCAGGAATAAGTATTTGAGTGTGGGATCTAGACTGCCTCAAATACCATACGCTAATTTACAGAAAGGAAAGGAACTGTGTGTGTATTTTTAAATACCATATTTTAAACTTTTTCAACCATTGCAGAAATTGGGCAATCTAAAAAAAATGTAGGAAAGGATCTTGTCATATTCCCTATTTTGTCATATTTTCTCATATATTACGAAATATAGTTATGGAAAACATGTAGAAATGTATAGTTTTTTTTTAAATGCTAAAATATACTAATCCACATACATCATTCCATTTCTCAGAAATCTTAAAAGTTAAAAGTGAATGATAAAAAGTCAAAATAGTAAACTGGATTAGAGACTCTAGAGTAGTACGTACGTATCATTATTTTCAGTTTGGAAACTAAAAAATTAGTAAAAGCTCCTTTATTTCCAGATCATATGTTTGCACTGAAAGTTACCACTTACCACCATACTAGTAGTAAACAGTGGTAAGTCAATTAGCTTGAGATAGTAAAAATTTATTTGACAAAGGAGAATCTGTGTAATAAAAAGTGTAGTAACCCTAATCTCACTAAAGTCACTCACCTACCGCTCCTACTTGTCTTCTTCCTCTCCTTTTAATTTTTCTGAAAATATTTTTCTCTGTTTCAATTCCCTTGGAAAAATGCTTTCTCGGATTCTCAGGCGCTTCCCGTCTACGATCCCAAATCTGAATCCGACCTCGGTGCTTCACAAAGTACAACCTTTACCAACCAACTCAGTCTCCTCCACGGCCTTCTTCTCTTCTCAGAGGTCTACTCTAAAATCACGCCTCAGAGAAGAAGAAAATCTGTACGGCTTATTCCTCCTCTCGTTCTCTCCCGATATGGCAGAGATCGCTGCATTATCCGGCTACGACTTCATCGTCGTCGACATGGAGCACGGTCCCGGCGGAATCAGAGAGGCTCTCAACTGCATCCGTGCAATCCAGGCAGCCGGATCTTCCACCGTGCTCCGTGTCCCGGATAATTGTCAAGCGTGGGCCAAAAAGGCTCTGGATCTCGGCCCAGACGGGATCATGTTTCCGATGATCGAGACCGGAAAAGCCGCTTCCGACGCCGTCTCGTACTGCCGGTACCGACCTGGAGGACTCCGCGGCTGCGCTTACGCGATCGTCAGAGATTCAAGATACGGCTTCGACGAGGGGTATTTGCGTAATTACACCGATCAGACTCTCATCATGTGCCAGGTTTCGCTCTTTCATTGGTTAGCTAATAAATATTTTTTTGAAATTATTTTTTATTTAATTCTTGAGTATGCAGATAGAATCTGAGGAAGGTGTGAAGAATGTGAAGGAGATCGCAGCCGTTGATGGGATGGATTGTGTGATGATGGGGCCGAGAGATCTGAGTGCGAGTTTGGGGATCCTCCACGAACCGGGAAACCCGAAGCTGAAGTCGGTGATGAGGACGGCTGAGACGGCTGTGCTAGGTTCTGATCCGGCGAACGGCGGAGCTTACTTGGCCGGGATGGCCACGCCTAACGACAAACCCGTGGATCTTCGATCACGTGGATATCAGATGATACTTGGAGCTGCTGACGTGGGTTTGTTTAAGAAAGCAGTGGTTGATGACGTCAAAAGGTTTAAGGATGGATCCTCGTAAATTATTAGTTAAATCAAAGCGTGGACTAAAAATTATTTCCTAAGTATTTTGACTTAATTAAGTTTTATACTATTATTTGTTAAATCGATGCGGATCTCAGTTTTCGGAACTTCCACTAGCAATCTCAGTTTCGGCTAGGGACAAGGAACTGCGGTCTTGAATCAGATATAATTGAATAAGATGAACATGTTCTGTCTCTTTTGTTATAAAGTAACAAACACAGAGTAGTTTACATTTCAAGGAATTTGATGGTAGAAAAATTTGAACTACCATTTTTTATAACGAAAACAAACTAAAGACTTGCTTGGAAACAATAATGAAAACTCAGAATGCTACAATCTCAGTTTCGGCTAGGGACAAGGAACTGCGGTCTTGAATCAGATATAATTGAATAAGATGAACATGTTCTGTCTCTTTTGTTATAAAGTAACAAACACAGAGTAGTTTACATTTCAAGGAATTTGATGGTAGAAAAATTTGAACTACCATTTTTTATAACGAAAACAAACTAAAGACTTGCTTGGAAACAATAATGAAAACTCAGAATGCTACCAAATCCATGTTTTTGTAAACTTATCTAATGGATTATATTCACACAATGTTTTCAGTTAACTTATCTAATGAAACTTACCATTTCCAGGTTTCAAGCATAAAAGCAACACCGTAGGTAGTGGTTTGAAATTCTGGAACTGGAACAACTTTGAACCTACCCTCACCACCATGAACAAATTCACTATTCCATTGAAATATAACCAGTGTCACCTGCAATGTTATCTATGGAATTGAATGAGTATGAACAAATCATTCTCGATGTAACTAGTCTATAAAATCTCAAATTCCAAAGCTCAAAAGACTAAAATGTTTCATCATATCATATATTTACACGGCTCCAAAAAAAAAAAAAATTCACCTTTCAGGCTCTTGATTCAAGCTTATAAACGCCTCGATTTCTTGCCTCTCTAAATCTGCGACTGCAAGCTCTCTCTTCGCTATCTCCACCCTCGTCGAAGCTTTTTCCTAGACCATCAAGCAAAAATCTGTTCTCTTCTCTGCTCAACAGGCTCCTCCACTTGATTTCCGACAATACCGGACATATAACTCTTGGAGAACTCACGGAAGACACTGAAAGCATCATTGAAGTCAATTTCCTTTGAAGCGAGCATTTTGAAAAAGAAAACAAAAGCAGAAAAAGTTGGAGTGAAAAATGGCCACTAAAACGGCACGTGAAAAAAAAACAGCAGGCTTTTTGTAAAAACACAAACGACATTACTTTAGGTCCTGAAGTGTCCGAACGACATGCATTCTAATTTTTCAAACCAGTGCATTGGACTCATGTTATGGACCTATGGTTTGCACTTAAATTGGCAAATGATATCCAAACTGATGTCTGGATGTGTCGAGAAATCCGTAGTCAAGTGTATTAATTCAAAACATATATTTATTATGCCTATTGTATCATTGACAATGGTTTAGTGATGAAACTAATTATTAGCAATGTTTTGTTCACAATGCATTGTAAAATTGACTTAGTGACAGACTTTAATCATTTAACGATAGAGTAGTTAATAAACTATGCAGCGATCACGAGCCACCAAACTTCGCTAATATGGGCACAACATGGTTGCGGCATTGTTTAGTTAACTGAAAACAGAAAAACAGACCAAACCAAACTCCTAAATGACCTAATCTCAAGTTTCTTTTTGGTCTACTACCGTGGACTCTTCTCTGCTTTTTTATTTTTTAACTCAATAAAAGTTGACTTAAAGCATCTTAAAACCGTTGACATCATCAACGGCCGCCTTCTTGAAGAGGGACAAGTCAGCTGATCCAAGCACAACGTGATATCCACGTCCTCGGAGATCCACCGCCTTATCCTGAGCCGTGGCCATCCCAGCCAAGTAAGTTCCCCCCTTTTCCGGATCCGAAGCAAGCACCGCCGTCTCCGCCGTCCTCATGGCCGACTTCACCTTCGGGTTTCCTGGGTCGTGAAGAAGCCCCAAACTCGCGCTCAAATCCCTAGGACCCATCATCACACAATCCACCCCATCAACGGCTGCGATCTCGTTAACATTCCTCACACCTTCCTCAGATTCTATCTGCAATTGCAAACTCAAGAATTAAATATAAAAACCATTCATGATTTTTACTTCCACCTTATGAAATTTTACAAATTGAAGAGATTTCGAGTAAACATTTCATTTCCCCTAAAACAGCTCAAGTGAAGTGATTTCCACGTGATCTCTACGCTAAAATCCCTAATTGACCAAATTCTCAATTTTGTGCGAAATGTAAAAAGGGGGAGAAATCGAACCTGACACATGACGAGAAGCTTATCTGCGTAATTAGCAAGATAAGCATCATCGAAGCCGAATTTGGAGTCTCTGACGATGGAGTAAGCACATCCGCGGACACCGCCGGGACGATACCGGCAAAACGAGACCGCCTCGGAGGCAGATTTTCCGGTTTCAACCATCGGAAACATAATTCCCTCCGGTCCCAGATCTAACGCCTTCTTCGTCCAGGCCTGACTAATGTCAGGGACGCGGAGGACGGCTGAGGAACCGCCGGCTTCTATTGCACGAATGCAGTTGAGCGCCTCCGGGATCCCGCCGGCGCCGTGCTCGAGATCGACGATGATGAAGTCGTACCCGGAAAGTGCAGCTATCTCCGCCAACTCCGGTGAGAAAGAGAGAAGGAATAGACCGTAAAGCTTCTCTCCGTCTCGGAGACGCGATTTCAGGGGTTTTCGGGGTTGAGAAATGGAAGAACCTGATGCTATTTCGACTGACAACTGGAAGAGAAAGAAGAGAAGCCTTAAATATGAGTTAACCATTTATTAAACTGTTTTGGATCTCAATCAAACTGGTTTTCTTTTACCAACCAACAGTAAACCGACTAAACCAGAACACAAATTTAATTGAAGCTGATCACAATTGTGGCAGTTGTTGGCTCTGAAACACAGCTTCTACTGAGACCGTTGAATCGATTCAGTTTTGCCTGCAAAATGAGATAAAGAGAACAGATGTTTTCTTGACATTTTTTTTTTTTTTTGAACGGCACAGATGTTTTCTTGACCAAAAAAAAAAAGAGAACAGATGTTTATTAACTTTCATTGAGATCACAACTAGACTGAAGAATGTTTAAGGGGAAAAAACATTTCATCAATTACGATTCTGTTATCTAACACTAATTTAAGTCACAAGGCACAACCAAAAACAATCTAAGAAACATACACAAAATCCACCACATGTTCTTCTTATTTTAAATTAAAAAAAAACATAAACAAAGACACAAAATAAGCAACTAACCACCTTAAAAAAGTTGACCCTGCATCATCTGGAAATTCAAAAGATTAACACTCGACCTACTTCAAATTCAGGGTTTTCGTGGGTCTATATAATTTTGATTTGGGGATTTTTGTGTCGGCTTGATTTGGGGATTTTTCTCCCATTAAATATCATATAGCGCACCAGGTCACTTCACACTTAAAAAGTATTAAATATCGTATGCTTACAATCTACCTAACCAAAGACTATGGTATCATAACTCTGTTTTACATGTTTAAATGTTATTTCAATTGATTTTGTCAAACGTTGCAGTGTTTACATGATTAGTAGTAGTTTACATATTTATAATGAAAGGGCGTTATATCAGGGAAGATAATCTGTATGATCTAACAGAAGAAATTTAAAATGACGACCAAATCTACAATATTCCAACCTAAGCTCAAGATTTTCAGTGTATAAACGAAAGTAAGAACATAAGAGAATTGAGTGTACTCAAATCACGCGATTGCTAAGCTCAAATCAAATAGGCCCTGGCTGTGATATTGGCCGGACCACAACACGTCGTTTGACACCGACCCAATAGTGATGATGGACTTGGGCTTTAACGGCGCTCTATGGTACATATGCAAATCTACACAACCAATCACTAAATTTGAAGATTTGGAGTTTTACTGTAACTAAACTAATCTTTGATTTAGTTAGAAACCTCTTGAACAAAAGTAATTCAGACCAAAGTTCAAAGTGGAAACTTGACAGATGAAGCTCTTAGTTGAAGTCGACGGACATGAAAACGGACCACAAGTTTTCGGATGGGCTTGAGTTGACCATCTTTATTTTTTCTAAATTTGTGTTTTTGTTGTGGCTATGCTCTGAAGCCTGTCAAAAATCATTATTTTTTTGTAAAATAAATACTTACACCATGATGTTTAATTTAGGCAAACTCATACCACATATATAGTGTCATATATAGTAATGAAAGGATAAATGTTTCTTTTGTGTTGAATGATTCGCATATCATGAAGAAGAAGGATATCGCGTTTTTGAATTGCGATTATAACTTAAAGATGTACTGTTATAAGTTTAACAGTAGTTTCGCTGCGAAAGTCTTTCGCTACAACAAACTCGTGGATATGTCATGTTAAGGTTTTCATCACAATATCTCAGTCTGTCAAAAGTTGGAATTTTCTTAGAAACGTGTCATGCAACGATTAAGTATACACAAACACAATGCTATTTAAGACATGAAAACGCAATGTTTCAATCAACTACTCCACCTCAAAAAAGTTACGCTGTTTTGACTTTCAAAGAATTAAACCTTGTTTTTTTATGAATTCGAAAGTTCTAAAAATAGAAAGAAAAGAATAATATAAAAGGTGTACAAAAACTGAATGGATTCGGCCAGAATTCAGAAGGGTTCTTTTGCGATTCTTTCTAATTGTCATGTCCATGTCTATTATGTGACATTGTGACCATCATCAACCACGTTATCATAGTGAATTAATTTTCGTTTTTTTTTGGGATAAAATCACAGTGAATTATTGATTTATCCCTTTTAAGTATCCTTTGGATTTAGATGGTAGCGCTTGGAAAAATACCCATTTTTCTTCCCTTTTTTCTCACCAAACAATATACTAAGAATAAAGGGTTGAATTATTCAGTAGAAGTCTTCTACTTCAATTAGAAATTCAAAATGATTTTCCATCAGACATAAGTTGACACACCGAACTAAAAAAACTTAGTGTAGAAGTATGTTCTCTACGTCGAGTCACTGTCACTTTTAGACAAATTTTTTTAACGTTGGTCGGATTCTTTTTCTTCCTTTTTATATAGTGGCCACCATTACACACCACATATAGTCTTTTGACCTCGATGTCTATGTTGTTCGACACCAATCTCATTAATTTTTTATTTTGTTCCCTTAAAAAGTGTTTTAGTTAAGCTAAAATATAAAATTTACGTGCTTGTACTAACATCCTCAGAATCGTTTCTTTTCACGCTATAATTGAGCTGCATTTGAGACCAAAGCGAAAATCAAAATCTATTTTGGTATGAGTGTGGTAAAATTTAGAACAAATCAGTTTGGCGTTCGTTTCACCCGGAATTGTCTTACACACTCATGAGCGAACAAAACTACATCCGAGTATAAAAGCTTAAATTAGAAACAAATGAATCATTTCGCTTAAATTAGAAACAAATGAATCATTTCTAAGAGTTTTTGGGATTATCTAATTGTTACTGAATTGGTGGCTTTGATTAGATAATGATCATGTGGTTGCAATTGCATCTAACTAAACTTCAGCCTTGTTTAGGGAGAGACGAAGTTATGTCTAATCTGTGAAGATATCAATCCCTTACAAATAAAGTTTAATATATGGAGAATTGGCAATTTACCCCATATTGAAAGTGTTTTTGTCCCTTTACACCTTTCACATTTGTATCTTGTCCCATTACCTTTTTTTTTTTGCATTTTTCTCATTTTTGCCCTTCCTTTTAATTGGATAATGTTTTGTTAACATTTTCATTTTTAAAATTAAAATTTAATAAATAAATAAAAAAACGAACAAGAAAGAAAGGAAAGAAAGATTTGAAAAATATTCAGTTGCAATATTTTCTCGATCTTCGCAGAAGATGAATTCTACAAAACCGTAGACGACACTAATTTTGCTAGATTGTGTACTAGAAACACGAGTACTACGGATCGTAGAAAACATGGTTTTAGTAGAACACTACTTCTGCGGGATGTAGATTAGACAAAAACACGTAGAATACGAAAACTATTTCTTGTAGATAGCAGTGTTTCGCGTAGAACGTAAAATCTACGAGTAGTAGAAGATACTTGATTGTGTAGAATATATTTGGTGCGAATTCTACAAAATGGTAGAGCCTATAAGGCTTGGTAGATATCAACTTCTACATCCGGAAGAAGTATGTATAAGTTGTAGATATTATGTTCTACGGAGGTTAGACCAACAAATATCTTGTAGAAAACGTAGTCTACTTTGTTATTTTAGATTTGTAGAACGAAACTTATAATATTTTTTTAAATATCATAAGCATTTTCAGAAATATTCAAATATTTTACACAGTGCTGAAATAATTTTTAGGAATTATGGAATTTGTTTTCACTTTAAAAAACATTTTGTATGAGTTTATAAATAAATTGAAGGGCAATTTTGATCAATAATGACCAAAGTCAAAATAGGTATAAAGGGACAAGAAATCTTTCAATCTGGGGTAAATTGCTAATTCTCTCGTGCTTTATAGGCAGCTAATATATGTTGTATCGATAGTTGGAGTATATTTCAACTGCTATTAACCCGATGTGATATTTAAAGTTCTATATGGAATACCAAAATCTAGCAGTTAAATAAACAAAAACAAAGAGCAAGGGTCAAGATCTAGATTGATGAAGCTGAAACCATAGTGGGATGTATAATTTCAAACACACAGATTTCAAGGAGAATGTTTTTGTGGGCCCCTTTCTTTTTTAATCCTTAGACTTGTGACTTGTCTCTCACATTATTCTTCCCTCTCTTTATATTCAAAATTGTTTAAAAAAAAATGGTTGCCTCTTTAGTCTACACATCGAAAACACACATTATTTCATTTCAAATTGTTTTTTCTAACCAAAACTATCTAGAACGAAACCATGAATTTCACATTTTCCAAATTCACTCATGCCATATAATCATAGTGCATCAATTTAATTAGGCACCTTTCCTAGTTATTGTAAACGAACCCAATCAATTGTTTCAGGTCAGGAACGAATCCATTAATAAACTTTTGATATAAATTAGATGGAATATGGTTTTATTAATTAATTGGGATGGTAGGGCTTAAACCAGTGTCTGGCAATAAATAATAGATAAGTGTATTTAGTGAGGATCATGTGAAAGTCATCAGAGCTTACCTGTCTCTTCTAATTATTTTCTTTAAAATATGTACCTGTTTTCTTTTTAACAAAATAACATCCATGCGTTGCGTGACAATTAAAAAACATACTATGATGATGCATATAATTACTCACTATATTGTATATATATACAGCATATTCGGCATTAGTTTTTTGATCATGTAATCTGAAACTATTGGGGAAAAAGACATGAAAATAGAAAGAGAAGGAACATCAAAAGACCAACCAATGTATCATTTATAATCTGTGTTAGCGAGCCATAACAAAGTTCAAAACAAATTAAAGTCATTCAATATGCATGCACCCCCAATAATATCCTTAAATCCAAATAAACCAAAGAAAAAACCGCCAATAAGAAAACTCAAAGTGAAATTAAGAACATACTGATTAATTAAATAAATAACAATAATTAACCATTAATTGTACTATCTTCATCATCAAACTGAGAAAACTAGCACCAAGATCCTCCACTCAACATCCCAGTCCAATATCCAGCAGAAGTTGCAGCTGCGTCACCACTACTTCCTCGCTTCTGATGATCATTAACGTCGACATTACTTGATGGCGATGAAGAAGAAACTGGCAATTTCAAATCCTCAAAAGGAAACAAGTGTCTTCCATTCACATCACCACCACCTTCTCCTCCTTCTTCTCCTCCGTGGAATCCGTTATTATGATGATGATCCAATGAAAACCCTAGCAGCGTTGTGTTTGTATTGCAAGGCTTGTAATGATCTTGCATTGAAAACCCTCCAGATGTCGGATCTTGATTATGAACTGGAAATCCCATAAATGAAGAATTTGAAGAATTCCCATTATTCCTATGGTTTCTTATGAGATCCAAAGAAGAAGCTGCCATAGCTGATGTGGCAGAACATGAAGAACCAAGCAATGGATTGTTAGTGCCCTTGTTGGTATTGCTGCTGTTCCCAATGTTGTGTATGAGGTCAGTGAAGTTGGTCCTGATCAACCCATGCGGTGGAAAACCTAAATTGAGATCTTGTTGGGTCGTCTCATTGAATTTAGGGTTTTGACCGGTCAAACCTTGTTGAGACATGCTCATGAGGTGGTGGTGATGATGATCAGAGAGATGCTTCTTTGTAGCTGGTTGTGTAGAATCCGAGTGATTGTTACTAATATCAGAAGAAATTGAAGTTGAGTGAGATCTCTTGTTCTTTCTTGAGCCACCACCAACGGGAATGTTCCTAAGCGAACCACCTTCAGTCCAGTACCTTCTACAACCTTTGCAGAAGAATCTTGGCTGCGTCAAGCTATAATTGTTGTAGTAGCAAAACTTTGTGTTGATTGAATTACATCTTGGGCAGTTTACAGCTTGGTCTTTTTCTGGTCTTGCCTTCCTCTCAGCTCCACCCGCCGCTCCAACCGCTGGTGGCTGCTGTGGCTTGGGCGGTTGTGGCTTTGGGCATGTGTTCGTTACTATTTCTTCCAAGGGCTTCACTACAATCTCCTAGTCATCAAAATTACAAAGCAACTCGTTCAACAATCAACACAATCAACTATACCTATATATAAATACATGTAAAGAAATTATTATAACATATATGTATTTATGAACAAATAAACAGATTCTTCATCAAGATAAAATGATTAGGAAACTTGAGAAAGGCTTTACACTAAAAACATAAAGAAAAAGCAAATTAATAAAGGGTAAAGTGAAAAACCATATATGTAATAAATAATTTTAAGAAAAACTAATGAAGAGAAGAGAAACATTCAAAAGAAGAAGATCCAACACTTTAAACTCCTTTTTCAAGAAAAAGAGAAAAAAAAAAACAAATTAGAACTCCAAGGCCAAGATGAATCAAACGATCTAGACTACATCAACACATACGTATTGAGTTGCAAAAATATAGGTATATATATTGTAAACATGTATAAATATGTTTGTTTATACCTGTGGCCATTGAGCCGTATCCATAGATGAACTTCCTAATCAGATCAGCAGAAACAAAATCTGATTTCTTTTACTCAATTAATTTAATTATAGAATTGTAAGAAAAAAAACTTTTTTTTTGTTGAATGGAGAGAAGGGAAATTTTGAAGGCTGAGAAATCTTTTTTGAATGAGGAACTTCTTTGTAAGCTTGTCTGATCACATTTGCTTTATGGTAGAGAGATAGAGAGAGAGAGCGCAAATTGTACAATATAAGATTATTAAAACATTCCGAGTGGGAATCTTTGTCGTACTGAAAATGAACAAATACTTTAATATGCGTCCATGAATAGTATATGCATGTATGTATGGGCTTCTATTATAGGGTTCTACATAATTTAAACTTTTCATAGTTTAAACTTTAAACACACACACAGATACATATTATCTATGATATTTGGATAATGATTCTTGAAAAATGTAGGATGTATACTAGTATCAGCGACATATTTTGTTGACAAGATATGGATCCGGAAACTTTTTAGTAAACAAAGAAAAATATAAATAGATTGATGATATTGTTGTGTTTTAAGTTAATGCATTAACAACAGCAAAAAAAAATTATACAAAGACGCGTTTGTGAAAGAAGAACAAAATATGTCGTGGCTAAACGCTTTGAGCTTTGAAGTTTAACATTGGAAAATTCGTTTTCTTGTTGAGGTTCTAATATTCTAAATTATAATTTAGATGATCGTTTACACTAATTGATAGAAGAAGAAAAAAGTTTGAAGTTGACAAGTTTAGTTGTAACATGCTATTACTTCTTAATTTACAGACTTACGGTTTACTTACTGGCTTACTTACGGTTTTATGATTAGTAATGTATAAATTACCCTTTTTAGTACTTGATTCACACGAAAATTTGCATACTTAACATTTCTAACATTCCTCAAAGAAAGAAAAAAATTCTAAACATAATTTAAAACAGTCTTATCGTAAAGGGTTTTTGTAATAACAATCAGTTTCAACACGTTTACTCATAAAACAAGTTATATTTGCAACATATAGTGCTTCTGCTTTTGGCTTTTGGAAACATTTTGACTATGCCAATGTTTTCTTATTTCATCAACTATCAATTTCTAGTTATTTTACATACTTAAATTGTTGTTTGTCAATTCAAGAGAATTTGAAAGTTTGAAAATCCTAGCTGGATAGAATTTTTGGTCATTAGTTAGGTATTTGATATCTAAGTCTTAACGTCCACAACGATTTCAATTATGTTTAGACTGAAATTTCAAAATATGTTGTACATCAAAAATTTCCTAGTTTGATTTAAATGCCTGAGCTTAAAAGTAGATAGTTCTCTTCTTTTGTTTCAAAAGTCGACTGCTCTTTTCATAGTAAAATGACGGAAAGTGGGATCTTTACCCAACAATTTCGTTATTATGGTTTTTAGAAAGTTATCAGGCCATGCTTATACAAAATATATTATCAGCAGATATATAATTATGCAAATGGATATTTGTAATAATTTACAGAATGACAGAAATTCAATACTTTTCACGATATAAAAATATATTATTAGTATCATATTTGTACGGAGGAATTAAATTCAGGTACCTTATAAGTTGACCATCCATTGACGAATTGACCTCTTATATTCTCTCTTACTTGGTCGACCTGTTTTATTTTTTAAATCAAATAAAAACAAAACTGAAAACATTCATACATTTTGTCAAACATGTTTCTTGGCATTTATTTACACGTATACGATTATATGTTTGAAACATTACATGTAAAATGTTAAGAAGAGAGAGCCAAACACACCCTTAAAGGTCCATATGCCCCGAAATTACAAAAGAAAAAAAGAAAAAAAAAAACTCATCTGTTATTCATCACTTACTCATACACTTATCCGTCTTTCACGTGTGGCTTAAGATTCCAATTAGGCTAGTAATTAACTGTATCGCACGAGCTTAATCTGATTTCATTGGACGGTCGAGATCTGACTCAGGATATCCAAGGACGGTAATCATGACGCTGGTTCGATTAGCGTGGGCCCCAGATTTAACATGGCCTATGTGTCATCGCCACGTGAGCTATCTTAGTGTACAAAACAGCTCAGGAACACCTAATTTTCCTTCACTCCACGTGCCACGCTCTCTCATTAGTTATCTTCTTATCACCAATGAAGTCACCAAATGCATAAAATAATATTTTTGCAGATATAAAAATAAATATATCTAGCACAAAGCGCATGGAAAATTAACTTTATTCATCAGATTTGGTGTTAAATTTTTGAATAGTCATACTTCATTCAGTTTTTAATTTTTGATGCTCTAGTTATCAATCTGCATTTCTTAAAATCACTACAACAAATCGGTGTCTGAGACGAAGACAAATGTCGTAATTTGAGTTGACCAGAGAGATTAATGAACGGTTACTACAGCTTGTGGCCGGTGAAGTTGGGTCCCACATTTCCTCATGCGCGTGCCTGGTCTGATAATTCTCGCCTAAGAAAAGGTCCACTGAATCTGGGCCGTTAGATTTGTTTGTGGGTCCCACGTAGTGCGTGGATAGCATCTTTTGAAGTTGCGGTCCATGTCAGCGTGTGTGGACAAACCCGCACCTTAACAACTTGCCACCACCATCATGCATCCTCTTCCCAAAATGCAAACAAGTTTTCATTGATGTGTTGTAATTTCTCAAGATAAAATGGTGACAAAACCATAAATAAATGGTGTATTTTTCTCGTCTGTGAATTAAATAACTAATACGATAGGACGAAAACATTATTGAAAATAGTTATATTACTTGTCATTTTAGTTTAATTTGCTAATTTGTCTTTGGAAAAAAGTTTAGAAATGTCCTAGGAGGCATATATTAACGACCAAAAGGCCTAAAAGTTTGATTCGTTTGGTGACTCCGTACTGTTATGGCCCGGACAGTACATAACCTTTCATCTTTTAAACGAAGGGTTTAGCTGGCTAGTTTATTAGTTTGGGTGGCTAAATATTTCGATTTAAATGATTGGTTCTATTTAGTTATTATGTGTAGTGTCTACTGATGGGCTAACTTAAAACTAGTGGTCTTATTGGGTCTGCTTCTTTTCGGTTTAAGGTTAAATAGCATCATCAAACATCACCATTTGAAAATTATTATGGCGTACATGAGGCATGGACCTCATGAGCCATAACTCAACTCTTAGATAGTTTGAATTTTCTTATCATTTCACGATTTACTTACTCTAACATGGAGAACCAAACAGTAAGTAGCAGCACTACATAGTTTTTTGCTTCAGAGTTAAAAACATCGCATCCTACACAAATAAAAAGAACTCGCATTACGGACTTTGGAGGCCTCAATACATATGGGCTTTATGTAAGAGATAGGTCCATTAAGTGATCCCTCGTAATAGGCCTAAACACGTTGTTGTATTGAGACCGCCCCAAAGTCTAATTTGGCAAGTAACTAAAGTCTCGATGCTATAAGACTAGTTTATCAATGATCAATGAATAGCACGTGTGAATGTATGAACTATTTTACTTAACATGCTAAGATTGTTATAACACTAAAGTGCTCTTAAAAGAGAGTGTGCATTGTTGCTTGCTTATTTGCCCCAACCTTCTCCCCCACTTTTCTTCTTTCTTGTAATGATTAAAATTTCCATTAGGACGGAGCAGACTGATGGCGGACGAGAGTTCTTTTTAGGAAGTGAAAACCCCTGGCGCATGTTAGTAGGGTCCCTTCAATAAAAAAGAAAAAGAAATGACCCATGCGCAAAAGTATTATCATGCGCCATTTTATATGGTCCTAAATCTTAAAGTCCCCTATCTATCTTTATATTCCCTTTATTTGAATTTCTTTCATCAACCACATCCATATTTTTAGTTTATATCTTTGCTATACTATTTCTTATTTATCTTAAATTAACACTTGCAGAAAGACAGAATATCAGTTTGTATTAATTTATTTGACATAAAATTACGTGCACTGGTTTAAACAGTAAACTAAAGCAAAAGGCTAACTAATCAATGCAAACTCCAAACTCATTATTTAAAAGAAAAGACTTCCAAATAGCATCACACGTAATAACAAAACAGTGATGGAAAGCCAGAACTTCTTTTTGATCTCTCACATGGACATATGAATAGTCAATGTCCAAAAGGTTATTTAAGAAAGAAAATATAAAAAAAACGATAAGAGAGAGGGGGAGATAGATCTTAACAGATCAGTCCAAATGAGTTAATCAAAAGAATTACTAAAAGATGAGCATAACTTCGAAGCACTTTCGAAACTAATGATTGACATTATGATTTCCCACTTAAGTTTTAATATTAAAAGGAGTATACTCTTAGTTTAGCGTAATAGTCCAACTTTGCCTTTACAATTATACATCATATATACTTCATATTTTTATAATCTAATTAGAAATGAAGTATATATATAAGAAAAAAGCTTAAATTTATCCATTATCATATTGTATAATACTATAACTAAGTATAAAGCATAAACAAAGACTAGAAAGTACATCAGCTTCGCACTCGTACTATAGTAATAGAATACTAATTGTATATATCATCTAAATATATCTTTATAAATCTCTTGATAACATGTATAACTTCGGGGGATTAACTAAACTCTATAATATTTTTCTCATCTAATTATTACTTTCTTTGATTTCTGTTTCTTTAGCTAAATGGGTTGAAACCGGCCTTGGAGTGTTGAGTTACCAGAATCTCAGAAGCAGCCCATAATTTGGTAGCTTCGGAGGAGTTAGTTCCGAGTCCGGACGCTGTCGTTTCATTGCAGTCCGTAAAGTATTTTCCCGATACGTTCACCAACCTTGGATTTGTTGCCACGTAACACGTCGTTGCTGCTGCCTAATCCCATTGCCAAAATAAACAAAAGTAGCACATAAATCCAATAGTCTCTAGAAAGGATATAACTTATCCACCACAGATTATGTTATAAGTTTTGTAATTAAAGAAAAAAAACAAATTATTACTTGAGGGACGGTCTTAAGGAGCTTGGAAGCAAGGAAGAAGGCGAGATCTGAGTTAGGAAGAAGAGACAAAGAGAAATCATATAAGACATCATTAGGAATCTTAATTATGAATAATAATTTAAGATAAACTAAACCTGTCAATAATCCTTCTCGGTCTCTCGTTAACCGGGTCCTAACAACCCCTGGGTGTACGCAGTTTATCGTCACGTTCGCTCCAATTTTCTGCATTTTCTTTTCACATTAAATCATCTTTCTATATACTAGTATAAATTTTTAATCACTTTAGTTTAAAGACCCACATGCTTGTCTTAATCCTAAGTATGGTCAATAGTCAAATAAAATTGTAGTGCGTGGCTTAACTAACTTTTTTTCATATATTTGGTTAGAATACAAATCCTAGTTATCTAGGTTTCTTGTTGTCTCCTTCCCATACCTTTCACTCTTCTCAGAAAAAAAAAGAGAGTAAAATCAACAAAACAGGGGGTTTCAGAAAATTGGACCATTCTTATGACACGTTATTAAATTTTCTACCACAATGCTTCTGGCTTTTTCTATGGAATAATTAATTTTTGGGGGTGAGTAATTAATTGGGATGTAAATGTAAATAAGAGAGAGTGTGTAGGGAGAGAAAGAGACCTGGAGTCTAGAAGAGAGCTCCTTGGTATGCAAAACGTTGGCAAGCTTCGAGAGAGCATACGCACGTGTCGCATCGAATTGACTAATCGATCAAAAAAAACACGAAGTTATTACACTTCCAAAAGGTCAAAATCCTTTTACTTCGTTTTCCCATTTATTACCCTTCTATCAACTTACTGTCTGTCACTCATCAGTCAAAAAAATCAACAACTACGCAGCTTTATCCTTTTGGTAAAAGAAAGTAACTTCCTCAACAATTTTTCACCTCTCAAGAACATGAATCCTACTCTCTCATTTATACTTCTAGCTATTAGCTGTGGTTGCATATTTACTTTTTCATTTGCAGTTTAAAAATGTTAATGTTTTAGGGAACATTTTCTATGGAACATTTACGCCTCTTTGATGATGACAGAAAAAGGAAAGAAAAGAAACTTACCACTTGGGTTTGGAAATCAGCCGGAGATATTCGATCAAGTCGCCGGAAAACCAGCCGTGAATTCCCGACGTGACGTTGACGATCCTCCCTTGAACTCCTGTTTCTTCTGCCGTTTGTATCATTTTCTTCAGCAACATATTGGTCAACAGAAAATGGCCTGACAATAAAAAAATTTAAGAACGTGATTAACAATAAGAGAAAATATCGAGTAATTAAGATCTGTCATAAGACTGAGGGGAATCGTATTAAGAAAATATTACCTAAATAATTAGTGGCAAATGTCATCTCGATCCCGTCTTCGGATATTGCATGTTCATGTGCAAATCTGCCTGCGTTGTTTCTGATTCGACATTTGTATACAATAAGATATTAAAGACTATTATATTTAAATAAAATCCGATTCAAAGAAAATTAAGAACTGATCTTATGTTACTGTTCACATACATTCCCAAAAAAAAAGCAGACGCACGTATGTGTGTGTATAAAGAAATATACATGCATATAAGATTGATTTGGTTTTCAGGGAAAATTTAAGCAAAGATGCAATAAAATGATGAAATTAGACTTTGGTTAATTATTTTTTTTTGACATTTCTATTAAGCGATTATATCAGATAGACACAAATATTTTAAAAGAAATTTCGAAAAAAAAAAGATTAGTGGTTAAGCGGTTTTAACGGTATTTGACTTACATGAGAAGATTAAGTGGAAGATCGAGCGACTCGAAATCGGCGACGAAGCTCCGTACGGACGATATTGAGCTGAGATCAAGCTCCATTACGACGATCTCCGTCTCCGGAAACTCAGAGACGATTCTCTCTTTCGCTTCCTCCGCCGCTTTCACGTTCCTCGCCGGAAAAACCAACCTCGCTCCTCGTTTCGCCAGCACTCTCGCCGTCTCTGCTCCGATCCCCGACGTCGCGCCTTCACAATGAGAAAACCAGACGATTCGAGACTCACCGGAAAACTCGAAAGCAGAGGAGCGAATAAAGTGGGGAAAAAAAACTCACCGGTGATAATCGCAGTGGTGGAACGGAGGTCGCAGTTCTCGGTTACCTCATCGGCGGTGGATTTAGAGCCGAAGCCGCTAGCACCGGCGGCGCCGAAAAGGTATTTTCCAGTCTCAATCATCGGAGTTTTTCTGTTAACCGGCGAGTGTTATTGAGTGACGATCGATTTATTTTTTTGAAAAATTGAAAGCCACAGAAAGAGAAGGAAGAAGAAAACAAATGAGAAGGAACGTAATTTGCCGTTTTCAGTTAGGAGGGTATAACGGTAAAATCAGATAATTCTGAGAAAACTCTGTTTCTCTTCTCTTGTCAGGTTTTTGTAGGCAACGCCGCCTGGCAAGGGGGAGAGAAATATGAGAGGACATAGTAATGTGTTATTTATAGTCAACTTTGATTGATGAGGTAAAAAAGTAGATTACTTTTTATCAGTAGAATCGGTGAAAACAAAATTAATTTATCGTTCTTGTACTCTCTTCCATGTTTTAAATTACTTTTGCAGTGGTAGGTCTAGTGAGATCTATATAAATTTTAATTTAATGTATTTTCATATGAGGGTTAAAGGAATAAGAAAACTATTAACTAAAATTGGAAACGAAATCTCAACTATTCAACGGAAATTAAAACATATCAATGTGTAATGGGAAACAAATCATCAACTTTTTGTATCTCTATACTTAGAGAGAAATCATGTGACTTTTGGTAATTATCAGTTTTTAAATTGTGTGACTTAGTGGATTGAATCGATGAATACTTTATCAAGCCATTTGGGTCAAACCTAATTAAATATTTAGTGTTCAAATTAATCGAACAGCTGACAGTCTCTGATTGGAACTATGAAAATGACACTGTTTCCTATTTTGCATCATTGATCATAAGGAACTCAATATTGGCGAGAGTTTACTAAAATCAATTACCAACGCTTATTTTGTATAGCAAAAAAATCCATTGAAGCAAATCAAATTAAAACGGGAAAGATTGTCGTCGAAGGCAAATATTAACGGTCAAAAGGCCTAAGGTTTGACTCACTTGTAGGGGACAATTATACAATCATGACGTATTAGTTGTATACTTGGTGTCACTCATTAACTCATTATTCTATCCTCGTTTACTAATCCTCAATTAAACAAATAATAATTGCATTTTCTTAATGTGTGTAGTTAATTCCTATATCAATCTCGGAATAAACGCCGGTCTTGGGACTAACGGAAACAGTTTTTAAATGACAATTAAAAATTATGGAACTATGCGAACTAGTATAGTTTTTTTTTTTTTTTAACAAACTATGTGAACTAGTATAGTTTACAAGAAGATACGTACATATTAAAATGTAAATCAGCACATTTGTTCTTTAAGTAAAACGAAAGTTATTTAAGACAACGAACGATAAGTTGAAGGGTAAATAATGACAGGAGAGGCATTGTGGATAAATACGATTTACAGACATAAACGAAGAATCTTGCAACAAGGTTAACGCACGTGATGGTTACAAATTGCTTGCTGGATCGCTCCTTCTCTCCCTTGGAACACGGTCACCGATAATTTATTTAATTTTGTTCACTAATTAGTTTGGTTATTAGTTGATGGCGAACAATCAGTTTTCAATAATTTAATGTTCATGTCTCCGTAACATCCAATACCATTTTTACAAGGCATCTAAATTTGTTAATTTTGTTAGCATTAGTTTTTGTGAGGATTCAGCCAATGATTACGTTCGGAAAATTTGTTGAATACAAAGTTCACATGCACCTCTCATGAATGAAAGCATATTTACTAGAAAAAAGAGAGCTTAAAATATAAAGAAAGACGGAATGTTTACCAAATTCATATGACCGGAGTAGTAATGCTTACGGCTGTACGTAATTGCTTGTGTTTTTAGAGAAATAAAAATTGAATTGAATATGACCGGTGCCGGTCCTGGGAGCAAGTAGAGCAAGCAGCTGCTTGCGGCCCAGATTTAGATATGTATATTTTCGGCCCTACTTTTGACAAAAACCTCTTGTAGCCTACTGGTAATCGTCCGTCTTATATGACTTCAGCTGCCGTGGGTTCGATTCCCCTATAATACCTTTAACTTTTTTTTTATTTTAAAGAAATCGGCCCATATTATTTTTGGGTTTGCGGCCCACATATACTCAGGGACGGCTCTGAATATGACAGTTATCGCTATTCCGTTCTAACGTAACCACTTACAACGAAAGTTAATAAAAAATATTTCTTGTATATTGAAAATGAACTAGTTGAAAACAATTACTCCAAAATAGAGATTTGAAAATACTGTGGAAGAATATGTGAGATGAATATATTTCCTTCACTTTCATATTCCATTTATTTTTCTTGTGTGTAACCTGCCATTTGGTTCATTCCCAAATTCACCTTCTAACACATTCAGAAAACCACGTAAACACTAGCTTTTCTTACTTGTTTCTCACACACGACAAGAGATAATAAGGTATATAGATTCTTTTTTCGTATTGTCCTTGTTGTCTCTTGAGTACTATATTCCAGCTCATTGCCATGTTGGTAGTTCGATTAAGCTTATCCAAAGGTGAAGTTGGGTGAATTTTGAACACTGATTACTTCCAACCTAGAGTGTCCTTTACCCACCTTTTCTTGAGACATTGTGTTGAAAGTATTCATTTGGATCAAGTGTCTTCGAGTACTCTGGTTTTGTCAGAGACTTTATCAATAGGAGACACTTTGCTTTGTTATGTCAACTTTCTATTTATAATATGTGATGTTATGTCCAGCAATACCCACCCACATACACGAGTTACATATGTGCAAGAGCGAACTTAAGAGTAATCTATAATTTCAGTGATCCAGATGGCTGAGGAATTAAACTAAATAAAAAAAACTTTCGGTTAGAAACAAAGAAAAAAACTAGAAAAATAAAAGATGATGGAAAATCAGCTTTTTGGAGCACTTTTATATTTCGCTAGCGCCAACGAAACTAGGGACTCAGTTTCATTTTATTAGGGCCATTTATACATATCACGTCTTCATTGTATCACCTTTTTCTTTTTTTTTTGCGAAGGTCGATTAGTATTTATTACGTAACCAAAATATACCACTTTAAATTATCTCTACATTTTCCCCCGGAAAATTGGTTGTTGAGAATTATTTCGTCACTTTCAATATTCTTCTCAATGTACCTCTCTTTAGAGTGATGTTGATAAATAATTCAAAATTCACAGTTATCTTTATAGTTATCAACATGACATATATTCTACCGAGTTTAAAAGTACCTTTTTATCTTGTTCTATTATGTATCGTGGATATTCTTTTCTGGCTTATGCGTTTCTCTTTCTTTTGTTATAATTAGAAAAAAGGTAAAGTTCCTCATCATAGCGAATGGAATGGCGTCTTCCTTACCAAGCGAAAAGGTGTCATGGGACAATTTGTGGCTTACATAAATCAATCATATACCGCACAAAGCTGACACTACATAAGTTGCTTAAGTAGTTGTAGAAAATTAATAAAATCATTAAGAAGAAATCTACTTTTATATATAGTCCCAAATACATTTATACAATATCCATAAAGGAGAATCGATGTTACGTACCATTTCTTCACACTTACATGTGTGTTTTTTTTTTTAATGTAATGATTAACATTAGCTATTTGAGCTTTGATATCATATAAATGATCATATCTCAATATGATTATGTAATCATGAAATCGTAAATTACAACGGGGAGGAAGGGAAACAGCTTACCACAATAATTCCATGTTTCTACGAAGGCACCCACAATCCAAATACCTTCTCCATCCTTAATGCTGGTTAGATGCTTTCCATATCCAAGAAAACCGAAACCCTCTGATTATGGGAGGTTGATTGTTTGATAGCAACAAATACAATTACTCCATGGGTTTCATTAGATAGAGTGATAGACATAATGATTTCTAAGTAGCAACATGCTTTTTAAGATGTAAGCAAAAGTATATGACCAAGACAAACTGAAAACAAAGAAAAAAAACTATCAAAAGAATGCAGCCATGTTAAAGTAAAACGGCAACGAAACAAATCGTATGTTCGTAACAGAACAGTCCTTATAATATTACATACGGATACGGTTAATAAAGAAAGTTGCTTCTTTATTTCCGACGTTAAAAAATGCTTTAAGAGATCCAAACTTATACTTCCTCCGTTTCAAATTAGTTGTCGTTTTGGCAAAATGTATCTGCAAATATTTAGACGTATCTGGACATATTTTGCATTGCAGATACGTCCAAATATTTGCAGCTATATTTTGCCAAAACGACAACTAATTTGAAACGGAGGGAGTAACATTTTCAGTTTGTTTGACTAATGAGAAAGTGCACATGGGGTTTGGGGGAAACAAATGGATTTGACCAGCAGTAAATTAAACCAATCCCTACTTGGACGGAAGATTCTCTATGAATAATCCGTTGGCATAATCTAAACGAGTAACCATTATTTTTCCACCCTATTTGTGTTTTTTATTTGATTTTAAGTGTATAGCTTAGATTTTAATAGCATTGCAACTTGTGTTCCTGATTCCAAAATTATATTTAACGGCCATCTAAATTATGATCTCCTGTTTTTCTTAAACGACCGCCATATAATCTAAAATCACGTTTTATAACACTTGTGTTGTAGTCTAGTTCGTCGGGAAATTGGCTGTTTAGTGATGAACTAGTTTATTTCAGTTTGTATATTAATCATTAGTAAGATTTTAAAGAATACTAGTCGGTCCACTTTACAAAGGGAATTCAAATACTAACTTTCTTCATTTATCATTAGTTTTAACGCTAGTAACACGTAATGCCAAGTTGCCAACATGCCCAACACAAAGCTAAACGTACTACTATCCTAGATAATAACTAACAAATATAACTAAAGGGTTCTTTTTATAATAATATATGAGTTTAATAATTAACTATACAAGCTGCAACTTTTCTATTGCGATTCGTATGGTACATTCAATCTGATTCATCCAAAGGGGAGATTCTGTTTATGATCACCCTTTCCTAACTTAAATTAACTACTGATTACACAAAAACCATAAACTATATAAATTTATTTGTCTGCCAGCTATATTTGACTAATAATCCACCTTTTATCACTGATTAGTCCATTGATCACTAATATATGTAGCTTGTATAAATTATTCAGCTCCCACTCACCCATTTCAATCCAACAACTCAAATAATAACACCAAATTAAGTGTTAGATTCCATAGTTTTATAGTCACAACTTAATGTGATTTTCTTAAGTTTATTGATATCTAAGGTGACAGAGGAAGAGGTTGAGAATCTGGCTCGAGAGTTGGTAGGGAATACATTTGTTGGAGAGACTCTGTCATACCAACAAGTAATAAACGGTTTCATTGTTGATTTACTATCTGATTTGTTTTACCTTTTTTTATGTTATGTACTCTATGTTTATGCTGGTGTTACTTAACATATTTCAGGGGAGAGTCGGAATCGTTTAATATTAATGTTTAAAAATTAAGCTACGATCAAATTTTGCTATCGCAAAGTTCTTATCAAATAAAAATGGGCTCTAGTTCCTTTCTTTATTGTTTAAGAAAAAAGAAGTAAATCTAAGGTTCGATGCTGAGGTCAGAGGGCCATCCAAACTCCTCCAAGAATGTTAATATAACCCCGTTTGACCATCCAAATCCCGTCTGCATGTTTTTGCAACAAAGATAAACAAAATAAGTCAACAACTTGAAACATCAAATATCTAAAACTCACATTGCAATATAGTCTTGACGTTTATGTTTGTGAATTTTAGACCCCTAAGACTCATGAAATCAAAAGAAACTGAAGAAGATGAGCTAAAAGAAGAATGTTTGTTTGTTTACCTGTGGCTTATACTCTCCACCACCACCATATTCACCAATTTTTGAAACATCGAGCTTCTCATGAATAGTCCCACTTGTCTTGTAAACAGCATAGTTGCTTTTGACCCATCTCCTTGCAATCTCCTCTGCCATCTCTTTAGCTTCCTTTAGCCCTGATCTCGCGAGCCCTGTCACGATCATCTCTTGTTGCGGTGCCCATCCATTCGGAGAATCCCTGTTCCAATGCAACCAAGTCTCTAAGTTACAAAATGTTTCATCAAGAAATTTTAAGGATTCAAAGTGGAAAACTTGAACCACAAGTTTCATTTACCATTGCTGTCCCGAATTTGTCAAAGAGGTTAAGATTCCAGCAGGAGCTATGAGCCCTGAGTTTTCAAGAGCTTTCACAACTTTCTTGACAAGATTCTCATCTACATGTTACACGAACAAAACGTTCAATATACAAAGAAATTCTGAAATTCACATATAAACATATATACAAGTAAACATGATTTACCTGAATTGAAGGAACTAATCCACATTGGAGCAAAGTTAGATGCAAAGACATTGGTGTTCTGGTTTTCAGCTTTCCATGTCTCAGGCTCCTAAAAGACATAGACACGCGCTCGTAATAATTTCTCATCAAGAATACTAAATGTTCACTCAAGATTCTGCCAACTTACATCACCATCGAAGGAAAGCCAGTAATCTAGCCACTGTCCTGCTTTTTCGTTCCAAAACACGGCTTCAAAAGCTCTCTCTCTCGCTTTCGCCGCTTTTGTAAAACGGTCTTTACCATTTGCATCCCCAATAATCTCCATCATGAAGGCTAAATCGAGTTCCATCTAAGACAAACCGATCACATTCAGTGGTTACTAGAGAGCACATTAGCTTATATTTGACAAGAAACCGTAACCAAAGAGAGTACTTATGATCAAGAAAGTTGAATACCTTGAAAAGAAAGACATTTAGATCCACCGGTACAACTGATGTTGTAGCCATTGTAGAGAAATTAGGCGGATTCCTATAAAAAAATGTTTTAAAGCTTAATTAAGAGTTACATTCACATTAACTAATCTAACTGCAGTTTTTTTCTGTTAATTGGTTAACCTCATCCATCGCGTGCTGAAATCGCATCCTGATTCAGCAGCTGTAGCAATATCTCGATGGAACCGTTGTTTCTCTAACGTATTAGAGAACCCCGAAGCAGATTCTTGATCCTGTGGTACACATAGAAAGAGAAGGTCAATAGATTTCTTCATGCAAACTAAAATAAAGTGTTTACTTGCCGCAAAGAGACAAAGAAACATACGAAAACAGCGGATTCAGGTCTTGGCATGTTCCACATGGCGTAGTAACGGCTCAAAATGTGATCAGCACCACTAGCGTCTCTAATAACCACCTTATGTTTTCCTACAAAGAAGAAAACATAAACCAAGAATTAAATCTAAGAACTAAGTTCGTTTATATTATAAGCTAAACCGTTGTAAATTTATTAACTAAATCGTTGTGATTAGCTAAATCACTAGACATAACTAGCTGACTAACCTGAGTTCCAAAATTCGTACTCTTTGAGAAGCACAGGGATAGCTTTCCTCACAAGTTCCTCATCTTTGGTTACATTATAAATCTCATAGACCATTGAGCTCAACAGAGGTGGTTGGCTTTGTAACAATCAAGACACAAGAAATCAAATTTTACGTTCTCTTGCATAAACATAACATTTTAATTTCTCCAAGAAACAAATATCAATATTTGGTTACCTTCGGTTAGTGTAATAAGCTCTGGCACCATTCAAAGCGTAACCGTAAGTCTCAACCAGTGACATCAGATTCGTCACTAAACCTTTGGCGGTAGTGAACATTTTACTCGTCATAAGTCCTCTGCACGTGCAAAAACCCACATAATAAGACGGTGACACGTGAGCTCGTGTTCCGTAGTCAACACGTAAAAGAACCAATTATTTAATTTTGTGATTTGAAACTTGCGAGAAGAAAAAAACACTGACTTGATGACCCAGTAAGAATCCCAGTAATAGACCTCTCTGAATCTCGAACCGGGAATGATAACCGGTTCCGGCAACGGTAGAAGCGTGTGCCGTTCAGGAAACTCTCTCACGGAGTCAGAGACCTTGCGGCTAAGTGTTTTCCAGAGACCGTGGACCTCACGCGCCCAGTCTCTGACTTGTTTGTTCTCCACGTTTAGGAGAAACTCGGAGGGATCTGAGACGAAGTCCTCTGGCTCGTGGTGCAGCAGATCTTCTCCTGCGCCGTCGAAGTATTGGTCGACGAACGTTTTCAGCTTCTCCACCGGCACTGAGAGGTCACGTGATCCGCTCGTGAGATCGTTGAAGGCTGATTCGACGGTGGAGAGATTGTGAGGGAGCTTGAGGGACAGATCAATGTAGAATTTGGGGTCAGGGCTTTGTTTTTTCGGGTAGGATCGTAGTGCCGTGATCTGCACGCGCTCGAGGAGAGTGACGAGCGGGGTTGTGTTGACGACAGGACCTGAGTCCGAGACGGCCATGGTCGTAGTGAAAGACAAAGAGAGGAGGAAGAAGAAAAAGAGGAGATGATTGATCATACGTTGTCGTTTAAGGTAGGTAGCAAAGAGAGGCGAAGAGGGGAACGATTTATAAGAAGATGAAGAGGTTAAGAAGAGTTTGGAGATTGGAATATAACAATTACGTTTGTGTGGATTCATTGCCAAATGTTTGAATTTGACTTTTTTTAAGAAAAACGCAAACCTAAAAGGAAAGAGAATTTTTTGTTTAGAAATATATACTACTAAACCTTCTGGCTGACTCAGATGGATCATTCCGATTGGCTGTCAAAGGATGAGATCGGTTTAAATTTCTTTTGATAAGATTTTGAGGGAAATTGGGATATTTCTTTAAAAAGAAGCCAAAGAGGTCAATTACAATACGACGTTATCAGGAAAATATGATTTCTTGAAATAGAACGTGACTTTAACAAAGTAGCCAAAAATCAAAACTCGCTGTTTTAAGAAGTGATCACGGGGAAAAAGTGACATGCTTAACATTAAAATTAAAATGAATCTCTTTGAGAAAACAAGTTGTTGTCAGTGGCCTTAATAATTGAAAGATAGAGAGGTTATAGTTAAAATATACACATCCCAAGAGCTTACTTTGTTGTTAATTAGAGGAAGCATGCCAAACCGTCCATAAGTTTAACCTTTTCCTCGTTTAATATAAATGATTAAACTGAAAAGAAATGAAACTTAATATAAATGTGAATGCGTGCTCTGCTTTTAGCTGCGGAATGAACATTGTTAATCAATACTTTTTCAAATGCAAACTGAGTAAAAGCAAGTTAGTTATGCTATCTTTTGTTTCCTAAACCTTAAAACGAAACGACGCAAGACAGGAGATATTGTGATCACAAAGAAAGAGATATTGTGAACCTCTTCAGAGTCATTGTTGATTCGACATGATAATTATTTGACAATTGGAACTATGACTTAAACATTAGAAGATTCACTTGAAGAATCTTAAAGAAATCCAAAAGTTTTGTTCTAGTCTTCTAGATCTCAATTGAGATTCAATGAACTAAAAGGTGCAAGAGAGAAACTCGTATGGTCCTATGATATACATTTACTTGACAAAGACGCTTAAACAAATGTTTTCTCTGTATGGATGAAACCATGGAATTAAGATAAGGAAACAAATTGGGCAATTCCAATTAAACACGACGTTTACCCTTAAACTGGTCCTCACAACTGAGACAATATCAATAAAGACATTTTGTCGATTTTGAAATTATGCAATCTAAGTGACATGAACCTGTAAGTGTAACCAAGTTCAATAATTGGGGAACAAAGAAGATAGGAAACGAAATGTGATCTTCGAAAGAAATTATCTTCACTGAATTTTTCAAACTCAAAACATCAAACATATATGTACATCATTCAAATCCAAGTATAATCATTTGAGAATCAGAACAAGAGAAAGTTACAAAAGTCTGGCATTTACAATTCAAAAAGGTCTGAAATTTCGATAGCATTACACACACTGCAGACATATTTTCAAATTCCATAGCTACGAATCCACACCATCGATTAGCAGAAGAAGCCAAACACGAAAGGTTTAATAATAATTACCGGCGGTCAAAACGGAGCTAAACGTTGTCGTTTGGATGAGGCGCGGCGGATAGAGCAAGGGGACGGTGGTGGGATTCCTCATCGGCGTCGTCGTCTTCGTCGTCATGGGAGGTGGAGAGATTGACGCAGGCGCAGCGCTCGAGGGAGGTGAAGAAAGCGGAGATTACGGTGGCGCTGACCCAGCTCGCCGCCTGATCGATTTTCTCCATGGAAGTCGTACTTGCGTTGGAGGTGATAGAGGCGCTGGTGCTTATGCTGATGCTTTTGTCCATGGCCCTCACCGATCCGATTAAGGTTTCAGAAGATTCAATATCGTTGGGTGTGATTCGATTTCGAGTAGCGGAGAACAAATTGGGTTTGTTTTGTCGATTCGAAAATGCAGACGTATTTGTGATGGTAATTTAGTTACTTGTAGATATATTTTAAATACGATGACGAAATAGCAGAGAAGCGCATCTGGTGTAGTGGTATCATAGTACCCTCCCACGGTACTGACCAGGGTTCGATTCCCTGGATGCGCATTTTTTTGTTTTGTTTTTTAAAACGGGATATTTAGGAAACATTTTCATTTTAATTTAAAATAAAAAATATACTGTGTTTATTAATTTTGAAAAATATATTTTAAACGTAAAAAAGAGCCTTTTTACCTTATTTTAGTTAACAACTATATTTTCTTGTATATAAAAATTAAAACCAAAATTAATATTATTTGTAATATTGTGTTTACATTTATTTGAGATTATATTTTAATTATTTAGTTTTTTTTTACAATTTTTAAATTTAATTTATCTTTCTCTTATTACAAAGATTATTATTTTAAATATATTTATCAACATTTTCTTCATTTCATTCTACAAATCTAGATTTTAATTGTCACTGATACGTGATGGTTATAAAATTTATGACAGTTTTCATTTTTTTTTTTTACTCAGTCAGACTTTTCTGGGTTTTTTTTAAAGTCTTAAAAGTCTTTTATGGTCATAAAACACAAAATTGCAAAAACAAATTACAATATTTAAAAGTAACAAAAAGTTGAAATAGAGACAAAAACGGTAGAAGACTGTTCTCCAACTCCATACATGGTTGCTCTCATGAGCTGCCTTGTATGGTTCCTCTATGTAATCCCACAGTTCCATCCCTACAACACCATCATCCTTACGTTAATGGAATAGGGCTCATTATCAAAACTACATACATAATAATATATACCATATATTGTGCAACAATTCAAAACTTGCTGTAGTTATGGTTTATATTATTGAGGTTTTGGTCGTCGTGGCAATAGCCATCATGCCTTTAACATTTACTCAATCAACCTCCATCCGGACGCTAGTAATTGGACTCCTTTGCTGCACCGTCACCATCATGACGAGTGCATACTCACTGCTTATTATCATGGTAAGCTATTAGCATTTTATCTCGTTCATTAAATGTTTACGATAATACAAATGTAATTTTTTGATTTTTTTTTTGATAATTCAGATAGGCCTATGTAGGGGCCAGACTAATGTTATGTTTTAATGTAATAACAAAAGTAATGTTTTTTGCTTATAAATTTCTTATAATATGCTTATGTTATGCATATGTTTTTCTTTTTTTCGTCTATATTTTGTCAGTTTTAAGAACATAATTTAATATGTCAAAGACATAGAATAATAAACAAGTTAAAAGAGTAAATATTATTACTTTCTTTAAATGTAGATTTCAATAATATGATTGGTTAAGATTATTCCAAAAAGAATTGTTTTAAGTTCCATTATTACACCTACTGTATTAATTCTTTTATTGAAGTTTCCAGAAATACATGGAAATACGCAGTTGACTACAAAAGTTAAATATATATATATTTTTTTATATACAGTTGAATAAGAATTTAAAAAAAAAAACATTCTAGAATTTTATCGATTTCGCGTATAGACAGTTTCCAGCATCGGTGTAGTTCTAGCGTTATCTAAATTTTTAGGAAAATTCTCTAAAATGAACAAATTTAAAGTTTTTATTACAAAAGGTAACTCACACACTCTTGCTTGTTCCTTGGAAGTCTAAAGAATAGCCGATATAATATTTGAAGTAATTTGTTTTTCCGTTAGTACAATTTGATTCCTGCTTTCAATTTCAGATATAAAAACACATATTTGGAATTAGTTTACAACTAAAATTTACTTCTAACATCACTCTTCCTCTTACAGTTACAAGTTACAAACAAATGTTTTTTCTTACAACTTTGTCTCCAATACACATTCTTGCTTGTTCCTCACTCGAAACCCAAGAACAAATTAAAAAACAAACCCTAAACAGTAAAAAGAAATTCAAAAATTTTATTTACAAATTACAATAACAGCCCAAAAACCACCTCCGGTCACAACTCTCCCGTGCTCTCGCAGGAGCTCCCGAGGTTCGTCGTTGCATCATGAACCAGGAGCCGCACTATATTAGTACGTGATGATCTAGGGATCTCGAGACATTCTTGAAGATCAGCATCACAAGCTATCAAAACCCATTCGTTATCATCGTCAAGATACTTGATATCGAAGGTACCAGCGTCAAGTTTCAGCCTCTTCGCCACTTCATCCTTCAATTCCATTATACCCGAACCAGAAGATATCCTGAACCGTATTATGTCTTCTTTGTAACTTGCTTTGATCGTCACCGTTCTCATCTCCGAGCCTGATGGTTCTCGTGTGATATTTGCAACGGCCTCTTCATTTGGAGGTGCGTATAGGTTGTTGTTGTTGTTGATGCTGTTATTGTCATTGTTCATCCAGTTTGATTCCGGAAACTTATCGTCGAACGCCGCAGAGGAGCAGAGGTTTCGCAGATCTTTTGAGCTTCCAGCGTCTTCAATAGGCATTCCTCGGAAATGGTCTATAGTACCGAGAAGCCTGTTCTGCATTGAAAACGATGCGGCGGATACATCATGGTCTCTAGAGTAAGGTGGGAAAAAGAGACCCGGTGATCCACCGACGGTGAAGAGCGGATCTTGGTTCTGGACTTTTGTTTCGTCTAACTGGTTACCGTCACACGAGCCGTGAGAGGTCGGTGTCCCGGCGCTCTCGTCCGCTGTTCGTGACCGCTTGTGACCGTTGCTTGGTGGTAACTCGGGAGAACCGTTTTGCTCGTGTGGACTGTGATCACTTGACCAGTGGTTAGGTGAGATGTTATTGGTGTTTGGTGGTAGATCAGGCGGTTTGGAACCGGTGGGTGAGTGAAGCTGCTGCGCTGCTGCTGTTTGGCCGTGTGTCCAAGGGATGGAACTAACCGCCATGGAAGTCAAATCGAGTCCTCCATCAGTGCCTTGAACAGACTCGATGACGCGTTTCAGCTTTGTGATTGAACGGTTCACTTTCTTGATCTTCCTTGATGGCCACCGCGAGATTCCGTGCTGTCTGCAGATTCTCTTCATCGTCGTTGGACAAACTGAGACAAGAACAATAATAGAGAGCTCAGTTGAAATTATCTGTAGACACTAAACTAAACCAAAAACATGATTATATAAGTTACCTCCTAAGCTCTTTGCAGCGTCTTTGAGACTTCCGGTGAAATACTGCTGAAGCACATCGAGACTGATCGTTTTCTCAGTCTTCCCGCGCTTTTTCTCTGTTTTCTTCTTCTCCTTAACCACACCATTACCATTCGCCACGTTGAGTTTCTCGTTTACCGGATCAGAAGACTTATTAACCGGAGGCTGAGGAGGAATACACAGAGGCTCTGTTGGATTTGACTTGAAGCCAGAGAAGGGAACAACAATGGATTCTATTTTCGAATGAATCTTTTTGTCTGGTAATGCATAAATGATCTCGAAAGACAACTTGTCGTCATCTAAACCAAAGTCAACCCCAGAAGCAACCCTCAAGCTCTGAAAATGTTCTTTCATCGTCACCAAAAGCGAAGCCAGCAGCGAATCTTGCTCTTGCTCGTCTGTTATACTCGAGGGAAGAAAGAATTCAAGAATGTAACTGTCGTCGCCAGTGTAAGAGCTCTGAAGAGAGATCGCAAAGCAAGTGGTTAGCTTGAACATGAGCGCGTAATGCACCAGCGGGTACTGCGTTTTGCAGAACTTTGTAATGTCTCTGCAGAAACAGGATCCGCCGTTGAGGAAAGCTCGTCCAGCGACTCCCTGACCTTTCTGGAGATGGTGTTCAAGACACGCATCTCTGAATCCCCAGACGTGAGCGTCCACGACGTAGCATGCCATGTCGGTTGTAGACATGCACACTTGCCCCATGCAGCTCCCGTCGAAGCTGGTGCAGTTTTTCTTTAGTCCTCCACCGTTGGCAAGAACGCTCCCGTGCTGACATGGCACCCAAGTCTGAGCCAGAGGCAAGTTATGAGTCTCGCATACAACTGTAAGCACTTCTAGAATCTCAGCAAGCGCGTTTTGACGACTCTCGTTGCATATCTACAAACACCAAAAAAAGCTGAATACATTGAGAAAAAGGAAGTACCTAAATGGTACTCACTCGGTTTCATATTAATTGTCGTTCTAAGAAAGTGTATTTCTAATGTATGTGGATGTGTTTTGAGTTTAATACATTCAGATACATTTTCTCAAAACGACAACTAATATGAAACGGAGGAATTACTATCCATCAAATCACATAATTGATACTTGTAGCAAACCTGAGTGGTTTGGTGATCAAGTATCTCTGAGCTTTTCAGATTCACAGCCTCAAGGGCTTTGCAAACTCTGTCAACTTCAGGAGCATAGTGAATCTTCTCAGAGGTCATGATGAGTTCGACGACACCAATGCAGGACTGACCAGAGCGGTTAAAGACGGGCAGGGCAAGCGTGCCGCGCACGTTATAGTGCAAGGCGTGGTCAAGGCGAGAGAACTCTTTGCTGGAATAGTACTGAACGTTGGGAGTCCACTCGGGGAGTTTCTGACGGAAAACCCGACCCGGGAGCCCGAGCTCAATGTCACTTTCACTATCCACAGAAAACATATATGTGAGAGAGATCATCCTGTATTGATTAAGCCCATTACCGTTAGGGTTAAGAACAAAAGGTTGACCCAAAGTCGTCAGCAAATCACGACCGTTCTTTCTCACGGGAGCCCAGACCTGAGCCAAGACATGCTGCTCCGTTGATTCTTTGAAGTAGCGTAGCGCCTGAGTCATCCTCTCTTTGATTAAGCAGTAGTTGTCTGTGTTCTCCGGCGGGACTAGGCTCATCAGTGGAGATGGGAAATGGAAACTGCTTTGCTTCTCTGTTGTGTTTTCAGTCACTGATGGAGAAGAAGCGTCTGCAAAATTATCAGTGACCAAAATACTTAGCGCCAATTCTTGCTTACTACTTTTGGAGAAATCATCTATTTTTAGAAATCTTATCGTTTTACCAAAAAAATAAACTCGAGCATATTGATTTGAACTAGCAACAAAGTCAAAATCATAAATGGGAACGAGAAATTTCAAAACACTCAAATCCAAAATTTTCAGAAATTGAAGTTGAACAGAGACAAACAAAGTCAAACGCGAAATCAATCAATCAATCAACCAAAACCTCAGCGAAATCCATAATCAAGTATTTAAATTCAAGTTTAAAGCATTCCATTAGGATAACAAAATTCAAAATTCGAGTCTGCGATCAAGATTTTTCGAAAATTTCAATTAATTTCCAGAGGAAATGATATTCAAAATTCAAAAGCTGAGAGTTCGGGGAGACTAACAAGGGAGAAAGATAGGATAGTCGGAGAGACGGAAAGAAGGAACACCGGCGGAGGCGGCGGAGCTGATCTTCTCATCGTCGCCACCGGCGGTCTCGTGGTTGGCGTTTACTCCACCGTCGGAGAAAGCCCAGAGAGGCGAGCAAGGCTGCTCAGAGGAAGACGTGACGAAAATCGGAGATATCATGCGGTTAGATGAGGATAGGTAAGGGATTTGATCCAGAGGCCATGAGCCGTCGAGATCCAAGTCATCGACATCCATCAGAAGCTCTCTTGACCTCGACGATGGAGGAGTGACGCCGTTTCTGGCGGTATTATCATCGGGCTCGCACATTTTTTTTTCTGGAACTTTCCCGGGAAAGTTTTCGTCTGCGAGTTATCTTGGTTGATCTGATTTCGATTGGATAGAGAAAGAGAGAGAGAAGGAGAAAGGTCAAATTGGCAGAGTGTGATTCCATAATATCGCGAGAATCAAACAAAAATTAATAAATAAAAACAAATTTTTGGATAATATATTGGAACCGATTCTCTGCTTCACACAATACAACTGTGCCCCCAATATATAAAATATTATTATTCCTCTAGATTTTATTTTCTTTAATATTCCTTGAGATTTTATTCACTAAAATTATTTTTCCCAATGTATATCGTAATTTGGACAGGTAGAAAATAATAAAAAAGAGCATTTGACGTACAAAGAATAATATTCTGGTTTATGGTAAAAAGAAGATTTATTACATCATCAGAATAATAAATAATTAGCTCATGTAGCTTTAAATGTCAAGTCCGACGGCTGCAATTAACGACACGTTCAGCGTACTCGTGGTGGGAATGCACCAATCAAATGATAATCCACTTTTTTCCTTAATTATTTAAAAGTCCAAAATTTGTAAAACTTTGAAATGTTTACTACAGCGCAAAATCAATTTATTACGTAATGCCTTTCCGGGATTATTTATTAATGGTAATTGAGCAGTGGAGAAAAGACAAATCCTGGCCCCACTTGATTCTTTTTAGAACTAGTGCGATTCACTAGTTTTTATTTTGTCGGATTTCTTTAGTCTCTTAATTTGTTTTTCTTTTCTTTTATTTCTGAAACAGAAGTCTCTTAATTTGTTGTATACTTGTATTCAAGTTTTATATTAAAAACCATCAACTTGCGGAAATTGGTGATATACTAATCATGTTTTATGTATTCAAACCTAAATTTTGTTTATGGTTATCTTAGAGAAAACCATATAAATCACGTATGATGGTAGCTATATGACCATGAGTACTTTACTACTTTATAATACTATCTTGGTTTTCCTTCTATTGAATATTTTTTTAAAGACATTTTGATTCGAAATTTGGGTAAGTGATATATTAAGTTAATCGATATCTAAAAAGACATTCATTGCGTCAATTAGTAGGCATCTATTTTATAAAGGTGACTTGTTCCAAAAAATCAATTATTTTTGCAGTTATAAGAGATTTATTTATATCTTCTGATACTTGATTCGAAAAAATTATGAGTCAAAAATTCTAAAAACTTCGTTTTACCACAATATGATAAAACTAGTACAAATGATTAGGGAACTGTTCTAGAATCTTTTGTCACTACGAATGTCAACTTGATAATTAATAATGACAAAGTGAATTACAAGAGTAGCTAGACTCTCGGGTTTGAACCCATATTTACATGGAGTTTAGCTAATTATATTCTTTTCCTGTACCGAATTAATTTTATTGAACCATGCTTAAAAATATAATGTCTGAAATAATGAAATTAACATAGAAAAAAAAAATTAAATGTATAAATGCTCTAAAACATTAGTGGTAGCAATAAAATTCATTTGATCTAAGATTTGTTGACTTACTTTAAAACTTCACATCATAGTTTGCTAACAAATTAAGAAAAGCACACTAGCAGACAAATAAAACATAAACAAATACTACCTCAACTACAAATTTAGTTTAGAGATGGAACGTAGTTTTATATAGTTGGCTCAATTTCTACTTGACCAGATTGCAGTCACTTAATTACCAGAGAAGCTGGTGTGTTGATATCGAAAAACATAACAGCCAATGAGATTGTGCTAAAAGTCTTTTTGTATAAACAGTTAGTTTTGGTGTATTTGAAGTAAAAGTCGCTTTTTATCTAAATACAGACCAAAACCATTACATAAATTTATAGAAGAATACAGACCAAAATATAGAAGAAATTTAGAGAGAAGAACCGTTTAATTAATCGTCTAATTTCTTCTCTCTAAATTTCTTATATATTTTAGATTTGTTGACATTTCTTTTTATCTTTGAATAACGCCACATAACATTTGTACACTTCCTCAGATATTATCAGGTTTCCTCATTTGAATGATTACTGTTATGGGTTGCGTTTATTTTTTAATTTTCCTTTTAAAGGTAGAATCAAATAGTAATCATAAACATGACCATGAGGGGGATTTACTAAAACACGTCAATAAAACATGACCATAGACAGGCAAGTATCATTTAGTCCTCTTCTAATCTTAACACCCAACGAATAAAATAAAGGAAAAAATCGTGATACGGGTTCCACTATCGATAGTTTGTATCTTATGATCATGGAAATCATATAGTTCAACCACAAAATGATTAAAAATGTAAGGAAAACCCACTATTATATCTACTTATTTTTAGTTGACGAACATGCCATATTTGAAAATTATAGTGAAACATGATAATTAAATGAATTAGTTTAGCAAAATAATGTCATCCTCACCATTCCCTTTGGCGTTTGTATATCATACAAAATTTAATGTCCAAAAGTAGTGGTCGGGAAGTTATATGAGATCCATCACATGATCTGGAAATTATTGTCTTGATTTCTTTCAAATATTCATATAATCGGAATCTTTGAATGGATAACTTATAAATTAGGGTCATAAACTTGCGGACTGAGTATAAGTCGTTCTGGCATGAAAGATTTCAAGGAGACATCGTATAGGAAACATCAACCGTAACAACAATGCTAACCTCTGCGTCATTCATCGTGTTAGGTTCAGTAGTTGTGTAAGCAGCTACTTGAGAATCATTTACAGCTTCTAAGCAACATTTGACCTTGTGTCCGAGGTGGCTATCTACCGTATTTAAAAAGCAGCTATACATATTATACATCGACCACATATATATACCTGTTTTTATCACTACCCACAATGCTTGTTGGACGATTTTTGCTCAGCTCGACTTTAACCAAAATCTTGGTTTAACCATGTAAATGAGTTCAAATCGAGGTTTGTGAGTTGACCCGAGGTTTATTTCTAAAATGAAGTACAAAATGTTGGATATTTCTTTAGAAGTAACCCATACCGGGATGGTTTTGATCTCAAGTAAACCGTAATTATGTTGCTATCGTATGAAACAGAGGGAGAGTGGAAACACACCAATATGACTAAAACGCTAGATTTAATTTCTTTTAGTCATATAGTTTTACAATAAAACGACAAGCAGTGGTGTCACTAACACAAGAATTTACATTTTAAGAGTAATCATTATGGATGGTCGGCTATATAAAATAACAAAGATACAATCAAATACATTGTCTTTTTGTCGCAAGTAAAATTACTTTATTCAGTGGGTTTGACGACGTCAAAGAGCAATATATACTTACTTTTCCTTTAAACGAATCTTTTTTATAATATTACAGACTAAGCTTTAATGTGCTTAAAATGAAATAAGAAAATCATAATATTAATATAGATATCACATGTCCTGTTGTAAGAAACAGACATCACATTTCCTACGTAAAAAATTAATGATCCATGTTGAACATGTCCACAAAGAGCTACCGACGCCGCAAGAACCATTATGTTAACCACTCGTATAGGAGGGATTTGTTAAAATTCTAGTGCCTACTAAATAAACATAATTAGAAAAGTGAAGTTAATTTAAAAGCGAGGAGAATAGGCAAATCCATTAAAAAATAATAGTTGACTAACAAAGAAAAAACAGATTAAAACTGAAAAATCTTTTTAAAAATGTCAACGGAGCCTACATTTCCAAACTAACGGGGTCAACTTGTAGATAGGCAGTAGCAAATTGCGTCAAGAAAACGGACAAGGTCTAGACGATTTGAAGTTATCGATCTAATCATCCCCAAAAGATAATATCTCATTAACATTAAAAAATCAACGTAAGAAGCTTACTATATGACTTTTCTCAAGTGTTAGATAAAAATCTCCTGTAACAACAATTTTTTTATAAAAACCTCCAACACGATTGCATCTTAATACTATAATGGTAAACGTTTGACCAACTCATGAATATACAAACTACAATTCCAAATTAAAGACCAATATTTCTTCTTACAAATCATAAACACATCAGTGAAATGTACCTTTCAAATACTATGGCCTACAAACCCCAACAATTGTTGAAACAGTTGTAAATCAACACTATTCTTAACTAGTTAGATAAACAAAAACATCAGAATTCCAGTTTGATCATCGGAGCACTATCGAAAGTTCGATAATCGTCTTTGATCACAGAACATAATCGAATGTTCCACTTTTCTTTTGAACATACATGCACGTACCTATTTTCTTTCCTTTTCTCTTATCAGTTATCACCGTACTATAATTTTGACTGGTGGAAATGGAATGGTTTCGAGTAAAAATAGTTTACAGTTAAAATTACGCGGACACTAATGGGCCACAACCTTTTGGTGGCCCATTTCGGAAATTCAAATTAGCAAAGTGGCAAAACGCAACCAATTTTTCTTCTCATCTCTCACCACCGGACGAAAGTTGAAAATCGCGGCGAAGAAGAGAAAATGTCTACAAGTACCAGTTCTCTGGACTAGCAGATCTCCAGGTTTTCGTCCATTTACTGTGACATTCATTTGCAATACTCAGAATTATGCCGAATATAGTGTAGTGTTAACTCTCGTAGTCGCATTTCTCTCCGGAGAATTTTCCCGAATTAATCTCGTACTAATTAAGCTTATTTTGGGGTCGTTGTGGATTCGTCTTGGTTTCTGAATAATGAGTTAAAATTGTAAATGACTCAAACTGAGCTGAATTTTCATTTAATTGTGCCATACTTTGATTTGGTTGCCAAGTGAGTTTTAGGTAACGAATCTGACTTTGAGCTCATATGGAGCTTTGCGATATGGTTTATTTACATACTGATTTTTTTTTTCTGAATTCATTTCTCAAATAGAACTGACTATTTAACTTGGTGAATAAATTTCCGGTAGAAAGTCTTAGTAAAGCCATGATTTCTTTTTATCTTCTTATCAAGAACTTGTTATGATGAATTCTTGACTATTGATTTTTTGTATTGGCTGTGGAAAAGTGAAGAGCAATCACTTCAGGTTTTTTTTTTTTTTTTTGTTATGTGTTTCCTTTTGCAGTTTCAATAATTTGAAAAGAGATAATTGCATAAGTACGGAGCCACTAAGTCCAGACACAGTAAAACCCAACAACAAAAGAGGTTTGTGCGCATGCTTCCTCTCCTTATCCCTTTTTTCTTTGATATGTTTCTGAAGCTATTATTAGAGATAGTGACTAGCAAAATGACGTATCTATTCACTTCTGGCTGAAAGCAACCTATTAATCCAGAATATTTTGGCCTCGTACATATACATACAACAGAGCTACATATGTTTCTTCTAGCATATTTGTGATATTGGTTCACAATTGCAATTTAGTTAGTAACAATAATCTACATGTCAACGAACTTGCATCTATATCTCTATTTCATTAGGCCATTCTTATCACCAAAAAGGTCATTTAGGTTCTGTATCTCTATCTCTCTTCTATGTGCAGATTTAACAAATAATCCCTTATTCAACTGTGATTCAGTGTCTTTGATATATCTCAATTTTTCTTCATACTATTATATTCAGGAAACCTCTCTAGAACAGACATGAAACTTCTTTATTTTCTCTTTGCAGTCATTTAGATACTTTTCATTCTTAAGAGACCGACCATGGCAGGGAACATGTTCTGATAAGAAGCCTAAAAGGTCACTATCCTCAACAAAAGCACCATCAGAATCTGATGCCAGTAGAGTCCGTTTCATCAAGAGGTCAGTACGGAATTAAATTGGTGAAGATTGAATAGAATCAAGTACAATTTTCGTAAGGCTGAGCTACAACTGTAAACCATTGATTACTGTCTGATCTCCTGATCAAAAGATATATGTTATATCTCATTTGGTGATAACTTACATGTGAAAACTGAGTTCACAATCTGACCAAAATTTGGGGTCCACCAAAAAAAACATGTGTTACTCATATCCACTGGCTTATGTTTGTTCGAAAACAGCATCTAAAGATCAGAAACTGTCCCATGTTACAGCCTTCACAAATTCTTTAGAGGTCCTAGAAGTCAGCTTTTCCATATACTTATTGTTATATAGTGTGACTTGTTTTTGGCCTCTGCTAACTTTTTTAAAGTTGTTTACCCCAACAGTTTATGGTGCATGAAAGCTCTTTTGCTGGCACAAAAGATGGCTCGAAGACACATCTGCACCAACCTCCGACGTCTGACCTTCACTTTAAGCAATCATCAACATCAATCACATTTCCACCTAGAAAGGTAATTTTTCGCCTTTTTTACCTGATTCTTTCCATGACTTTAACATCTCGAAATTATTTATTGTCAATCAAAATAGAAGATTAGTGACTAGGAATTTCTTTGATTGCTTAAATCTGCCTAGAAGGTCTATTTTGGTCTCCCAATCTAGAGAAAATTCTGTAAAAAAACAAAAAGGGTATGATGAAATATATGTAGTTCTGATGAATACATAGGAAGTTATATGCGTTCTGATGTGTTATATTAGACATCAAACTATTTTTCTCTTTATGAGGTTAGAAATAAAATGCAGTGTAGACGAAACAGGAGAGTAGAGTTAGCCAGTAATCGTAAGAAGAACACAACTGAACCTTAAAGCTAGTTTGTGTCTTCTCCTACCAAGATCTTTAAAACGATTTGAAAAAGTTCATGGGTCTTTATATTTTGTATTTTTTAGCAAAAGTTTACAAAGTTGTTTTATAATCCGTAAACTTATCTATTTAGAATCTAAGTTAGTGATATCTTTTTCATCATTCCCACTATGAGAGAGGGAGGTCACTCCTCAGGATCCACTAACACCAGTGATGCAAAAAATATGTATAATTTAGTCCATGGAGCCTAGTGAGATTAAAGATACTATTATGATAACATCAATAGTAAGCTTATCTTAGTCTCTGTGTGCGTAGATGTGTTCTTTTCCACACCAGATATTCTATTGGAATGATATGAGAAGTTGTAGCTAATTCGATAAAACACTTCAACGATATAAGCCAAAATATATGCCTAAATAAAATATGTCAGTGATGAAAAAGGGTCAAGTTGTTCTAAACAAACGTGAAAAATACAAAAAGCAGTCTATCACTAAAGAAAAAAGGGAAAAACAAGTATTCAATGTGGGGTCACAAATCAAATCCTATATCAAGATATTTTTTTGGGGTCCTAGGCACAATCATCTTGGTAAGTTCATGTGTCACTTTACTAGAAGATGTCAAAAACTTTTCTGCTTTTGCTGGTAGTGAAAAACTAATTTTTCAGAAAAGATACACACATTATTATCTATTTTCTCTAAAATTAACATATTTGAGAAATGAAGTTACTGGTTGAGTTCAGTAGTTCACTAGGAAATCCTGTTTTTTTGGATGAAATGTGAAAATTTTGCTAAGCTAAAATCATATAATCTCTGTAAATAAGATATATACTGGTAGGTTGTTGACTTGTTTCGAATCTTATTTAATAAACTGTAAATTCTTAGATTTGGGTACAGAATCTTGTCCTAATCCAATTGAAGTGTATATAGCTATATCTTCATTTAAGTAATCACCACTCTCAGAAAGTAAAAGAGAAGAATAAAATAACTGAAATGCTTATAGAAGATAACAAAGTGGTTGTATTCCGATGGCTTTTAGTCTATTGGTTGAAGTTGCTGATCGATTTTTTCACTGATCGTATAGACTTGATCATTACGAATTCTAGATCTTGCTATCAAAACTTATGATTGATGCTTAGCAAGTGACAAATAATCTAATAATCAAACTGAGTCAGCAAATGTAATGATGGGTTATGATTATATAGGTCCCATGTTAGTGAGGATTGAGACACCTGAATCTAATCCTTAAGCACTATTCATCTTTGTTTAGTGGAACCTCCTCATCACTTGCTTACTCACTTCCCTCCTTATAATATAAGATTAAATAAGCCATAAGGAATATATACTCTTGTATTTTTATATACACAAAAGGCTCTTTATTTTCTCCACCACTTTTCCTTACTGATGAGTGATGATATACATAGACATGTACTCACATCATGTGATGTGTATACAGTTTAAATATCTTATGTCATCATATGTGCCCGTTATCAGGATAAATGTTGAATTTTGCATTTTAAAGAAGTAAAATTTCCTATCTAAAAGTGAAATGGTTACATTTGGTTGCAAGGAAATCACTTGCAGTTTTGGTATATAAGCATGCATTCCAATAGTGTACAAGTTACTTTTGCTTTACTAGAAAAATTTAGATATTTTATATCATAATAGAATCTCATGAGTCCAAATCCAAGATGGTTGTACAGTTACCTGATTTGGGCTACATATACACATACACATGATATCTATATATATACGCCTTCTCTTGTACCTCTTCAACTTCCATCAAAAACCTCATTTCTCATTTGTGTTTTTCCTTTCATTTTTTTTTGTTGGATTTGATTTCAAAAGAATTTAAGTTATGTTTGATCCTCAATCACCAATCCCACCTCATCTATACCCACAAGCAATTCAACTCAAACTCTACCAAGCCTTCATCTTCTCCATTCCCATCTTGTTCTCCATCATTCTCTTCCTCTTGTTCTATCTCTTTTACCTCAAGAGAAGAGCCTCTTCTCTTACCTCTTCTTCCCCTGTGATTCTTCCTGTTTCTTCGACTCATCAGCTATCTTCTCATCTTCCCTCGGTAAGTGTCCCAATGTCTCTGTATATATATGCAAAAGTATTGAATCACTCACATCAAGAGATAGTAGAACTATGGTCTTGTTTTTCATGGGTTGTGAGGTTACTAAAGATATGTTTATGTGATATGATTATGGTATCAGGGAATGTTTGTCTTCTTTCTCTGCCGTACTGTTATAGAAAGTTAAATGAAGAAAGAGTGTTGAGATTGAATTATGTTTTATTATGCAGGTTTGTTTGGTAGATGTGAAAGTAGAGCTCAAAGACAAGCTTCATGTCGTGTGGTACAATGAAGAACTAGGAACAAGAGATTCTCTGTAAGTTACCTCTGCTTCTCTCATAAAAGATTTTGATGAAATATCTGTAGAGAATTTTTCTTTTTAGAGAAAACTTATCCCCACAAAAGAATACCACTTCTGTAAAAAAATTCACTTAAACAGAAACCTATTAGTTCTTCCCAATATCTTAATATCTGTGAATTTTCATGAGCTTGAATTCTAATTGTCAAGATTCGTCTAGACAGTTCTATTAACAGTGTCAATATAAGAGTTGAGATGTCTAAGAATGATCCTCTTGAAAGTTGAAGAAATATACGAATTGAGATGCTCTTTGCTCATAAGTGTTTTTAGGCCGTTGCTTAGAGCTGAAGAATATTATAAAGTAAAGACGGAAAGTTTCAATTCCAGATAAGACCAAAACCAAGATTTTAGACAACATATGCCTTTTTGTCCTCAATACCAATCTCAAAAATCTATTACGAGTCTAGTAGAATTTCATATCCTAATTTAAATATTATATATATTCACGTCCGGTATGATCTCTTTGGTGGATTGAAAGTTTTGACTGATTTGGTATGACAATGAAATTTGGTGCAGATGTTGCGTATGTTTGGGAGAATTCGAGTTAAAGGAAGAGTTGGTGGAGATCCCTTTGTGTAAACACATATTTCATCTCGATTGCATTCATCTTTGGCTTTATTCTCACACCACTTGCCCTCTCTGTCGCTCCTCTGTCTTCATCTCGTCGACCAAAACCTCTGTGGACGACAACGACGACGACCATCCAGATTCTTCTCAAACTTCACCGGTTTGACACACTAACCCGAAAGAGAAATAAGCAGATACAAGTTTTGTTAGTGAGTAGATCTTAATACAAAATGTAAATCTTAATTTTTGCTGATTTAAGAGATCAAAATGTATACCATCACATCACATATTTGAGATTACACACATTCCGAACCACATTATTATCTCTGCCTTCTGCTTGAGCCAAATGTATTATTTTAACCCTAAGGGGTTAAGTTACTTGAGGAAGAAGTAACCTGACACAATAAGAACAAGCGTGAGGATTCCAGCTGAGAAGCAAACCCTTTTTGGTAACTTTCCATCATCTTTCCTCAACACCATAGCCTCATAGATCGGCAAGCAATTCACCACCGCAAAGCCAGCAAGCATCAGCTCAATGCCGAGTCCTCCTCCGCATAAGAAAAGGCTATAAAGCCCCCAGACAAAGGCAAGTAGATTCATGATCGCCACAGTGGTCAAGGGCAAGAACATGGACGAAGAGGAACTGAAATCAAAGATCTCTTCCTCGTACCTCTTCCTCTGTTCGTCATCATCGTTGGCTTTACTGGTCAAATTGAACTCGGGTGTGGAGAGGTTTAGGATATTGAGCGTGAACTCTATACAACCAAAGACGAATGAAGAGAGTCCTTTTATCATCCACATTCTTTGATCATTCCACCATTTCCGATACGTTCCTCCTTCCAGTAAAAAGTCTGATAAATCTTGCGCATATGCACCAAAGAACAAGAAGATGTAAAGCCAAAACCATGGATCTAATGTCTTGGGAAAGACGCTAACTCCATAGAGCATGGCAAGTTGGGGTAAAAGTCCATAGACGATCAGAGGAATCGAGCGAAAGGGCCAAAGCACATAGTGACAATATCCTAAACCCATGAGCAGACCCAATGATTTGAACCCGTAGGTCAACGGACTATACTTTAAGAAGAGCATTTCAAGAAGCCCAACAGACCATCGCATTTGTTGCACCAATACATCAGTTAGGCATTTTGGAGAATCTCCAACAAATGCAACTCTTTTGGGGCTGCAAAAAACCGATCTCCATCCTTCACAGTGGAGGTTAAATCCTGTGTAATAGTCTTCTACTAATGATCCATACCTAAACCCAATCTGTATAGGTTTAAACAATAGATTGATATTACCATTATAATACTATAAGCAACAAACAAAAATAATACATCGAATGTTATAATATCTTACCTTGGATCCCCAATTGGTCTTCTGCTCATAGTTACATCCTGCTACATCATGTGCCAATGCCAAAACATCTCGAGTCAAAATGGGCTTATCGGCAATATGATTGGAGCCAAGCTCGTCTATCTCAGGCAAGATCAAATTATCAGGAGGCCCATAAAAAACTCGTCGATTGAAGAAACAACCAGTGCCCACGTGAATGGGACCCATAAGCCCATCATACCCGACCATATTAATGTCAAAGGCGCGTTTGTGCTCGGATGCATAATTATCGTTTCTGTTTATTTCTTGAAATTTCTGAGGAAATTGCACAAATCCTAAACAAGAACTGATCTTAGGGTCTGACAAATAGCATAAAGCATGAAGCGGTGTTGAGGGATTGTTTGAGTACATGTCACAGTCTAGTGTGAGGATGATTGGTGCGTTTGTCATCACCGAAGATACTCGTAACTACAATGAAATAAAACTCGTCGTTAATGGAATATTGAGTCAAATTAAGTGCTTGTTAACGTAGGGTTTAGTTGATACCGACCAAGGTATTAAGAGCACCGCCTTTGAAATGATGTGGTGAAGATCTTCTTTTCTCTCTTGAAACATAGATTAGGTTTGGCATTATCTTTGTATCGTTGTCTTGTAGCACCTACCCAAATTAATAGAAAGACGACCTCTGGTTAAAAAAACGTAGTATATTACATGGCATTTTTTTTATTGATGATAACATAGTATAAGAAATTAAATTTGAGTAACAAATACGGTACCTTGATCATAGTAGGATGGTCATGACGAGTGAATTTGTCGGCCCACAAATCGAAGACCCCACAAAATTGACCAGATTTGATAGACTCATGATGATCATTAACTTTGCCACTATTCACCACATCTTCAACTCTTTTCTTCATATCTCCATACATCATCTGTTTCACCGTACAATGATTATTTTTTGGGTTTGTGATTTATTTGAGCAACATATACATAGAGTTCTTCTAGTATAAGTTTCTAACAAGTATTGACGTACATATCACATTTATTAAATTATACGAATTAGTGGCTATGTAATTTATAACAAGTACCTTAAGATTTTCAGCTTCATCCATCCAAGAATTTGATGACTTTGCTGAAAAAAAAACTTCAGGGGACCGATCTTGAACATTATTCTTCTTGCAAAAAGGCAACCAATGCTTACAGAACTTGGCAGCCTCTATCAGAGCGAACAAAGTCAACATCGATCCTCCATCGTCCGACACGTACACTGAGATCTTATCCGACGGATAATCATAAGCCATCACAGATAAAGCGGTGTTGACAACCATCATGGGAGGCTCCTTGTACGGATCAGCCGTGCATATAAACACGTCCAGCTTCGGAAACTGTCCTCCTTCCGGTTCAGCTACGTATCTCTCAGGGTACTCAAACCGGTGAACCGGGTATAACCGGAGGGACGTTGTGGTGGCCCACATGAAGGCTAGAACAACATCGGAGAGGAGAAGAAGAGATGTTATTAGAGTTGTGTTTTCTGTGACAAGTGAGTGTGCATGGTGGTACATGAGAGCTCCGATCGCACACGTGTGAATTACGGCGTAGATTCTGTATGGAACGGTGCGCAGGCACGGACGGCATGTGTGGAGAGTTGTCGAGTCTTTTCTCTGAGGTCTCATCTTTGTTATCAAAACAAATGATTTTGGTGAAATTAATAATGACCACATATATCATTAATATATAGTAGTACTTTTTTCCGGCATTAATATATAGTACTTAATTACTTATAGGCGATTATCTTAAAACAAAGATATTTCTTTTATTTTCTTAGAGTAGTTTTCGACAAGCTTTTTAGTACGACATGTAATACATAATGACGTGTGTCTAACGCACCTCAGTTTTGTATTTGGTGATTTTCAAAGATAGTGTTTGACTGTTTGGTGACTTTTCAGTGGAGAAGTTATTTTAAAATTCTCCACCTTGAAAAAGAGAGGTGAAATTCACAATATTAAATAAATTGATATTTTTAACTATCATGATTAAAAATACAAAATCTGATTTTTTTCATCACGTAACTTAATAATATCCAGATCTAGCTTAAAACATCCCAATGGGAACAAATTTATAAAATTGCGGTAGAGAAAAGGTCAATACACTTGTAAGAATTATTTGGGTATAAACCCAACATTTCTTTCTCCAACTTATTTATTGATTCAAGATACAAAAAAATGTACGTTCCCAAATGACAAATGGGCTTTCATCATTTTTTACTAGTTTACCACATTCCAGCCATAATGTTATAGTAAATGAAACTACATAAACCCTTTATAAAAAAAAAGTAAATGAAACTACATAATCGTATTGGATGTAGTTACTTGAAGAAGAAGTAACCTGACACAATAAAAGCAAATGTGAGGATCCCAGCTGAGAAACATACCGTTTTTGGCAATTTTCCATCATCTTTCCTCAATATCATAGCTTCATAGATCGGCAAACAATTCACAACCGCAAAGCTCGCCAGCATCAGTTCAAGGACGAGTACTTCTCTCGAAGTGAAAAGACAATAAATCCCCCAGACGAGGGTAACGAGATTCAAGATCGCAGCTGTAGTCATGAGCAAGAACATAGATGAATAGGGCCCGAAATTAAAGATCTCTTGCTCGTACCTCTTGCTTTGCTCTTCATCATCGTTGGCTTTGCTGGTGATGTTGAATCTATTCGTGGAGAGGTCTAGAGTTTTTAGAATGAACTCTATGTAGCCAAAGAAGAATGAAGTGAATCCTCTAATTAACCACATTCGTTGATCGTTCCACCATTTGCGACAACTTGATCCTTCTAATACAAAATCTAGCAGATCCTGCACATATGCACCAAGGAACAAGAAGATGTGAAGCCAAAACCATGGATCTGATGTCTTGGGAAAGACGCTAACTCCATGTAAGAGGGCAAGTTGGGGCAATAATCCATAGACGATGAGAGGAATTGTCCAAAATGCCCAAAATGCACTTTGACAATAGGCTAGACCAACTAGTAATCCCACTGTTTTGATCCCATAAGTAACGGGACTATGCTTTGAAAAAACCATTTCGAGAAGTCCAATACACCATCTCTTTTGTTGGTTCACTACATCAAATAAGGTTTTTGGGGCATCTCCATAAAATGCAGCTCTTTTGGGACAACAAAAAACTGTTCTCCATCCTAAACCGTGGATCATTAGTCCTGTGTAGTAGTCCTCTACTAAAGACCCATATCTGAATCCAATCTGTACAAGTTTCAACGATAAACTGAAGTTATATAGTAATACAAACTAGAGAATAACAAAGTTTACTAACGTCGAAAGATATCTAATTTTGTTCTAGAAAGATCTACTTACGTTTAGGGTTCTTTATCAAAAATGACAATTATGTTTCATATATCAGTTAAGAAATCACAACCTTTTTTTTAATGAACATCTATAAGAGTAGATAAAGTAATTTTAATTAGTTCATACAGTTAAACAAAAAACTATTTGCAATCTATTTTTTACCTTGGATCCCCAATTGGTGTTATGCTCGTAGATACATCCTGCTACTTTGTGTGCTAGTGCCAAAACATCTTTGGATTTGATGGGTTTATCCACAATATGATTAGGTCCAAGTTCATCTATCTCATGCAAAATTAAATTAGATGGAGGTCCGTAGAAAACTCTTCGATTGAAGAAACATCCAGTTCCAAAAAAATTTGGTCCCATAAGCCCATCAAACCCAACCATATTGATTTCGAAAATGCGTTTGTATTCGCATGCATAGATATCATTTTTGCTTATTCCTTGAAACTTCTGAGGAAACTGCACAAAACCTAAACCGGATTTGATTTTAGGATCTGTTAAGTAGCATAAGGCACGCACTAGTGTCACAGGATCGTTCGAGTACATGTCGCAGTCTAGTACTAGAATGACCGGTGAGTTTGTAAGCACCGCAGATACTCGCAGCTACATTAAAAATAGTTAAGGAAAAATAACTAAACGGAAATGCTAGTTAACCAAACCGAAATGTGTTAAGGTTTTTAATTAAGTGGATACCAAAGTATTAAGAGCACCGGCTTTGAAGTGATGTGTTGAAACTTTACTCTTCTCTCTTGAAACATAGATTAGGTTTGGCATCTTAAATGTGTTGGTCTCGTCCATTTCTGTCTCGTTATTCTGTAGCACCTGTCCTCAAATTAATTATAGTTGTGATTTTGTTATTTAATGAATAACACATGACGAACTAAATAATATTCGATTTTTAAGTGATAGATACAACTAAAGTAGTAAGAAAATAATTTTTGATAAATAAATACCTGAATAATAGAGGGATGGTCATGACGAGTGAATTTGTCGGTCCACAAATCGAATACTCCACGAAATTCATCACATGTGATAAACTCAGCCTCAACCTTTCCACTTTCAGCGACATGTTCTACTCTGTTTTTCATATCTTTGTACATAATCTGGTCCACCGCATAATAATCACATACAATTTTCTTAGTTTATAGTTATGTTTTTTCTTTTTATATATCATTTCTTAAATACAGTGCTCCTATGCGAAATTTGTCGAAATTAAGATATGAAAAACATACTAAACCTAACCCAAGTATAAGTAACTAGTAAAAGATACCTTCAGATTTTGAGCTTCATCACACGAAGAATGTGACTTTGATGAGAAATAAACTTCAGGGGACCGATCTTGAATATTGTTCTTCTTGCAAAAGGGCAACCAATGCTTAGAGAACTTTGCAGCCTCCATCAAAGCAAATAAAGTCAACGACGATCCTCCGTCGTCCGATATATAGACCGAGATCTTATCCGACGGATAATCATAAGCCATCACAGATAAAGCGGTGTTAACCACTATCATGGGAGGCTCCTTGTATGGATCAGCCGTGCATATAAACACGTCCAGCTTCGGACAGTCCTCCTCCGGTTTAGCTACGTATCTCTCAGGGTACTCGGACCGGTGAACCGGGTTAAACCGGACGGCAGCTGAGGTGGCCCACATGAAAGCCAGAACAAGATCGGCGATGAAGAGCAGAGATGTTATTAGAGGTTTGTCTGATTTGATAAGTGAGTGTACATGATGATACATGAGCGCTACGATGCCACAAATATGGATAACGGCGTAGATTCTATATGGAACGGTGCGCCGGCACGGATGATACGTGTGTAGGGTTGAGCCTCCGACCGAATGCTTTATATGAGACTCCATCGTTTTACACTTCTTGTTTGCCAAAAGTTAAAAATAGTGTTGGAGAAGATTTGGTGAGTAGAGCAAAACTCACCATTGATAGACTTTTGATATAAGCGAGAGACGACAAAAAAAAAAAATATATATATATATATATATATAAACAATATCACGATTCACGTGGATGAAGATTTTTGCATTGGTATGGTACACGATACAGGACAACGTAACGTGGTTTGATTCTTTATCTGTTGCTTCCATTTTGGTTTTATTTTTAATAATAAGCATCAAGCGAAATTTTGTTTGTGAAGAGTCAATTTCAATTTCATTTATGGAGCTTCTCGATGGCTGAAAGAATTACTTGATAAAGAGAAACCGACTTCTGTGGTGTATAAGGGGGGTCTCTCATCTCTCTTTTGGCTACTTTGGTTGCTCTTATTTTTGAGCTTGTTTCTGGTTTCTGAATAGTGAATACCTTTGGATCGCTTTCTTCTTTGAGCTTCTTGGAAATTCATTTTCAGTGAAAGAAATCATTAAAGTCATCTTGTGTCATTATCGCCTTTAGAAAAACAATGAGATAATGTCAGGACTTCTTTTTTCGTTTTTTGGCACAGCCTGTCAGGATTTGCTAATCTATTGCTTTTTCTTACAATTCGTATGATTTTACATCCTTCAACTACTCCATCAAAACTACTTACGTCTAAGAGAAAAGACAATTCTCTATTTTTGGAACACAAACTTTTTTTAATTAATTAATGCTATTTTGGTCTCTAATCAACTTTTCTTTTTGAGAGTACCATATGTTGTTTTTTTTTATTCTTTATACTCATTTTCTTCTTCTTCTTTTTTTTTTTGGGTAAAGATACCACAAAGAAAATTCAAAATTGTGTTAAAATTTTTTGAGGTAACAAAATATACTACCTCTCTCTTTAACTTGGTAAATTTTGCTGGTTCAAGATACCCGAAAAATGTATACTTTACGATGTGATGATCTGATGGCCTTATATCAGATTATTATTGATTTCTTCTAGTTTACCACATTCCAAACATAATGCTACAGTAAATGAAACAGACTTCATCCAAATGGATGCAGTTACGTGAAAAGGAAGTAACCTGATACAATAAGAGCAAATGTCACGGTCCCAGCTAAGAAACATACCATGTTTGGAATTTTTCCGTCATCTTTCCTCGATATTATAGATTCATAGATCGGCAAATAATTCACCACCGCGAAGCTCGCCAGCATCAATTCAAGGACGCATTCTTCTCTCCGAGCGAGAAGACAATAAAGCCCCCAGACGAGGGCAAGGAGGTTCACGATCGCGACCGTTGTAACTGGCAAGAACATATATGAAGAGGATCCGAAATGAAAAACCTCTTGCTCATACCTCTTGTTTAGTTCTTCATCATCGGTTTTGCTGGTGACGTTGAAACCAAAGGTCGAAAGGTTTAGATTTTTGAGAGTGAACTCTATTAGGGCAAAAAGGAAGGATGTGAGTCCTCTTATCAACCACATTCTTTGATCGTTCCACCATCTGCGATAACTTCCTCCTTCAAATACAAAATCTAGTAGATCTTGCGTATATGCACCAAAGAACAAGAAGATGTAAAGCCAAAACCATGGATCCGATGTCTTGGGGAAGACGCTAACTCCACAGAATAGGGAAAGTTGCGGTAATAATCCATAGACGATGAGAGGAATTGACCAGAAACCCCAAAATGGATTTTGACAATAGCCTGCGGCCATTAGCAGCCCTATTGATTTGATCCCATAAGTAATGGGGCTATACCTTGAAAAGGCCATTTCAAGAAGTCCAATACACCATCTCTTTTGTTGGTTCACTATATCAGTTAAGCTTTTTGGGACATCTCCATAAAATGCTGCTCTTTTGGGAGTGCAAAAAACCGATCTCCAACCTTCACATTGGAATCTATATCCTGAGTAGTAGTCTTCTACTAACGATCCATATCTGAATCCAATCTGCACAAAATTTGAATGATAAAACTGAATTATATAGTTTAACAAACTATGAAATAAATATATTTACTAATCTTGAATGGTAGGTAATGTGAGAAAGTAAGGTGGATTCCTAGCATTTAGTGAAAATCAAGACTAAATTAAGGTAATAATAATAATGAAGATTGGTCTATCTTACCTTAGATCCCCAATTGGTGTTTTGCTCGTAATTACATCCTGCTACTTTGTGTGCCAATGCCAAAACTTCTTGGGTCTTGACTGACTTATCAATAATCCGATCAGGCCTAAGTTCATTGATCTCCGGCAAAATTAAATTAGATGGAGGCCCGAAGAAAACTCGTCGATTAAAGAAACATCCCGTTCCATGATAATTTGGACCCATAAGCCCATCAAACCCAATCATATTGATTACAAAGAGGCGTTTGTATTCGCATGCATAAATATCATTCTTGCTTACTCCTTGAAACCTCTGAGGAAATTGGACAAAACCTAAACCAGATTTGATTTTAGGATCTGTTAGGTAGCACAAGGCACGAACTGGTGTCACAGGATCGTTCGAGTACATGTCGCAATCTAGTGTTAGAATGATCGGTGAGTTTGTAATGGCCGCAGATACGCGCAACTACATTAGAAACCAAAACAACATTAACGAAAATTAACTAACTAAACCGAAATGCTAGTTAACCAAACTATATGGGTTAAGGTTCTTTAGTAGATACCAAAGTATTAAGAGCGCCGGCTTTGAAATGATGTGGTGAAACTTTACTCTTCTCTCTTGAAACATAGATTAGGTTTGGCATCTTAAATTCATTAGTCACGTCCATATCTGTCTCGCTATTTTGTAGCACCTGCCTCACATTATTATAGTTGAGATTTTGTTATATAATGAGTAACAAGTGACAAACTATTATTCGTAACTCGTAAGAAATTATATTTAAAAGGCATTTAAATAATTTTGAGCAATGAGAAAGGAAGTTTTGCAAATTTTTGATGAGAATTTACCTGAATAATAGAGGGATGGTCATGACGAGTGAATTTGTCGCTCCACAAATCGAATACTCCACGAGATTCATTACATGTGATAAACTCAGCCTCAACCTTTCCACTTTCAACGACATGTTCTACTCTGTTTTTCATATCTTTATACATTATCTGTCCCACCGCATAATAATTACATATACAATTCTGTTAGTAATATATTTTTTCTTGTAATTCTCATATCATTTCTTAAAAAGAGGACTCAAAGGACATTAATATCGTCGGAAAGATACGATTTGGTTCTGTATGATTGGCCCTTCCGCACAACAATGACTCTACATTATTGTTTAGGTTTTGTCCGTTTGCAATCATTGTATTTTTGTTGTCTTATTTTTAATTATAGTTTTTCTGATTTCTTTTGATAAAAGTCGTAAAGAGCATTTTCTTCATTTTTTTTTTGATAATGATATTATTCCCATATTTCAACTAATTAAAATGAATTTCAATTGTAACATTAGTTGAAAGATTACTGATAGAGACAAAGAAAAGCATATGTATTAATTGAAAAGACACTTGGAAAATATAGGTTTGAAAATATAGGTTATGCATCACTGAAAGAATAAAATAAGAATTCTATGAGATTGTAATTTTTAGATGAACATTTCATGGTAGTATATTGAGATGTGTTCTCATAGTCAGGTAATAAGGAAGATTTTCTTAACCATATTAAGATCAGTTATCAAACAGAAAAATGCCTAGTAAATAATTAATATAAGAAGTACCTTCAGATTTTGAGCTTCGCCACTCGCAGAATATGACTTTGATGAGAAATAAATTTCAGGGGACCGATCTTGAATATTGTTCCCCTTGCAGAAGGGCAACCAATGTTTAGAGAACTTAGCAGCCTCCATCAAAGCAAACAAAGTCAACGACGATCCTCCGTCGTCCGATATATAGACCGAGATCTTATCCGACGGATAATCATAAGCCATGACAGATAAAGCGGTGTTAACCACTATCATCGGAGGCTCCTTGTATGGATCAGCCGTGCATATAAACACGTCCAGCTTTGGAAAGTCCTCCACGGGTTTAGCTACGTATCTCTCCGGGTACTCGGACCGGTGAACCGGGTTAAACCGGAGGGCAGCTGAGGTGGCCCACATGAAAGCCAGAACAACATCGGCGAGGAGAAGAAGTGATGTTATTAGAGGTTTGTCTGCTGTGACAAGTGAGTGTGCATGGTGATACATGAGGGCTACGATGCCACAAATGTGTATAACGGCGTAGATTCTGTATGGAACGTTGCGCCGGCACGGATGATACGTGTGGAGTGTTGAGCCGCCGACCGAATGCTTTATATGAGATTCCATCGGAGAAGATTGTTGAGTAGACAAAACTACCACTAATCTTATAGGCGAGTTTCTTTGAAGAAAGTTACAATTTCTTGGTTTGAGAGCAAAACGTATCACTAGTAGATTGTTGATACTTATAAGCGAGATTCGCTGAAGAAGTGTAAGTGTGTGTTACACGACAATTTTAAGATATAAAAAAAAAAAAGATTTTTAAAATATGCCACTTATATGAACAGTGTAAATTAATAAAATGAACGATTACATCTATGTAACTTAAATAGTGTATACATCATTTTTAAAAACTTTCTTAAATTTAAGCACTTACAAGTTTTACTCCCTCCTTATCTGAATAATATGTTTTTTTAAGACTTTTTATACATATCAAAGAAAAAAAATGCTTACTTGGGAATTTTTTTTTATGCTAAACAATCTTTCATAAATCATAACTAATAATTATTTAATAAGTTCAAGTATTTCAATCATTAGTTTTTGAAGTTCTTAGTTCATCGCCATTAGAGTATCTATATTTGAGGTTTTTACTTATATTGGCTTTTAGAGAAACTGAAAGCCTATGATTATCAGTTTTAATAAGATTTTCCACAAATAGAAATTCTTGAAAAGTATGTTGACATGCATGTTTCGTTATCAAAATGTGGTATTTGGTGAGTTGGCGGTGGAAAAAATAATTTTAAATTTCCCCATCTTCTGGATAAACGGAAAAAAATAACGTGGATGAGATATGGTTCGTGGAGCCACAGCCTTCACATATATCAGCGAGAGATAAGAGGACGAAAGAGTGCAAAGTGGCAAACAATATCACATATATAGATTTCTGTAATTGTATGAAGAAAACTTTTGTCAACTTAACGTTTTATTAACGGAGGGAGTACTCAAGTGGAGTCTTACACTCTTACTTATGATATTTTGACGTGGTCCCCTTTTAAACATGGTATTTTGTGAGTTTTCAGTGGAAAGTTGACATTAAATTTCCCTATTCTTTTGGAGAAACGGAAATATATCACGTGGATGAAGTTCGCGAGAGACTGAGAGCCACTGCAGAGCGTTCACAATTTTCAGCGAGAGACACATAGCATCAAGCGCAATTCACGTGGATGAAGAATATATAGATTTCTGTATTTGTGTATAATACACGACACAGGACAGCTTAACACGTGGTTTGATTCTTTATCTGTATGCTGTTGCATCGGTTTTAGTAATAAGCATTATGCGCAGTTAATTTCTGAAGAGTGGTTGGCGGAGTTGGCTTGGGTGACCTTTAGAAAACTAATGAGACAATGTCAGGATTTGCAACGTCTACTGAAAAGTTGGCTTTGATTAGTAACCTTAATGTAGAGCATTACAAATTGTAATGTGTATGGTGTAACCAACCTTTCGTGCATAGTCTCTTTTGGCTACTTTGGTTGCTCTTCTTTTTGAGCTTGTTTCTGGTTTCTGAATACCTTTGGATCGCTTGGTTCTTTGAACTTATTGGAAATTCATTTTTCAGTGAAAAAACAAAATTAATAGTCAACTTGTGTCACTGTCACCTTTAGAAAACTAAGGAGATAATGTCAGGACTTCTTTTTTCGTTTTTTGGCACAGCCTGTCAGGATTTGCTAAATATATTGCTTTTTTCTAACAATTCGTATGATTTTACATCCTTCAACTATTCCATCAAGACAAAAAGATAATTCTGGATTTCTGGAATACAATTTTTTTTTTAGTTAATGTTATTTTGGTCTCTAATCAGTTTTTCTTCTTCTTGAGAGTACTATATATGGTTGTTTTGTTCTTTATACTCAATTTTCTTCATTTTTGGGGTAAAGATACCATATAAAGAAAATTGTGTTCAAAAGTTTTGAGGTAACACAATATATCCCATGTATTGTTTACGTACGATGTGATGATCAGATGGGCTTTCATCACATAATCATTTATTTCTTATAGTTTACAACATTCCAGACATAATGTTAATTGTAAATGAAACAGGCTTCATCCAAATGGATGCAGTTACTTGAAGAGGAAGTAACCTGATACAATAAGAACAAATGTCACGGTCCCAGCTGAGAAACATACCATGTTTGGTAATTTTCCGTCATCTTTCCTCAGTGCTATAGATTCATAGATCGGCAGACAATTTACCACCGCGAAGCTCGCCAGCATCAATTCAAGAACGAAATCTTCTCTCCCAGCGAAAAGAATATAAAGCCCCCAGACGAGGGCAAGGAGGTTCACGATCGCGATCGTTGTCACGGGCAATAACATATATGATGAGGATCCGAAATCAAATATATCTTGCTCATACCTCTTGTTTACTTCTTCATCATCGGCTTTGCTGGTGACGTTGAAACCAAAGGTCGAAAGGTTTAGATTTTTGAGAGTGAACTCTATTAGGGCAAAAAGGAAGGATGTGAGTCCTCTTATCAACCACATTCTTTGATCGTTCCACCATCTGCGATAACTTCCTCCTTCAAATACAAAATCTAGTAGATCTTGCGTATATGCACCAAAGAACAAGAAGATGTAAAGCCAAAACCATGGATCTGATGTCTTGGGGAAGACGCTAACTCCACAGAGTAGGGAAAGTTGGGGTAATAATCCATAGATGATGAGAGGAATTGACCAGAGACCCCAAAATGGACTTTGAGCATAGCCTAAACCCATTAGTAGCCCTAAAGATTTGATCCCATAAGTAATGGGGCTATACTTTGAAAAAGCAATTTCAAGGTGTCCAAATGCCCATCTCTTTTGTTGGTTCATTACATCAATTAAGCTTTTTGGGAAATCTCCATAAAATGCAGCTCTTTTTGGAGTGGGTAAAACCGATCTCCATCCTTCACAATGGAATCTATATCCTGTGTAGTAGTCTTCTACTAAAGATCCATATCTAATTCCAATCTGCACAAATTTGAATGATAAACTGGAGTTATATAGTATAACAAACTATGAAATAAATATATTTACTAATCTATTAACGGTAAGTAATGTGGAATCCTAGCATTTAGTGAAAATCAAGGTAATTAATAATGAAGACTGGTTTATCTTTACCTTAGATCCCCAATTGGTGTTGCGCTCGTAATTACATCCTGCTACTTTGTGTGCCAATGCCAAAACTTCTTGGCTATTGACGGACTTATCCGCAATCCGATCGGGTCTAAGTTCATCGATCTCTGGCAAAATTAAATTAGATGGAGACCCGAAGAAAACTCGTCGATTAAAGAAACACCCTGTTCCATGATAATTTGGACCCAGAAGCCCATCAAACCCAATCATCATGATCACAAAGATGCGTTTGCATTCGCATGCATAAATATCATTCTTGCTTAGTCCTTGAAACCTTTGAGGAAACTGCACAAAACCTAAAGTAGATTTGATTTTAGGATCTGTGAAGTAGCACAAGGCACGAACTGGTGTCACAGGATCGTTCGAGTACACATCGCAATCTACTGTTAAAATGATCGGTGAGTTTGTAATGACCGCAGATACTCGCAACTACATTAAAACAAAACAAAAAGTTAAGGAAAATTAACTAAACGGAAATGCTAGTTAACCAAACCGAAATATTTTAAGGTTTTTAAGTGGATACCAAAGTATTAAGAGCACCGGCTTTGAAATGATGTGGTGAAACTTTACTCTTCTCTCTTGAAACATAGATTAGGTTTGGCATTTTAAATGTGTTGGTGTCGTCCATATCAGTCTCATTATTTTGTAGCACCTGTCCTCAAATTAATTATTGTTGAGAATCTTACGTGGCAAACTATTATTCGTTAGAAACTATATCTAAAAGGCATTTAAATGATATTAAGCAGAACTGAGAAAGGAATTTTTACCTGAATAATAGAGGGATGGTCATGACGAGTGAATTTGTCGCTCCACAAATCGAATACTCCACGAGATTTATCACATGTGATAAACTCAGCCTCGACTTTTCCACTTTCAACGACATGTTCTACTCTGTTTTTCATATCTTTGTACATGATCTGTTCCACCGTATAATAGTCACATATACAATTTTGTTAGTATACGGTTATTTTTTTATCCTCATATCATTTCTTGAAAACAGGACTCAAAATCTTTAACTTCTTGAGTGATAGAGTGTACTCTGATTAGTAGCGTACGCTTTGTTCTTTTATCAGTGAAAGACATTTTATCGAATTGAAAATATTTGGTTACGTAATTATGCGTAAAAGAATTCTATGAGATTATAATTTTAGATGAACATTTCATGGTAGTATATTGAGATTTCTGTGTTCTCATATTCAGGTAATAAAGAAGATTTTCTTAACCATATTAAGATCAGTTTTCAAACAGAAAAATGCCTAGTAAATAATTAATATAAGAAGCACCTTAAGATTTTGAGCTTCATCACTCCAAGAATGCGACTTTGATGAGAAATAAACTTCAGGGGACCGATCAAGAATATTGTTCCTCTTGCAAAAGGGCAACCAATGTTTAGAGAACTTAGCAGCCTCCATCAAAGCAAACAAAGTCAACGACGATCCTCCATCGTCCGATATATAGACCGAGATCTTATCGGACGGATAATCATAAGCCATCACAGATAAAGCGGTGTTAACCACCATCATGGGAGGCTCCTTGTATGGATCAGCCGTGCATATAAACACGTCCAGCTTCGGAAAGTCCACCACCGGTTTAGCTACGTATTTCTCAGGGTACTCTGACCGGTGAACCGGGTTAAACCGGAGGGCAGCTGTGCCGGCCCAAAATAAAGCCAAAACAACATCGGCGATGAAAAGCATAGATGTTACTAGAGGCTTGTCTGCTGTGACAAGTGAGTGCACATGGTGATACATGAGGGCTACAATGCCACAAATGTGGATAACGGCGTAGATTCTGAATGGAACGTTGCGCCGGCACGGATGATACGTGTGTAGGCTTGAGCCGCCGACCGAATGCTTTACATGAGACTCCATCGGATGTCACGTTTTTTTTTCTTGTTTATTACCAAAAGTTTTGGAGAAGATTGTTGAGTAGCAAAACTACCACTAATAGATTGTTGATACTTATAGGCGAGTGTCATTGAAGAAAGTTACTCTTTTTTGACACTTACCAGTAAAAAATTGTGTGTGGTGAAACTATAGTTTTCTCTCTTGAAACATAGATTAGGTTTGGCACTGTATATTCTTTGGTATCGTCCATATCAGTCTCGCTATTTTGTAGCACCTGTCAAATTAATCACAATCGATAATTTGTTACATATATAAAGAGAATTTATTACAATATCAAAAAATATTATATTACGATTTATGAAGAATACCTATATTTTGTTTTCTTGTTAAAAAACAAGAATCATTTCTATGTGGTGTTATTGGTATATAGCCGTGAAAAAGGATTGTATACAAGTTTTTGAAAATTAAATACCTGAATAATAGTGGGATGGTCGTGACGAGTGGATTTGTGCGTCCACAAATCGAATACTCCACGATATTCATCACATGTGATAAACTCAGCCTCAACTTTTCCGCTTTCAACCACATGTTCTACCCTACTCCTCATATCCCCGTACATCATCTGCTCCACCGCTAATATATATTCATATATACAATGTTTACCGCATAATCATATAAACAATGTTTTTGTCTCTTATTATTTATTAAATCCAGACCACTCTGATTTGGCTTTTAGCATAAACTTAATTTTTCCTCTTGATTGATCATAAATCTATTTTGAAGAAAGTGTGTGTGTGTGTGTGTGTGTGTGTGTTACACCAATATTTGCCTATGAGTATCAGTTTTAGTAATATTCCCGAAATTATAAATTCTTGTAAAGTATGTTGACATGCTCGTCATTAAAATGTGGTGTTTTGTGAGTTGACGGTAGAATTTTTTTTTTTTTTTAATTTCCCAATATGTTGGAGAAACGGAAAAACATTATCACGTGGATGAGATATGGTTCGTTGAGCCACAGGCCACAGCCTTCACAAATATCAGCGAGAGACAAGACGAAAAAGTGCAAAGTGGCAAACAACATCATGTGGATGAAAAATATATAGATTTCTGTATTTGGTTATAATACACGATACGGGACAGCTTAACTCGAGGTTTGATTCTTTAACTGTTGCATCGTTTTTAGTAATAAGCATTAAGTTAATTTGTGAAGAGTGGTTGGCGAGGTTGGCTTGGGTGAGAGATATAGGGAAATCAGCATATTACTATTTCTTGCTTACAGTTTACCACATTCCATTCATTATGTTATTGTAAATGAAACTACGTATGTAACCCTAATGGATACAATTACTTCAAGGCGAAGTAGCCTGCCACAATAAAAGCAAATGCGAAGATCCCAGCTAAAAAGCAAATGTTTTTAGGTAATTTCCCATCATCTTTTCTCAACACCATAGCTTCGTAGATTGGTAAGCAATTTACCACCGCAAAACTGGCCAGCATCAACTCAAGGACGAGTCTTTCTCCCCAAGCAAAAAGACCATACAGCCCCCAGACAAAAGCAATGAGATTTACGACCGCTGCTATAGTCATGGGCAAGAACATGGACGAGGAGTTTCCAAAATCAAAGATCTCTTGCTCATACCTCTTGCTCTGTTCGGCATCGTCGTTGGTTTTACTAGTGAGGTTAAATCCATGTGTGGAGAGATTTAGGGTTTTAAGAGTAAACTCTATGAAGCCAAAGAAGAATGAAGTGAATCCTCTTATCATCCACATTCTTTGATCGTTCCACCATCCGCCAGAAGTTCCTCCTTCTAATACGAAGTCTAGTAGATCTTGTGTATATGCACCCATGAATAAAACGATGTAAAGCCAAAACCATGAATCAGATGCCTTGGGGAAAATGCTAACTCCATACAAGAGGGCTAGTTGCGGCAACAATCCATAGATGATTAGAGGAATTGACCAAAACGCCCAAAATGCGTATTGACAATATCCCACACCCGTTAGCAAACCCATTGATTTGACTCCGTAGGTAATGGGGCTATACTTTGAAAGGGAAACTTCAAGAAGTCCAATGGCCCATCTTTTTTGTTGGCTCACTACATCAATTAGACTTTTGGGGACATCTCCGCAAAATGCGGCTCTTTTGGGACTGCAAAAAACTGATCTCCATCCTTCACAATGGAGCTTATACCCTGTGTAGTAGTCTTCTACTAAAGATCCATATCTAAATCCAATCTGCATGATAATAAATAAATTATGAATGTCTAAAAGAGGATATATCTAGTCTATTTGATATGAAAGACGCTTCATATAAATCAAGAAACTAAACTTCGTTTTCAAAGTTTAGCTACATCATTAATTATTTTGTAACTAATTTGCGTGTTAAACAAGAAGCTACTTCTAATCGATTAACTTAGAAGTTAGAAGTAAAAACTAGATCAAAGTTTACGAGGGTTGGTTTTGTCTTACCTTGGATCCCCAGTTGGTGTTATGCTCATAGACACATCCAGCTACATTATGTGCCAATTCCAAAACATCTTTGGCATTGATGGACTTATGCGCAGTCTGATTAGGGCTAAGCTCGTCTATGTCAGAAAAAATCAAACTAGATGGAGGTCCATAGAAAACTCTACGATTGAAAAAACACCCAGTCCCCACGTGATTTGGCCCCATTAGCCCATCAAATCCAACCATATTGATATCGAAGAGGCGTTTGTACTCGCATGCATAAATATCATTCTTACTTATTCCTTGAAATTTCTGAGGAAACTGCACAAAACCTAGAGTAGACTTGATTTGAGTATCTGTTAAATAACACAAGGCACGAATCGGGGTTGTAGGATCGTTCGAGTACATGTCACAGTCTAGTGTTAGAATGACCGGTGAGTTTGTAAGCACCGCAGACACTCGCAACTACATTAAAAATAGTGAAGGAAAATTAACTAAACCGAAATGCTAGTTAACCAAACCGAAATGTATTAAGGTTCTTGAGTGGATTACCAAAGTATTAAGAGCACCGGCTTTGAAGTGATGTGGTGAAACTTTACTCTTCTCTCTTGAAACATAGATTAGGTTTGGCATTGTGTAATCTTTGGTCTCGTCCATATCAGTCTCGCTATTTTGTAGCACCTGTCAAATTAATCACAATCGAGAATTTGTTACATATATAAAGAGAAACATATTAAAAAATATTATATTACGAAGAATACATATATTTTGTTTTCTTGTTAAAGAGTCATTTTTATGTCGTGTTGTTATTGGTATATAGCCGTGAAAAAGGATTGTATACAAGTTTTTGAAAATTAATTACCTGAATAATAGTGGCATGGTCGTGACGAGTGAATTTGTGTGTCCACAAATCGAATACTCCACGATATTCATCACATGTGATAAACTCAGCCTCAACCTTTCCACTTTCAACGACATGTTCTACCCTACACTTCATGTCTTCGTACATCACCTGCTCCACCGCATAATAATCACATCACATATACAATTTTGTTAGTATATAACTTAATTGTTTTTTTTGTCTCTTATTATTTATTAGACTCAGACTACTCTGAGGTTGCTTGTAGTTGTAGCATTAACTTTGTCCATTATTGATCGTAAAAATTCATAGTATCGAATTGAGCATGTTTGGTTACGTATATATCTAATCTCTCCATTTTGTTTTAATCAACAAGATTTTCCATTCTTTGTTGTAAAAAAAGTCGCGAAAAATGATATATTCCGTAAAGAAATTCTTATAGTGTCCAGGAACTGTTCGATTCAAGTATAATAATGCGATTAACAAAAGAAAAAAAAAGTATAATTAATGAAAATATAATAAACTCTCGAGACAAAATATAACCACAAAAAAACAATTAAAACTCCTCTAGTTCAGGAAACTATTACTCCTATCGTTTAGGTTACAACTTGTCTTATCGACTTATCGTGTAGGACAAATAAATTGTGATACTGACAATAAAGTGCTGTCACAGTCATCCAAGATATGGGGATCATAAACATGGACCGAAGCCGCATTATCAACGACAAGATAAGATAAGGTTCTGTGGGATTGACTCTTCGGCACCACAATAACTCTTCATTACGATATTAAATGTTAACAATAATTAAGGGTTTTCATTCTCGTTTTCTCTCTCTCAAAAAAAGGATTTTTTTCCAACTCAGTTCGGTTTTTCTTTTCCGATTAAATGGCAAAAATTTTGTTGGTAACTGTAATGGGCTTAAGCTCTGAGCCCCTTATATTGCCCTAATGAACTTTTTAAATGAAATCATAGTCAACAAAAAAAGGGTTAACAAACAATATCTTAGAATGGTCGTGACGGTTTAGTAAATGTTAATACGGTACGAATTTTGTTGACCTAATTTCTGCGAATTTGTTGAAATCAAGATTTAAATATCATACGAGCTTAACTATATATAAGTGACTAGTAGTAAATAAAAAACAAGAAATACCTTCAGATTTTGAGCTTCATCACTCCAAGAATGTGACTTTGATGAGAAATAAACTTCAGGGGACCGATCTTGAATATTGTTCCTCTTGCAAAAAGGCAACCAATGCTTAGAGAACTTAGCAGCCTCCATCAAAGCAAAAAACGTCAACGAAGATCCTCCATCGTCCGATACATAGACCGATATCTTATCCGACGGATAATCATAAGCCATCACAGATAAAGCGGTGTTAGCCACCATTATCGGAGGCTCCTTGTATGGATCAGCCGTGCATATGAACACGTCCAGCTTCGGAAAGTCCTCCACCGGTTTAGCTACGTATCTCTCAGGGTACTCGGACCGGTGAACCGGGTTACACCGGAGGGCAGCTGAGGTGGCCCACATGAAAGCCAGAACAACATCGGAGAGGAGAAGCAGAGATGTTATCAGAGTTTTGTCTGCTGTGAGAAGTGAGTGTACATGGTGATACATTAGCGCTACGATACCAAAAATGTGGATAACGGCGTAGATTCTGTATGGAATGGTGCGCCGGCACGTTTGACAAGTGTGGAGGGTAGTGCCGCCGACGGAATTATTTTTAAGAGGCGCCATCGTTTTACTCTCTCACCACTAATAAATTGTTGATATTTATAAACGATTGCGTTTGGAAAAATAGTTTTACACACGACAATTTTTTACCTTATTGATTTTTTTTTTAATGAATAGTACAAACTCATAGACATTTACTTTAACTGAATATATTCCTGTTTCCAGTTCCATACTTCCATCCATAGTTAGGTGATAGACATTTCAATCTACAACTAGTCAAACAACCATAAAAGTATCAAAAATCAATCAAATGGGTCATAAATGAAAGAGTATAGAAATGTATGCAACGTAACTATCAAAAATCAATAAGGAGAATTTCAAAAGCATTTTACGTGGTTAAGAGTCTATCTAGATATCTCGCCCAGACAGTTGGATTTGAATGTTTAGGTCACACACTGATTTGACATAAATCAATGTCATTTCATTAACTGTTCACAGTATTTTATTTGATTTTATATTACCATCTTAGTCCTTTTTTATAATTATTAGACATAAAATCTATGAGTCTTTTATATTGACTGTAATTTTTTTTTTTTTTTTTGCTAAATATATGGAGTGTAATTGTATTCTCTAAAAGATAAAAAAAGGTTGAGAGTTTCCCTTGGATATGTTAATACATTTAGAGAGCGAGGAACGAAAAAGTGTTGAATTAGAAAGGAAATTTCCACGCAAAAGACAATACAAGTAGCGATCCATGAAGCAACGAACTGGGAAGCCAAGTGGCAAGTACGCTAGAAATTGTGCTAGAACAAGAAGAAAGGATGGACGTAATTCCATCATTTATTACTCACAAATGCCAAATCGACGTGTTATGACTGGCACGTGGAAGACAACTATTTCGAAATGTCGGTTTATCTTGACTTAGGAAAGCACAACTAAACCTGTTGAAGGATGCTGTCCCCGCTACATGCCGAATCTGAAGCTCTTCTTTTGGCTCTGAAAAATGTATATCATGAAGGTTTTTAATCTAATGGTTTTCAAAACAAGATTGCTCCCCAACTTAAGAAGATGATTAATAAGAAGAGGAATGGCCAGCTTTATTGCATCGAACTAGAAGAAGTTTTATACCTAAAATATTTTCCTATTACGTTCTTTGAACTCCCGGGCCAAATATCTTGACATTTGTTGTACTTGTATCATTGTCTGTTCTTCAGACCGATGTGGAGAAAAGGAAAGCTCGGGTTTGAAGTTTTGTTTTTACAACATATATAATGTACAATGGCACTGGCGTAGAAAATAACAAAATCAAATAAATAAAAGAAGATAAAAAAAGCTAAACCAAACGTACGTCCCAAAAGTCTTTCCCCAGTTATTCACAAATCATTTTTCCTCCTTTTCTCTTCGTTACATCTTCGTATCTCTTACACACACAAGTTTCTTCTAATAATGTAAAGAAAAATAAAACTTCCAAAAGCCTACTTTGAAAGTTGAATATCTCTCTCCCCGTAAACCCTCTTTCTCCACAAGAGGCTCAAAAAAAAACGAGCCATATTTTTTTTTCAGCCTTCACTTTTCTTGTGACAAGGGGAACGTGGTTTCCTCTTTAAGCCATTTTTGTTCGTCCCGCCCGATAAATAACAGACAGAAGACAATGCAGATAAGACGGAGACAAAGAATGCAAAGTAGATAAGCATACTAGTTGGAGTGGTTATCTGTTTTTAAGGTTGTTGTTGTCGTTGTTAATGTTGTTTCAACTTCCGTTAATAGCATCCGGAGTTTGTTTCCCGGCGTCATCTTCTTCACTTCCTCCTTTGACCATATGAATATTCTCTTCACCATGTTGCAGAACTCACTGCACCATAAAAAAAATTAAGCCAACTCTACCCATTTTAACTTTCTTATCGACATGTATGAGTTTTGTGTAGTGATCCGATTGAGTCAGAGAGAGAGTGTGTGTTACTTACGGCCATGGGTCATCACCGACAAGCATCATATCTCCCTCATCGTCTGTGAACACTATTTCCCAATGATTACGACTCTGCAGTTCGCCTTTTATGTCAAACAGCTTCTCAAGGTCGTCTATAAGCTCACTGTACCCACTTAGTACTGTTAAATCCACAGCCCTGCCCACTGGTATGCCTTGCATCTGCACCTGTTCACCAATTCACAGAATCAGAATCGTGTTCTATCTTGTAAAACGAGACGTATGTGCATAACAAGTGTTGATTACATACTTTGGTACGGCTTCTTGTAGAACTGCTTTGCTTGCTCTGGACCTCTTTTGGTGATGCCTGCGCAGGTTCCTGCTTCTTCTCTTCTGATGCTTTCGAAATCTCGGATTTTGGATCTGAGTTGCTCTCTAGAGTCGGTTTGGTTATGTTGATTGGTCGGATGGGTGCAGTTTTCTCCTCGGAAGCAGGTAAAGGGGGACTCATCAGATCAATTCCAAATAATCTATAACTAGCGGTCGTCTCTGGTTTCTTCTGATCGACTGGGAAGACCATTTGGTCGTTCAGTGTTGACTCTTTTGACGCATTGGACACCGAGAAAGAGCTCATTCGCCAATCAGAATTCTTCGTATCCTCAGTTGCATCACGATGATATTGGTGAGGAGAAGTCCTCTGTGAGGTGATGCACGATTGTGCAAACTCATGGGGTTGCGTCATTACAGAACTCCAAAGGTTTGAAGTTGTCATGCCTACATCTAAAAAGACATAATGTGTGAGTGAGATATGTAGCAAGGAAGCTTGAGCTTAATACTAGCAAGGGATAAAATGACGATTAGATTGTGCCTCACCAAGTGCAGATACTTCACTAACTTGACGGGGCCTTTTGTTTTTCATCATCACTGACTGAGGAACATTTTCTGAAGCTGAAAACGGCTCGATTTCCCATGGTGAAACCTTATCGGGTCTTGAAATCGATGCAGGCTCATCCCAATGAACCTACACAATAATGTAGCAGACTGGTTTGAGTTTTTACCCTTTGAGAAAACATTTTTACGAAGTGTATATAGAAGTGGAAGGAGTTTTTACTTCTAGGCATCGCCACTTTGAGTCTTTCCAATGAGGGGAGCAGTCTTTAAGGCCAACAACCGTGCCAGAATATCTTTGAAAAGAAAAAAAAATGTGTTTAGAGAACAGCTCTGTGGACAAAGAAATTGCAAAGTACACAACAAAGAACAAAAAAATCAGACTACCTTCTCTCAGGTGAATCGTCTCCCTCAAACCGCATCTTAAATCTCACCCCTACAGAGAACTTATTGTTCATGGCTTCTAGGTATTTGTTCAAGCTGATGATGAACTGGCTTGTCCTGCTCAAAACCAAGATTAAATAAATATAAGCAGAGTGTAGAAGAAACTTATCATAGATGTTCCCATAGAGTAGTCATAACTGTATACCTTGGCTTGTAGTATACGGTGAACATGGTTCGGGTTTGAGTAGCATGGCAAGCAGTAGCAAGCACTCCAAGATGCATGCTATGACTCGATATGACAGATGAAGGCATACTGTTCTGTTGACGATTAGCACGTCTGATACCAACACGCAACTCTCCGTTCTCCCCTCTGGACAAATATAGTATATTTTGGAAAATGTAAGTTCAAAATCTACCAATGGACAAACAAAAGAAACAAAGCAAGGTATCATAATGTACCTCAGGAATACAAAGGTGTCCCCAGCAACCAATCTCTTTGATGTGACAAACGTGCTCCACCCTGTCGTTAAAAGATGTCTCCGCGGTTGGCCTGTTTAGGATAAAAAACAAGATTAGTACTCGCAACCTAATTAGTCACATGAGCGTATCTTGTGGATACAGCCAAGAGGAAATCTGGAAATGGAATCATTACCTCTAAAGATATGCTTGAATTTCCACTGATAACCGTGCACATCTTCGGCTACTAACTCTTGAGTCGGGGTTTGCTGCGTCATATCCTAAAGGATAACAAATGATATTCATATTGAAGGCTTAAATTCAAGTCAAATGTGAAGCCATTTTGGTAAGAAACTAAGCAACAAATTTTCAAGATGTCCTCATACCAGCGGAGGAAGGCATTCCGTCGCATGCTTCCTCAAAACAGAGAATCCACCGTGCGTGCTTGTATCAGACGCTGTCAAAACCTTGCTGAAAGAGTGAACTTTTGGCCTTTGCGACTCAGGAGGAGAGGGATCAGGACTCGTAGGTTCATCAAGTTGCTGCAGTTTTATAAATTCAAAAACCATTTTAGAGAAAGTACTACTCATTGGATTTGAGAAAGTTGCAGCAACTTAAAAGAAAAAATAAACTGAATTGTCACTCACTGTTCCTTCAGGGATCAAAGTAATCTGGGCATATACATCATCCGTATCTTTCTCCGCCTGGCAACAAACACAAGCGATAAAGTTTGCGCTGATCAGTCATCAAACTTTTGTTTAAAACAGAGCATTCTATGAAGAAGTCAAACAAAGTAACCATCCTTCTAGCTTATTATAGTAAAATAAAATTCATTTTCTACAAGAATAACACACCATCAGGTCATTTCCCTCTAGCTAAATTGGGCAGTTATGGCTAGAGAACCCAAAAGGTCCCAACATAGTCAATAATGGCTGGTTAAATTTGTACCTACTTGGTCCGTGGTTCTATGTTTTATCAGGAAGAAAGTGAAATTTCAAGAACTACAAACCTGAAGACGGACGTTCATGACGCTGCAGAGAATCTTTGGAGTAAGATCGAAAAGCGGCTTCATCGTATTCAAGTCCTTTTGCGTCGACGCTTCGAGCTGAATAAAAAAATTGCCACCAAAAATAGAAACATTTTTCAGAAATAAATTCGAATACCGATCTATAAAAATCACATAGAAGAGAGAGAGCTTACTTGCTCCATGTGACCTTGAGGAAAGTAAAAAACTCTTTCCCCAGGTTGAGGAACATCAACCAGAGGTCCCGCGCATAATTTCCATAACTCATCGTACATATGTTCACCGCCGCCGCAACCTGTGAAGCAATGCCAAATTCTTAGAAAATGTCGCCGGAAAAAATCGAAATACCGGCGAGATAGCAAACACATACCTCCGTGATTCGCCATTAGCTCTAGCTTTTAAACCAACCGCCGCTCCAGCCGCCAAAGTCAAATTCCAAATCCAGAATTAAGCTGATTAAAAATATGCTCTCAATCAGCAGCACACACTCTTCTTCTTCTTCTCCTTCTCTCTCCGATAAACAGTCGGAATTAAAGTGCCCTAAATGCGGAATTGAATTAGAGAAAGCACACGAGCCTTGAATTCCGTCTCCCACGATTCTCTCTCTCTCCTCTTCTGCATGTAACGATCGCGAGATCCGAGTCGTAACGCAACGAAATCACCACCAATATTACTTGACTGCTCTGTAACTTGTAAGTTGTAACTGTAACCTCTCTCTCTCTCTATCTCCCAGAAAACCGGTTTTATCTTCGGGCTCCAAAGGAAGAAAAGCTGGATGTCTCTCTTCGTCAAAAGGACGCCGTTACAGAAAGAATCTCACTCGCTCTAAAAACCCGTTTAGAAGCGCGTCTTATGTTACGGCCACACACCTTCGTTGCTTTTTATCTCCGTTTCACTGTCTCTCACCTAAAAAGATTTATTACTTTAATCTAATTTATTTATTATGTCTTAAATTTGGACCACATTTTTTTGTCGACGCCAAATTATAATTATGAGTTGTATAAAAGTATATCCAATTGGAAATTTATTTTTAAATATAAAAAGTAATCTTGGTAATTTCGACTTACACTAACCGAAATAATTTGTACTACAGTTATTCTTACTCTATTGCTGCTAAACAAATATATTTACAATAAATTTTATCATTAAGAAAATTTAGTGACAATCTTTCTTCACATTTTACTGTTATAGTTTTCGTACCTAATGGAAAAAAGTGAATATGTCAAAGTAGATTATTTAATTTTAAAACATAATATTTCCTCCCAAAAAAAAATTTCAACATAATAGAAATACAATACATTACTTAACTATTACTTAACTGTCAAAATAATTTGGTTACTCTTTACTCTTTAGTAATTGTATATTGTAGTATAATAACTTTATCAAAAATTTGGATAAATAGTCTTTTATCTATACTTGAATAATTCGAGTAATTACTAAAGCAGGATTTTTACTATACGTAGTTTTGTTACTTTTTCTATTTTTAATTTTTTACTAAATTTTACTTTTCTAAACGTACTAAACAATTCCTTAAATGTAATTGCGTTCGTGGATGAAGAAAAGTAATTACTGGATAAATTCATAAATGTGTTGGCTATTAAGGCTGGTACGGAGCGTGAGGGCGCGTGCCGTGCCGTTACGGTAACGAAAGTCGACCAGAAGAGGTTAAAACAGCCGTCCGTCATCGTTAAGATTCCGTCACTTTCAACGTCTGTTCCAACGCAGGCAACAAGACTGGCTTAGAGTTGGAAAGCAGAGTCAGGCTTTGACATCCGTCTTTTTCTTAAATTACTTTTCTGCCACTAAGGTGGGATCATCATAATTCATAAGCATGTGGGAAGTGTTGGATCTCTGATTTTTCCTTTTCACGGTTTCACCAATTAACCCTTGCAAAAGACTCTTGTCCAACTCCATAATTTACTAAATTAAAACGTCGAAATTTAATTTAAACTTCATAAGATAGTGGATGTAGCCAAACTCGAAAATATAATATCTGGCAAATAACTTTAATTCCTATTGCATTGCATTGCTATTCGTATAACTAAAGTACTCTTTGGAGTTTAGATGATCAGTTAATTTATTAATTTTTTGCAACAAAATCAGTCATTTGGCGATGAATAATGCCAAATTTTCTTTCTTTTTCAAATGCAAAATAGAGAAAATGAAAAGCCTATAATCCATAGTCCATCTTTTTATTTACCAATATATTACTTACTTTACTGTTTTGTTCTGTTTTAGTATGATTAATTTATCACTAAAATGTATCAAAACGTCACTTATGACGTTTTATTTTTTGACAACTTGTGTTCCCTTTAAGGATATAAATAAACAAGATGCCTTCAAACCCACCACCACCATCTCCGGATTTTCTCTTTCTCATTTTAGACTATCTTATTAGTATATTTTAATTAAAATACTATTTTTTTTAATAATAACTTGGTATCCTGTCCCCGTATATTCGCAGAGCTTATTCAAACGAATCTCATAATTAGTAAGCAAAATGTCATAATTTATTTATAGAGATTCCCATATAATTCCCACATGTTTGGTCTCAAATGAGTTCGATTCATTTACTAGTTTTAGTCAATTTTGTAGTACTATATAGTCTATATATATATATATATATATTTATAAGGTGAATTCCGTTATTCATCTATATTTTCTTTGATTTTAACTTTTAACCCCATATACAATCGATATACAGTAGAAACTCTATAAATTGATACTCGGTAAATTAATAAACTCTATAAAATAATAATTTTCTCCGGTCCTAAGTCTGGCCAGTGTAAAGATTAGCAAAATTCGATAAAATAATAAGATAATAATATTTTTGAAACTCCTATGTAAATATATGGTCCCATTAATATCATAAATTAATAATTACCATAAATAATTTTATGTAAATACATATCTATGATAATATATTAAAATATAAGTATAATTTTCACTTCTTTCTTACTAAAACTCAAATATATTTAAAATTTATCCCTAATTTTAGAATGAACCTATACAAAATACAATAAATTTTTAAAACTTAACTATTTTTATTTAATTTAATATTTATTTTATTTAAATCTTTTTATAAAAAAACTATTTTACTCAAGATCGATAATTTAATAACTCTATAAATTAATAAAATATTAAAGTCCCAACTTTATTAATTTATAGAGTTTCTATTGTAGTTGTTCTATAGTATACGGCAAACCACTTATTCATGCCTCAACGATTTCAATCGGTCATGTGTTTTGTAAAGGATTTTAAGAAATATCTTCTTTATTATTCGATTTCATTTGCTTATTTAGGGGAAAAGATAACAAGTATAATTATTGTCTTTTTTATTTGTCTTCAAATTCGTCGACATTGACTTGGTGATTCGTACGCAAGAAGATGATTTCTTCTTTATTAAGATGATTTCTTCTTTGTACGATTTCAATCGGTCATGTGTTTTGTAAAGGATTTTAAGAAATATCTTCTTTATTATTCGATTTCATTTGCTTATTTAGGGGAAAAGATAACAAGTACAATTATTGTCTTTTTTATTTGTCTTCAAATTCATCGACATTGACTTGGTGATTCGTACGCAAGAAGATGATTTCTTGAATAACAAGTCAATGAATCTTCTCTTTGATAGCATATTCCTTGCTTCCACATCTATAAGAAAAAAACATGTCGCAGAAAGCCAAAGAGCTGAAAACATAGAATATGCTCGTAGAAACAGTTTCATCTTAAAATTTGTAAAAAATGATAAATTTCCTTACATGATAATCACGAAAACATAGACTTTTTTACTCGAAGCAACGACTAAAAATCATTTGATTTCTTAAATCTATAAATTTAGCATGTACAATTGTTTTATTTTTGTTTTATATTGTGTTTGATATGCTTGATAAATGAATTTTTTATATACTATTTGCTATACGTTTTGCATATTGCCAAAGATTAGTGATCAGAAAACAATGAAAATTAGGTCAACATTATCAAAAACAAGCTTTGTTAATAAATCCTCCATTTTCGAAAATTGTAGATTGAGAGTGGAGTTTTTCTTCAGAACTTTATGTACTGCCTGGTGTGAGGAAATTCACAAAGAGTGGAGTTATTATTATTATCACACGTACAAAAACTTGAAAATCTTCGTATAGTTAGAAATTTAAATTATTCATGTCCTATAAGTGGTGGCTACGCAAAAGGAATGATAGTAGGATTCGTACGTACACATACACATAAAAACCACAAAGGAAGATAGTGGGGAGGACAAGCAGGGTTTACACATCTATAGTTTCGCTTTTAAATATGTCGCAAATCAAATTAGAGTTCTCTTATACTAGTAGATAATAAAATTGCACAAAAAGGAGAGAAAATGCCAATCAAAGTAAGGATTTGTGTGAACGATTGTCTTTACACTAGTCATTACTCATTATTGCGCCACAATGGTTGGAAATAGAATTTTGTATAAATAGCTTTATTGCTTGACACCTGTTATCTTACATAATGATGGACTTTACTTTATAATATGTATATGCTCGTGTGTATGTTTGTTTATTTTTGGACTTTTTAAAAGACTGATGTTATTTAATCAAAGTGTCCCTTAGCCCTCTAAAGAGTCAAGGGTCACATTTGGCATTAGTAAATAATTTTGATATTGATATAGTGTGGTTGAACAAGTAATCTGCCGTAAATTATACTTTTTTTTGGTAATACATATATAAAATGTTTAGTCATTAATAAATGAGGATTCGAAGATGCTTATATAAGACTGGAATAAGATAGAAACAATTTAGTAAGTTTTATATACGTGTGAACAACAACACTCTAACTATAGCTAGATTTATATAGCAAAATGAAAAATTTCGTTATCTACCTTGCTTTTCTGCACACGTTAGCTATACAAGGAAGATAATTTTCTACGAAGAATTTAAAACTTAATACATACATGTAATGTATACAATCAAAATAAAAGGAATAAAGACAGAAAATAGGAAAAGATACATAGTACTATGATTGGCTGGATAAAGATAGAGTTTGCGCACCCATGTGGAGACCAACTATTTGAATGTTTCATGGCTTACGTATATCGACACCTTTTATTTATTAACGAGTGGATTTATTACATAAACTATGTTACATACACTCTAATCGCAATTTAGACTACAATAAGATTCATAACATAAACTAACATTTTATATGAAATTATAAAACATAGACATTATATGTTAGTCATTTTTATTAGGATAGAGATTTATGATTACGATCTTAAAAGAAAGTTTGAAAGTTATAAAATGCGAGGATTTAATTTTATCCAACATTTGAATATTATCCCAAGGTTAATAAACATAGCTTATCACTTAAGCTAGCAATGGTTTCATTGATTTTGGTCTATAGATGGTGTAAATCAAGTTATGCATACTTATTTTTGTCAAATTACCATCTAGTGTTTAAAAAAAAATTAAAACAAAATACGTAAATTTGGAAACTAATGATAGGAAAATAAAACTAATTAAAGAAGCATATCCGTTTGGATTCCACGTGAAGGCATTTCCAACGGGAACATATAATTTTTTTAGTGTTAAAACAAACAATCCGAATTTTGAGAGGGACACTTTTTTCTTATTTTTATATAGTAATAATTAAATAATCCAAATTAGTCATAATTATTAACGGGTTTAAAATAAACTAAATAGTTTTATAACGAATATTTAAATCAAATTACCAACTTATAAAGAGTATTGTAAAATGAAAAGCAAGGGACCACATATTTTATACTGATTAAAGCAGCCGGATAAATAAACTTATACATGAAAATGTTATTGGTCGTTGATGTAAACCATATTATAATGAGTAAACTAGTTGATTATTGGACGGACTACAATACAAAAACTTCCGGGTTAAGTGGGATCTTTGTTCCTCACGTTTCCCCCAAATGATGTTGACTTTCTTTGACTTACTCTCTGAGATTCCCCTAGCCGTAGGATCTTTTTGTTAGTCTTTTAAGTCCGTCAGATTCGTAAGTCCGAAACCTTGGAATCTCATCGTCCCGAATCTGCTGCAATTACAAAAACGCCATTATACGAGTCAACAGCTTCGTTTCACTATCATTTTGGTGGTTTAACAAATACTTTGCATTTTTAGATAAAAGTGTTGAATATGTGGATCTTAAATCTCCATCAAGAACAACTAAAAGCAAGAAAAGAAAAACATGATTCAATCAGTATAAAATATTATTGAGTTTAATTCATATAAAAGGATCAACTTAAACAAAAAGGGTCCATAGCTCAGTGGTAGAGCATTTGACTGCAGATCAAGAGGTCACCGGTTCGAACCCGGTTGGGCCCTTATTATATATTTTTAATCTTTCTTTCAATTTTAAGAAAAGTTTTGGAAACAACTTTTGATTCCTTTTGAAAATTTGAATGAGATAGAAACGGAATATAAATGCCTTCTTGCAATATCCGTTGATTATAGGAGATACTGTTTGGTTTTTGGCAAGATAACAATTGTGGCTGTAATGAGTCAGTAATTTATCTCAAATGTAAAATAGTATCTCGTTTCTTGTTGGTTACACCATAACACGGTTAAGTTCTAACTCCTAAGTTCTACAGAAAAGCAGCTTATCACTGATTCCTTAAGCAGATTTTCCAAATGAAAATTCCTCTCTAATCCTAATCCTACTAGAGCTACAAATACAAACCGTGAATATCAAGTCACTTACTGTTACAGAAAAAAAAAAAAAAAACACTAAGCCGAACTCCTATATTATTACCAGCTAAGAGAGCAAAGTAATGAAAATCATGATGCTGCTGCTTAGAAGTATCATCACCCAACCGCTATCAGGCCACAACGATCGCACTTTATCCGTAAAAGACATCCCCAGAAACGCCCAAAGTCGCGTTGAGACTAACCGGATCGTTGCTAAGACCACAAAAAACAGACTTATCAACAAAACTCCAACCTCTTTGCTCTCGAGATTTGCTTGCTCTCTCTCAATCTTCTCTACGTCCAATCTGATTTCAAGAAACAAGAAGAGAAATGCAGTCAAGTCATGAGGTAGATTTCAAATCTTTGGCCTCTCTACATGTTGGAATGCAAAAAAGTACTGACCTCAGTGCATTGTTTCCTCTGGCCAACGATTCTACACGGGAAACTACAAGAGTTTTCCATAGCTCTAAGTCTCTAAGCTCCTTTTCCTGCTCAAAGAATATCAAATTCTCATTTCTAACAGACAAAACCCGGTAAACGAAAGAGGAAGAGAATCAAGTTTACCATTTTCCCTTTCCAATTTGTGATCTCTCTGATCTCAGCTTTGCTTTTCTCCACAAGCATAAGCGTCCTCTTCATCTCCAAGCTAACCTCTGGCTGCTTCTCCTTCATTCCCTTAACAGAGTCCTCAAGCACCGACAAATTCATCTCAATCAGTTTCACTTTCTGCATCAACAGCTTCAAAACGTTATGCTTCTCCCTGACTTCATATTTCTTCTCTCCCATGACATTCATCGTCCTCACAACATCATCCTTCTTACTTTGAGACTCACTTTCCTTCCCAACCTGATCCGTCCTATTGCTTTTCTTCTTCACTTCCACATCTTGTTTCTCATCTGCGGTTTTCACTTCATGATTCAGCTCCAGCATAGCTGGTTTACTGGGAGGAAGAGTCTCTGATCCAACAAACAGATCTTCAAGCATTTGCTCAAGAGCATCAATCCCAAAAACCTCCACAACACTCAGAGTACAGTAAAACTCAGAACCGTAGTGACTAATCAAGTTCAGTTTAAGATATCTCAACCATTTAGGCTCCATTAGCCTGAACGTCTGTATCTGCTTAACATTTGCAGCCACAAAACTCCCTGCGGGCGTCCACTTCTCCGTTGGGTAAGTCAAACTCCCTGACAAGCTAAACTCTTTGAGATTCGAAGAGTAATGCTCCAAATTCGCAACCCTCACCGTGTCAACCAGCGTCTCCTCCGCGAGCTCAATCACAACATACTTATTCGACACCGAACAAGGGTTTCTTAGATACTTGTCATGGTCTTTGCCAAGCACATTGCTAGCTCCTTTGGCTTCTTTGTTGTGTTCAACTACTTTAGCTCCCTTCATAGCAGAAGCGTAGTTAAACCCAGTCCCATCTGGCTCTAACCTATAATGAGTCGCATTCGCAAGCTGCGATGGCACGCCTGAGCCATTCACTTTGAGAGATTTGTGTTCAAGATTGACATATCCGCGATCGCGAGCTTCCAAAGTCTTGCGCTTTCTTCTTCCTTCTTGTAGCACAACTTTGCAGATCAACAGAGCGTTGTTCCCAAGAACGTGTTGGTACACATCTTTTAACTGGCCGTTTCTCAGGAGGCAATAGTTTCTTTCTTTCCCAGTGGCTTGAGTGAAGGAAGAATCTTCAGAAATGGTGGAGTTTAGGATCTTCGAGACTGATCTCTCAGTGTAATTCCCAATTCTATCTACAAAAATGAAATGGGTTTCTTTGGAAATTGGAATGAGAAAGGGATCACAATGCAGCAGAGTAAATCAATCTCTAGAATGTACAAAGTTTCCATTTTTAAAACCTGTTCTGAAATGATTCCAGATATGTAATATCAATGATAGATTAAAAGATCAAACTTTCCTTAATTAACATCTGAAATGATTATGGTATCTGTCTACATTTTGAGAAACCAACAAACACATTTGCTATTAGAAGATTAAGGGAAAGGTAAAGTTACCTCCATGATTATGGCTAAGGCCAAGCTTGGAGTAGACGAGGAAGAGGAAACACCAGAGTAAGAGAACGAGAGAGATAGATCGCTCAAAGAAGCTGCCACTTCTTGAACTAGTATCAGCCTTTTGGGAAATCCGAAACCTGAAACCTTTGTTTTGCCAAGGAAGTTTCTCATTGAGGCATAACGTCGAACAACTTCCGCGCCTCACCATCTCTAAGCAGAGCAGAGAGATCTCTCTACACAGATGGAGAGATGAGAGGTCGTTCGTTATGACTTATGACTTATATCTAAAGAAACGGAGAAGATGGCACGAGGAAGAAGAAAAAAGACGAAAACGAAGAACAAGGAGAAAGAGAGAGAGAGCATGACGAGGTGTGTTGATGTGTGGTTTGAAAGACGAACCTAACATTTGTCCGTCCAGAGACCGATTTCTTAGGAATTTAATGAACTTTTAATTTTCTCTTTTTCTTTTCCTAGTTTTTAACTTTTACTCTATTGTTAGCAAATTAACCAAAGTCTTTGACCAATGTTTCTTTTAACTTTTATTTTAACTAATCCGAAATTTTCAGAGTTTTGAGAGCCTAAAAGTTACAACGCCGGTTAAAGAATAGTTATGGGATGTTATGTCGGAGCATTCACATCGGTAGAGTGGTTAAGGAGGACGAATTCGCCGGATTCACGCCGGAGATGCTCAGGGACGAAAGGAAGACTTCCTGGATTCTGCTCTTGTAAGAGAGAGTTCAACGGAGTCTGAGGAGGATAATGGTCAAGTATGAAATCTATTGCTTCTCCACTTATCTCTTTCTGATTCAGTAGAACCTACACACAACAAATATAAAACAGAGGAAGAAGAGTAAGAAAAACAAAACTAACCACAAATTTCGCGGGTAAAAAATGTAGAAATTACATTTTACCTTAACGGTTTTGAGGAGAGCGGTTTGGTTTTGCGTGAGGAGAGCAACGGTTTTGTTATACATCTGGCTAATGAGCTCTTCACTTCTCTGTGCAACTTCATCGTCCATGTTGAAGTTAACCGGTGGTTCTACGAGGTCGTAATCGTCGTAGAGAGATCCTTCGAAGTCTAACCGTGGTCCGACGAACTGAGCTCTCTTCCTCCACGGTGGTGGCTCGCCATGTATCACCATTGGGTTCTCCAAGTTCCATCTGAATAACCAAACACAAGTCTTGAGAACTTTTACTTCAAAAATTGGAATGTGAAAATGTGAAAAACTGAGCTCACATGGTTAAGATTTTACGAGCTAGCCATGAGGCGTCGGAGAGATAATTCACTGATGCCTTTGACGTATCTGAGCCGTAGATCACTTCTTCTGCAGCTCTTCCTCCGAGCAGCACCTGAAGACGATGAAGCAGTTGTGGACGACGACCAAACATGTAGGATTCATCATCAAGCCGATGAAACACGACTTGAGACAGTGTCTGACCACGAGGGATGATGGAAATGCGATCGCACCGCTCAATCTTTGCATTCTCATACCGCATTAAGAGATGTGAAGTGATTGCAACTCCGACTTCCGTTGTGGCTCGACGACACTGACCTTCATGTCCCAATTCTAAACCGACGCGTGTTGGACCAACAGTGAGTCGGTCAACAGCGTCGTCCATGTCTGATTGAAGAATCGAGCTGTGCGTTTTCCTGACTGCTACGAGAGCAGCCTCTTGAACCAACTGTGCCAGTTTTGCTCCGGACCATCCTATATAAACCATTACTCGAATCAAAGTTTTTGTACAAACAAACCAAATCATTGTGAGCATCAATTTGTAGATATTATACCTGGTAAGTTACTAGCATACGATGACAAGTCAACAGTATTCGACATCTTGACTTTGCTGGCGTGAATCTTCAGAATATCCAATCTCCCTTTCGCATTAGGTGGACGGATCCTTATCTGATAAGAAGATTGTTTTTATTAGTCTTTGAGAAATTTCGAGTCTACTAAACTAATTCAAGATAAAACTAAGAATTTGTGCCTGGATTGTCTTAATCAACCAACCTTTCGATCAAATCGACCTGGACGTAGAAGAGCAGGGTCTAACAAATCTCGACGATTGGTGGCACCCAGAAAAATCACACCTTTGCCGGTGTCAAAACCATCGAGCTCAATGAGAAGCTGGTTCAATGTGGTTTCTCTCTCTTGAGTGGCTGCATTGTACGACTGGTCTGAGTTTTCCTTGAAAGTCCCTTGACGTCTAACAAATACCAAAATTTGAAAATAGTTAAACTTCACCTCACGTAATTATATCAACAACTAGATACAAGGGGAAAAAAATGTGCATACCGAGTTGCTAAGGCATCGATTTCATCGATGAAAATGACGGATGGCTTGTTTACCTGCACAAGGACATGAATATGATCACATACTATTGAACATCTCTGCACAGAAATTCTTAAATACACATCTATCCAATCACCTTAGCTCTTTTGAACAGATCTCTGATACGAGCTGAACCAACCCCAACAAGAACTTCGACGAACTCAGATCCTGCCATTTGGTAAAACGGCACACCAGCTTCCCCTGCAATGGCCTTTGCAACGAGTGTCTGCAAAAGAAAATCAGGTCAGGGTTAAACTTGATAAAAGCATCTAAACATTCAAAACTTTGTTCAGACAGGTTTTAGGTTTAAGTTGGAGCTGTAATGATGATAGATCGTTCTAGCATTATAACCAAATTCTGAAATTGCCAAACACGCAGCATAGATCTCAACATTTGCAGCTGCAGGTTGGATTATCAAATATTTCTATAAAATTTCTTAGTATTATAAAGTATCATGCGTGTAGCTACAGAAAGCTTTCCACTAACTTACAACAGTTATTCTTTGAGCTTGTCATTAACATAGATGGTTACCCATACCTTGCCACAACCCGGAGGACCCTCCAGAAGAACTCCATGAGGAGGTTTAATTCCCATTTTATCAAAGAGGTCAGGATTCTTCAAGTACTTTACAAGCTATTAAGACAATTACAACGATAATAAGAGGTTAGTAATCTTCATTTTCCGGTTTCTCTCCAGCTTCCAAAATTTTAAAGAAAATAATGTCATGCAACTTTGTAGTTGATGGCGTACAGTAAGCCGTAATGGTAAGGGATTTTAGAGACTAAGAAATCTAAATGTAAATATTAAGAGGAAAAGGTAACAAAATTCTGACCAAGAATGTGAACCAGGATCAGCAAGTGCCTATAGATTACTCATTTAATATAAACAAGCTTCTTGCATAAACAAACTCTGAGTTATTTGATGAATGTTCATGTTCTCAGAAGATATAACACAAGTAGTTTTGCTAGAAACTTGGCCAAGAGATACCTCTTGAAGTTCGTCAACTGCTTCATCGATCCCTGCAACATCACCAAATTTAACGCCAGTCGAACCCTGTACCATAATCATTCGATTTCATACTCTACCAAAAAGGTATTAAAATTGAAGAGAATTGTGCATAAAGGAGTAAAAAGGTTAAAAACTTACATCAACACGAGCTTCTGCTTTAGACTGAGAAAAAGCAATCCCTTGCCATAAATCCTGCAAAAAAAAAAAAAAAAAGGTTTTAAAGTGATTAAGAGCAAACGCAATATCACTGAGAACATGTAAAAGCATGGATTTATAAGTTTACAAGTATTATACCCATTTCCTAAAATTCTTTGGTCTCCGTGACAGTGTGAAACGAACAAGAAGAACCATAGTCATGACAACAAGCAGGATTGGTTTGAGCATCTCAAGGCTTGATGATACTCCACCAAATGTGTAGAAATCAGAAATCCTCGAGAAGATCCCTCCATCGGCGAGAACATCAACAAGGTACTCCCACGATTTTTCAATAGCACCAAGGAAGACGCCAACAAACAGTTTGAGGAATGGCTTTACTATAGGCCAAACAACATAAACTGTAGTGAAATAGGCGAAACTAGTGACCGCAAAAACAGCCGAGGCTAAGAATCCTCCAACCACAGCTGCAGCTGCCGCAATAACTGCTGTCACCACTCCCAGCTCAACCATCACTCTACTTGAAATAGATGACGCCACTGGGTTTGGGAAGTCCACACCTTTTCCAACCCATGACTGCAAATTAACATGCAATAGCATAACAACCAAGTCAATAACTGGGCACAATACCTCTGTTACTCAATCTCTATCTACATAGACAATCTAAATTCCACCCTACAGAACAAATTCTAAAAAAAATTCCTTTAGATCATAATCTAGTAAACAAGATCCAATGAACAAAAAGATTGATCACCGTCATGTGCCTTTCTATTTCGTACTGAGGACCCGTGTACTCTTTGAGAAGAGCTTGAGCTTCTCCAGCTTCAAGCTTCATTGACCTATCAAGAAGCAGAACAATAAGAAATACATCAAAAATAAACTTTTTTGTTCGTTTTAGCTTTAGTAATCTCACCATTTGGTTCTCTGTAAGCTCTTGACTCCAGGAATTTCCTTAAGATCAACAATGAAATCTCTAGAGGCGTTCGTGTAAGGAACGCCAGAAGCTTCTTCCTTCGATGTCAGAAGCTTGAGTTTATCATTCTTCATAGCTTTTCTAAAATCTTCCAGGCTCATCTTTGGCAAGTCCTTCACATTTTTCTCAAACTCTTCTTCCTCGGATAACGCTGGCCCAAAGACTTGCTCGGGGACATAGAGCTTCCCCTTGTATTCCCTCAGAAGATCACTCAAGTAAACAGACTCATTTCCAATTTCGCTGCTCTCTTTCGTCTTCGAATCAAACTTCCTTTTGATAAATTCAAACGCAACCGTCGCATTGCCGCCGCCTTTGCTCAAATCCTCTCGCTCCTTCAGATTATACAATTTATCTCCAACTCGGTAACGAGTTTCCACTTGGCTAGGATTCTCCTTTAGAACCCTAGTCACGAAATCATCAGCGGCGGGATTGTTCGCCTCGCCGGACCGAGACGGCCCAGATTTCAATTCGCAGAGAACTGTAAACGAGCGACGGAGAATTGGAGCTCTCCATTTGGTTTTCGCGGCGAAACTCGATGGATTCGAGTGTTTCCAGATCGATTTCTTGGGATTTTCCGGGAAACGAATTCCGAGTGAGAAGACAGTGTCTATAGAAGACATTTTACGACGACGACCATCTACAGGATAAACAAAATGAAAAAAAAAGCTTCACCAAGTGAATCTCGTGAGATGTAATCGCATTGCGAATTTCGAATTTCCCAAATTGTTTTGGATAAGAAGAGAAATCAATCAGGGGTTTACTGAATCAGAGGTTTTTGTTCTGTTTAGTTTATTAGCTCCACGGCCACACTAACTGCAAAATTTCGCTTCCTTGCGTTTTATCCGGTCCGACTCATAAACGGGTTTATGCTCCGGGTCGAGTTGACCCGACTGTAAAATTAGAAATTAGTTACTTTGAATTGTGACGTAAAAACCCGCCACAGCATTTTATTTTCCGTTTAAAGCATGTACGATCAAATCCATAAGTTCACAAGTCCATAAGCATAGCCAACATTAAAATTTGGCTATTAAAAGGGAAGAAATCAATTCATACATGAGAGACAAATTAAACTTTTGGTCATATGACTCATAACAAACGTTTGGGGCCTCTTTGAGAACGATTCCACAATCAAATACGTTTCAAAATGAGTTTTACATATCCTCCATCTCATTCGGATCACGCCAAGCGAACAAAATCACAGTCAAGTTTTGTTAACTTTATTTATGATGGTATTGTTTCCCTCTAGTCTTGGACTGATATCTTTTACCATATTTCCCTCTAGAGTGTTTCATTTGTGCGAGATTTGAGCAGATGAGGCCCAAGCTCATATTTGTTTTGTTTTGTTTTACTCTTCTTTACTAGTTTATTGAAAACCTAGTAATTAGTTACTTTGATTTGAATTGTGACGTAAAAAATGAGAGAGAAGAAGCTTCAAACAACCAGTTTAGACATCCGACCAGAGTCCGGCTCCTCCCAACACATCCGCAAAGCGGCACCACCCTGTTATGGTTAATCCCTTCCCCATCGACATCGGAGATGGAGTCATAACCAACACTTTGAATCCCAAATCACAAGGACGATGATGGTTTTGGGAGGATCTGAGATCTCAAAGGTGGCGTACATCGGTAGTCTTTGAACAACTAAACGATACAACTGTTTTTTAATCCACTCTAGCCACAAAATTTCATTTTCCGTTTGAATTTGTATATATACTACGTCAAATCCATATGTCCATAAGCATATCCCAACATCAAATTCATACATGAGACACAAATTAAACTTTTGGTCATGACAAATGTTTTGGGCCTCTTTGAGAACGATCCAACAATCAAATACGTTTCAAAATGAGTTTTACATAGGCTCCATCTCCTTATCACATCAAGGGAACAAAATCACAGTCAAGTTTTGCTAACTTTATGATGGTATTCAGTGGTGAATGCACTAAGAGCTATAGGGTGTCAATTGACACCGTAAGATTTTATATATAACCTGTTTTGTAGCTAAAATGTCATTGATTTTATTAGATTAATAGCAAAATTCTTCCTTTGACCCCCTATAATTATGAGTTAAGTCTCTATATGACACCAGTAAAAATATTTTCTAGATTCGCCACTGATGGTATTGCGTCCCCTACCATTTTTTCATTTTTTTAACTACCTGCGTCACCACTTATCGTTCTTTCTTAGCGTTAAAAGTTTGTTAACGTAGTATATAACTTAATCGGTTGGTGAAACCAAAAAGAAAAAGCAGAAAAGGATTTTAGTTGCTTAATTGTTTTCTATAAGTTGTGTTAATTCTTTTTCTAGTGGTAGACTTTCCTTGCATAGTTGCATCCACACTTCTGTCCGTTTCCGTTGTAACATTATCCTCATGTCCAAACAAATATCCTTTTGCTTTACACACCACTCTCTTTCCCTTTTTCCTAAGTTAAAACTCTTATCCCTACCGGAGAACAGTTAAATCATAGCTGCCAAACATCTCCTCCCCGAGATGGCGAAACATTCTTCTTCCTCTGGGGGCCGAACAAACCTCGCTTCATGCGCCGTCGCAACTGTCTTCATCGTCTTCCTTATCATCGCCGCCGTTACCGTTTACCTCACAGTCTTTAGACCGAGAGATCCAGAGATCTCCGTCACCAACGTCAAAGTCCCGTCATTCTCCGTCGCCAACAGCTCCGTCAGCTTCACCTTCTCTCAATTCTCCGCCGTTAGAAATCCAAACCGCGCAGCTTTCTCTCACTACAACAACAAAATCCAGCTCTTCTACTACGGTAACCGGATCGGTTCCACGTTTATACCGGCTGGTGAGATCGAATCGCGTCGAACAAAGCGCATGTTCGCCACTTTCTCAGTGCAGTCGTTTCCACTTTCTAATTCTCAAATATCCGCCGCCGATTTTCAGCGCTCTGGAACCGGGTTAGCGGAGGCGGTTAACCGGGCCGGGTCTACAGTGGAAATAGAGTCGAAGCTGGAGATGGCGGGTCGGGTTCGGGTTCTCGGTCTGTTTAGTCACCGGATCGCAGCAAAATCCAATTGCAGGATAGCGATTTCCACGAGTGATGGGTCGATTGTAGCCGTCCGTTGTTGATATAGCAAACAAACAAAAATGTAAGAATGTTCTTTTTAATATGTACACACTGTGTAAACCCCTCTTGTGTTCTTGTCTGAATCCTTGAGTTAGAAACATGCAAATATAAATACAAAGATTTTGTACTCACCATAGTCGTGTAAATGTGGTACTTTCAGATTTTGTACTTGCACTCAACATCAACTTGTAAACGGAAAACGATAACAAAGAAAAATAAGAAGAGAACAAATTTTAACTGGTGAAATGTATGAAGTGAAGATTCAAATAAAAATAGTTTCTATAATAGTACACGGATTTCCCAGTTTTTCTAATAAAATTTGGGTATCTTATCAGCCATCTCTGTCATCTGTTTATAAGAATAGTTAATGCAAAAAACCAAAAAAAAAAACAGAAAAGAGAATTAAGAAGAGGAGCCATTGGAGGAGGAAGCGTAGCCGTAAGGGTTATTGCTTGCCCAATTCCATAGATCCCTACACATCTCCTCGATCCCATTCTTAGCCCTGCATTCATTATTCATACCAAACAAATCAATAACTAAACTTAAAATATGTTTGTAATATGGTTGACAATGTAAATGAACTTACTTCCAGTTTAGTTCACGTTCTGCTTTTTCCGTTGATGCGTAAACAACTTCAGCGTCTCCGGGACGTCGTCCGGCCAACACCAATGGGATTTTCTAATGAGAAAGAACAAATCAAAAAGTTCAGAGCTCAATGATTGAAATTTGGGTACTAAAAGGCTAATAAACAAACCAATCGATGTTTTACCTTCCCTGATGCCTTTTCAAAGGCAGCAACCATTTCTAGGACCGATGTTCCATTACCCGTTCCAAGATTGTATACCTCACAATCTGACACATTTTTTCCAAAAAATGAGCTAAAATCCAATAAGAAATCATAAAGTGAGGAGAATTATAAAAAGAGTATAAATCCTTACTGATTTTGAGATCATCTAGCTTGCGCAGAGCAGCTATATGTCCATCTGCTAAATCAATTACATGAATGTAATCTCTAACCTGAAACGAAAAAAAACACACAAAGTCTGTGTTAAGATAGCCAAATGATGAGATCGTTAATCTCTACGCGTGGTATCAAGTAAACAATACATACCCCTGTACCATCCTTTGTATTGTAGTCGGTTCCAAAGACGGTGAGGTGAGGTCTCCGGCCAACTGCGACTTGTTGGACATAAGGCATGAGATTGTTCGGAACACCAAGGGGATCTTCACCAATGTAACCACTAGGATGCGCACCAACAGGGTTGAAGTATCTCAGCAATATGATCTTCCATTCAGGGTCAGAACGATGCACATCCCGGCAGATTTCTTCAATGTATAGCTTTACATAACAAACAACCAAAGAATCTCAGTCAGAGTCATTTCCTGAATATTATCATCATCACTATCACAAGATGAGCTAACATAACTACCTTTGTGCGGCCATAAGGGTTGGTAGCAGAAATTGGGGACTCCTCTGTGCAAGGAACCTCTTTTGGCCAGCCGTAGACAGTAGCTGATGATGAAAACACAAGCTGGAAACAGAGTAGTAAAAGCTAATCATGAGATCAAACGAAGGAAAGAATCTTAAAAAAAAAGGGAAATGCCATTGCCATGTGGTGACAATTGGCAAAATGAAAGAGGAAGAATATTTACGTTTTTGCAGCCGTATTGAGCCATAACCTCAAAAAGCGTAATAGTCCCAACAAGGTTATTATTATAATACAGCAAAGGCTTCTCCACACTCTCACCTACTGCTTTAAGTCCAGCAAAGTGTATCACTGCGTCAAACCTGTTAATAATTCCCACGTTTCATCAAAACCAATTATATGAACAGTCTAATCATTTTTCTAAAAAAAAAAATCATTTTCTATCATACTTGGTTTCTGAGAAAATCTTCTCAAGCGCAGGCCTGTCACGGAGATCCACCTGCAAGTAAGAAACAAAAAAACAGAGTTTTAAGAAACCAAAATTGACACAAGAGATTCTGATTTCAGAAATTGGCAGGCTCTAAATTTATTATTGGTTAAAATTCTGATTCGGCTGCTTGAAGAAACATCCCAATTCCAGACAGATCAACTGTGTCAGTATATAATAAAATATAGCACCTTGGATAATATTATAGTATACTCTTTCACATGGCGTTTATGCTTTATTCTCAATTTTTTAGTATTAATTTGGGATTATGTACACACACACACAAAATTAGCCACATGGTGTACAGATAATTAATCAGAGCCCCTTAATCAAAACACCTTCACCGTCGTTAATCAAATTTATCAATCGTTCGTAGAGTAAACGGTAATTTCAAATCTCAGAAATCGAAAACTAATCAAACATGGTGATACGAAATTCATCAAGCACACGTTTCTTAAACATAAACAATCAAAATTCGCCGAGAAAAGGGAGGAAGAAAAACCTCGTGGAAGGAGAGGCGGTCTCCGTTTTCGGCGGCGATTTTCTTAACGCGCTGGAGAGAAACAGCAGAGGAATTGTCGAGATTGTCAACAACTACGGCGGAGTAACCATCGTTAAGCAGCTGAAGCACAGTATGGCTTCCGATGTAACCAGCGCCGCCGGTGACCAGAATATTCTTCGCCATCGTGAACGGAATTGAACAAAAATCAGCAGAGGTTACAGATCAAAATATCGTAGAGCGTTTGTTTTTGGATTGGAGCAAAAAAGGGGTTTTAATTTATAGAGAGAAGTGTTGGGAATTTTGACTGTGTATTTACTATGACTCTCTACGTTTCTAAAGAGAAAGAGAGAGGGGAAGAGTAGGAAACGTGACATGTGGCAGAGTTTGGTATGGGTGCGAATATTCCGGTTTGCTATGAATTGTCTGAATTACCCTTTTTAATGTTTTGTGTATGGAAATGTATTTATTATAGTTGTTATTTTTTGGTAATTTATGTAATTCAATAGATTCAGTATTTACTCAAGATCTAACGAGGAGGATGTTTTAGGTTACTTTAATAAGTTTACCATGAGACAGAGACAATTGCTTTCTCGAAAAAGCTAGATTTGATGACTATATTTAGAATCTGCAATAACAGATTCCTGATCTTCATTTGGAAAAGGAATACTATTACTGACTATCTAAAACAAGATAAGTTTACCATGAGAGTCATAGATTGTGTATTTATCCGTATTTATGTGTATATTTTGTTTTCATTTACAATTTAGTTGATTAGATTGTGGCTCTCATGGAAAATTCCTGAAATGTATAACTTGCTTCTCCAGAAAATTCGGGGTCACGAGATTTGAGGAGATTAAGCATTTCCAGAATTCATTGTTTGTACTTTAGGTATAATTTAAGTTAAATTAAATCTCTACGTACTTTAGTTCTATTTGAATCAAGTTTCTCTCTTTACACATGTGCTACAGAAATGAAAACAAAACAGCTACGATTTCTACAAAACAAAGTGACAACGTACTAGTAGATGCAATTTGCTAGAATCGTGAACAAATTTAAATCTTAGTTTGATCAAAGCAAACAGATCGGTGGCACCGTTCACATCAAATTCTCCAAGGACTTTCCGTGACTTGAGTCACCTCACGAAAGTATAACATTTCTTGAACACCTTATAATGTTATCAGTTTATAATTCTCACACATCTTTCGTGAATATTATAAGAAAGCAACATACAGGTTTGAAAGCCAGATTTCTCCTTTTTTTCTTTCTATGAAAGTAAATTGAATTTGTATATTTGATGACATAATGGAAGTGAACTTTGCTGTTACTGGTTTGAATTAATAGTTAGTTTTTTAGGGATAAGTATACACAATAATCCGTATAGAGAAGTTCTGATTTGTGTGGTTCACTTCCGCAGCTCTGCTTGACTAATCTACGGAGTGACTCAATAGCCGACCACTTTGTGAATATGATGATTCAGTCAATGTTAATCCACTGAATATATATGGCTAAAGTTATCTTGTAAAGCAGAGATTGGAGTGACGTGGGTTCACAAGAAAAGTCTACCATCCTTTAATATAAGATGATCGCGAAAGTTTCTTTAACATGTATTGCTTTGTCCCCAATCCCCATATACAATATCGGCAATACGTGTGATCAAAGTGTACACGTACAATAAATATGAAAACGAAATGCATGTTATATAATTTTTGGGTTCACCATATGAAAACGATATACAAACGACAAGGATAATGGAATACCGACATTTACAAATATATACTGAGTAAAATCTGTAAATAAAGTCGTTTAGGTCCAACTAAATACAAAAAGAGCAGTTTAATTAAAGTAGCTGGACCATAAAATGATCGTGAAGCTAAATTCTAAAGATATTTATATGATGGAGTCATGGAGACATGGAGTTACGTCCCGAAGTCTTTAGCCGCTTCTCGATGATACTTAGCCCCCGGGGCTAGAATTTAAATATTTAATAGTATGCAATTAAGAGAAAAACGTAAATATCTTGTTTGGACTTCATTTTTTGGAATACGGGAATCAAATTTATACTTTCCTTAAGTAATCACTTCTTCGAAAGAAAGAAAAGTGGAATTTAGTAATGGCAAATGGAAATAGAGAAAAGTTCCCATTTTCTTTCGCCTGAATTAACTGAGACCCAATACAAGGAACGGAAAATGCAGAAAAAACGAATTAAAAAGAAGGAACAAATGAAACACGTAAAAGTGGAGGTGCGGGGAATCGAACCCCGTGCCTCTCGCATGCGAAGCGAGCGCTCTACCATATGAGCTACACCCCCGATTTGATGATTCATATGTTATACGGATATTAGAGTCAAAATATGAGAGAGCATTTTTCCTGCTACATAAGGCTGATAGGGCTAATAGGCTTTCTCGGTGAAACATGTAGTTGTCACTTGTCACTGCCTGACACAGAAATCTAAATGCGGCGAAGCTGAATGAACACAGTACAGATGATTCAAACCTTTTGCTTCTTTATTGGTTGCATTTTCAAGATACCATAGTAAGTCATAGATTCACAAAAGAATTGCATTGCTTAGTGCTTAACAACAATCTAAAACCCAAAAACTAAGTTCCAACAACCATAATAGCTACATCTGTTTTTATCAGTAGGTAAATCTTGTTGCTCTAGCCCATGGTGGCAACCTTGGAAAATGCACCCCAACGCCATAGTTGTTGTTGTTGTTACTCTTTCTCTGCTGTTTGATGCTTGCAAACCGAGAATCCAGTGTCTTCTTCCTCTTCCCTCCTCCTCCGTTTTCTACTTTCTGATCTACTTCATGCCTCTGCAGATAAACATCCATTGTTATAAACTCTAAAACAACATCTTAGTATACACAGCTCTCAATCATCAAGCTCCTTACCAAATATCAAATCCCTGGTAAAAACTTACTCAGATCCTACCCACCAAATGGTTCAAAATTTTGCAACCACCCCAAAATCGATCCCAAGACCTTTTAAGATCATCTCTACCTCTAGGTGGCAGTTATAGCTACGGATGCAGAAAGTTCTAAAGCACTACTGTGAATATATCTCAGGGCTCTATAAACATATCAGCATGGCAAAATACTCCAAGGAAGAGGTCCTGCATTGAATTTACCTTCGTGGTGAATCTAGCGTGTACAGAAATATTCTGAGCTGGTGGAGCAAGAAGCCTGCACACAAGAATACAGAACTGCTTAAGAACCGAGAAGATGCAGAGAAATTTGATATAACTGGCACCAACAGATTAAATGATCTGATACCGAGTTGTAAACAATAAAAGCTGAACCTCTTACTACCATAAAAGGATCTAAAGCGAAACCCAAGTAACAAAAGGATGGCCAATGGCCGTTTCTTATAAGCAATGCAACACACTTCACTTCCCAGACACTGATACAACTCCAATTTCCGCAGTAACTAACTACACAGGGAAAGTCCAGCTCTTGAAAGATTTCCAGGTCAACCCACACAGAGATGAATCCACTGAATCAGATTGCACAACTTGTTAATCTGACAATAAAACACCACCTTCAAGCAACAGCGAAGTCTATGCTCAAACCTAGCCAAAATCCTAGCCATTAAGGACATTTCAAAGGTCATTTCCAGTCTTGAGACAAACACCCTAGCGACTCATCAGCTAAGTCTACGCTCAACCATAATGCTCTGAAATGTTTTCCTCTAACTCAAAACTCCAATCCAGGAATGTTTACTGACTCCTCCAAGCACCAACACATATACTCAACTACATAAATCTGGATCATTATTTTTACACCATGATCATGCAGTCATCAAATCTGTCATGTCATGTCATGAAAACAAAACTAGATACTTTCCCCAGCTTAGAAAAGAAGCTTCTTGAATCAGAAAGAATCGAGGAAATGATAAGGACGCCAGTTTAACAAAGAGGTGAAGAGAATTATCCAGCAATCTAGACCTTGACTGATTGGCACTCGTCATCCTTCCCGCATTAAAAGCTCTACCACGAACACTGAGCGGAGGAGCAGTAGCAGCTTTATGAGCAATGTTTGCTGTAACAGGATACTGATTTCCTTGGAAATTAGACCTTCTCTTAGCAACAGCACCCTGAAAATCATAAAATAAGTTACAAGACAAATCCACAAAAAGCATAAACAAGATCCAAATCACAAGATAAAGAAGCCAAGACTACAGATACACTGAGACCAATACAAAACTAACCTGTTTAACTGCAGAAAGTGAGTTCACATAATGCCGCACTTTAGAGGTATTATTATTCGCTGCACCATTGAAGTTTTGGTTTTTGTTCTGCACAGGAAAACGAAATTGCATTCTAATTATTCAATGACATTAACGTCTCACAGAGACAATAGACGTTTGCCAAGAGACCTTGATGGAGGTTTTTTACCTTTTGTCTCCTTGATCTTTTGCCCTTATTCCTACTGCTATTTCTCTTTGACTGCTTGATAATATCATCTAAGCCAAGAAAATATACATATTATCATGAGCTATTCTTAACCAATAAACATTGAGGCTACGGAGATGCAACATAAACACAAATCTACCTAAAGCCATGGCGACTTTCTTTTCGGTGATGGCAATGGCCTCGGCCAAAAGTGGTGTTTCAGTCTCCATCTGCACAAACGAAGCAAATTCATTCAACTAAACACAAATTTAACACGATTTGTTATGAAACTGTACAGAGTCCATTCAAAAATGCAGAAATCAAACAAATCGCCGCTACAACTGTAAGACAGTAGTGACGAAATTCAAGAGATTTCAGAGACATGGGAAGAAATGAGCTCAGCGAAGATAAAATCCATAATCTACTCCGAGAATTACAAATTACTCCGATAAGAACATGGCTATCGATTGATAAAATCACAATTAGCCTATATCAACCGAATCCATGAGAAGCAATTATCCCTAATTTACAACTAAACTGATCGAGAGTTCGAGACGACGAATCAAACAAACGAAACCTAAATTCGTGTGCCTCGTGAAGAATAGATTATAACTCTTGAAAAGATGAAGCTTTACCGATTACGAAGTAAAAGCTACGAGCGCAAGCGAAGAGAGTGACGAAGAAGAAGACGACGACGATGGAGAGGTCGAAGCTTGAGAGTTTTTCTGAACAGACGATGACCTGGTTAGTACCGAGTCAACTCGTCAGCATAAACCACTTCTCTGAAATTTTATTCGAGATTTTTTATTAATGGAGTCGGCGGATACCAGCGATAAATTAAACTAACCGCCTTGTTAATCGGATTTCAAGTCCGTATTATGCGTCTCACCGTACCAAATGGTTTGCAACTAATATCCATGTGGCACAATATCATTGGATAAATTATTAGTTAACATTCTTTTTCCCGGTAATCAATATGCATAAGGACGAGCGAACCGTTTTACACGTTATCTTCGACGGAGTAGTGTGATTATTGTTTTTATTGTTGATCTAACGGCTGCAAAAGGGAGAAATAAGGATTAGTTCAGTTGTGGCCGTTAGATCAAGAAACGAGTTCTTTAAACCACAAACTAATCTCGTCTTTTGTTGTCTCTGGTACCCGTCACTTACTAACTTCCATGGATTAATGTTCCTGCCGTTTTAAATTAGTTTTTTTTAAGAAAAAAGTCCACTACGTAATGAGTCTTACTGAGATTGCCCAAAGACAGAGCATTTAGTCCCTCACTGATAATGGAGATCACATAAGTCTGACATTACCAAAACCAAAAGTCCACTACGTCAGATTTTTGGTTAATCTCACACATGACAAACTAATGGATCGGGAAATTCTGAGTCATGGACTTTTGGTTGATCTCACTCTCACACATGACAAACTAATGGATTGGGAAATTCTGAGTCATAAGATTTTAGAAATTTGAGCATTTGAGTAATATGGATAACTCGACCTTATCTAGTTTCGGTTCGGTTCCGTCCGGCCAATTCGGTTTAATCAGTGATCGTGTGTTTTCATATTTTCTTCACTCAATTTAATTTTGAATAAGTAAATCATGAGTTCTAAGACCTCCAATTGCAATGGCGAACCCGAGAAGCCCCACAGACCTCCAATTGTAATGGCAAACAATTTCTATGATTTTCTTCAAAGATTCTTGTTACGTATGCACATAAACGTTGATTTGTTTTTTGAAGTTTCATTAGTACAGTTTCTTTAAAACTTTTATGCACAGTTTGTTGAATAAACGTATATTTAAGGAGTTATCTCTACAATCATAGGCAAAACGAGTATTGCCATAGTTGACTACACAATTCGTGTCTCCAACGATAGGTATAGGCAAAAAGAGTATTTTTACGGGTGATTTTACAATCTGCATATCCTTCATAAAGGTTCATTTCACTAATATCATTGTTCTTAACTTCTTATCTTACAAATGTTCTTAACTTTTTTTTTTTACTCTTACCTAAACAAGGATTTGGTAGTAATATAACATGTTCTTAAAAATCTTTATTCCGCTTGCATCCAATAATCCAATAGCATTATGTGTATCAATCAACAAATATTAGTGATGAATGTTTTGATTGCATTGCCGTTTGGTTTCATGCAACGCCAACATATCATGTACGCATTTCGTACATATGAATTAACATACCAATATTAAATATTGACTATATATAATATATATGTTTGTGGGCTTTCTGATACGAGAAAAAAGATTTAAGAATTTTGACGATTTAGTAATGACACAAATAAATAAAAAAGTATAACCATTTATTTATAGACAAAAGTTAGAAATTCCAAGACGACACGATGTTTGTTGCCCAAAACCCCAAGACAACACCATGAGTCGCACTCTTTGTTATTTACTTTTTCCTTTTCTTTGTCCAAAGCTGTGTTAAGTTCTTCGTGTGCAAAAATCAGTTCAATTCACCAACTAATTTCACAACAAAGCAACATATGATATATTAGCAAAAGAACTTTTCAATGATGTGAATTCTACTAAATCTCAAAGAAGCATTTTTATATACATAGAAATGAAAACTATACAGAGCAGTGAACAACAAATCTTCAGTTTACTGTGTCGCTTTGGCCTGATCCATTTGCAACTCTTTCTTCTTCTGGTTCAGGCCTGCAATCAATGTGCAATACCGACAACCAAGAATCCACCTAAAATCAGGAAAAAAAACAGCAAGATCAACGAGCATATGTGTTAAGATGAATATATCTATATGACTAACCTGTGTTTTAGAAGTGCTTGAGCACTCAAATCTAAGGCCTTGACGGGTTAAAATGTAAAAGCAATGATGAGTCTCATCGAATTCTCTCATGTAGCTTGGTAACGAACCAACTTCAACTACATCCGCTACCAATGTCGAATCTTGAGGGCTCAAGTCTGAAACAGAGAGTTACAAGAGACATTATACACATTTGAGGCAAGATTGTAAAAGGGAAGCTTAAGTTACCTGTTGATAACAAATAGAAGAAGAGACAAGCGCCTTGAAGGACAACAAACCGAGGAAGCCAGTCGTCTACTTCTGCATCGTCTAGCGGAGGTGGTTCACCCGGAAGAGCTGCCCAACGCTGAAGTTAAACAAATAAAAAGGGGAAAATTTCTAAGTTCTGTGAGTCTTGTGGATGAAGAATGAGAAGTAGTTTTAGAGTAAGAGCTTACGCTTCGGATAAACAAGTAACCGGACAAACGGGCAGAGCGCAAGACTTCATCCACATGTTCAAGCCTAAGTAAGAGTAAACGTCAAAGAAGATGCAGCATTGATCTGAGCATGGAACAGTTTGAGCAAATGACTTACTGAGCTTTGAGGTAAGATTCTCTTTCTTCTAACTCAGAAAGTTCTGATTTTAGTGATTCCAACTCCGCTGCTGTTAGCTCTACCTGCCAATAAGTGAGTGAGTGCTGAGTTATCAGAAGCAAAACCAATCAAACTAAGCAAAAACAAGAAAGGTGAGAGAAATGGAACCTTCTCTTGACCATCTGAGACCCAAGGCAGACGGCGAAGAGTGAACAGATTCAACATAAGTGCTGCTTTTTTAAGCTTTCTCCGAGTCCGTGACTGGCTATGAGTCTGAGACCTATCCTAAACAAAAGCACCAAAAACACTATCGATGTTCACTCAAAAAAGATTCAGCTTTCTAGCATGTTTCTATGTGATAAAAAAGTTACCTTGGAGAAATATCGTTTCTTGGCTGAGAAGATGATGGGGACTCGTCTTGAGCAGCAGCTTCCGTGGTGGGACTAGGAACACTAAAGTGGTCAGGCAATATGTTTAGTCTCCTAGGTGTACCATCACCCATGAATCTCAACTTTGGATTTTCAAGAACGATTCCAGGACCTTCCAATGGAGAAAAAAGAACAAGCTTAGCAAGAAGATCCTGCAATGGCTAATTAGAGTTCTCATCTGAGAGCAATGATATAATATAGATTCTGATATGAAGCAATGAACACTTGACCTCCCAAAATGACATTTTTCAGTCTCTGTCTTATCTTATTCTTAATCATAGATCTAATCCAGAATTCTCATTACAAGAAAGTAAACATAGAAATTAGAATCTCGAAATCCTTATTCTTCACTGAGGATCAGACATTACCCTAATTCTACCAATTCGACGCCGTATTGAACAATCCCATTTCAGAAATCCAACAGCTGCAAAAATGGTTCAAGCTCTGCATATAAGCAAACTAACTCTTAATTCCCACTTTCACAAGCTTTTATATAAGCTCAGATAAAATCTACAGCATCGAATTTACTAGAACTAGGCAAAGAAAACCTAACTAAAATACACAAAAACAAAGTTGAGCAGAAATAGAATCTCTGTAGTCGGAATTGAACGACGATAACCTTCGGAGAATTTGGAGAAACGGGCGAAGCAGAAGATCGAGAACGTGAAATTCCTGATTGAAGAAGAGAGGTTGAAGACGGATTTTGAACCCGAAAAAGGGGAAACACGAAACTCTGATGATTTCTGTTTTTGGTTCCAAGGGAAAAGTGTGATTTTGAGCCAATTGGGTTTTGTTTTGATGCTGCTTCAGCAACAAGTTGGGTTTTTCGGACACTTTAAAAAATTGGTAGGAAAAGACAGTATTACCCCTCGGCCAGCTCTACCCACATGGGCATTGTTGCATGAAGTAAACAATAAACCTGGTTTATTATTAGGGTGCTGTTGGATTATTATTTTCGATCAATGTGATTTAATATGTAAAACAAATAATTAGATGAAGAATTAGCTCTTTATTTTTCAAAATATAGATGACTTAGCAAGTACACGAATCAAGACACGACTCTATGAACCCTAATCAATATTCAAAATCTGATCGGTTAATAATAGATATTCCAATTAACGGAAAGTAACCTAACTCTAATTATTTTATTCCCAACTCAAGATAGTGGTATTTTGTAAAATTAATCCATGTAAAAAAAAATATTACAGTATAAACTAATTAAGTACAACAAACCTATTGCGCCAAGTGTTTCCCGTGCATACCCGTCTTGTCCCTTTTTAGGTTAAGGGATAATGTATAAATGTTCTATTGTGGATAGGGTTATAAAATCTTTTTAAATCAAATGAGTTTCTAAACCTTTTAAGAGCAAGTTATGAACGTTAAATACTCATTTATGTTAAATTTAGTTCATCTTTGAACTCAGATTGTATTTGCAAATGGCCAGCTCAAGTTATTGAAGTGGCCTAGGGCTTTTATTATATTTTGCTTATATTTTACTTATGTTATGCTTATTTTTGTTACTTTTTTGAAAATATAAATTTTAAGAATATTATTTTACATGTTGGAATAGCATTTCAAGAATATAAATATATTTAATTAAAGATCATTTATATAATTTATCAAAAATAGTATTTATATAGTAGATTGTGTTTGCGGAATAGTATATCATTAAAAAAAAAAGAAAAAAAAATACTTAATTTGTTTTGTATTTTTCTTTCTTCCATTTTTCCCCTTCTATCGATGAAATTTTTCAGACATTTATCTTTTTTTGTGCAATTCAAACTTATATCCTTCAGGAAAAGTTTACTGTAAACCAAACCGTGAAGTAGCTTGTTTTTTTGTAAAGGATTTTTAAATCATGACTCTATGTCTGAAGGACTTAGGTGTCCACCAGGAAAAAAAACATGTGGATGAGACTTCCTAGTGCGCCAAGAGACAACCGTGCTACGTACAAACCCGTCGGATCCACCATGGTCGACGTCAATGAATATGCAAAGAAGATCAAGAATAAGAAAGGAGAGGAAAGAATTTAAACAAACAAAAAAAAGAAGAAGAAAGGAAAGAAAAAGAAGAGAGAATATCACTTGGGATCTTTTTCCTTGGAATATTATTTTTAAATTTATAATTTATAATTTAAATCAGGTCAAAACATTTTATATATTATTACATATAAAATAACTGTAGTTTCCACACACAAAAAACAAGAAAAGCAGTGTATTTTTCAAATTGTAAATCATATTGTAAGCTATCTTCTTTTTCTTTTTTTACGAAATCACAAGACGCTATACAATAACAGCTGTATTAACCCGAGTATACAGCAGATCCCGTTTGGCTATCTACAAATTAAATGAAAATTATCATTACTATATTAAAAATGTCTTAAAATAGAAGAATTAACGGTAATAATCTAAAAACACTTACCAGAAAGAAAGGGTTGAACAGTGACAAGAGAATAACCTTCGCACTTGTTTTTTGGTGAGCATAACCTTCAATTCGCACTTATGGAGATACTTATATTGAAATGATCGCAATAAAAGTCGTGTGGAGCAGTATTTAATTGGAATTGATGATCAATTTGGTTTCTTACCCACAACTTGTTTTGAAAAAGAGATTCATTTTAGTCTAAACCATATCACTTTTTCCCCAACAACGGGTTTTGATTTTTGGCTACTTTATTAAAGTGACACTCTATTTCGAGAAATCGTGTTTTACATATATGGTTGATGTTCTGAGTTTAACAAATTCAGTGAACACCGTTAGTTCAGGCCGGTAGATCAAATCCTCCAGAATAAATGGAGTTTTCCAAAAAAAACTGCTAGTGGAGGAAGTTTTGATGATCACGTTTCATTTCGGATCTTTTTGGTCCCCAATTATCGATCCTGCTACACTACAGTTTCATGTCAAATAGATTGCTTAATTTCAACATATGTTACCTTATTGAAAATGATATTATATATTCATAATTTTGCTAACATACTAAATGAAATTCTTGAAATTTACTTTTAAAAAAAAATTAACAAAAATAAGCATAATATGAGCAAAACATAAAAAAAACTTAAACTTAAAAAAAGAAAAGTTTGTGGATCTTCTACATATGACACTTTTAATTGAGATTTGCAACAAAATACAGAAGAACAAATGACTATGAGCATCATATGGCTCTTTTTTGATACATGGATCGCAATCGTTTAATATTTGTTTAAGACAGTTTTGAGTTTTCTTGTTAGCGTCTTGACTCTTGCTCATGATCATTAATAAATAAATAGTTTTTAGCATCATAAATGCTGCGAGTATGCTCACAACCTGGAGGCTGGAGCTACTATATCACGCTATAGAGTAAAAAATGTAGCTACAATTGTTAATTGTGTTACAAAAACAGCAATTAATTTCACCCGCCTTTTCTGATCGCAAAATATCAGGAAAACAGTAAGGAATGCAATTTTAATTGCCATTCCGATCCCGTTAACGATCAATAGCGCAATTTCGTCTCATTGAATCGGAGGGATTCCATATATAAACCACATCATGCAATTCACAAGAGTTGCTAAAAGTGTGAATATATGGAGATCCCCAATGTTCTTTCCAAATTTTCACAAACATCGGACTGCATAATGTTCATCAGAATTCATTGGTTACAATTAATAATTTTGAGTGAATTTTTTGTTTTCTCATATTGAAAGATAATCCATTATTTTGAAAACTAACCTTTTTAGTATATGTAAAAGAAATAATACAATCATAAAAATATATATATATTTCCCCCAAACATCCATTACTTCATAGTTCTTAATTTAATTAATTATTGGAAATGATATTATACATCAATAATTTTTGCCAACAAACGAAATGAAATTCATGAAATTTACTTTTTAGAAAACTTAGAACAAAATAAACATAATAGAAGCGAAATTTGAGCAAAAAAAAATCAATAACTTTTAAAACAAAACAAAAATAGATTGTGGATCTTCTTAAAAATTATGCTGTATGCATAATATGAGAGTGTGATGTTTTCTCAATTTGTGTATGTGAGAGGATTTAAGTAATTGTAGTCTTTATTTATAATGATCTTCATTTGACAAAGCCGCCTAAAAGCCATCCCTCCTAAATCACAATGCGAAACAAACCATCCGGTTACCTATAAACCGGATCAGGTCCAACATGTGGAAATAGATAGAAGAACTCATCTAACTGTAATCATGATATGTGGTCATTATTACAAAGCCGATCATTCTTCTTCTTCCTTCTTCTTCTTCTTCCTGTAATTACTGTAATTAACTGTAACTGTAATTAAATAAGGAAATAGATAGAAGAACTCATCTAACTGTAATTAACTCATTTTGGTTCTGTCAACAAAACCAAAATTATTGTTTTCACGTTTCTGGTTTTGATTACCGTTTTCTGTGTATTTTGTTCAAAGAAAATGTTAGTTACAACTTACAATTTGCCAAAAAGTAAATATATTTATATTTATTTATTTATTGAGAAAGAAATTTTCTTTTACCATATCTAGGAGAGGATAAATGGACGTCACTATACTCGTAAGGCAACATATATTGCCAATGACGGGAACGCGTAAACCGCCTAAATCGATTAATGTGATGGTCAAAGTTGTCACTATAGCAACAATTGTTAATTGTGTTACAAGTAAACAGCAGATCCCGTTGGCTATCTACAATTAAATGAAACCTATCATTACTATATTAAAAATGTCTTAAAATAGAACACTTAACAGTAAATAATCTAAAAACACTTACCAGTAAGAAAGGGTTGAACAGTGACAAAAGTGCATGGTCTAAGTTAGTTTAATTGATTATTGAAAATGATATTATTCATCCATAATTTTTTGCCAACAAACGAAATAAAATTTACTTTTTTTTAGAAAAACTTAAGAACAAAATAAACATAATATAAGCGAAATCTGAGCAAAAAAAAAAATCTTAACCTTTTAAAACAAAACAAAAATAGATTGTGGATCTTCTTAAAAGTTATGATGTATGCATAATATGAGAGTGTGATGTTTTCTCAATTTGTGTATGTGAGAGAATTTAAGTAACTTTAGTCTTCATTTATAATGATCTTCATTCGACACTTTTAATTCAGATTTGCAACAAAATACAGAAGAACAAAACCATCCGGTTACCTATATGACAAAGCCTAAATGCCATCCCTCCTAAATTACAATGCGAAACAAACCATCCGGTTACCTATAAACCGGATCAGGTCCAACATGTGGAAATAGATAGAAGAACTCATCTAACTGTAATCATGATATGTGGTCATTATTACAAAGCCGATCATTCTTCTTCTTCTTCTTCTTCATATTCTTTTCCTTAGTAACCTTTAAACTACTCTTCAGGCAAACAAAATTTTAATGGCCACTTCTTCAATCACTATACCAACAATTCAATCTCCGATTCGGAGATCGAAATTTCTCGGCCAGAGCCATCTATTTTCAACTGCAAACCGATCGATTTTCCCGCCTCCTAAACAGCTATCAAACGTTCATCAAGTAAAGACCATGGCTAAGTTCAATCTATGGGAAGTGATGGGAGGAAGAGGATTATTGAAAGGAGAGAAAGGTATTGAAAAGGAGCTCAAGAGGAACGTAGAAGACGAGCAAGAGACAACACCAAAGGCTGATGAGAACGAGACGACTGATGACAATAACTTGTCGACGTTTAAAGTTCCTGAAGACGGTTTCGATAAAGAGATGATGGGTCTCACCGGAGGATTCCCCGGCGGGGAAAAGGGACTGCAAACGTTCATCGAGAAAAACCCACCACCGCCACCTCCGCCGCCGCCTGCGAAACGAGGAGACGATGTAACTGCACTTGCTGCTAGCGATAAGAAGAAACCGAGAGCGCCGGAGCTGCCTCTTCTCATGCCGGGGATGATCGCTATAGTGAAGAACCCGAACAATCCGTACCACATGTACTGTGGGATAGTGCAGAGGATCACGGATGGGAAAGCTGGTGTCTTGTTCGAAGGAGGAAACTGGGACAGGCTCATAACTTTCAGGCTTGAAGAGCTCGAACGAAGAGAGAAAGGTCCACCTGGTAAGAACCCAAAGTCTTGTGTTCTTGAGCCTCTTATTGAACAGATGCAAAAGGAGGCACCACCATCATAAGTGTGATGATTCTTGTTCTACTCTCTTTTGCTTTCCCTGTGAATGTATATGTACCTTTGCGTTTTTAGGCTACAAGCTTTCTGACCATAATAAACAAAAAATAAACGATGGAGTCTAACCATAAAGCATTCAAATAATGCAATCAATCAATGGTGAATCAGTATAGAAGTTAAAACACAATTAAGACTGCAACAGCGTTGTTTTATGGTTTCATCAGATATTGTAAACATCAACCATATCAGTTTCTTGAATCTTGAGTGTATATTCTGTAAATGGCGAGGAAGAGAAGAGGTGGACCATCTCTCCTTGACAGATTATGTTGAATGATCAGATGCAGCCTCCCAACTGTCACAATTTTTAAAGAAGATCAAGTAAGAAAATGAACAAAACTATCACATCACGGAGAAAAAGAAACTCAAGATCTTAAAATGGGTAAAGAGTAAAGACTTTTATTGAAGAGTTTGCTTACCAAAATGGCTTCCATTTCTTCGTTTGAGATTGGCGTACGCTTTGGCTGAAGTGATGCCTTGCCTCCTATAGTCTTTGGCATGTTCAAGTTCGCGAAGAAGAACGTATCAGCTTCATTCTCCACCCGCTTCGTTCCCTCTGTAATTCCAAAACGTAAAAAACCTCTTAATGCCATCAACAAAACAGGTTTCTAATACACCAACTCAAGCTTTAAACAGAACGGCGAAAAAAAATGAAGAATCAAATAACTAACAGAGAAGCTCAAGAGGCTTAATGTAAATGGCAATGTATAGATTTGAAAAGCATATTCTTCCCCGCACGAAACGAACAAACGCAAGTGAGAATTTACGATACCACATAGTGTAGTTATGATTTATGAACGAGAAAATCAGATTTCTTATATCAACCAAAATTCAGGAGCAAAAGCAATCACAATCAGAGACTCGACGACGAATCATATACAAACGAACTTATTTTTATTCAAATTCTTCCATGTTAAAGCTCCGGAGAGTTTTATATGATTCTCAATACTTTTTCTACAACCAGGAATCTACGATATAAGTGCAATCACTCAGTCCAATGATTCATTCGGGGATTTTCTCGAAACGAAGCAGATCGGGAAGCAATAAATCCAAGCCTAAATGATACGATCTCATATCTGATTCATGTCGATCAAACGGTACACAAAAAATTCCAATCGAGCAGGAAAAATCGAAACTAAACAAACGATGGAACTTAACACGAAGAAACTTCATAGAAATTTGACGAGAATCAAAACCTGAAGGTTTCAAATGACGTTGAGGGAATTTGATGCGAGGAATCCTCTTCAACCCGTTAACGACGTTCATCTTTTTCCTTCTCTCCGGTTTCGTCTCGTTCGTACAAAGGAGAGAATGTTGACGGCGACTGGAAATTTTCTATGTTTCAGACTTTTCGAACTTTCCGGCTTTATTTTTCAACTTTCTCCAATCGTGGGCCATTTCGTGGTAATAGGCCCACATATAAGGATATGGCCCACTTAGAAGCCTCCCAATTATTATGTTTCTCATGCGAATATTCGTATGTTCATGAGGTAAATTAAGCTCCGATAGTCCGATTGATAGAACGCTATATAATGGCGGAATCATTAAAAACAAAAAATGAAATGAAATGCATGACAAAATAAAGGGCAATTCTCTGATATATAACATGTAGAGTTGTATAATACCCATTATAATATACTTGAATCTAAGTGGTGACACGATAAAGACACTAGCACAAACTATTAGACTATGTCTTCTTTTGTGGTAAATATCAATAGTAAAGTATTCGGATTCAACTGAAAATATGTAGAGTTGCTAAAATCTTTATATATTTCCAGTTCAAATTTATTGACACAGATTACTGTAGGCCAATGGGTCTTAGTGCCACGTTGACATTGGTCATCTCTCAGTCTTTGGATTTCGATGCTGTTGCTTTATTGGATAAAAATAGGTTTGCAGATATTGAAAAAATGAATAAATTTAATTTGCAATAAGGAAAAGAAAAAAAAAAGGAATGATTGGGTAAGAACATGCGAAGTGTTATTGCCTTATTGGTAAGACCATGCACAATCGCATGATCATTCTACCACGATATTTTATCAAACAGACTCCAAGATTTTTTTAGTTATAACTTATAAGACCATAGTTTTGTATTTTTGGGTATATGAAATGATATTTCCCTCTAAGATAAGTAGGTCTATTATTTGTGGTTCGGAGATATCAGAATGAGTGTATGATGGGAAAAGTTAGAATATATCAGGACTTAGTCAATCACGAAAAAAGAAAACACTTTTCGGGTGGTTGGTCGTCGTCAAGCACCAAAATATGGTTAGCTTTAAAACGCGTTTTCTAAATTAACCATTTTTTTTGTTTCTTATCTTTCTACACTACATACGGTTCTGTATAAATTTATAAAAATATACAAGTCTTCCGATAAGGTTTGCTAGTGAATAGTGATGATTTTGGTCGACGTTCTATAACATACTATTTTAATACGTGGTGATATTTATCAGGACATCGTAATCAGCTTTTAAACCGATATTTGATTAATTACATAAAAGAATCTGTGACAAACACATGTGTTCATATTAGTTAGCTGTGTGTAGATAATATTGAAATATTAGAGTAGTTTTACTGAGTTAAAAAGAATAAAGAAATAGACTCATTCAAACGAGATGTAATTGACCATTTTATATTGAATGCCACCAGTGGCACGGCATCATTTTGTTTGTGGAAAATTTGATCTTCAAATTTTTAAGAACGTCTAGTAGTTGATTTTTTCTAATAGATAACGACATTTGATAAATGTTCACTTCATGTCATTTAAGACGCAATATGAGAGAGAACTTTTGACTGATTTACGATGATGTTACGTTTGCTTCGTTTACCTTGATTCCATTTAGACCATGACTAAAATTATTTTCATCCAAACTAATGAGCAGCCCCAGATATATACACGTACATAGTATGATCCATTTTCATAATTGATGATCTCTAATTTTTACCCTCATTCTCTTAACATTTAATCAGTTATCTTCAATTTAACCTGACCTTCACGACTCGTAACTCAACCTCGACTGTGAAGTAATGAACTCGTCAATTCTTCTGTATTGATTAGGCATAATAAGATTATACTTACAAACGCTTATTACACTTTTTTTTTTTTATAGTAAGTGGGTTAAACTAAAAACAAAAATGAACAAATCCAATCAAGTACCCCACGGCAAAGTGACGTCATACCCCAAAGCACACTCCACTACGTGTCTAATTTATTATCCTCGACTTGGTTGGTCGCCTATATATACTTTGTCTCTCGATAATTAAATATAGTGAAAAAATTATACAAAAGCAAGAATATAACACAAGAACTCTCCCTCTCTCGCAAGAAGAAGAAAGAATGATGGATTCTTTAGCTAAATGCTTCAACGGACTTCAAGAAAGGTGCGAGCACGTTCTAGAAGCAAAACCCATATACCCAGACGACTTTGACATAACTTTGCCTCTCAACGGATCAGAGGTGTCAGTAGAACCCACCAAAAAGACTCGGTGCTTGGAGAGAGCCAAGAGGATTGACAAATCCCTGAGGTTCGAAGCCGGAGAAGAAGAAGAAGAGATGACAAAGCCTCTAGCTCCTAAAGAAGGTCTCAAACCACGTAAGGTTGTGAGGTTTCAGTTAGAGAATAATAAGATCTTCGAGCCGAAGAAGGCGGTGAGTTTCGATGTTGATCAAGAAGTCGAAGCAAAGGAAAAGCCTCTGGAAGTCAAAGAGGGTTTGAATATGGTTGAGGGGAAGGAGGAGGTTGTGAGGGTTAAGTTCAAGATGACAAAGCAAGAAGCTCAAAGGCTATTGTCCACATGCAAAAACGGCAGCGTTTTAGATTTTGAGCATGTGGTGGACCAGATTTCACACTTCCCGGTTCATCAGCTTCAAGTCGATGTGGTTGTGGTTGGTTCTAATAATCAGCGACAAGGAAATGGCTTTTGGTTATCCAAGCTGAAATAATTTTTTAGTTAATTTCGGGTTTGTTTATCGAATTTTTGTAGTTTTAGGGTAATATCTATTTATTATCTACCATGTGTATATATTCTGGCTGGAATATTTTTTTGTTTGTTGTCTCATAAATAATACGATGGTACTTGTAATTAGGATATATCATGATTGTGAGACATCAGCTTCAAGTCGATGTGGTTGTGGTTGGTTCTAATAACGTGCGACAAGGAAATGGCTTCTGGTTATCCAAGCTGAAATATTTTTTTAATTCATTTTGGGTTTGTTTATCGAAATTTTGTAGTATTAGGGTAATATCTATTTATTATCTACCATGTGTATATATTCTGGCTGGAATATTTTTTTGTTTGTTGTCTCATAAATAATACGATGGTACTTGTAATTAGGATATATCATGATTGTGAGATATTAATACAAATTAGAGTACGTACGAAGTTACGAGCATATATGTCTAATGCAAATTCTTCTTTTCTAAAAAAAGAAAAGTTGGAGTATCAAGCGAGAAACGAGTAAACGACTATTAAATCGAATTGAATGTTTTAGGTTATTTATCCTCACGGTAAGCTAGCGATAATTTATCAATAAGTATAAGATTGTTAGGTTAAATTAACATACCTTGGTTAATATTGTCTTTAAAATTATTTTGATCATTTACTGATTCTACTCTCTTCTTTTTTCCACATGTCCAACGAGACACGACAGACCTGGCACATTAATAGCAGGTAGATAGAATTTCGATGAATGTTGTTTTAAGTCGTGCTGTTTAATTAATTTTATTTTACAGTCATGCGTTGTTTGTTGTGGGTAGGTTTCAACGAAAAGCTTAATTTAGTACTCCTAAATCGTACACCCCTTTTCTGCAAGTTCATTTTGATAGAGTTATTTAGTGCACAAACGGCAAACCACATCAAATTATCAACATATCTATGTAATTCTACATGACATTAATGTAGAAGTCTTTTTTTCTATTAAAAAACCCTATATTTTTGTTTTGTACAAACCTAAACTGACCTAAACCACATTGGTCAAGGGTGTACTTAAGTTAATTGAAATCGATTGTCATCATATAAAGAAAAACTTTTAAAGCAACAAAACTAATTTCTACTACTAAACTGCTAGTTTATTTATGTTGACACTTGAAACATTGAAGCTTACATAAAAGACGAAAATAAAATACATAGTTTCGTTTTTTTTTTGTGGGATTTTCTATAGGGTAAGCAAGGCTTTGCCAATTTCAAACACCGAAGATCACTCACTCTGAGATAAAACATTTCTCAGGTGAAAAAAATCCATCGGAAAAAAGGAAAAGAAAAAACAGGCAAAAGCAAACTCCCCCACAAACAAATCCCATAAAGGAAAGAACATTTAAACCTTAATGATCTCTAAAATGAAAAATAAAAAAAGGATTAAAAAGGTGATTACGAAAGTGTTTCTTCAGGCCATTCAATGATTCTGTCCAACGACGGCCTCCATTTTCGACATCTCCGGCGAGACTCCTCCTCTTCATCCGCGGCTCTCGCAGCTGCTTCTCCGGCAGATCTCTCCGCCTCTAATTCCTTGAGAAAATCGCCAAAAGAAGCCAAAGTTGTTTCTCCTTTGCCGTCGACGTCACCGCCGGCGTTTAACTGGAAGAGAATGAGTTTCTCTAACTCATCTCTTCTAAGAACAATCTTCACTTTCCTATCCTTTCTCTTGTAATCTTTCTTGATGACTTCTTCTTCTTCTGGAACCACTCTTTCAACGTTGTTTCCTCCATACAAACAGTTTCCCATCTTTATAACTTTAAAGGCAAATTTAGAAACAAAAAGTTCTTTTAGGTTTTCCTTTTTGGGAAATACCCACACAAAAAATTAGAAGAAGAAAAAAGAACTTGGAAGTGCCCAAGAAAAAAAGTCTTTCTTCTTCTCTTTTTGTTCTGTGTGGGTCAATTTGATGGAAGCTGGAGACTTGCATGGATCAATGAGTGATATGGAGTTTATATATAATGTGGAGTGTGTATGCTTAACGATAGATGGATGACTCATTATTCATAGGAAGGATGCTGATCTGTTGAATATAAAATATAAAATTGTACATTATCGTTATTTTTTTTATTATAAATTCAACCAAACAAAAGTTTGTTATTCGGTTATGAAGATGCTCATTGAATTTGAATTTAGTTTAATTAAACAAAGGACTCGCAAAAGATAGAGCGCAAAGCTAAACAAAACTAATTAATGGTACTCTATCTCACTAACAACAACTTCGGATAGCTGGACTAATTCATCTAAACTTGCGATGAGTTTGCAACACACACATTTTACGTTGATTATGAAACTAAATAAATTGTTACAATCCATTTGTGAGTTGCTATAATATTTTTGATAGAAACTATCTTGTCGGTTAATCTTAAAAAAAGTTTGGCTCTCTATACTCGAAAGAAAAGAATAACAAATATACAGAAAAAACTAGAAGTCATCAAGAAGAAGTCATAAAAAAATACGTTGATCAACGAAGTGTATACTAAATTACTGGAGTAATAAACAAAAACAAGAAATTCGGTAAAAATTCAATGCGAGTTCGTTTGAATTATCAATTTTCTATTACAAATCAACATGTAACTAATCTTGAATAAGAATGTAGTACGTAGTTTTGGTATCGTGGAAACTTTAATTCTTTTAGTACTAGTAGTTTTCGTCCCTTTTTTATATTATTTGTAAAGATATTGCAGAAGACATAAGAAAGCAAGCTCATGTTCTTTCCGGTTAGGTGGTGTCTTTAAACCATACCAAAACCGTGTTAAAACCTGGCAATGCACATTTATACCAACCACCAACCTGTCTCGTTCATTTCTGATCGTCGTTAGATTCAATAGGTATACTATAACTCGAATATAAAACCCATCTACTCTTATTAAATAGTTGTGACATGTTACGTTAGTAGCTTGTAGATACATTCATCTTCGTTTCCATAAGAAATTTAATCATTAATAGAATCCAATAATTCATAGTATGATCTGTTTCAAACAATGTCAAACCCATTCTCTCTAAATATTCCCTCCGGATTTTAAGGACCAAAAACCAAATTAATACATAAGATCTCTTAACTCAATCACAACTACTTAACTATAGCCATTTGACGAATATCGAACACTCTCGTATAATATACGGTGCGCAAATAAATACAGTTTATACCGTTGTCCTCTAGCTATATCGTCTGAATAAGTGTGATTGTGAAGTGAGAACCACAATAGCCGCATTTATTCTTATAATAAAGTGCATATGAACACGAAATAATTCGGCATATTTTACTTAGTTCGTAGAATATTGTACTCATTAACGTAAATGTCATTAATAAGCGGTCTTATCAGATGATCCTATCATTAAGCCCTACGCGTAACATAATTATTGGGTTGCATCAATTCTTATCACAAGAAAGAAGAAACTTCGTGGAAGTTGCGTAAGGACAACAAGTACGTGGCGGTGTCACGGGGGCTGTCGTTATTCCGACATCCTCATGGGGTCAGGAACTCACGAGCTTACAAATGTGTACAACATTTATTTATTTCCTTTCAAAACTAACCTAGAAATCAATAACTCATGTCGATGAAAAAAATACAGTATAACTTGATGCCGACAAACAAATAATAATAACTGACGTGGAAGTATTCATTTTTATAACTTCTGACAACATTTTTTTGCCATAAAATAATGTTATAGTTATAGGCTTATAGCCCCTCAACCAAAAAGAAATGCCATTTTTGTTGTTGTTGAAAACGGCATATTTTAGATGTAAGATGAATTTGGTCTTCCTAAGTCCAACTCCAAGTACTTGGGATGGCCCAAAATAAGAGAATATTAAGGTACTATCTCTTCTATTAGCATGTTGATGAACACTCCGATTCACAGTAAAATATTGCTTAATGTGGTTGGTATCTGGTGGCTTATAGTTATAGGTGATATTTACTTACACTCCTAAACGGAACTATTTTTGTAATTTCATTTCAAAGCTAATATAAAACCAGCTGAAAATTATGAAGTAAATAGTAGTTATAGAACTAGTAGCTTATTTAAAAGAGTCAACTGTTACTCAAAAGCTACAAACTCGATACACACTAAGGTACAAAGTTGTTTGCAAAACTTAGGAACTAAAGACAAGACGAGAGCTAAACAGAAACGAGGAACCTTCTCACTCCTCATTTCAAACCCAACGACACAGCATCTCTAAAACATGAGATGTAGAAAGAAAGACTTAGTAACATCACTCCTCTCATCTCACTCCATCCTTCTGCGTTTGTTTTTGAGATTTGAAAACATCTGCTCAATATCTGCAGGCGTTATCGCCTTTGACGGCCCAGCAGCCTCCTAAAAAATAAAAAAAAAGATCATCATCAAAGTCTTATTAAGATGTGAATCAGAGAAAAAGACTCGTGAGGAATCAAATAATTTCAATATATTATACCAGTAAACCCTTGAACGATTCTTTGAAGTCTTTGATGCCGTGAAGGATCTCAACTTTAGCTACATGGTCGAGGTTATTCAGAAGCTCAAGTGCTTCGCCTTCTTGTTTCTCCAGTTTCTCTGTTCTTTTCTCCTTCGCCTTCTTCTCGTATTCAACAATCGTGTCCTCTACATCAAGTAAATAGCTTACCTTCCTCTCTTTATACATCTCAATGCACTTTTCGCATTTGCATAAGATGTTCCTCCAGTTTTTGGTCAGAAACAGCGGTTTCATCTCAAACTCAGGAGACGAGTTTAGATCCGTAGCAATAGCACAAAGAGTTGCAGGAACGGATTCAGAATCTTCGATCTTCGCAGAACATTTTCCCAAAACAGATTTTTTGACTTCAGTACTGTTCTCAGGCTGGCCAGGTTCAGAAGTGACTGAACAAGCAGTAGCAGAGCCAGTTGAATCTACTTGAGCAGCAACCCACAATTTCTCTGGATAAAGTGTGAGAAACGAACAAACTGAGGAACACTTTGGACAAATGAAGTCCTCATAGACAGGCTCTCCTTCCTCATCCCTTGGAATCTGTTAACATCACATAAGAAACTCAAACTAAATCCAAACGCCAAAAAAAAAGTAAGTCAATCGTACACACAAGGGTAAGCTCTGTGTACTAACACTTTCTGAAGGTTTGAGACCGAGATGCTCCTCGTGAAGCCAATCCTCGCAGATACAACACTGTATCATCTCCACTTGTTCTTCCACATTCGGGTCAGGGTAGGGTTTGTCGCAAACGCAGTACAATCCTTTGAAGTTATGGTTGTAAGCATTCTCGGAGTTGTCTACATCTTTGCTCGGGAGAAGCTTACATGCTAAAGCTCCAAACTTTGAGTTCCCACAATCGCATCGGAAATTTCTCTTAGTCCACAGCTCCAGAAGCTACATAGCCAGAACAATGTATCAACCATTAGGGAACAAAATTTAACACATCAGAATCAGATCTCTCACAAGATATAGACATAATCTTGTATATATCTATTATGTTACCTCATGGCCATCATGACAAGATAAGCAACAAGCAGTGCAAACTCCAGCATTCCCCTCTGGAGTACATGTAAGGCATGAGAAAATTGCCTGTCTTTTCATGTAACCCTTTGGGTATGTACACTCATCTCCCTCATCTCCACCCAACACCAAATCAGCTTCCTTCACACCAACAATCACAAAAAAAAATCAGTAGATGTTATTAAACCGCTAAATCAAATAAACGTACGACTACACAAACGAACACAGATTCTTTTAAAAACGAAAACCCAATTGATAGAAACAGTTGAAGATAGACACACACATAACCACTAGCTAGCTCGAGACTGTACAATAACTATCCGAAATACAGTGAATATAAGGTAGCAATTCATTCTCTAGATGTTTGTTTACACTGTAGCCTAAACAAAATTTCAAATTTCCAGGCTTTAGCAATAAGCGTTGAGATAATTAGAAAAAAAAATATCAAAAATTAGGTAATAGATTACTCTTCTTCGTCAATCACTCAAGATGGGGAAATGCGAAAATAAGCAATTATTGTAAGAATCAGGAAACATTAGCTTATAAAATTGATTTCAGATGGAGAAAGAGAGTCATTACCAGCTCTTCCGCTTCCATGCTTTCGATATATTCGTTGATCGATACAGTCTCAGCTTCATCCTCGAAAGCACCCGATGCCATTTTCGCAATCACCGACTAGTTCCGAGACTTCACAATTTTTAAACCTGAAATCATCAAGAGATTGAAATTGGATATAAGCAAAGCGATTTGAAGAATCCCTAAATTTCCTGAAAATATATGAGAAGGAACCCTAGATTCTTCGCTAATCACGAAAACGGAATGTCAATCGGAAAATACGAGGTAATTGATAGAGTAAGACTAAGGGTTTTCGCTTTACAAGGCAGAGAAAAACGAAGGCAGTGAGAGAAATTGGGGGAAAATTTACCTTGAGAAGCTAAGCACAAGGGCTTGGGAGAGAAAGGAGGATCTAGCGAGTCAATAAAAAATAAAAAAAGGTCTTAAATGCGAAGCTTTTATAAACCAGGGACTTTATGGACATTTTCCCGCCAATAATCCCCAATTCTATGAATTTCCATTTTCCCTCCATCCCATTTTCCGCTACTTTTTTTCTCTCTTTCCTTCATCTTTAAAATATCTCTTCTACTGTTGACCAAAAAAAAAATAAATAAATATATATATATATATATATATATATATATCTCTTCTACTAGGTTTGAATTTACATCACATTATCCATTACTCTTTTTAATCATTTTCATAAATCATATAAAAATCCCTCATAAATGTTAGAGATTGTCTACCAAAAATTGATTAGAAAAAAAAGAACATTTATCGAGTTATGGCAAAATCCTGAAACTATTGACCTAAAAACCATCATAAATTTATGGACGCCATAATTATCACAATCCAGATTAGTTTCATTTGGTCGAGGACTACATTCACTGTATTGGGCTTTCAATATGATGAAACGTAGCTTTGAGCCCATTAAGAGTGTTGAATATGTTGAAATTTGACTTTTTGACAATTTATGGTTAGTGAAGAGCAACCAATCGCAATCGCAGTAGGTGTCACTAATTAACTCTCCGATCGCCAGAGCCGTGTGGACCCTATTTTCTCACTTCGCTCGATTAGAAATAGCAGAGAGAAAACGAGAGAAGTTTCTGGTTCTATACAGAGAGAGAGAAAGAGAGATCGATCATGGCGCAGCAGAAGAAATTCATTTTCCAGGTCGAGGAAGGCAAAGAAGGTAGCGATGGCAGACCTTCAGTGGGACCTGTTTACCGCAGTATCTTCGCCAAGGATGGATTCCCTGAGCCGATCGAAGGAATGGATAGTTGCTGGGATGTTTTCCGGTGAGATTCTCCCTTCTCTGCTGTGAATTACTGATCGGAGTTTGTTTTTGCTTGAGTCTGTTCTCCGAATCGTGCTGAGATTTTGATCCGTGAATCTAGTATTGACTGTTGACTGATCGTGGAACTTGTTCTGACTTGCGTTTTTTGAGTTTTTGAATTCTCAAGTCGTGAGTAAGGATCGTAGAATCTTAGTTTCATCTACTGTTTTTATTATCTGGCCTTGATTTCTATGTGTTTTTAGTTTTGCGGATGCACTTCTTCTCACGGGATCGTACTCAAGAGCTCTAATCGATAGATATATACTTTTTGTTGGTTATTGATTTTGCCTTAGTAATTTGGCAACTTATGAGTAGCATTGTGAATGATTTACAGTACATGCATTTGTTTTGGTTGATGTTCTCCATTTTTTTGGGTGATATTAATTGGATTTGTTTGACATCTTCCGTTTTCTACTATTTGCAGCATGTCTGTTGAGAAACATCCAAACAATCGGATGCTCGGCCGCCGTGAGATTGTGGACGGAAAGGTGTTGTTATTGTTTCTTGGGATTTTGAGTTTTTTTGTGATTTCGTTTCGAGTTATTTACAGATTTATTCACTTTATATTTTCATTCTTCTCAGCCGGGAAAGTATGTCTGGCAAACTTACCAAGAAGTGTACGACATTGTCATAAGACTTGGAAATTCTCTCCGAAGCTGTGGAGTTAAGGATGTAAGATTCGTCTTTTCCTTTCTGATTTTTATCTTCAGTCTCATCATTTCCTACGTATTTTCGCTTGAATATGGTTACTCTGTGGCTTAATCTTGTGTTTGCTGGTATGTGTAGGAAGCAAAATGTGGTATCTATGGTGCCAATTCTCCTGAGTGGATTATAAGCATGGAGGTAATCTTGCTGCTGGATCATGATAGTTTCATCAATTGTGTTTTGTAAGAGGACTGACAGTGCACTTCTGATGCAGGCCTGCAATGCACATGGACTCTATTGTGTCCCTTTATATGATACGCTAGGCGCTAGTGCTGTGGAATTCATTATCACCCATTCAGAGGTTTCAATTGTCTTTGTGGAGGAGAAGAAGATCTCTGAGGTACAGTCTGAATATATCTTCATGTATTGATGGCCATTTTCTAATTTTACTGTATGTTGAACTTTTTCTCATCACTTCCTTTTTCCTTTTGATTATCAGTTGTTTAAGACATGCCCAAACTCGACAGAGTACATGAAGAGTAAGTAATTCTTATTTGTGTTCTGCTCTTTTGGGTTTTAACATATGATGTTGCTAATGATCAATTGTGGTTGATGATAAGTGCAGCTGTTGTGAGCTTCGGTGGTGTCAAACCTGAACAGAGAGAAGAAGCTGAAAAATTTGGGTTGGTTATATATGCTTGGGATGAATTTCTGCAGCTGGTATGAGACTTTTCATTAGCTTTTTGCCTTTCCCTGGTCTAACAACTATTCTTACCGTTTTTTCACTTTCCACTGTGATTAATTCTGCCAGGGTGAAGGAAAGCAATATGATCTCCCCATCAAAAAGAAAAGTGACATTTGCACGATTATGTATACTAGTGGAACCACTGGTGACCCAAAGGGAGTGATGATTTCTAACGAAAGCATTGTTACCCTAATTGCTGGAGTTATCCGTCTACTGAAATCCGCTAACGAAGCCGTAAGTTTCCTTCGTGCTTTAATGCATAGGGTTATGTTTCACAAAGATGATGCAATATTTAAGCTTCCCCTGTACCTTGCTCTGCCCTTAATTGTTTTTTTTTTGGCTGTGCAAATCAATAGTTGTCTGCGGAAGATGTGTATCTTTCTTATCTTCCACTTGCCCACATCTTTGACCGAGTTATCGAGGAGTGTTTTATTCAACACGGTGCTGCAATTGGCTTCTGGCGTGGGGTCAGTACAACTCAAAGCTTATTATTTGAACTTGTTTTGAATTTGTTTCTTTAACTTTCTCTGTGTTGTCTCCTCAGGATGTCAAATTGTTGATAGAAGACCTTGGTGAGCTTAAACCCACCATATTTTGCGCTGTACCTCGTGTCCTAGACAGAGTATACTCAGGTAAGATGTTTAAAATATCATATGCCTATGTATTTTCAATGCCCCACGTTATTAAGTTGTGCTCTTGTAACATCTGTTTATCCCAAAAAACTGCATCAAGGTTTTACATTTGTACCACGCAACTCCTGCATGAACTATAACAAATTGATGATGAGATAATAGATATACCAAATGTAAATATTATTCTCAATTCTACAGGAGTAATTATGATAAGCTTTCCTTCTTTTCTTCTTTGGTTGTGTCTCATTTCCCATTATGTAGACTCTGATTCTTCTTCTAACGATTTCATTTCATTGATACATATGGTATTTTCTCTTCGACAACTTTTCATGATTCATGACGTTGACCTATTATATCCAACAGGTCTTCAGCAGAAGCTTTCTGCTGGTGGATTCTTAAAAAAGTTCTTGTTTGATTCTGCATTTTCCTAGTAAGTTAGATTTCTCTTTTCTTATCTGTTTCACTAATCTCTAAGCTATTCGATCTAACACACTCAAATTTCCTCAGTAAATTTGGATATATGAAGAAGGGACAGTCTCATGTGGAGGCCTCTCCGTTATCTGACAAACTTGTGTTCAGCAAGGTATCTGAATAGCCTATCACTCTTCGTTTTAAACCTTCATAGCAATTAATTCCATTGCTTTCTCACTCAGGTTAAACAAGGGCTCGGAGGCAATGTGAGGATTATTCTATCTGGAGCTGCTCCTCTCGCTAGTCACGTAGAGTCATTTCTAAGAGTGGTGGCTTGCTGTCACGTTCTTCAAGGATACGGTACCATTCACAACATTGAGTTCTCTAGATCCAAATGAACTGCTTAAAGTAGCCATTTTCGATAAAGTCACTCGCTCATATTAATCACCTAGAATTTTAGAAACAACTGGACTATCTTTTGGTTGTAAAAGTTTTGGTTCTACTTTTGGCTGTTAGCTTTCGCCTTTTAGAGGCAGGCTAGGATATAAAGGTCTGTACAAGAGTGTTATAGTATATTGATCCCACATCAACAGAGAATGTCATTAGTTGACTGTTTTGTTTTTGTTGCATGATTGTTCTTTTGTAGGTTTGACCGAAAGCTGTGCTGGAACTTTCGTCTCGCTGCCAGACGAACTGGACATGCTCGGCACAGTCGGTCCACCAGTCCCAAACGTCGATATACGCCTTGAATCTGTCCCTGAGATGGAATACGATGCTCTTGCAAGCAAACCACGTGGTGAAATCTGCATCCGGGGAAAGACCCTTTTCTCTGGATACTACAAACGTGAAGACCTCACAAAAGAGGTTCTCATTGATGGATGGCTGCACACAGGTATTCTATTTCGCCAAAACCTTGATTCAATTAAGGAAGAAGAGAAAAATTACTGTAGTTTTGTTAGAAACTAGTTAGAATATCGTTTTTTTGAATTCTTTTAACTCTCTGTATCTCCCCATTACGTCAGGTGATGTTGGTGAGTGGCAACCAAATGGAGCCATGAAGATAATTGACAGGAAGAAGAATATCTTTAAACTCTCACAAGGAGAGTACGTTGCGGTCGAGAACATTGAAAACATCTACGGTGAAGTGCAAGCTGTTGATTCCGTAAGTATAGCTTCTCTCACACATTGGTTTAGTAAAAGATTCTCATCTACTAATAATCACAATCTTCTTCTTCTTTCCGTTTAAACTTACTAGGTCTGGGTGTACGGTAACAGCTTCGAGTCGTTCCTAATCGCAGTCGCCAATCCAAACCAGCGTATTCTTGAAAAGTGGGCTGCAGAAAACGGTGTGAGCGGTGACTACGACGCTCTCTGCCAAAACGAGAAGGCGAAGGAATTCATACTCGGAGAGCTTGTTAAAATGGGCAAAGAGAAAAAGGTTATCTATCCTTTCTCTTGATTTTCATTTGAGGTTTCTATTATGGGATTCATGATTTTTTGTATCTATTTGATTTCATATTTAATTTTGTTTTGTTGGATTTTTGCAGATGAAGGGGTTCGAGATCATCAAGGCGGTTCATCTAGACCCGGTGCCATTTGACATGGAACGCGATCTTCTTACTCCGACCTTCAAAAAGAAGAGGCCACAATTGCTGAAACACTACCAGGTAATACAAAAACTCGATTCCTTATCTAAGCATATAAATGCGACATAAGCCTAAAATCTCTTCTCTTCATGTGACAGAGTGTGATCGATGAAATGTACAAGACCACAAACGAACGCTTAGCTTCCAGACAGCAGTAGATTCCTCCTGGCGGTATCATCACATCACTCTCGGTCTCTTGCTTCTTTTTTCTTTAGGTCTCTCATTTTGCATGACGAAGACTTTGTTAATATGCTCCTGTCATCTGTGTAAAATATTTGGATCTTTCACACTATCAGATCAGAGAGCTGCTATACATTATGTCTTCAACTTTATTTGAAATCCAAATTTCTGTTGGAATCTTTTTTTTGTTCCATACCATCAGAGCAGAGCTGCTACACTTTGTCCTTTATATTCGAAATCCACTTTCCTGTCGAATACTTGAATGTGAATGCTTCTATAGATTTTGTCGAAACTGGTAAAACTTTAACAATCACATATGTGGAGAAATTATATTGAGATGAAGTTACAAAACTGCTTTGCTTGACTCTTGCTCTGTTCGTATCCTTAAAGTCTATATAAAATTCGATGAAGAGAAAATGAGGCCATCTGTCAACAAACAATACGGACAGCTAAAGATCTCTACTAAAAATAAAGTACAACTTGTTCAACCGTTTGTGTAAAATCAGATGGATCACTGAATCACCATGTGTATCACGGAATCAGCTAGAATCTCCGGTACACTGACAAAATTTCCTTCCCGTGGAAGCAAGCGCGATGAAGGCGAATCCTGTAGAGCAACCAACTCATCCCTATTATACTTCACCCTCTGATCTGCATCCACAAAATATTCACACATTTAAACTTTTAGCTCTTACAGTCACATGTCATCATCTCTCATTCCTTATTTCATGAACTGTTATAATAGTGAAAAAGCCATACCTATGAAACTCCTGGAGACAGCAGCAGAAGTCTCCGGCCTCTGGTTGCTCTTCCTCCTCGATGTCTTTGCGAAACTCTGCTGAGGAGATGACCGAGGAAGAAGTCGGTTTTGGTCAAGAGAAGAAGATTCCTGCGCAAACTCATGCCTCACTTTGATGTGAGGATGCCTTTTGCAGAAACCAGCGATAGCGTCTTTGGTTAGAAGCCAACAGCCTCTGAGGTCGAGTGTTCTCAGGGTTAAAGGCGGTTTAAACTTCTCGAGACCAATGCTGGTCAAAACTGCATCGCGGACTCCGAGACTGACTAGGTTTGGGAGAGAGGAGAGGTTGTGGAGGGTGAAATCTGTGAGTGAAGTGCTTCTTAGGGACAAATGTGTCAAACCGGTTAAGCTACTTAGTGGGGAGAGAGCATTGTCGCTTAGGTATGGATGCTCTAGACTCAGTGTGCCAAGTGAAGTAAGAGACTGTAGCGCTGCTAGTGACGGCTTTGATTTTTTTGATTCTTCTTCTTGTTGCTGGATGAATCCTGGAAGAAAGAAAGAGAGTCATGGAGTTAGATTTTGATCAAAAATGATTTTTGAAAGCCAAATACGTACCTCGGATGCTGGTCATACTCAAGTCAAGGGCGTTAATGCAAGGCATCATGGTGCTGATGTATAAGATGGAGAGATCGTCAACAAATGTCTGGGACAGAGATAACGTCTCGAGCTTCGGTACATGTCCAGAAAGAATTTCAACACCAGCGGTAGTGATTTTTGTGTCCGAGACGTTGAGATTCCTCAGAGTATCACCAACACATGCTACAAACTCGACAGAATCATCCCCGAAAGCTGTGGAGCTCAGATCAAGATGTTCCAGCTTCGTCATGGTTTCTAAGAAGGCGAAGTTTTGGAGGGAAGTCTTGGAAACATCCAAGTAGGTTACAGAGCTTTTGTTGGTGAAGAAAAAGGTCTCGGTTTCGGCACTGAACGTAGCTCCGGACAAAACGAGCTTTTTCAAGGAAGCTGATGCGGAGGTGTGAGTGATTTCTATGGAGAGAAGAGTGCACTTGTTCATGTGTAAGCATTCAAGATGCGGCACGTTTGGAGCTTGTGTGACGCTGGTCCAGGAGAGATTGAGGAAGCTCAAGTTTGGAAATTTGAGAATACCAACGGCTCCTTGGTTGGTTACGTTGCTCCCCCATATGTCAAGGTACTCTAGCTTTGTCAGTGCCTGAGGAACAAAAAAAACTTGCGGTCATACACATGAACTTCATTTTGTATGGATAATGGGTTTATAAGACTAAATACTCAAGTTGTACCTGGAGAGAGCTCAAGTTGTGATCAGTAACAGGTAAGCCACCCAAATCAAGAAGACACAAGTTTCTAAGTGAAGCAAGAAGAGAGATTCCAGCTTCTGTGACGCCAGTCTGTGAAATCCACAACTTTTCCAGGTTTGCCACAGACTGGAGGTGTTTTATACCAGCATCCGTAACCTTTGAACATCTTGAAAGATCCAACTCTTTCAAACTTGTTAGTCCTGAAAATCCAATATCATTTTTTTAGAAAAACTTACATTTGATATTTATTTTCCATTGCAAAATCAAAAGTGTTTCATTTGACATACCTGTGATAGGCCAGAGAGTGGAATTGTTGATTCTAGGGCAATCTGAAAGATTTAGAGAAGAAAGATTAAGAAAGCCTCCAATGTAAGCCATCCATTCTGCGTTAATGGAGCTTTCCCCTCTGAAATCTATTTTCTCTACAGAATGTTTGAATACTCTGCAGCCAAAATGATGTTGTTTAGTTGTGACAGAGATGAAAGCAAATATTTTCTTCCAAAAATATGTTCTCGAAAGAGTAGCCACTTAAAATTCCAAATGAAAGAGAAGCGTTTGAGTTATAACTTCTAAACACAATCAAATGAACTTTGCTCCTCGAATCTTATTATTGGTCTGATACCAAGTAAAGTTCATGCTTGGAAATATGAGGAGTAACTAGAGAATGTTATTATTGTCTTTTTTCCCAAATTGGGAATCTTGATTGAGCCAACAATAGTTCAGTGTCGATGAAATCAATCAACTTCCACAACTTTGACTAATATAAAATGAATTTCAACATTAACAATGTAAGACCAACAAGATTCTAGAACCACCAGATCTAACAATTTAAGTATAACATTTCCAATCAAAATCTCCAGCAAAAACTAAGATCCCAAGCGATCACTCAACATCTCAAATCCAAACATAAATATCACATCATTACGAGATCAGAAGAACACAAGCTCAAATCAAATTCATACTAATATTCATCTTTTCCCTGAAATTCAAAAACTGTACAAAAAAAATTAGGAGTTTACTCGAGTAACGAAGGGAAAAGAAGTCGCCGGGCGAGGAGATGGCGGAGGAGAGCATCGGCAAGGTGAGGAGGCAGCCTCTCAAGGCTCCGCCGCTGAAGACGCCATCGCTCCACCGATTCTCCGCTCTTGCAAGCTTCCTCTAAACACAGACGCACCAACGGACTCTCCTTCTCCATTTCCACCACCTTTGAAAAGTCTGATCTTAAGTTGCTGCTGCTTATACCTCCTCAGTTTTTATTTAATCTCTCTAGTCACCGATATTACAAGGTTATGTCTTTGTTTAATCTTATCTTAGAATTGCCCAACAAGCAATTCACACACTTGAAGAAGTAAACTTCGATAAGCCACCTTTACAAACTAAAGCATCAACACTACGTATAAAAAAATGCTGAAGAAAAACCTAATTTGTTCAAGTAAAAACATAAAATTTGGTCAAGCTACACAAGGCAGGCTCAAAACAAAATTGGTCTCCAGCTACTGGCATTTCTATTAAGATCCTTATTGGGCCGATAATTTTCACTACCTATGGCCCAAATTAAAAGTTTCCAGCCCGTAATGGCACACGTGTGCTGGCACGTGCTTTCTTCTACTGAACGTTGTCTCTCAAACGCACAAACTTCCACACATTATTAATTGCGCGCTTTATCTCGCGATTAAACAAACATAATTACAAAGGAAAGAAGAAATCAATTCTCCAGATTTTTCTCTCTCCCAACGAAAACCTCTACAAATAAAGCTCAAATCTCTACTCATCTCCTTCTCCCAAACGAAAATGTGGCGAATCTCCGTCTCAGTTTTCATCATCTCGTGTCTCGCCGTTTCTTTCCTCGCCGTCTCTTCTTTCGCCTATTCGGAGGCGACATGTTCCGGGATAGTCCCATTACGGTACCGGTACGATAAGATCTCGATAACTGACTTCGGCGGCGTCGGTGACGGGAGGACGGTGAATACGAAGGCGTTCAGGGCGGCGATTTACCGGATTCAGCACCTGAGGAGAAGAGGAGGCACGCTTCTGTATATACCTCCGGGAGTGTTTTTGACGGAGAGCTTCAATCTCACCAGCCATATGACTCTCTACTTGGCTAGAGGCGCTGTCATTAGAGCTGTTCAGGTAAATTTTAATTTTCTGCTTTTTTTAATATCACTGCGATTTTGAAATTTGAAATTTCCATTAGTATGTTTGCTACATTGTTTGTTTAATTGCATTTTTGGATTCTATGAGGTCATTTGAAATTGGTATGTTGATTTGTAAGTTTCGGATTTGAACTTCAAATTTCATCAGTATATAATATAATAAATGTTTTGGTGATTAGTCTCTGTCTGCTTTCTGGAATTGAGTTCGGTGATAGACTGATAGTACTGTGAGTGATGATTCATGGCTGCTACTGCTAGAAAGATATTTCAATTTTCTATTAAGTAAAGTATTCCAAAAATAGAAGTGTTTTTTTTTTACTTCTTGGCTGATTGCTTGGATCTGAGTTCTGAAAATGTAACAAGTTTTGGTGATCTTGTAATCAAGTGAAATGTAATAATTATTTTTAAAAGAAGATTTGGGGAACCATGCACGTATTATAATAATTAAAAGTGACTAATTGGGTATGGGAGTGGTAATGGGTAGGTCCGAGCATCATGGGACCGTTCGGAGGCTAAAACGTTATTGTATGCATGTGGTGTACTGCTTTTATGTCTAATGTTTTCAATAGCTGACCCAAAAGATAGCTGGCAGTTTTGTCGTTCATGTTATCCAACGTTTTGTCAAAATCTGGTTTATTAAATATTTTCCACTAGTGTACATAAAAAATATCCGAAAGAGAAAGTAGAGTTAAAAAATTGGTTAGTGTGTTTTAACGTTATGAATGTGGACAGTTTTGTGTTTTACCGTCGTTTAGTGTGAGAGTCTCACTCACATTATCCGAGTAGGATTCTCCTTCAACTTCGGATTCAATTTTTTTTTTTAAACTATGAGATTCTCTGATTGGTTTGTCTTCAAGTGTATGAAAACAAAAACAGTACCTGTCGCTGTAGTGTATATCACTGTGTGTGTGAGAGTTATAAACATTTTCAAGTCAATTTTTTTTTGTGACCTTATAATGGTTGACTTCAGGATACATGGAACTGGCCATTGGTTGACCCTTTACCATCTTATGGAAGAGGAAGGGAATTACCAGGAGGTCGGTATATAAGCTTTATTCATGGTGATGGGCTTCGTGATGTAGTCATCACCGGTTAGTATTTGACCATCTTATATCTCATTTATATCTCTATATAGCTGTTTTGGCATTACCAAGAACATAATGTTTCTCATATGATAACACTGTTTTGACATTGTACATTGCAACAGGACAAAACGGGACAATAGATGGTCAAGGAGAAGTATGGTGGAACATGTGGCGCAGCAGAACGCTAAAGTTCACTAGACCGAACCTAATCGAGCTCAAGAACTCAAAGGAGATCATAATCTCAAACGTCATTTTCCAAAACTCACCTTTCTGGAACATTCATCCAGTCTATTGCAGGTACAAATGCTACATTTCCCAAATCATATATAGAAATATATTCATCTTCCTCTGTTCTTGACTCTGTTTCCTCCTTTTGATCTCTGGCAGCGACGTTGTCATCCATCACGTTACCATCTTAGCTCCACAAGATTCCCCCAACACCGATGGAATCGATCCAGGTTTTGCATTGCTCTTCTTGAAACAAATCAAACATGTCCAGATACGAACTTGACTCATGTTTTTATGGTGTGTGCATATAGATTCGAGCTTCAACGTCTGCATAGAAGACTCGTACATCTCAACCGGAGACGACCTCGTCGCCATCAAAAGCGGTTGGGACCAGTACGGAATCGCTTTCGGACGTCCAAGCTCAAACATAACCATCCGACGCGTCACAGGATCGTCCCCGTTCGCAGGCATCGCGATAGGAAGCGAGACATCAGGAGGGATCAAGAACGTCTTAGCAGAACACATCACTCTCTACAACATGGGCGTTGGAGTCAACATCAAGACGAACATCGGTCGTGGAGGATACATCAAGAACATCAAGATCTCCAACGTCTACGTCGAAAACGCAAAGTACGGTATCAAGATCGCCGGCGACACTGGAGACCACCCGGACGCGTATTATAACCCGAACGCTCTTCCGGTCGTTAAGGGGATACATATCAAGAACGTCTGGGGAGTTAACGTTCAAAACGCTGGCTCCATTCAAGGCCTTAAAGGCTCACCTTTTACAGGGATATGTTTGAGTGAGATTAATCTGCATGGAAGCTTGAATTCGTATCGGACGTGGAAGTGTTCCGATGTTATTGGAACTTCACTCAAGGTCAGTCCTTGGCCGTGTTCGGAGCTCAGAACTACCGGCAGGTCTTATTCGTGCTCTTCCACTTTCTGAAAAGCCAAAAACTTCCGAGCAAGGTTTATATATGTTTGTATTCCTTAGAATGAATAAGTTTATAGTAAAGTCTTTGTTTTTTTTATGGATGCTCAAAGAACCCCAAAGTCAATGATCTACCAAATATATATTATAATGTTGAAGCTTCTACTTTCTTGCACTCGCCGATCTAGATCCACATTTTTCTTGATTTGATTCTTTGTATGAGCAAAACACATTGCAATATCCATTTTCATCATCTCTTTACCTTCTCCGTTAATGGAACCGTTTCAGCACTTTGTTCATAACTGCGATTCGGGTTTATCGGAGACGACGGCGGTGGAGGAAGGAATCTGCAGCTTATGCCAAGGAGAAGAAGCCTCGATCCAATACACTTGTTATTCTTGTAAGTTCGGTCTTTGCAGTCTCTGTTTTAACTTGTCTCCGAAGCTCTCTCACCCTTTGGACGCTCAACACTTGCTCGAGTTCCATCAGCACCAACCGGATCACATTTACAGCTCCTTCATCTGCAGCGGATGCGGCTACGTGATCTCCTCTGGATCTTACTACGAATGCAAAACCTGTCAAATCAAGATCGATGTCAAGTGCGCGTCGATAGCGATAACCACGAGATGGGACGACGCAAAAACGTACCATTACAGCCACAGGCACGTGCTTTCTCGGTGTAAACCCGGTTGGTCAAACGGCAGCGGCACGTGCTTGATCTGTGAGCGTCCGTATTCGGACAAGCAGATATGCCACGGTTGTCTTGCTTGTCTTTGCTTCGTACATGACCGTTGTCTTGATCTTCCAAGCGAGATTCAGCACCCCATGCATTCGCAGCACACTCTCAAACGCCTTAGCTACGTGCAACACAAAGAGCGGAAGATCCAGTGTGACGCGTGCCAAGAACCGATCCATGGAGTCCCGTTTGGTTGTGTGGCTTGTGATTTCAAAGTCCACATGGGATGTGCTGATTCCATGTTGCGGTCTCTCAAGCACGACGCTCATCGCGAGCATGGTTTGGTTTACGTGCCAAGGAACGCCGCTCATGCAATCACCGTGGAGAAGCCTTGCAAGATATGTGAGGAGCCTCAAAAGATTTGGAAAAACTGTTATTACAAATGCATCCAGTGCGACTGGAACTTCCATTTCGAGTGTCTTAGGATAGCTGACTTTGTTTTCCGCAAGTCTCGTCACTCGCATCGCACTCAGTGTAAGTTGTTCTTGAACGAAGAGTACGAGTACTGCGATGTTTGCGAGACGGTCATCAACTTGGGAAGCTATGCTTATTCCTGCGACAGATGCGTTTTCCAGGCCCACATCGAATGCATTTTCAACATGGTTTGATCCGATATTATTAACATGCTTTGATCCGATTTTTTTTTTGTGTATCAATTAGCTAATTTTCATCCAAAATCGTTAGGGAAAACAGCGGATCATGTATTTGAAGGATATAACCTATAGTGGAGAAATGGCTACTGGAACTAGCCAAGACAAACTTATAGTACAGACCTTTTCATTTTTATTATGATGTTATATATGTGGAGATATATGATTAACCCAATTTTCTTAAATACATATATAACATTTGCAGATTGTTGATGTCAAACACACTCATCTATTGAGATCATGCAACACTAGAGATAAACAATGCAACATTTGTCAACAAGGACCGCTTGGCTGCGAGTACGAATGTGAGATGTGCGAGTTTACAGCACACGAAACATGCGCAGGGCTAGCGCAGAGAGTAGGACGTAGGTTTCACAGCAGGCACCCTTTGATACTACTTCCCTTGCCTCCTGTGGAAAAAATGGATTGTGACATTTGCCAAAAATCAATCGATGGATTCAATCTCTTTTGTCGCACTTGCGGTTACATCGCTGATATCAAATGCGTCACACAGGACACAAGGCCTGCGTCCAAAGTCATTATAATATAAGGTGGGAAGGAAAATGTAGGAAGAGCCATAACCTAGTTCAAGTTCTTGGTACATCAGAAGAGAGACGCCAGTGCAGTGTTTGTGGAGAAGAGTTATATGGTGGAGGCTCTCCATCATGCTTGGAATGTAATGAGACGTACCACATTCAGTGCCTTGAGGTTGAAGTAAAAGTTGAACACCCGTTCCATTACCATCCTGTTTATCTTTGTGATGAAGTTAAACATGGATCCAGTTGTGGTTGCTGCGGAGACAAAATAAAATCGTACAGCTATAAGTGTCTTGAATGCAAAGATGTCTACTTCCATGTGAATTGCTCAACGTTTGTGGAAGCATCGTTGAAGTTCAAGAAATGTCATCAACATAACCTCCACCGTTTTATGGCTTATGTCGAGTGTAGCTTCGATCATCATGATCTTACTTGTGATGTCTGCAAGATAACATGCCACAGAAACTTCTATGGCTGTGTAAAATGCAACTTCTACTGTCATGTAGAGTGCATTGGATTGCCAACGTATGTAAAGCATCGAGTGCATGCACATACATTGATTCTCAGTCATGAACTCACGGGTGAGGCGTGTAATAAGTACTGTGAGATATGTATCAAGGCGTGTGATCCTATGTTTCCTGGTTATATATGCAAACCATGTGGCTTTGTACTACATCCCGAATGCGTTTTGTGTTGGGTAAGTGTTTTCTATCTCAAGAAAGTCATTATCATCTTTTCTTTTGAGGAAGGAAACCATCAAACCAATATTCATTTTTGTCACCTTTTATGTGTTCAGGATGATGACTGGAAAGCTGCTACAGAAAAAGACTATAAGTGGGAGGTGCTGACACTTATGGTCTCGATACTAAAAGATATCAAGAACAAGAGCTATTTTTAACAAGTTTTGAAAACAGAGCATAGCTCAATGAAGAACGATATATATATCCTAGATTATGGATTTATCGGTTTTAACTTCCAAGTAATCCTTCTTGCATGCATCCAACCCCTCTATCTAAACTATGGAACTATGTTTAGAATGTGCATTCTACAAAACTCATATTCATATCAATCTCCTTAGTTAGTTTTTCTTATTTTTTAGGTATTGAGAATATATTGGTTGAATTTAATTTATTTATATAATAAACTTTGTATGTTTAATTTACTTGTTTTCTTGTTTGGTTTTGAAGAGAAAAAAGTATGATGAATGATCATAAAGGAAAAAACTCAAAATAAAAAGGGTATAGTTGGATTTTAGTTAATTAAAAATCATATGTCACCAAAGTTTTATAAAAAAGTGTTTAGATGTATAAAATAGTGGACAAAGTGTCTTTTTCCAGTTTTTCCTAGCTTTTAATTGACTGTAACCAAAATTAAAACATTATGTTTGCACCTTCTATTATCATACTCCATATACTCTTTTAAGAACAAAATAAAATAAAGAACTGTAAAAATAGATGAATAGCACCATGTGAAGGATTTTATTTTATATTGACATCGAACAGTACTATAGTTCCATAAACTTCACCGTTGACTAAAATTCCAAAGAAAGTCTGATTTGGATCTGAGTGAAGGGGAAAAAGAAAAACAAAAAGGCGATGGAAGGTGAGCATCAGATGGTGTACGTCGGTCTATCTGGGGAAGACGTGCCAGACACTGTCCTCAGTCATCTGAAAAGCGGCTTGGAAGGTAAGAGCTTCAGCGTTATCACTCAGATGAGAGAAGACGCAAAAGATCGGTGTAAGATCATGAAGAGGATCAGGGTGTCCAGGTTTGTGGTAGTGATACTCTCCGATGACTTCGGAGGATCAGGTGAGTGCTTAGACGCTCTAGTGTTGGTCGTAAAACGCATGGACGTAGGTAAGCTAAGAACGATTCTCATCTACTACATGATGAATGAGTCCGACGCAGTGCACCACAAGGGAAATTTCGGATATTTGCTCGGCCAGCTAGAGAAGGCTGAGCGTAGAAAAGCTGCTGGTAAGAGTATGGAGGCCTTGCTTCATACGGAGGTTAGAATCAAGGAGTGGAGAGAAGCTTTGGTGTCTGTCACAGCCACGAAGGGTTTCAAGTTATATAACCAAGCAGGAGATAGGTCCTTATATGATATATATACATATAGTTAAAAATACATGACTTTAATTAAAATATCTATGTGGTTTTCGCTGTTGCTGTTGTTGCAGCTTAGATTCCGGATTTATCGAAGCAATCACAAAGCACATGATTGAGGGTGGGTTTGGCAGTATAAGGGAGCCAAAAAGTCATCCGTTTGACGCCTCAGTGTATGAGGATGAGGTGTGTAGAGAGTTTTCCAAACTTCTCTACTAGTTTAAGATCTTGATCTTTTCTTGTTTTTTAAAATGTCTATGATGATCAAGGAACGTATGAAAGCTATGGTTTCTAGCTTGGAAAAGATGGGCATCATAATTGACGGAAGTTCTAGGTAAAGTTTGAAACTTTTCGCATGCATGAAGTTTCCATTATAACTCAAATATCTATAAACTTTTTTTTAATATCTCTGGATCGGCAGATCTGAGCCAGACTTTATTGATAAGATCTCGGAGCAGGTCAAGGAAAAGCTAAACGTCATTATTCGGACGGATTTCCCTACGGAATCGCATGTAAGTGATTAAACTGATTCTCTCATTTTATAAGATTTTCAAGTAAAAATTGCATGAATTATTAAAAAAAAAACAATCAAACCAATTAACAAATATTACTTCATAATATAAATGGTCATAACCAGTTAAATACTTAAATCACAATAATTTTTTGCACAGAAACTTAAGAAAAAATCAATTAAAATAAAACAAGAAAAAAATCTCTAAAATAAAATGAGGTTTTAATTCTACCTAAGTGGCAAAAAATGTTTTCTCAATATTGATCCGACCAAACTTGGCGTCTTCTTGTCCCCTTAGAAACCGGTCGTGAGAAGTCATGTGTACATCAGTTACACTGGGAGTCCAGAGATCCGCAGAAAGTACGTCAACCATGTAACTAATTCCTTGGCGAACTATGGGGACGTGGAAACCTCTACGGGAACTAAAAAATTCTCGGAGGTGATGGAGGACTTATGGATAGCAGTGGTGATCTTATCTGAAGATTACGCCGAGTCGACATACTTCCTCGAGGAGCTGGTGGCCATCAAGAAACATGCTGATCATGGGAAACTGCTAATACTCCCAATCTTCTACATGGTTGAGCCAGACAAAGTGAAAGATCAGATTGGAATGTTTGATGATAGGTTTCAAGATCTTCGATGGACAAAATTGTCCAATGAGGACTGATAAGTAGGATTTTTGTATCAACTACTCTCAATCCATACCACTCATGTCATTGTAGTACTTGAGATGTCAATCCAAGTGGAGATTCAAACTATCGAAATAAAGAAAAGGCAAAGATCAAGTTTTGATAAAAGATTGGGTTTTGTTTTGTAAAGATCTATGCTTTAAGCTAACAAGATGAAAGAAAGATTTAAACTTTAACAATAAAGATAAAGGAGGCGTCTTGGGTGAGATTTAGTTGGGATCAAACGAGCTCAACCTTCCTTTCTCAACACACCAAGACTCAAGCTTTGTGCTTAGACTTTGGGTAAATCCGCCACTCTCGTGGTCAGATCGCTTTGCAAGCTGAGAATCCAAAGCTAGCTCTCGCTAGTGGACTCAAAGTTACAAGCTTTCACAAGATCTAGTCTAAAAGTGCACAAGATACATCCCAACAACCAATCTCTTAGGTTGGGAATGTTTCTCTCTATCGCTAGCTCTCTTAGGCATTAACGCAAACACCTTCTAGGTGTACTAGCCTAGATTCGCGACTTCAAGTGATCAAGAAGAAGCCGAGATATAAAGCTCTAGCTAAAGAAAAGCTGGTCAAGGGAGATTAAGGAAGAGGTTAACAGGAAGCTAAAGCTCTGACCTTTCCTAATCTCACCCTCGAAACCTCTAAAGAACTACTCGCTACTCATACTCGAACCGAAAGCAAAGAGGTAAAGAAAGCTAGAAATCATCATTAAGACAAGATTAGCAAACTAAGTACTTCTTAAACTTAAAAGATTCAAAGTAAAAGCTTACAAAAGATCTCCAAGAACAAACTGTTTTTCTTGGAGAGAAACTGGTTACAAGATAAAGATTGCCTAAAAATTAGGTCTTAAAGGTTTATATAGAGAAGGGAAAAGTGTATCCTTTGGTCAACATTTTTGCTTTGACTTCACAGATGCGCGCAGCTTGAGCAACTTCCTCAAGCACTCTGTTTCCTTTTGCTCAAGGCTCTGTTCCGTCTTGCTTGTTTTGCCATCCGATTACTCCGATCTCCTTCTGGTCCATCTCCGATCATCACCTCCGGTCTGCTCCTTCGCCATAAGCTCCGAATACCTGATAAATGCACCCCAAATGCAATGGAAATGCAAAATGCTATCCTAAAGGCTAAATGATCCTAAGTAGACTAAAGCTACACTAAATGTTATGAAATGAGACTCAATTATACACAGAACTATGCAGTATGAGAGGCTAAATGTATGCAAATGTTGAGTATATCAAGGACACGACTAAGCAAGGTAGAATCGAAGTGTGGAAGGAAGCTTTGTATCATCTCGCCAAAAAACATGGCTTAATGTTTAAATTACGATCAAGCCAATATGGGTAAATCACTAAATCTTGCTTATCTCCCAAAACTCTATTCATGGTCTCATATATATAATGTTTCGCAGGTCAATAGCAGAAATGGTGAGTCAAACGGTTAAGGTCGTTGAGCAACTGTTATCGGAACTATCATCATATAGTAGAGAAGTTGATAGGTCGTGTGGATTGGGTACGTTGAGTCACCCTCGAAACCCCGTTGAGGAACTGTCATCACTTTCGGAAGAAATTGAAATGTCTTTGCGCGAATTCTGTATGCATACCTATCCTCCAACACTCGTTGAGACAATTGTATCCAACGCTCTAAAAAGCGACGGAAACAAAATTTATAAGTCACTGATAACGTATGTGGAGCAAGAGAGAAAATCATTAAAAGACCGCTAATTTGTTTTTGTTGTTTTACTTCTGATTTTTTATTTACTTGATTTCTGTTTAATTACTGTTATATTTCAAGTTCAAGTTCAATTAGTTCTCGCTTAAATGAATGCAAACAGAACTATGCTTCAACGATCTAAGTTCAAATTTTGTTATCTTTTCTCGTAAACCATTTTATGAAGCCTAAATTTAAGTTGGTTTATTTTATAGTTTATAAATGTTGTATTTTGGTTTTACAATTTTTATGATTTTAGAAAAATTATGAAAATACATAATTTTGCTTTTGTTTAAGGTGTTCAAAATCGTTAGACTGATATTGATGGACTCGGCGAAAGTAGTTGTTCTGTACAATCATAGTAGCACAAGCACATTGCCACCCCAATAGTACGGTTGCACCAGCTTTCGGTGGATGGCCCGTGTTTGGACTTGCATAATTGGTCGCAGTTATCGCAATTGCCCAGATAGTCGGTGCATGTCTTTGCTCTAGTCTGATCCACAACTGTAACATTGTATACATCATTAAATCTAACATGGAAATAAATATTTTGATTTTATGAAAATATTATCACGTACACCATCATACTAGTATTTCTTTTTTCAGACGTTAGCAACACTTGGCTCTGTCAAAACTTTTTTATAAAAATGTGCCAAATGAGTTATATATACATAACAGTTAAAGGATGTATAGAAGATATAATAAAACCTGAGGCAAAAATGATAAGTAAGCTAACAAGGCATGCAAATGAAGTTATCCTCTTCATATCTTCACGTTTTAGTTTTTTATTATCTATTGTTTGTATGTTGTTGGGACATTTGTTGATCTATTTAAAAGCAAGATGAAGAACACTTGGTACATACATAAATCATTATGACTGTTGACCAAAAAAATAAGCCATTATGATCTTTTCATATATGCCATTGTTTTGCCACAATTGGTATGACCGATTAAGTTATTACCATATAAATTGTTGTTCTCAGTCAGAATAAGTATAAGGTGAAAATATCACTCTCTAGGTTATAATATTATAAACTAATAAATTTCCTAATTAAATTATTTTAATTGATTTTTCACGCACTCTTATTAATAATAGAATAATATGACTTTTCACACACTTTTATTAAGAAGATGAGAAACTTGGAAATACTAATGAACTATGTTGACAAACAAAGAAAAATAATAATAATAAAGACACTATATTAGTAACTTATGGTCCTAAATTTACCAAAATCCATAGGCATGCCATGTATGTTTTTGTGACCAAAAGAGTAAACAGTTGATCCTTTCAACAATTTTTCTTTTTACATTTCCCAAAAAAATCTCTTTCTCAGAGAGTCTACATGGTGTGTGTTCAAACTTCAATTTCGTACATTCGAGAATTAACTTCTTCATGATTTAGGTTTTCATTCTAGAAAATGAGGGCTTATCCCAAATAAATTTGGTATGGGCTTTGATGATGGGCATGTTGATCCCGAAACCAGCTTCTCATCCGACGCGCGGTCGCATCAACGTGGAGGACACGTCGTTCACTTAATCAGTAGCTCGTAAATGTACGTTTTACAAATCTCTCAGAACATGTATCCTATTTCTGTAGATGGTAATTCTTTTTCTTGTTTGGTAAAACTCTTAGCGCTTCTTGAAGAGGAAGATAAAGTTTTGCATTGTTAAATAACATAGATTTGTAACAATGACTTAAAATTATATATTTTGTTTATTTCAAGTGTGAAAGTATCGAATTCGTGTTGACTCTGTCGAACGAATTGAAAGCGGTGTTTTCCGTACATCATTTTCTTTCTTCTGATTGGCCTTTTCCTACTTTATTAATTTATTGCTCTTTTTAATAAGTCCATTTTACAAGTTGGCTACTAATTTTTTTAAGAAATACTGCCGTATGTAGCGCTGACGCACACACACGCACACGAAAAATACTGCTGCGTATAAAGTTTATAATATTACATAGATAGGATATCAAACTGAGTCATATTGTGAGCTCATTATCTCAATGAAGTTGGCAAACTATATGACCTGAACTAGTTATACACTAGAAATGAGAGATATAAAATTTATAATAATTACTTTTAAATGAACTAACTGATTAAAATATTTTAGCTGATTATTGAGAATTTTAGATGATCTAACGGAGAGTCGGAGACTACTGTGACAAGAGTTTCATAGAGTTGAGATAAGGAAAGAAGATATAAATGCATTGTGTAGAGAGATGAGAATGATTGATGAATGAATGTATGACGCAAAAAGAGTGACGCCAATCAAAATCATTTCTAAGTTGTTTTCAAAAGGAGCAAACAATAAAGAATGAAAAAGGGAAGTTCACGCGTAGAGAGGTTTGAAATGTCGTCGGTCCAACCTCTTGACTCATCCTGTCTCTTGCCATCTTCTGAATATCCTTTTTTCAGATTTTTGTTTTTTTTATTGAATATTTTCATATTTATGGCAATTACGTTTGTTCTACGTTGAAGCGAATTTTACAGTAAATGAAAATATGTATGAAGTTTAATATATTTTGGACTATGAATTCATATTCAGAATTTTCTGACATTTTGTTAATTTTACTCTGTTTTTTTATCAGATAACTCAAACTGTTCTAGTTTCCACCCACCATGCAATGTTGGTTACAAAAACGTGATGTATATTCATTCTTCACATTTATATATGTACCTTCTACACAATGATCACTAAAAGATAGTTTGGTATTCTACACATAAAAGGTAAATAACATGTATTCTGTCAAATTTTGATTCATGTAGTGGTGTAGTTGGTATATTGATACAAGTCACTAAATTACATTTAACTTCAAAATATGACGATCTTTTGTAAGCTGTACATAAACTAAAATATTTTGTACTATAATCCATAGGTATTTACTTGTCATTATTGAGCTTTCTACTTGTGTGTCTATGTGTGCGTCAACTTTAGCTATAATAAACTTGCTAGAGCTTTTTGATAGCAGTTCAAAGGGAATTATATAACAGTTATTAATTACAAAGAAAATAGTATTCCCAAGATGTAATTGGTCCATACATTAAAATAATATTTTGGTTGGCATATAAAGTTAAAAGTATTAATCATAAGAAATGAATGTTCGAATGGAATATCTATCTGACTATTTGTGATAGCTTTTGAATGTGGACTTGGTCAGAAAAGACCTTATCACACTCTTGGTGTATTTTTTTTTTTTGGTCATCTGAAAGATATATTGAACTTCACGGATAATTACAAAGATAAAGCCAGTACTAAAGCCTTATGCTACACAAACTAAGAGCACGGGGAATACCAAAACTCACCCGAACCTATTTTAATCAAGGACACCCAAAAAGGCAGGACAAGATCAAACAAAAAAATGAAGACATCACAAAGAGGAAAAAGCTCTCACATTCAAAGACACCATTTAACCAAAAAGGATGATTGATCGGCACATAAGAATGTAAACGGCCATCATTGGTGACACTTTGAGCAATGAGATTAGCTCCTTTATTTGATTCCATTATTCCTTTCACAACTTTCCAATCTTCAAACCTTTGATAGTAACAAAAGCAATTCAGCTGCTTCAAAACCAAAGGAAGGCCAATCTCTTGGTGTATTAATCACACGATTTTTTTTTGTAAATGACCGAGTTTTTCTATTTGTGGTACATATAACTCTATAAATAAAATTTGTCAAAACTCAAAACTAATGCCCATTTGTCTCATCTAAATCATAAATATTTTCTTGCTGTCGAATTTATTATTTTCTTATTTACACATAGTTGACAACTTATTTGGCTCTCGTACAGTATATAAGTAAGTAGAAACATGGAGGTAGAGAATTGATATGTAAATTTATTACCGTAAAATATTTACACAAACAACAATATTATAATATACTATTTAATACTACTAAAGAGAAGTTATAAGAAAGTATCTTACAATTTGTACACTCATATTATCAACATCGTAGTTTAAGTTTATTTTCTTACCTTTGTAACTTAGCTAGAAATGGTTTTAGACTCTTAGTAGATTCATCCAATATAAAGTTTAACTTTATAATCAAAATAGTAGCTCAATTGTAAATACACTAATATCTGTTATGATTCTTATACTCTAGTAGTATAACAAAACACAGTGTAGAATTTTTAATTATTAACCATGTTGACATTAAAAATCATTACAAGTTAACAACTGAAGTATTATCCACATACTAAAAAGCATTAAACAACATATATCGAAAATAAAGAATTGGAGAATCTCAATCACATGTACAAAGTCGTAGTTTCGAAAGGGTACATTGAAAGCGACATTTGTTTAACCCCTTGTTGTCTAATTATTCAGTTAACCACTATGTTTTAATTAATGACTCACTTGATTATAACTACACTAACAAAATTGCAATGTTGAATTGGTCAGCCTTTGACCTTGTAACCCTCATTCACTACCACCACCCCACTTATAGATACACTCTGGCCCTCTATAGTCCTTATACCAAAGACTTTTCTTTACTTTGAAAGTTTTGTCTGTTTTACCAAAAAAAAAAAAATTAATTATTTATTTATGATTCGTCATTTGGTCAAAATTTCAAATACTCAAATCCAATCCCTTTATATTCCAAACCAACACTCATCAATTTTCCACAAAGCCAATAACACTCTCATTCTCTTATCATATGCTTCTTCAATCTATATCTATTCTCACCATCAATTTCAGATAATATAACTCATTACTATATAAACCATTCTTGATTACAGTGTATACACACATTATATTCCGTTCTCATCATACTTTTGTTTCAGTTTCAGACAAAGATTTCATAAAGTCAAACTGTTTTTGCGAAATTAAGATTTACAATTTTTGAAAACTCTTTTTGAGAGTCATTCAAAATGGAAGGTAAAGATATGCTAAGTTGGGAGCAGAAGACAATGCTAAACGAGCTCCTTCTTGGATTTGTGGCGGCGAAAAAGCTTCAGGCGCGGCTCGGAGAAGCCCCATCGCCATCGCCGTCGTCATCATCTTCTTCTCCGGTGGCGTTTGCGGCTGAGACGAACGAGATCCTCGTGAAGCAGATACTTTCTTCATACGAGAAGTCTCTTCTCATGCTAAACTGGTCCTCCTCACCACCCGTACAACTTATTCCGACGCCGGTTCCGGTGTCTAATTCCGGCGGAGTTCCGGAATCTCCGGCGTCGATCAACGGAAGTCCGAGAAGTGAAGATTTTGCTGATGGAGGAGGTTCCAGCGAGAGTCATCGCCAAGATTACATCTTCAATTCAAAGAAAAGGTAAAGACAAATTGGAGATCTTTTGTTTTTGCAAAAAAAAAATACAGAATTCAATAAACTAATTTGGAATTTGGTGAATTTTCTCAGAAAGATGTTGCCAAAATGGTCAGAAAAAGTGAGAATAAGTCCAGAGAGAGGCTTAGAAGGACCTCAAGATGATGTCTTCAGCTGGAGAAAATACGGCCAGAAAGACATTTTAGGCGCCAAATTCCCCAGGTAACATCATCATCATCATCATCATCATCATCAATTCATTACCATCGAATTCATTATTATCATCATGATGTTAATTCGATTGATTTGATTTGATTTGCAGGAGCTATTACAGATGCACGCACCGAAGCTCACAGAACTGTTGGGCAACGAAGCAAGTCCAGAGATCGGACGGTGATCCAACGGTTTTCGAAGTTACATACAGAGGAACACACACTTGCCGGCAGGGGATCACTCCTCCTCCACCACCGGCCTCACCGGAGAAGCTAGAAACCAGACCCAAACCCACCGCTACTCAAAAGCCAAATGACCTTCTCGAGAGTCTCAAAACCAGCTTAACGGTACGAACCGTCGGGCTTGACAACGGCGACGACGTTTTCTCGTTCCCTAATACGCCGCCGTTTTACGATTACGGGACTATGAACGGCGACTTCGGCCACGTGGAGAGCTCTCCGTTACTCGACGCTGTTGATTGGTTTAATCCAACGGTCGGGATTGACACGTCGTTTCCCACGTTTTTACCAGAATCAATCTATTACTGAAATTTGTTAAAGAGAATACTAGTACCCCTTTAGAGAAATCAAAATCACCGAGATAAAAAGATAACTTGTATCCATTTTTTTAGTTAAAAAAGGTAATTTGAGTCTAACAAATGCATAAGAAATGTTCAACAGGATTTGAACATTATTTCAATTCTAAGAGATTTTTTTGTCTAGCTACTGGTTGTTGCCGCAGTCTTCTTGTTGTAATCTTCAAGTTCCTTCTTGTATGCTTCCATCAACTTTGCAGCTTTCTCGTTGTAAACTTGCTTCTCTTCTTCACCCAATTCCTGCGAAGACATTTTGTTTACTCAGATGAATTAACAAGAAATGTTTGATTGTAGCAAATGAGTGTTATTTACTCAGTGACTGTAAATTTTGCATACCTTCCATTTGACTGAGATTAGAGCAGTAACTGTAGAGCTGCTTGTCCCGGGACGTTGTTCTTCTGTCAAAGCCTTTCTGGCGTCTTTGCTGTGTAAACAAATATTCATTCGACAGTTAGAAACTTTGTTATACTTGGGATACTCTGAGAAAGTATCATTAGCTTGTTGGTTTCGTACCTGAAGAGAAAGTAGGAAGAAGCAGGCTTCTTGGGTTTGTTAGGGTCAACGTTTTCGTTCTTCTTCTTCTTGGTAATCTCTTTCTTCTTCTGCAATAGACAGTTAAGATCTTATGAGCCTCTGTAAATAAATGCAATTTTGTTGAGCTAAAGAATCAAAAGTTTGAGGGAAGCGACCTTAATCAGATTATCTGTTTTCTCCTTCTTCTTGAGCAGCTGGAGAGCTTCCTGTTTATGGAGTTTCAAGAGTTCGTCTTCTTCTTTCTTCTGGCTCATTGCTTCTTCTTCCTTAGTCCTCTTGTATTCCTCCATTGCTTGCAAGTATGTCTCCTTGTTCTTCTTCGATACCTGTTTACATATTACACCTCATTTTCATTCACTCCCAAGTCTTTAACGTTTATGAAAGCAAGGGGTATGTATGGAAACAGAAACAGACCTCTTCGAATGGTGCCTTTTGTTTATCTGACAAGTTCTTCCATTCTTCTCCGGTCATCTTTGCAATCTGTAAGCACCATTCAATTCAATCTCATAAGTTAGCTTCAAGAATTTAGTAAAAGTTGGAGGATCTTGAGAGAGACTAAAGTTATAGCTTCAAGAATTTACCTCCACAACGCTCTTGTTCTCTTCGCGTAGAGCAGCTCTCCTATCGTTTGCATAAACCAGGAAGGCAGAGATGGGATGTTTCGGCTTCAGAGGATCCTTCTGCTTCCTGCAAACCATAAATAGCTGTGTTAGTCAGTTAATAATTGATGATTAAATGATTAAGTCATGGGAGGTCTTACTTGTTCTTCTTCTTGTTGTCCTGTTCAGATTCCTGCACAAACTGGAGATACTGATCAAGCAACTCCATGGCGTTTTTCTGCTTCTGATCATCTTCAAGAAGCTTCATGGCCTCTCTCTCGCGTTTCTCTTTAGCAGCAACCTGGAGGTAAGCTTCCTTCTCCACCTGGTACTTCTCCTCGTAAGGCTTCTTATCTTCTGCGCTTAGAGACTTCCATTTAGCACCCAGAATGTTGGAAGTCTCCTTGAAGTCAGCCTCAGGGTTCTCCTTCTTCACTTCATTCCACTGTTCCTTGCACCACAAAACGTATGACGACGATGGACGCTTTGTCTCAGGACAATCCTTTTTCTTCTTCTTGTTCATCTTTTCTTGCTCAGCCTGTGTGAGAGATTGACTGCAAGCGAAAGTCTGCAAAGCAACACAAAACACTCTTCAATCAATATTCAGAAACCACACTAGTCGTATATACATCAACAATAACAAGAAACAGAGAATTCTGCTAAATACACAGAGGAAAATCATATAATTGATCACTCAATTAAAGTATCAGCAACTGTTTGTGTTTAAGTATTTTCCAGCAACCTCCTCAAAAGCAAGCATTTCAATGATCAATCACACAGATATACTAATCCAGAATCTGACTTCGATACTAGTCTCAAACCTATAACGAAATTTCTATCAAACAATCAAACCAAAATCTCATTTGCGATCAAATACACCTGCGAAAGAGCATGTAACCAAATATTTTGCAACCTAATCCAAAAATCTAAGTAAATCGAAGCCAAAACCGGATCTAGAAATCGATTATCAAGCCAATCTCTCAAGTCTCAAATGATCAATCATATCTGCAGAATCAAAATTTAACCAAGTTCCAGATCTAATTATAAAACCCATCGAAATCGGAAGCCAAAGCTAGATCGAGAGATTGTACCATGTTAGGTTTGAATTCCTTCATCTTCTGGAGTTTTTTCAGCTCCACCTTAAGCTTCTCCTGCTCAGCGTCGCGCGTCTCTAGCTCCTCCTCCTTCTTCCTCAGAATCTCGTCCTTCTCCTTAAGCAACTCCTCCGTCTTATCCTTCTCGATCTTCATCTTCTCCAGCATCGCCTGCATCTCCACCAGATCTTGCTCGAACGACTTCGCTGATTTCGCCTTGGCGGAGACAGGCGACGCCGGCGTCTCGGCGATCTCGTTCTTCTGCTTCAACGCCTTTCTGCTGTTCCTTGGTTTCTTCGTCGGTGCTGGATCTGCGATGGTCGCCATGTTTAAGTCGAGAGCAAAAGAGAGAGAGGGAGATTTCGAAATTTAGGGAAGGTAATATATGTGGAGCCTCTGCAATTATATTCTGGGTTTATATAAGAAGGAAGATCCAACGGGCTAATAGTTCGAAATGAAAACTTTTATCTTGTGGATTTGATAATCTTTTGGCGTCCAAATGGGGAGATTTGTTAAGCTTTTTGAATTTTGAATTTTTGAATTTCCCTCTTTTTTTTAAGGAAACTTTTGTATTCTACTCTTGGCACTTCGGGAATCGAAATTTACCAAAGAATATATTTTCTTCCTTATCAGGAAATTCTAAAATATTACTGCATACCAAATCGGTTGAAAACCGCTATCTTACCAAAGATCGTATAATTTTGAGAAATCTTCTGTTCATGAGTTTAATGAATCTTTACAGTAAAAAATCTAGTCTTACCAAAGATCGTATAATTTTGAGAAATCTTCTGTTCTTCTTTACACACATAAATAATGTTTTTACAAACCGTCGAAAAACAAAAATTAACTCCTTCACCAAACCGGTTTTGCTTCCTCCAACCGGCTAGCTCCCAAGAACCAATAATACAATTTTCACTACCTTTTTTTCAATTCACACAATTTTGGTCGTATTAGTCTAATTTTCCCCAGAGAACCGGTTAATAATTCTCCCGGGTTCATCAATTGGCAATAAACCAACCAATCACACTGTGTTCTTCCGGTTTAACCATTTACTATAGTCTCCAATATAACATCATTCAAGTAATCAATCGGACCAGGCAAACACCAATGCAGACAATCGTTCTGTACCTTTGCATTTTTGTCTTTATCAAACGGCCTGAACTGTCTGTACGCACCCGGATGCCCATCGGGTCGGGTCAGCAACATTCCGGTGAAATCCAAAAGCTTCAGATTCCCACCACGGTCCTGACCCTTCTCTCTAACCGCTCTCTCAAACTGACCAATCTCAACATCTCTAAGTATCTTATGCACATTCTTCATCTCAATCTCCTCATCATCACTCACCGGCTCCGTCTGCTTACACGTCCCGCCGTTATGCCACTCCCCGTTTTGGAAATGATCCGGAGTCGAAGTCCGGAAAAACACCGTGGCTTCACGGTTAGTCTCCGCCGCCGCCAAGAAGTCCATGACGTTCCTTAGCGACGCGTTGTAAGCGTAGTCGAATCCTAGCTCTTCCAAACGAAGCTTCTCCGGACAGTTATGACACCCGACGGGTTTCGCGTTTTCGTGGTAAACCGCGGATTTGAGATACCATTTCCCCGTCGAGATGATCGCGTAGTCGAGGCTCGGCATTAGATCGGTCCATGTGTCATCTAGCTTGTCGACGTGTAGCTGGACGGAAGCGGTTGAAACGCCGTTCATATCTTCGAAAATCGCGGCTTGAACGAGAAACGGCGACCAAATGTTGGAGATGGTAAGGTTGTGTAATGGGAAACGCCATCGTTTTGATCTGTACTCTTTGTCGTGGTACACTTCGACCGGTTCTTCAACCTGAGAGATCGAAAAAGAACAAAAACGGATTTATTAAAAAGTTTAAAAATCGAAGCGGAAAGCTGTTAAAAGTTATGTATTGTTACCGTGTAGAGCATGCAGAGGAGAGACTCGACGTGGTTACGGGATATGGAGTCACCAATGAATGCCCAAGATTTGTTTCTCATAAGGTTAAGAAACCTTTGAGGGTCGAAACGTGGTAAAAGACAGTCGTGAGGCTTCCATTTCCAGTAGAGGAAGTCTAAGTCGGGACGGCCGTTGGTGACGCAGTTTTGGTGACCGTCGATGAGCGTACCACATGAGCTGTTTGTGTAGATTGGTCCTGATGTGTCTGGTATCCATTTTCCGGCGAAGAGATCACACTTCTCTATTTCAATATCTGTGATTCAAGTAACAAAAGCAAAATGTTTTAGCTCTAATGTGAGATTGACTTTTAGTCAAAATGTTGCAAGTATAGTCAAGGTCAGTTTATCATAAAACATTGCAGCTAATTAAAGATCAGACAATCAAAAACATGGCCTAACAAGATTAAATTGTGAACAGAACAAAAGCATGATTCAAATCATCACAAGAAGTTTTTTCATGTAAGATCCTTAAAACCAACACTTCCTTTTTTTTTTCAATTTCCCTAAACCGCAATCTTTAAAGCCAGTAAATGAAGACTAAGATCTTGCAGATCGAGAATCATGATCTTTTTTTTTGATAAAATGAATCATGATCTTCCAAATCGCATAGATCTCATAATTGAGCTCAAGAACAAGGTGTAGACACATACACACGATTAATGATTCACATTGAAGTGTTTCTGGTATCTGATCTTACCCTGAGGGATTAGATCTTCGTTTTCCGGGACGAAAACCTTGGGCGGCAGAAGCCGTGCTTCGAATTTACCGGTGACCGACGCAAATACTGGAGACAAGTCGCTGAAGTGGAAAATGAAGAAATGAAAAGCGAGACCAGTTATCAGAATAGCGGAGACGAGCTTGATGAGAAACACATTCTTACGAATCATGGACATAGGAGTACAGTTCAGCTTCATCTCAAGATATCCAGCAGAGTGTATTGTTGTTTTTTTTGGGTAAGTGTGTATTATTATTCGACCGACCAAAGCTCCGCCCTTTTCTTTATTCTTTGATATTAAATCATTGGACTATTGCTAAAAAAGAACCATATAGTAAAAAAAAAAAAAAAAAGACATGTTAATTTAATAATCTGCTTATATCACAGCTCACTATACTGGAGTTATGACATAACCGAATAAATGTTTGGTTTCGATTTGCTTACTGAATACTGACTATTTTTTTAATCATTATTAGTCAAAAACGGTTTCACCTATTGAGGGAAAAGTTTGCCGAAGTAGTAATTTTTTTGGCTGTATATTGAAAATGCTAAAATGGACCAAAATTCTTTCTTGACCAGAAGTTCATTTCTCTTCAGAATTTTATGTTCTTTCTTTCATTCATGCATACAAATCCATTTCTATGAAAGGATCGCCTAAACTAGAAAACCAAATACACAGAAAATCAATAACTTTCGTTTCTTAATTCTTGTAACGGCAAAAGTTGAAGGGAGACAAGAAGTATAATTAAGAGTAAAAAACAAGCAAAAGGCAAATATATATTATTATTTTTAATAAATATTATTTAATCGAATAAAGCAACTGTATCCGTTTCATCTTCTGCAAAATCATAACGCTCTGTATTTCGCCGTTTCGCATTTCCCGCTCTCTGTATTTTCTAGGGCACTTTCTCCTTCTCTCTGGATTCCTTTTCCTCTTCGACAGCTTCTTCTTCCTCTCCGCGTAAATTAGCTGTTTCTTCTTCAGGTAAGAGATCTGACGAATTTGACTTTCTCGGGAAAATCACCTTTTCTTTTCTCGGTTTCTTTTGTTTTCGGTTTGCATGTTGGGAGATTTTCATCAATTTGATACGAATCGAGTCTACGAAAGAACGAATTTTATGAATTGTCTCTAACATTTCAGTTTTTTCTTCCATTGCTATGTTTCCAACATTTCAGATTTGGGTTTTAGTGGTTTTCAATCAGCAAATTAATTATAATGTCAAATGAATGAGCAACAGATCTATGGAAAGTGTTCCACTTGCTGAACATGAGAGACTATTGGGAAAGCACAAAACTTTACTTGCGAAACATGAGACGCTGTTGGGAGAGCACGAAACCCTAATCGGAAACCTGGAGATTCTAGAGGAAAAGTATGGATTCACTGTAGAGGATGTGGAGAAGAAGCAGGGAGAGCTGGTGGTGTCTAGGAAAGAGATCGAGAAATGGGAGAAGAAGTTTGGGGAACTTCAGATGAAGCTGGAGAAAGTGGAGAAAGCTATTGATGAAATGGAGTTGCTTGACGACACCGGTGTGGATTCTGGGGGGAGTTCGACGATTGCTGAGAATCTGAATGTGAATGACAACAACAACGCTGTGTCGGATAAAGGTGATTTAAGTGTTTCTTTGATTTGTGTTTTCACTAATGGGTGTAAGTAAACATGTTATGTGGGTAAAATCTTTATGCAGGTGTGATAGAGATTAGCGATGATGAGGAAGAGAAGGAAAGAAAAAGCAATGGAAGTCGCGGTGACACTCAGAGCTCAAAGTTTGCATTTTTTCTGTGATCAACAAGAGTTGAAATCAGTTTAGGAGATGGAGAAGCAAAGAGTCAGGAAGTTGTGGGATGTTCTATATCTTTTGAAGTTGGTAATTTGTTGTTGTTTAAATATAACAATGGCTATGGATCTCCGATGCATTATTGTTGTTTTTTTTGGCTCGGAGTTAGGAGCTTTTGTATGGTATGTGAATTGTTGCAAGAGAGGCAGCTTCCATCCTAAATCTATTTTTCAGAATGTTCCGTAAGCAGTTAAATAAAAAGGGATCAGTGAAAGCTTGTTTATGGTGTTTGATTGAATATGTTACGCAGAGAATGTGAAATGGGTCTCAATACAAAATGGAACCAATCTGTAAGTAGTAGGAGTAGTTTGCAACAGGCTATTGCCTAATTTGGAGAGAATCAAACAGCCAAAAATAAGATGGCAAGTCATCAAAAGTACTATAACTTATGTTCTTCTTTTAAATATTTCTCCATAATATACCAAACGTGAGGTGGCCCGAATTATGAGTGGGGCGTTACACCATATCACGTAATGAACCGAACAAAGAAGGTTATGAAGGTTTCTTGGTAGCTGAAGCTGCTCCCTCACTGGCATGGTCTTCACAATCACTCGGTATCACGAACTTCTTCACTTTCTGTGACATTCACAAGTCAAAAGCAAAAGCATAAAACAACAATGGATAATACACTTTCTGGTTTGTATTGAAAACAATAATCTGAAATCAAACATAAACTTATAAAACCAATCAGGAAACAATGATGACAAAAGCATTGACTACCCAAAAATGGAAACAAAACTGGCTCCTGCTTTTATGTCTACCTCTTAAAAACTTTTAGATGATAATATTCAGCTTCACCATTCTCTCTAATGGCTTCCTCAAGAAAATCTCGAGGATCACACACCATTGCATTGTTTCTGCTTTCTCGAGAGACGAGAGTAATGGTTTATAAGCTCAAACATAGTGTGAGTGTCTATGACAATCACTCAGAAACTGTAGCCATTTAGAATCACATAACTGAAATACTAACAACACCCGTGAAACAAATATTTCTTCCCTTACTTATATATTGAAACCAGGATGAAAACAGAGGTCTCGCCTCCATAATCTCATATGAAACATAAAAACGTACTAACAAAGATGTATCCAGTTTTCGCAGCTCCAAATTCTCCACCAAGAACATCGCATTTTACATATTTATTAATAGACAACGGTGCTAACTTCTCAAAGTTTTCTATAGGAGAGATGTATATTCAATAATCACCAACAAAACTAACTCAAAGCATACATGATCTATCGACGAAGGAACAAATTTAAAAGGTAAGTGTTCCAGAATCGAAATTATATTGAGATAATGATGTAAGCTGCAAACTGCTAATAAAGAGACTGGACTACTCCTGAGATCAATAAAAACCAACCTTGGAGAGAACGCATTCTCTGAGTGATTGCAAGAATCGGAGGCATTTCTCTTGATCGAAAGGAGACTCCGTCGCGCAATTGAGAAGATTGAGAGCCTCTTGGCCGCAAACTGCTTGGGGAATCTGTTTATCCATGGAAAAAAAAAGCTAAACCCTTGAGGTGTGGGGTTTTGCCGAGAGAGAGAGAAAGAGAGATGTTTCTGGTGAGACGGTCTCAACTACGATCACGGGAAGTAATAAGATCTTTAATGGGCCACAAAAGCCCACTTTAGCTACTATTCAACATAACACTTTTAACTTAGTTAAACACTTAAACCTTTGTTCAAACCATTTTTTTAGCCCATAATGTTCACTTCTAGCCACTTGGCCAATATAGGTTTTTTTGGTTTTTGGTTTAATTGGCCTTTAGAGATCCAAGTGTTTTGACTGAATGACAATGTTGTGTTACTTGTTTAGAATCATAGATGGAACATTTAGATGCAACACAAACCTCTCAATCATATTAACATTAAATTTTATCAAGAGACTAATAATAGCTAGATGATCACCGATATCTTCATAGCGGAAAGTACAAACTCTGAGGGGTATTTTATGATGTCACTTAAGCCGTCACCTTCATCACGAAACTAGTAACGTTATAATACCAATAGTACAATATTTCAAGCTCAAATTATATTTGGTTGGGTTGCATTATGGAGAGGGAATTACGAAGAGAAATGCGAGATAACATAACCGAAAAAGTAGTTGGAATTGAAGGTTAGTTCAGTAAATTAAAAGGGAGAAGCAGAGCAAGCATGTTAAGTGCATGGGAATAGCACGAGAATGGTACGTGAAATATGAAATTAAAAAGACATCATTTAATTTTCTTTGTTGGTCCTTTCTTTTAATGCTATTTATTAATGTGTCTCTGCCACTTTTCATGAGACACTGTCTCACTCACCTTCTCTTCCACTTCCACATGTCTTTTTTTACTATCGTATCCATTCTAAATGTTTACTCGTATCTAATTTGTACGGGTTAAAATGCAAATCTAGACCGTGTAGATGTACAAAACATCCAATAAATATATGTCAATGTTTTGATTGTATATCTTCATATCTTGAATGTCGGTGGACCGTGGACCAAAATCCCAAAGTAGTTATATCTTCGTACGTACTATATATATTTCATGGGGTTCGTATAGAAAAAAAAAATACATTTTCCTTACGAAATTCTTCTATACTGCATGCTTTTTGAATTCCTTATGGTATGGCTTATGTTGAATCAATGACTAAACATATATGTATACGCAGCTTGTACAAATCGAACTTCGAAGTTTTGATTTTAAAACACCTAAAGTTAAATTTTCGACGAAGAGTTAATATTATACATTATCATATATTCATATAGGGCTAACATTATCATCCAAAACTTAAAAATGCTATTCTTATCGCAATTTTGAACTGTATCTATTCATCTTTTGTTTGATATGATATACTCAAAATGAAAACTCACATGTACGCTAAACTAATATGCTGCCAATAATACATCTCTACATATATAATCGCATCTACATCTCTACCTAAATTCAGTTAAAATCTCACTTTCTCAGCCTTTTTCCTTTTTACCTTTTTAGACAGAATTATAAATTAGTGAAAATGGACGTCAAAACACATACTATAATGGCTGATGAAAACCAAATTATAATACGGAAATAGACGTTATAAATACGGAAAAGTCAACTGAGATTTACGTGCAAGAAGTCATACTTCCGGTGAAAGTTTGAAACCATGTCCTTGTATTTGTTGACCTAAACAGTCGTGGACCGGCACAGATAACAGATTCCTGGTTTAAATTTGGTTTCACATAACCCAACCTTTGGCGTTGGTTTGGTTACTACTCTTGTCTCTTGAGATTTAACAGACACCTGGTTCCATTTCCACCATTCGACAAAAGCTTATCCAATGGCCCAACAGGTTTGCGCGCCCACCAAATGGACGGTCCGGATTCGCTGGACCAAGTGATCCGAATCCGTACAATTTCATATCTGAGACGCGTCACCATAATGGGTCCCGCAGATGGTCGTTAATGCTCGGTAGAGACCGTTAGATCATGTCATGAGTGATAACGTGAATGGCTAGGATTGCTTTTTCCATGTGAAGTTGTGGTTCTAGTTTCTTTCTAGTTTTCGAATAACCAATATCGGAAATACGTTTTGAATGCCATCATAAAGATTTATCATGAGATTCTACAGTTAGTGTAATTGGAAAATCACTGAGAAGATCTCATGAAAGAGACCCCATTTTATCTTTTGGAATAAATGATAAATCTATTGCAAGAGCTCTGGAATTTTGTGACAAACAAAATCTTTGCATGAGGGGACACATATATATATACGTATATGTATTATGTATGATTGTATATGCATGCATATCCTTGGCCCATGAGGCCATGACCATCTTCAACTTCAAGCCTTACGAAATTAGGAAGAGGCACATGATAGTTATCATGTGATATTACTATTTTTTGGTTTTTGAATATAACGGAATATTAATGCGACACAAATATTTGAATCGATACAAGAAAATTATATATGTTGATCTATTTAGTGCTTACCTACAACCTTTTTATATATGCTTAACTAATTAATTAATTCCTGTTTAACCAAATCATGATAAACTTACATGCTCTATATATAGTTTTAAGCTTTTAATCTAGTTGTTTTTGTTCTCTTTGTCTTGATCAGCCGTGGAAATATAAGGATATAGCTATGAAATTTAAATTATGAGTATGTATTATTCTATACAATGGGGCACATTATATTGATGGTATGCATGAACAATCACGCAATTCATATGAACATTACCAGAACTCGGCCCCAGCTATTTAATACTTCATATTTTCGTATCTACACAGTATGCAACTACATTCTATATTCTGCAATAACCGTACGTCTTTGAATTGTGTATGTAATAAATATTTGATGCATTTTTCTTCCCTTTTTTTTTTCCTTATAAAGCATCAGAGTATCTTATACTAACTCTATAAATCATCAACTTGCATGGTTAATTCTGTGATTGTCGGAAATATTTAATTTCTTATAAATGTTATTCATATTTTATATACAAAGAAAAATAAAGAGACTGAGAAGTGAGAATTGTAGCCTCTGAACCTCTCTTACGGGCAGAAAAAAGGATATATAGCGAAAGCGACACGACTTTGCTCTTTCTCGAGTAGTTGCGGCTATAGCCTACGTGTCAGTTTTTTTTCCTGCACCTCTGTATTTGAGTATTTCCAATATTTTTGTTTCTAATGTTTATTTTTAGATTTATAAATTTGTTTTTGAATTGTATAGGTTGTAAGTTGTTGCTTTTTTTATGACGTTTTCTTTGCCCGAAATTTCGATTAAAACTGTTCATGTAGATTTTTTAAATATCTATACAGCAGGTTTTCAGCTAATTCTTTTCTAAAACGTCCCAATAAAATCCAGAATTATAAACTGAAAATGTTAGAATTCTAAATGAAGTATTCGAACAAAACTCTAAAGACATATGGAAGTTTTTATGAAACATCCAGAACCTTAAGGTCCAAAAAAGGATTTATGCAAATGATATTCCAGAAAAGTTTTAAAATATATATATATATATAACACAGTAAATAAAATTTGGGAGTGATGACAACTTAACAAGATGAACACAATTGACATAATTCGTATAGGTGCAACACCGATTATTGCTTCGAAGGAGTTTAGGACCTCGAGACAGACCTTGATTTCTCATTGGAATTGTAAATCTAGAGTAACCTGAGAATGCAAGAAACAGCACGAATAAACAAACAAGTCAAGCAGCGCATATACATCAAAGAAAGTGAAGCACCTCAACAATTCTTGAAGAATTGCGCCATGAGAAGATTCGGTTCATACAAGCTCGACCAACACTCTAATCACCTGGCTACTCAAATAAATCGAGTCAAAGTCTTGAGTTCGAGCACAAATAACGGGAGAAATTAATTTAACCTGCTTTGGTCACCGATTTGAAGAGATTTTAGATTTAGCTCCCAACCATTTTGCTTAAAATTTAAAAAGAAACATAACACGATGTTAACACCGTATAAATCTGTACATAATTGACGTAGACTGGTTCTATCCTTTGGAAAGCCAAGATTGGGTCCAATACCACCCTTATAAAACATGCCTCGAACCAAGACCGAACTTGTTAAAAAAAAAAAAAAAAAAAAAAAGACCGAACTTGTTAAACTGTCAGAAGTTTGGTTTGCTTTGGATCCGATGGCCAAAGTTAAGGCTACTATCAAGTCACAAAATCTAATCTAGACCAGTTTTGCCCATCGCAACATACACATTGCTAAGTAGCTGTGAGACAAAAAGTTATTACGAACATATGTATACAGTGATAAAAGAACAAAAAAGTGTCTGCATATATACAGTGATAATCAAATATCATCCTGACGAAAGTCTACAAGAAAAGTGTTGGGAATATATGTTAGCAAATAACACCAGCTTTGTTTATACACCAGTCCACATCTAGACATCCATGCTAAAATTATTAGATTATTGACTCCCTCTCTTACACGTTAAATTGTCTTTTAACAATATTTACTCCAATCAATGCAATCATCATAAGCATCAAGCCATCAACTACAATTTAGGTTGGTATATAAAAGTATAAATCTTTGCGTGCATAACAATACAATCGTAGCTGCAGAGTTGCACTGTACTTTAATAAAACTGTTAACAGAGTGCGGCGATTTAGACAATCAACTACCCCAACTGCCTCCTACATTTAAACCTCATGAGAGAGATCTTTTAGTTTTTGTTTTTCTTGTGAATAAACTGCCAAAATCATAGCTTCTCTGATGTGCCACATTTCAATTCAACTTTAGATTCCCCTTCGTATCTAGTCTCAATCTACCTGGCATATCACATTATATTTTCCATGCTTGTAATTCTTACTAAATTACTTTAGATTATCTTGTAATCGTGTGTATAAATAAATACTCATTTGTGTTCTGTTTTTAGAATGATGATTAGTCAGTTAGTCTTAAGAAACATTTTTTTTTAACCAAGCTTTTCAATTGTTCCCCTCACGTGAGATTCACACGTTCACACGTGCCTCACCAACAACAACAAAAAGGAGAGATTTTTATATCAACAAAAGCGAAAATGAAGGAATTTTCAGACGACCAAAATTTAAAAGAGATAAAGAGAGCAGAGCACGTGAAGCCAAAGAAACTCGCCTTCCATACCGTTAACAGACAGACTTTTAACTTTAAAACGTTAATAATTAATAACACCATTAGCTACATTAATACAATTTAATTTAATATAATATATAAACGAAAAAAAAAACTAAAAAAGATTTGAAAAAAAAAAACGAACATCACGGAGATATCCCACCGGTACAAAACTTTCGCCGGACTCCGTTCAGTAACGGCCGGTAAAAATATTTATTTTAAATATATTTCAAACTGCTAAAAGAGGATCCGACCCGAATAGATCCCCGATATCTTGAAAATGGTCCTCCACGTGCCAGTTGGATAACCCGGATCCGAAATCGAACCCGAAGTTCATATCCATACACGTATCCGCGAAGAGATCTTCCCCGAATAAGTCGCCGCCGAGATAGTCGGGAACAACCGAGCTCCGGAAATCGAACAAATCCTCGTCTGTGAACAACGGCGCCGAGAAATCCGAGAAAGTCTCCGACACCGTCGTCGGGGTAGGCTCTTCCTTGACGATAACCGCTGCGGGCGATGACGAGCTGCCGGAAAATTCGTCGGCGGCGAACGGAGACGGGAGAACAGATACCGGAGAGCAGAGGCAGTCGTTGCTGTTACTGCTGACGGAGGAAGTAGCGGTGACGTCTTTGATTGTGTCGTTCTTCTTCGCCGGCGACGGTGGAGGAGACATTTTCTCCGTCAAAGGATTAGAGAAATTAGTGAGCGCGTCGGCTCCGCGGAGCTGAATAGCGGCGTTGTCGTAGACCAACGCGGCTTCCTCCGCCGTGTTGAAAGTTCCAAGCCAGAGCCGTACACGTCGACTCGGGTCTCTTATCTCCGCCGCCCATCTTCCCCATGGACGCTGTCTCACTCCTCGGAATTTCTTCTCCGTCGTCGTCGTCGTCGGCTTCGCTGCGACAACCGGAGCCTCCGATTTCACGGCGAGAGCTCTCTTCCGTCTCTTCCTCGGCTCGATTTGACTACAGACGGAAGCGCCAGGGTCGAGAACCACTTCGTTGACGAACTTTTTGATACGACGGCGTTTAGAGACGAAACGCTGGTGCTCTTCTTCGTCGCTGGAGGAATCAGTTGCGTCCGGGTCGGCGACGGAGATACGGAGAATCCTTGGCTGGTGGTGGTTGTTGAAATCGGTTACGAGTCTGGTCTTGTTGGTTTTGTGCTCTGTGAATTTGGTTATCTTCTCTGTTTCCATTTTCATCGCTCTCTGTTAGCTCAAAGACTGTGACTGTGTTTGTTTATATTCAGAGAGACTGGGAAAGCATTTGAAAGCAAAAAGAAGAAAAAGGAAAGAGACAAAGAATAAAGATGGATTTTTATTAAAAAAAAGGGAGAAGAAACTTGAACAAGAAGAGCAAAAAGAGTGATGCTCCTCTGCAAAAAAAAAAAGTTTTATCAAATTTTTTTGGTAGAAACCTTGAAGAGGAAAGCGAAGATTTTTCCGGGAAAGTTGAGAAAAAAATCTTAAAGGGCTTTTGGTTATATTCTTCAGGAATCAACACAAACCCACCGTCTGGTTATCGAGAGATAAGAGAGAAAAACAAGATAAAGAGGAAGATGCTCCTTTTTGGGTAGAAGGCTTTTTTTTTCTAGGAAATATTCCTGGAAAAATTTTGGGTGCAGAGAAAAGGAAAAACGGGTGCAGAGTGTGAGAAAGAGTGACACGAGGAAGAAGGAGGGGATTTAAAAGCGGCAGAGCACATGTAAGTAGAGAGAGAGAATGAGACTATTTTATAGGATCTTGAAACGGCTGATATAGTGTTTACTCCGGCTCCTTTTTTGCTATTTCAATTTTTTTGTTTGGAAATATTTTACCAAAAGATCTTTTTAATTATTATTTTTAGTTTTTTAAGTAAACAGATAAGCATGCATTTGTATGCTTAACTCTTTCTTACTTTGTTTAACTCTTTGGTTTTTAGTGGTTTTAATGTTGGGTTTCAAACATATTGTCAAAAAAAAAAGGAATACATTTCTTTTTGTAACGGCAAAAGGGATACATTTCTTAGCTGTTAAAAAATATGTAGAAAGTAGAAAACGTGTAAATTTTGTCTTACAGCGTTTTGAACTTTGGCTTATTGGTAGTGATGTTTAAATGAAAGAAGACAATTGTCAAACCGTACATCTAATAGAAACTGAAATGCTGAGAGAAGAAGACTAGAGAAAAAGCATAACTATGAACACACAACATGTGTCGACAGTAATAATTAACACTTTGTAACGCAAACAACAATTATGACATAATGCTATAAAATATCTACAGCTTTCAATGTGTTAAGAAACAAAAACTTTTGATACATACATTTTTGAATTTAGAAATCTGTTCTTATTCAGAAAACCACTAATTGACAAAGAACATTTAAGTTTACAATTTATTAAGAAGGATAACATCTAACAGTTCTTTGTGAAAAAACAAAAAATGTATGTAAATAAAAGCTAAGTGGCGACCAAGAAACAAATTAAAGAAAATTAGTTAGTAACTCACTATATCTTGATTATGATTGATATTTCAAAAACTAATTTGACAAAATTATCGCCGAGGAAAAGAGCTCGATAAATACCAGAATGCTGCATAAGTCAAATGAGCAGGATTTCGACACGTGGAACAACAGAATTGGGTCCAATCCAACGGCTGGGACGTGCCCTTTCCCTGGCAGCTGACAAAGAGAAAAAAACATGAATTATCTTACTAAATTAGTTATAATCTTTTAAAAAGTTTCTCGTAATTGGAGATTCAGGTCACGTGACACCCGGAGACATAGCCAGTCCTACTTTTGACCAGAATAATTAACAATAGTTAATGGCAGGTGTTTAAGCCTTTAATCTAAAAACCTCCGTACGAAGCTCTCTCCCCATTTACCACAGGGATGTTTTGGTCATTTGCATTCGAGCAAGTTGCTTGTAAAACTCAGAGACCGTTACTGCTCCTAGTTCTTTACTGTTTTAACCTTTACCAGTCTCTGTTATTACAGCTGTTGGCTAACGTGGCAGACAACAACCTAGGACGTTGCGCCAAATATAATGCACAGTAATTTTTGGAATCATTGTATTATACTTCTTGATTACAGATTAAAATTCACTTTTCTGCAATTTTTCTTATGTGCCTTTAATTCACTGGCTTTTTTCTAAAGAGGAAAGCATTATTTGGCATTTCTTTGAGAGGCAAATTAATTGGTAGAGAATGTGAAAGCTACTGTATTAAATTACATTCTCTGGTAACAAAAAAAATGAGTTTAAAACACTTTGACCAATGGTCAACTATGTAGCATCGACTTTCCTATGTAACGTAGGGTCGAGCTTCCAATCCTAAATGCTTTGATGCGATCGTGTAACACTTTCTAGTGGTACCTAGTGTGAAATTAACTTTACGAATATAACGAAATTTATAGAATGTTCATCTCAAGTAAAATTGGTATATATGTGTATTAATTTTTAAAGTTTGTTTTTGTTAATGATATTAAATTTTGTTTTTGTATATAATAATAAGATTATAGAGGATATTGGAAGCCCATGCTATATTGCCAAAGAAAGCAGCAATTTTCATTGCAGGGTATGTGAACCATGCACCCGTTTGTTGGTCTTGTCTTCCCCTTCATTTTTTTTATTTGCCTATTCTTTGCTATACAGTCTTTGTCCAAATTATGTGCTACATATTATATAGTACTCCTTCTTTTCCGCAATATAAGATATTTGAGGTTTTTTATAAAAATTAATAAACATTTAATGTGTAAATTATTTTTTCACATCACCCACTTTTTAATAGCTTTTATCCAATTACAATTTAACTATTCAAATACTTTTAGTTAACTTGTCTTGAAATTTGTAATATGTTAGTATTAATTAGGAAAAAGTACCTTAAAATTTTCAAAATATCTTATATTGTGAAATAAGGAAAAATCCTAAAACATCATATATTCTGGAACAGATGGAATATAACACTACATTCAGAAACAAATTATTCATATATGTATTTCAGACTTAAATCTAATAAACTCTCCAATCTAAAAGTTCCGGTTAGAAAAAAAAAACATACAAAAAACTATAATACAGAAATTATGATTTAAACCCACTGGATTAATGTTGGTTATGCACTTACTCTAATTTTTTGTCCAAATCAGTTAATGGTAGCATGTCTTGTTTTTATATGAAGTATACGTTCTCTTTAGAAAAAAAAAAACTATCTTTCTTTAGCTACTAAATATCACATAAACAAATAAAAACAAGATTAGCGGATGTATATTTTTAGCAAGTATATGCATATAATTTAAACATCGGGGAAAATATATAGTTATAATAAATGTGGCAGAAAGTCTTGGACAGTTCAGATTTTTAATGAGTGAAAAACGTAAAATTGATTATTGTATATCACTACACCAGTCACCAGTCAAATCTAAGCATCACACCCTACATGACCAGATTAACTTCGAGCCATGTAATTATTTAGAAATCCCATAACATTTTCGTATCCTGTAGTCCCTTAAATAGAAGGGAAAAAGTTTGTATAGGTGATTAGAAAAGGACAAAGACAATAAATTATCATTTCTCAACAAATTGAACTTCGTTTGTGGAAATTCATTATATAATATGCAACAATTAATCGAGAAAATGAAAAATGCGTTGGTCCACGAAATTATAATCATTACACAATCATAAGTTCTTGTGACAACAATATAAGTTCATGGAAATTTGATCTCACAGTGTTCAATGTGCATCAATTTCGCGTATCGAGAGTATTTTTGTTTTACTGGACAAAAATTGGTGGTAGACCACTTTGTTTTGAATTTGATCATTCTTTCTAATTTAAGCGTATGAATAACATTTTTTTTTTGTCAGCAAACATATGGCGGGTCATTTTAACAAAAGAGAAGTTAAAGTTTCTTTATATATTCGAAGACTTTTATTTATTTTGTATATTGAGCATAAATTTTTCATTTCGTATCAAATCTTTTAACTAGAATAATCTAATATTTGTGACTTAGGAACTAGAAAACATCACATTTATATATTTTATCTGTTATACTATTCAGTAATTAATCTGTTTAACACCATGCACATTAAGAAAACCCTTTAACAAAAAAACAAAAAAACACCATGCACATTTTTAAAAGCAAAATGTAACATAAATATTTCGTCCCTATCTATTGATTTGGTTTATCAAAAATTCAAAACACGATAAGAAAATGAATGGTTAATTGGTTGCGAGGATTAACTTGAAAATCCATTGAGTTTTGAAATGAACAATTAGGTAAAACATCCTTACGTACAAAAATATGATATGAAACAGATTGATGTGTTAGATTCTTTCTAGTTATGTTAGGTGAATTTATTATATTTGGGAATCGGGACTATACGAGTAAGTATGTATAAAACGTGTGTTACATATAATATTGATGGTGTTGTGGAGCTGAGTGAATGGTTATGGCCTCAAGAGGTAACCGAACAGAAAGAAGAAAGAAGGAAGCCAAAGAAAACGAGACCGTACGGATATTTTGTCCAAGAATACAAGAACACTCGTTGGACCGACGACGGTACACTCTGGCCCATTGTGGGACCCATCTCCCTTCCTCACTCTCTCCGTTAGTCCGTTAACGGCGCCGTTCTCTTTTTTCGCGCCTTTTCTTTCTTCCATTCCACTTGGTCACTTCCTACCGTCATGTGACGGCTGACGTCCTCTTCTCAGTTTACTTATTTTATTTTTTTCTCTCTTTACTTTACTTTTCTGTTTCATTACATTTCTTTCTATTAAAGGTTATCATAAAATTAAAACCCGTAAACTGTGACAGAGGAAAAAAAAGGGAAAGTCCAAAAACTTTTCTTTTTAACATTTAGTTACAGATTCGACAAAACTAGCTTCCCATACAAATTTTTGTAAGACAATTTTTTTCGTTAAGACATTAAAGTTATTTTTTTGGGGAAGAGAACACACGCTGGTGTCGTTTCCGTGATTAAGACAATCCATTAGCCGAATTATTTGTGAGCTACGATAATTAACGAAATATTTCTCAATACTTTGAAACGAGATTGTCTCTACTCTAAAAGACATTAATAAACTACATAGTTCCTACAGCGACATTAGCATTTAACTTGTAAAGCTTAAATTGGTGGGAGCAAAATAATACATGATCGGTGAAATAATTCTTCCGACAGATAAGCGTATGCCTTAATACAGGGAAAATAATGAAAGATGACAAAAGAATTCGGCAATAGCCTAAAAATGGAAAGATAAAAAGTTTCAATTATGACCCGATTATACTACTTGAATGTACGTTATGTACCTGGAAAGTGCTTCAATGACGCTGGTCAAAAACACATTAAGGTTAATTTAGCTTATAACTATTCGAGAAAAGCAGCGTAATCATACGTTTTTTTTGTAGTTTGATGAGTTAGGTTATAGCAAAATAAATAAGGAGTTCTACTTATATAAGCCTAACCCATTGGTTAATTATATTTGGAAAGGTGTAACCAGACATTACTAGACTCTACGCAAAAAGGAGCTTAATTAGTTAAACACGAAGAGGATATGACTATGATGAGAGGAATGATTAAAAAAATTCCTGTAGTATTTCATGATTATAGAATAATTTGTGCTTAGGTTATTGGTCCCTCCGTATATATTAAAAGACCTATATGTGACGACGCAACAATGTTACCACGGTAGTTTCTTATAGGTCAGTGCTTAAGTTGGCTAACCAAGGAATAAATCATAGTAAATTCAAATTGCTGAGAGTGTTAACGACTTAACGTAGATATGAAATAGATATACAGGATGCTAGTTAAGAATTCGTTTAACTGTGCAGTGAATATGAATATTTACATAAATTTGTTTTGTGATTTATCTGTTCATTTTTACTGTCGAAGTTTTAATTGTTCAGTCTTCGAAACTGCTTACCTCACACACACAATAATTAACATGGTACCTCGTGCACCTGGGAGAGTTGATTCTGACATCTCTATGCAGTTTTTAGTTTTTTTACAGCTTATATTATTGTTTTATCTTGTGGAAAAACTTAGACACATCACACACATTCCCATTGAATGATATACTCCGAATCGAATCACTAGAAAACCTTATGACATTTTAGCCGATGAACCAATGCTACTACTACTAAATGATTTTTAAAACTGATTTCATCAACTCGTTAGATCTTTGAAGTCATCTTAATGTTAAAGTCATCTAAATCTTATGTTGTCGAATTGAAAAAAAAAAACAAAAAACGTAAGGAAACTATGTATGATGATGGTGTGTCATAAAATATGGACGTTCTTTTGATATACAATCAAAATTTGAAAGCATATTAATTAGAAAATGAGATATACAAACTGCAAATATTTAAATAGAAGTGGAGGTGGGGTGGGCGGTGAGCTAGCAAGTGATTGTCCGTATTTGTCACGTAGTGAAGACAAATCTCAAAACCATGTTTAGTTAATAAGTTAATTAGGGAACCCTGAAATTATGGAGTCGCGAACACCTTTCCAACACTTTCTCACGACCTTATTGCCGGCCAATTATATATGTACACTGAATCCTTTTTATCTGTTCAATACAGTCCTGCTCGGTTTGCAAGTGCATTGCATTATATAAATGACATTAACTAATCTTACGAATTAAATTTATTACGTTAAACAACGTTTTAAAACCGTACTTGTCGACGAAAGTGTTGATCATAATCAAGATTTCATGTCATAAAGATATCTGGTAACCAGTTCACTGATATGACTAAAGAAGATGTAGACATGCGTCGTAATGGTTCATGTAAACAATAGTAGTTTTTATTTATATCATTGTTTTATTTGTGGAAAAACTTAGACACATTACACACATTCCCATGAAAATAATAGTGGATGTATATTTTGTATTTCTTTACATTTGGTGTCATTAATCCGGAGTTTGAACTGTAACGGTTCATATTGGATTTAAATAATGTATATGACTTATGAGATAATCCGTGTGAAATGGTTTATCACTACAAGAAGGGGACGTAAATCTTGTATGAATATTTTTTAGGTTTTTCTGCTAGAACTCCATATAAATATAAACAGAACAATATTTCAAGATGATATGTACGTAAGATGATTATTTAGAAAAAGGTATAGTTTCACCCTTCTAAAACAATATTTGATAACTTCCCGCAAAGGAAAAAGTTAAACTAAGAGCTAAAGCTAGATGAGGTACAGTACAATGTATAGTTTGAATCCGTATATTAAGGGACTACTACAGCAAATTTATATTTTAAGTTGGCTACATTAGAAGAAGAGAAACAAAATCAAAAACTTTTTGGAGTTAGAAAACTCATAGCATAGAGGCCAGAGAGTAGGGTAAAAGGCTTTTTCAGATTTTTACCAGAAAATCTGGAACCATTGGTCTATAATCGTTGTTTTGGTACACGCATGAGATTGACCTTTTACAGTCACTATTTTGATAATTACATATCAACAAAGGCATTGTTTATTTCTTCTGAAATTAAATTCAAATTAACTCCGTTTGTGTAACTTGTCGACAGAACACCTAAAAGAGGTTTTGACTCTGACCTGAGAAAAGGCAAAGAGGAACATATGCAGCAAGTGGATGTTGACTGTTATGTCTATTCTCGTGTTATTTTTTAAAATTAAATAAAGGTTTTCTTTGTTGACTATAAAAAGAAAAAGAAGATAAATTGTCTCCTTCATCGCTCTATCAGTAATTCAGTAGCCAGTACAAATTTCAACAAATATTGCAGCATCACTTCTATTCGAATTGCTACTCGTTCTAAAATTACGATTAAGTTTAATTAACCAGCAATATACAGGAAAACCATGTTGAAAATAACAAGTATAATTGATATATTTTTGAGTAAAAACCACAAAGAAACAAGAAATATATAGTTGAGTATCGTAACACAAGAAGAAATATTAAACCATCATACCACTTGTAGGGGGAAATTTTTTTTTATGTACAATCCAAACTTTGACTCTAGTAGTTTTCACGTATGTCATTACACTTATCAATATTCGGATTTTGCCATATCAGTGTTGTATGTGAATTATTGATAAGAACAAACGTTGTAGGCTACGTTACTTTTTGTCAAAGACGATTGTATGCCACATACATACACATGTTCAAATTTGGCTCAGTGGAGATTATACTAAATGATCTAATTAACTGCATCATTGTCCAGAAAAGCCGACATTTTAAAAGAACAGAGAAGTAAACAAATAACATGTTGATTCCACGATCTCGTGGGGACCTGAGGATTTACATAAAATTGACAGATTTATACATATTTGAGATTCATTTCTCGTATATACAGGTTTCTAATTTTGCAACTTGGGAAGGAGGAGAAGGAGAAGCCTATTGCAGCATCTGAGCACGACACGTCACTTTCTCGAATTAGACAAATCATATTCACGTTGTAACTTGCCTTATTTGTCTCCTTCCTATTGTAATCTCTGCCACCTACCTGTTCCTCCTCCAAAACACAATCGCGACAAAACATTGTACAAACCTTTTTCTTTGACTCTGAAAATGTTATTATTTCAGTAAATCAGAATATCAAAATTTTGACAGAAAAAGGAATATCAAAATATGAAGAATTAGTTTGAAAAAAATATAAATAATAAATCGAAAGGCTCGAAACCCACACTCACATGCCTCACGCACGAGTGACTGAAGTTGCTTATAATTATCAGGCCCAGTGGGCTTTATTTTGGGCTCTGAAGCATGTTCCTCCTTGTACTCGATGAACGGTGAACAGTTAAATACGCTTTCAGATTTCGTGTTTACTTGTTATGTGTTAAATTTAGAAATCTCGAGAGCGAATTCGAAACACGAAGAGAAACCAGAGAAGAAGGGAGAGAGATAGAGATAGAGAGTAATTTCAATGGCGGCGTCTGGAGATATGCTGAGAGCAGCGACGAGAGGATCCAACGACGGAGAAGAAGAGAAGACGTTTGTGGCGGCGTTGCAGATTGCGAAGGAGTGGACAAATTGGTCGTTGAAGAAGGCGAAAGTCGTGGCTCATATCGGTTTCATCCCTCTCATCGTCTTCGTCGGTATGAATTCCGATCCGAAACCCAGTCTCTTCCAGCTCCTCAGCCCCGTGTAAATCCGATCTCTCACTTTTCTCATCTATTCGAAATTCGCGATGTTTCTTCTGTAACACAATAACGTCGACGTTTTGAACGAATCTGCCATTAGATTTCATTGCGTATGATTCGAGATTGTTAAACCGGAAATTCAAATCTATTTCATTTCATAACCGAATTTTGAAAGTCAGGAACTCCTAAAACAGATATGTGTTTGGACGAGAAACGGTTCTAACCGAAGAAGAGAGAAATCAATACAGAGTATACAGCCTCAAATAAATTAATCAACAGTGTTCACTTTTCAAATCTCACTCGGCGTGGAAGTCTCGGAGGCTCCTCCATTTTCCGATTTGGGTTTCGGCTCAAGACTGGCTCGTCGGTTACCGACGTTCTGCATGAGCCTAACCAAATCGGACATCTTCGGCCTCTGGTCCGGCACCTTTACTACACATGACATCGCGATCTGCAACATCTCAACCATCTCTTCTTCAATGTTCGCATACCTCAAAAGCTCGATGTCAAAAACCTCTGCCGTCCATTCCTCTCTCACTACCGAATGTACCCAACGAACCAAATGGATAATCTCATCCCCTGCAAATTTCCAAAACCAGATTAAACCGGAATCTTCAACAGTTGAAATACTCTCTGGTCTTTACTCTTTTGAATTCAAACTTTACCTGCGGTTGTGTGAATTGGCGATTTTCCGGTGAGTAGCTCAAGCAGTACGACGCCGAAGCTGTAAACATCTGATAGCTGTGAAGACTTCCTCGTGTCGGTTACTTCCGGTGCACGGTAACCAGCTTGCCTTGAGATAGGTGGAGCCAAGGCGCTCATCACCGCGGTTAAACCAAGATCAGATACACATCCGTAACGCTCCGAATTCAAGAATATATTCGAAGATTTGATGTTCCCATGGACGAGCTTCCCATTGTTCTCTTTGTGGATTCGAGCTATCCCTTTCGCTGCACCAATCGCAATGCTCATTCTTGTTTCCCAGTCCAACGGAATCCGGTTTTCTCCTCTGTTCCCTGCAAGAAGATCCATTAACTTTTAGTTTTATTACTGTAAAGGAGGCTTTATTGAACAAGTAAATTCGAATAGGAAACGTACCGTGAAGCAAAGAAGCAACACTTCCATGGCTGAAATAGTCATAAACCATGAGCTTCTCATCTTTGGAGAAATAGTAAGCCTTAAGCTCCACAACATTCTCATGCTTAATCCCACCAATAATCTCCATCTGCTGCTCGAAATCGCGTTTCCCAGCCGCGACGTCCTTGAGCCGTTTCACAGCAACAGAAGTCGCGTCCTCGAGAACCGCTTTGTACGTCGTCCCGAACGTTCCTTTACCGAGAACCTCAGCGGAAGCTCTCAACAGATCCTCCAGATCAAACGAGTAATTGCATCCTTCGAAGAAAGATAACCGGTTGTTGGCGTCTTCCATCCGCGAAACGAACTTCTCCGGCGACATTCCTCCTTTCTTCTGCATCTTGTTACTATTATCCGAAACCATCCCACCGCCGCCGCGTCTTAGCTTCCTCCTCACGTAGCAAACAGTGAACACAAACGCCAAAACCGCGATTACGACGATGGAAATCGCGATTACGATCAGCAGGAAAACCGTCTCGGTGAGTCCAAAGAAGCGCGTTTTCGGCTTCCGACGAGTCTCGTCGCGAGGTGGTCGAAAATGGTCGACGTCACCAGGAGGAATCACACCGGTGCCTTGAGAAGACGACGATGGGAATCTACGAAGCCAATTCGGTATCGGACCATTGAGATCATTGTTGGACAAATCGATATGCTGCAGAGTAGAGAGACCGCCCAGATCCGGAATGTCGCCGGAGAGCGAATTGTTAGCGAGATTCAGCGACATGATACGGTTGAGACGGGAGAGAGAATCCGGAATCGTTCCATTGAATCCGTTGTTCGAGAGATTGACACTGGTGAGATTCTTCCAGACGGAGAAATCCAGAGGCAGAGGACCGGAGAAGGTGTTGTACTGAAGGTAGAGAAACGCCAAGTCTTTGAGCTCGGAGAAATCCGCCGGGAAATGACCGGAGATTCGGTTGGATCTGAGGCTGAGGACTCTGAGAGCAGAGAGTCGGCTTATAGTGTTGGGTGGAATCTGGCCGTTGAGTCCGACGCCTGGTAATCTAACGGCTACGATTCGAGATCCGTCTTGGTTGCATGTTACTCCGGTCCAGGTTCTGCAGACGGAGGAGCTCTCGTTCCAGTTGAGTGAGCGCGTCGGTCGCATAATGGTTAGGAACTCGAGCAATGCGCGTTTGTCTTGCGCTGGATCTGCGTTTGCTCCGTTGAGAATCAAACTTAGAGAGAGAATCCATAGAGAAATCCTCCAAGCTTCCATTGTTGGAATAAACAAAACGAGCTGTTTTTAAAAAGCTGGAGAGAAATTGAATAACCAATTAGCTCAATTTTACAGTTGAAGACGATGATGAGTATATATAAATGGAGAAGTTTTGATCCACTTTAATTTAAAATAAAAGGTTACAAAAGAGCAGATTTCTAGAAGACTGCGGATCAAAAGTAAAAGGGGAATCTGAATAAGTTCTATGCCAAATTTAAAATTCCAGAAACTCAACAAGAGTGGGAGACAGAGAGAGAGAGTGAGAGAGACGACTGTAACTTCGAAAATGACGAAAGAAAAAGTCCTTTTTTTTTGTACATTTGAGCTTTAATTTAAACTCTTCAAATCAGAAACCCTAAATTTTCTGGGAAATGAAAAGTGGAACCCTAACTCTACTAAAGGATTAAATTTATTAAAATTGAAGCTATAAATTAAAGAATTGGTACCTTCACTTTTCCAGATCTAAAACTTTAGAGCTCTTGCGCGCCGTTTCTTCTCGAGAATCGATCAAGTCTGCAACTTTAATCGATGATAAAATTAGGATTCATACAAATACAGGACTTGTATTACTGAATTTCTGAGAATTTCTGGATTTTTGAAATATTCCACAAAAATTAGTCAAAATTTGAAGTGAGAGAGACACTACCTCATAAATTAATTTACCCGGTGAAAATAATGTGAAGAAACGGCTATAGAACCACCATTGAAGCACTGGAGTTAAGAGCTTGTGGTTTTTTTTTGTTAATTCCAGCAACGGATATAAGTTTTTTTCTTTAGAGGCATTAAAGTGGTGAAAATGACGAGGGAAGATACTGATGCGACTCTCTTTTATTCGTTTGTTACAAAGCGAGTGACCGGTGAGAGAGTCTGTGAAAGCCGTACGTTCCGGTTATTAAATACCGAACCGGGGACCATTTGCTTTCGTGTGTGTACCTGGAAATTTTATTGTGCCAGCGATTTTATGATTATAACTTTCATTGTTTAATTTGATCTTTGTCAGTTTATGGTTGGATTAGCTCCCGTATCCCAGTATAATCGGAAGATTAGCTATTTTGTTAAACAAATTTTATGAACCCGGTTAGCTTTATGAACTGATAATGATACATGCATAACCGGATGATAAGACATAACGTCAATTGGTCAATGCCTAACAAAAGAAGAGAGAGCAAACTATTAATGAAGAAAACATAGTTAACTTGCCAAAACACATGAATCTCAAACAAAATATACGTTTTTGGTTATTGTATATACTCTCGGTCATAATGAATCTCAAAAGCTTCAATGCAATATTGATTTCTACCATTTTAATTTATTTCTTTATTCTTTTGGCATGAATATTTATTTAGTCATATAAATCTTACTTTCCCTCCGGTGTCCTATTAAATATTGGACCGACTCAATTAAAGAATTTATGGTGCCTCATTATAGAGCAATAATTTCAAATCTTACTTGATTCATCGTAATGATTTCAATACCATTTTCGCTCGGTTGATTCCTTTTCTTTTTCTCCAACATTGAGAGGCATCCAGAGTACAACGCCACTAAAATTTACTCTTTTTTCATTTCATTTTTATTTACTTTTATTCCTACTTTAACCATCCAAGAAAGATTAGCTTATGGTATTATGAGAACGAGAAAGCTTTAGATAGTAATGAAGATTTCACCAAATAAAAAATGAAATCAAATACAAACTTCATATATGTAAAACATTATCTTGATACACAAGTTAAATCTCGCACAAAACCAGGATCTCGTCACTTCCAAAAAAGCGGGCGACTTTTTTCGGTTTGCTTTTTTAATATTCCGGATTTGAAACCGAAGAATCACACACACTGTGATGTTCTATAAGACTATACGGAGAAAAAATAAACCCCCAAAAGATAATAAGAAGAATCAAATCGGTTTGAGATAACCAGTACCGGTTTTCAGGTGGAAAGGACAAGCGAGAGATTTAATTTCCCGGTCCATTCTTCACCCGGTTTCAAAGTGATGGGTTTCTCAATAGCTGCTCCATCAACGCACAACATCTGCTTGTACTCTTCATCTCCCAAATCAGTCAACGCTTTAGCTTTCTTGTCCCATGGATTCCATACAACTGCAACAAAACAGTGTCAAAACTGGATTCCGGTTTAAAGAAAAAGGGCGGTTAACGTTTTCGGTTTTCTGGGATCTTACCAACATCAGGTAGGCCTTCTTTCTTGATGAGGAAGGTGCGTTTTCTCTCATGGTCGAAGACCGCAACCACGTCTTTAGAGTTTAAGTAGACTCTATCGATCTCGGATTCGAAGGTTAACGCATCGCCTTGCTCTGTAAACCGCTCTTTCTCGAGCATGTTGTCAAGATAGTCCAGAGTTTCAAGCCCTTCAACTCTCACTTCACTGATGAACAAAGAAAGCATTTTGAGTTTTGTGTGATCGGTAGAGAGATTAGAGAAGGTGAAAGATCGGTGTTTCTCACCTGATATCGGAGATGGAGAAGTAAGTGTGGTAAGCAATGGAAAAGCTAAAAGGCTTTGAATTGATGTTTCTGACTCGAGAGATCAACGTTAGGTTCCCATCTAAGGCCAATGAAATCCTCAGGTGAAACTCAAAGCTGAAACACAGAGCAAAGTCATTAAGCAGTCTGAAATGAATAGAATCGGATCATCATATCAAAGGATCAAAGCTTTGGAAACCTGTGAGGCCAGACTCTTATGTCTTCGTCAGAGGATTTAAGTGCCAAATCGACAAAGGCTTTGCCGGTTGAGTCAAACGAAGGAAGAGAGGGTGGATCCTTTTCCAAAAGCCACATCTTGTTTCTCGCAAAGCCGTGCTGCTCAAGCGATCCTCGAGTTCCAAACTTTATTTGAGAGAGCAAACAAGCAGTTTTATAAGAAAAGTGATCAAAATCAAAAGAGTTTTATCTTGAGGAAACACCATAACAATGTACCTGAGGGAAGCAGATTGGGATTCCTCCTCGTACAGGATGGGGAGGTTTTGAGTTAGCCTGAAATAAGCAGAGCATTATCATCATTTAGCAAGAAGCTTAAAAAGTTTCCTAAAATGTTGAAGAAAGATTGAAGTTGTTTTGGTACCTTGGCGCTGGTGAATAATAATTCATCACCCTTGTCAGTCTTCCAAGAAAGGACTTGTCCTCCATGTAAACTGATCTGAAGAACAAAGCATCATCGTCCATAGCAAACCGTTAGCTCAATAAAGCAAAATGAAAATGTATGTGGATGTGATGCAACAGGAATATCACAAAAGCCATAGTTTCCACTTTCCACGAACCAAAAACAAAATCTTTTCCTGTCAAGAGAGTATTGAAGCTATAGCCATGAACTATAGCCATGAACTTTTCAAGAGTTTCTTCCAAGAAACAGAGCTCAAATCACCAATAGAAACAGAACAGTGGGACACGCTTAGAAATGCTCTGATCCTAAGAAACCAAATTCATTGATTCACCCATCAAAATCAAACCTTTTGAACCAATTCAAATGTATCAAACACAAAATACAATCCGAATCAAGAATCTTTGATTATCAAGTTCCAAATCAATAATCCGAATAGTAAAAAAATTAAAACTCAGAATTTCTAGTAGCAAAGAAGAGTTTGGAAGAGGAAAATCATCGAACAGTTGGTTGGCAAAGCTTAAAGTCAACATCTTATCCACTACTTCCAGAATCCGAGAATCAAATTGGGAATCTTGAATCAAAACATCGGAGAAACAAAAGGAAGAATGAAAAAAAAAAGCAATCACCTTTACAGAGGCGCCTTTAGGATTCTGGAGACGAATCTGATCGGTTCCATTTTTATCCTTGACCAAGTCAACGGTGGGTCTCTTCTCTGCACCACCACCGACTCCAGATGCTTCCATTGTTAAGCAAGCAACAAAGATTTCAATCAAACTCAAAAATCAAGAGCAAGTTTCGATTTTGATTATTTTTCCCTTTGCTCTCTCTTGCGGTTTTAAATCGGGGGAAATAAACTAAAAATTAGGCGAAGAAATCACAAGAAGAAAAAGAGGAAACTTTTAATGAGGATCAACAAGAAACCCTAAGTTTTCTCGTGGAAATGAAACCGAAACCCCAACCACCACTTCAACTGCTTAAGTCTCTTTCTCACACCGATAAAGCTGCAACACACGAAACACCAAATTAAAAAAAAATCTAACAGAGGATAAAAGGGCAAACGCGATTACGACAGACGTGAGGTTGAGATTCAAAAACGCTATATCTTGCCAAATTTCAAATATTGAACACGCGATTTCCCGGAAAAACTAACAGTTGAGATGCCCAAATGAGATTACCATATAGAGCAAGGCACAACCTTTTTGACCCGGGAGAAGAATCTCTGAAGTATTCAGATCATGAAAAATATTTAAAGACGGAAGTAAGAGAAAAGGGGCAATATGTTAGAAAAAGGTGCGAAGATTCAAAAGGTTAATAAAGACTGCAAATGGTGGTCTTTTAAATGTTTTGTTCCTACTCCTCCGTGGTGGTCATCTGTCAAGTAGAAGATGATTAGTGTTTTCTGAGTTATTGACGATGATTCATCTTTACGATAGTGATATATCCACAATCCTGCTTTCAGTCGTGTAATTGATAGAACTTTTGTCGTTTTATTCCTTGTTACAAAAACTAATAAATATCATTGGTTTTTTTAAGTTTCGTCTCTAAATTATTTGGGAAAATGTTTATAATTACAGTATTACGTTACCTAATTTGAAATATTTTTTCTTACATTTATATACCAGATTCCATAACGTCTTGAGAATTGAGATATATTATCACATGTAAAGCTTGCGTTTGAAACAATTAAACCTTGTTCTTCGTAAAAAGGTTAAGTTTTCACTTGTCTTTTATGCGTTTTTTTTTTTAACTTTTAACAGTAAAGATTAATTTTTATTTGTAAACAGTGTGTGTCAAACAGTTTCTTCATTAGTGCTGAATAGATTTTTGGTGGATAAGTTTTCTCTTCAATTTGATTGGCTGAGTTAATAAAGAAAATGAGATCTAGTTGCAACAAAATAAAATGAAATCAGGGGAATAAAAAAACAAAGAAGATGATGGCAGGACAGCTGGTTGTGATGATAGAGGTGTGAGGGATGGGTAGATCTTGACATGCGACCATGATTAACGGAATTAACTACCTCTTCAGATTTGGAGGGAAATTTTTAGTTGATTTTTTCGTTAATTGCTAAATTAATGAATTTTATAGTTTCACTTTAAACGTCGTCGCAATAGTTTTACTAATTAATGAATTTTATAATTTTATAGTAGTTGATAAATATGTCAACTGTTTTCTTAAGCTTTTCGATCCTTTCAGCAGATACAAAAACATGTACACAACGAAAAGGTAGCTCGACAAAGAAGATTTTCAAAAGACGAAGTCCGTGCAAGCCAAACAATCCAAAATAGACCACTACCATAAATAAATTAATAGAGATCATAGTTAATTTGAGTTTGATTTTTATTTTGGTAAAGTGAATTTGAGTTTGTTATCTAAACAGGTCTACTAAAGACAGTATTGGCCAATTCAATTTTGGTCCGAGCATGTGTTTATAGATTGATGTCCAAAGTTGATTTTGCCGAACTTTACATAGCTAAGCCTAAGATTGATCTAAGTTTTTTTCTTTCTAAAATTATGTCGAAACGTGCAAAATTAAAGTATTAGCAAGTTGTTCTTGTCTTTTTATGCCGACCTATTATATCTTTAATGCGCCAATTATGTTCATCTGCAAACGTAGTTGGTTGTCCCATTCGTAGTGTTTTTCATAATCATTAGTTTTGTTTAGTTATCTTGAAAAAGGGTTCATGTAATAATCTGAAAATGTAAAAAGTTAAAGTGTTCATCATATAGATATAGCCAAAAAAACTTCAATAAAGAAATGTCACTACACCAGAATCATAATATAACGTTGTTACTTTCACGTAGCAATCTTGTAATTTTGCAGAGAAATTTGCGTGCTAGGATTGGAAAACGTCTGAATAAGATGGTTTTTGCTGCGATTCATTTGTAGATAACAATAATTCGAAGTTTAATCATATGCGTAAAGTCGTCAGTAACGAGAATACACGTACCAACACGCCTTTCTTAATGGACTTGGCCCTTTGGGTTCTCGTTTAGTGCGGTGGCCCAAATCTATGACTACGAGACCCGCTTTCAAATCCGGATTCGGACTCTGGTAAGGTTCTTGTTACAGCCGCTGATGGCATTTTACTTCCACCAACCCATCTGCTCTCAAACACTTCACCATCATTAGCTTCTCTCTCCATCATCACTTGAATCTTCTTCGCTCTTAGTACCTTAATCCCCATTGTACCCACAATCCCTAGAAACCCTAACACGCCGAGCCCTAATACAAATCCGAGTATCCATAACCACCACCAGGTCTGCCACAACTCAACCTTCTTCTTATCGTTCTCTAAGGGTTCAATCACCGAATAATCGCCGTGGCTCGAACCGTAACACACGCCCGGGAGAACCATTCGGCTAATATAAGTTGCTTTCTTGTCTTCTGGATGTGCCTTGAAGCTCACGCATCTAACTCTAGACATCATTTTCTCACCCGAGTCGGAGTCATTGCGTAAATCCGTAAAAGAAATCTCCACAGGATGATTCATCCTTAGGGTGATCTCTTTGACATTGTCTTGATCCGACACATCCAAAACTCGAAACCCTAAGACAGAAGTGATTAACCGGTAACCAGGAACGAGATACCAACGGTTAGACCAATTCCCTAGATCTTGGTACACAATAGCGACTCTTCTTGCAGGAGGAACCGAAACTGACCTTGCCGGAATAAGCACGTTGCTAAACTTGGCCCCATTGTTCCAAAGACTCTTCCCGGTGAGACGAACGACGGAGACTTCGATTCCGGAGAGATTGTCCGGTAAGATAGCTTGGTAGAGAGCACCGGTATGATGTTGATTGGTTAACGTTTTGAGGGCGAAATTTTCAAGAGATTGAGACAAGGAATGTGGTAAAGTGACATTAAGGATTGATGTTGTGGAGCTGGAGTGCATGAGAGAGGATGGTGAAGCAGAAGAACACAAACTGGTGTATAGTAAGAACACAACACAACAAGTGAGAGACTTTGAGTTCATATTTCTCTGTCGTGTTTGATTTTGTCTTCAGGAAAATGTTCCCTAGAGTTAGAGATTGTTTGAGGTAGGAAGTGAAAAAAAAGACATGTAAATGTAGGGCCATAAGTGAATCATTGCATGTACTAAATATAAAAAGTCGAATTAGTGGATCTAGTCTTGTTTAGGATTTTATTTTCAAACAAAATGAAATTCTTAGAATATAATTAGTATATTTTGGCTTGGTTTAGTTTGTTAAACTCACTTTCAGATCTTATGGAAAGGGTAAAACTAGATCATTCAGATCAAAACTCGGTTTCATTATTTTGATAAATCTAATTAACACTGCCAAATTGGACCTGGACTCTCTTGATATGTTGATTGCAGTGGAAACTTGTCTAATCCCTCAAGGATCTTTTTGAAAACTGTACGATTTAGTAAGAGAATGATGAGGAAGTAAACGCATGCAAAGAAAAAAAACATCAGAGTTGAATCTTTCTTTATCTTTTGACTTTGGAAGTAATGAAAGAGTTCATGCCGCTGATTGCGCTCTTTCTTCTCTTTTTGAAATGATATTTTCAATTTCTTTATCACAAACTCACAAGTCACAACTAAACTTTCATTGAAAAAGAAATTTTGTTCTGTTTTAGACCACGAAAAATGAAGTACGCAATCTGGAGTAGTACTCAACATAAATTGGAATTTGATTTTTTTATTCATTTTGTGATTAACAAAGCCGATCACATACATCATGATACATTAGCCAAAATCCTATAAAACTCAAATTACAAAAGTAAAACTTACACAGTAGTATGCTGAGCTTGTAGGATCAATGATTTGAGCATACAAGCCTCCTAGGAGTATATGGGCCAACAATATCGAATGGGCCAAAGCATGCAATTGATTTTTTTGGTCAACCAGGTTTTTGTTGAATTTCCTGCCTTTTCCGTTTTTTTTTATTCTTTTTTTTTTAATGAAACTTGAATATGATGTACGAGCGGTATCATGAATAAAACCAGCATATTGAAACGAAAAACAAAAAATCATCTTCTGTTTTGTATGAAATTGTGTTTCTTTGTTTCAGATATTCATTGCAAATTCTATCATTTTGAAGATTGTCGATCAAAGGAAAAGTAACTAAACCCAATTCTGTCATTAGTTACAGAAAAGCATTCAGTTTTTATTTTTATTTTAGCTTTGAAAGTAGATTGAAGGTTGTTAAGTGTATAAATGTAAAGATGGATAGGTAATAAAGTAGTATATAAGTTACTGAATGGTCATATCAAGTGATGGGGAAAACTGAGGATTCACTCTTTTGGAATAAAATAAGCAACAAAATAAATGAAACAGGTAAGAGAGAGAGTGTTTGCTTAGCCATGATTTGTGTTTCCATTTCACCGCAACGAAAAGGTATTCACGTTCTATACCCAAATTGAAATATTGTGCTACACCTCTCTTTATTTATAGGATGCTAATAGTGATCTTGTTCATGTGTCGTTGCAGCGACGAAAACGCACTTGTTACTTTATGCATTTGATCATCGTACCAAAGTTTTGGTTATGCCGTTTATGTCGTACTCGTACCTTGTGAAGCAAATTTCCCGGGTAAACGAATAGTTGACCATATTATCGTTTTTCTTAATCTTCGGAAATGTGAACGAATTCTATAATTTGCTTTCTCCAAAAAAAAGGTTGAAGCATAAAATTTGTGGGAAGGCTTTAGTAAGGGTATTGTATAATGTTTTTTGTCGAAGAAGACACGTGCTATTTATAATTTTGACATTGTCATGCACTGCATCAATATGACATCATGGCAATCGATTCTAATATATTTCTTCATGAGAAATTTGGAATTCGGAACTAGTAGTGCTCTTAGCCATTGAGTTTGGATGTAGTCACTGCGACGAAAGATGTTTCTAATTGTGGTTCACGAGATCTGTTAACCTTCGAGTAGCAAGCTAGCTGTAAGAAATATTTTTTGCAGAGTTACGCATTACAATTAGTGTCACGATAAAAATAAAAGTGTAGATCACAATCGAGTTGAAGCAAAAAGCTATGCTTAGAGCAACCACGTTTGTTACACATATGTTCATAAGTAGCTATATACGGTGGACCTAAAGAGAATATAACTTTTTCTAGAAAAAACGAAAATATATAATTACTTACAGAAGAAATCTTTTAAATTGCCATATAACAAATCAACCTTGAATTTTTTTTAAAGTAATAATTTTGCCATCTCATGGTGTCAGTGAACTTAAGAAAATTTCAGTATTTGTTTTTTTCAGGAAATAATTCTTTCTTTTTTTCTGTGGTCGCAACTGATATGATGATGAGAAGACTACAAGAAGACTGAAGCAAGTAACAAGAATCTCATGGAATCTCTGCAGTTTTGTTTCCCACTTCTGTTGTTTCTTCCATGCTTCACTTTTTCTCTAACAATATCTCTTACATATTTTATATGAAAACTGAAAAATACGTATATATTTTTTATTTGAGAGATTGAATATTAGGAGATAGTATAAAATTCCAGAAGATAAATTAAGACAGCTGTAGAAGAACAGAGTCAAATCATGGGACAACCCTATATGTCCAATAAAGGCATTGGAATCCTTTTGTCTCTCTTTCAATTACCTTATAAAATATCATTACGAATTTCTCTGTTTTACACTGTATTACTTTTATTTTAATATGAATAGTTTAGCTGAACAGCACATTTAACGTTGCTGACTCCAAGTCATGTTTCATACACAGACTTGCAATCTTATGGAACAACAACCCCTTGAAAATTTCCCGGACCCGGTTAGTACATCTTGGTATAACATCCATTTGGTTGGCTAGGTTTGAGCAGTGAGAGTAAATTTTGAATTGTGTAATAATATAAAAAGTACTTTAATATTTTTATATCTAAGAAGGTGCATCTAGAAAAATAGATGACTTAAAAACTGTTCGTTTTTTCTATCTGTTAAGTTGTTGATAACTCCAAAGTCCAAATATAGTAGTACTATTTTTTGCTGTTTTCCCCTAATTATCTGTTAGGCAACTAAAAGTTTAAGACCTTGTCACTGTGAATAGGTTATTATCTACATTCACTATGAATAGGTATGATGATTATACAGCTGTTTTGAATCAAACTCCTAAATTATCCAATCCAACTGTTACAGAAATTAGCAACAGTATGAACGGTTGGTTTCTAACCACGTTTGTAGATTACCAAATACCAATCGTACTTTATATGGCAAAACTGAAGAAAAAATGTATAATTGAATGAAAAAAAAAACAAAACAATTGTACTGTAAGAAATGATGAAAGAAGAAAAGAATGCCATGAGACTAGATGTGCCGATGGACAGATGAGAAAAAAGTTTGATCAGACTAAATTTTTTATTTTGTTAAAGTTGTGACACAAAATCAAGCTACCAGGTTTATTTTTGAAAGTAATGTCCATTATTACTAATATTTTCACTTTTGGCTCTCCACCGAGATCTGATGTGATAATATTCCCATAGATTTGTATAAAAGAAGTTGCTAAAAAAAAAATTGTATAAAAGAATTACAATTCGCGTATATATTGATATATTCCCATAATAATAAATAATAACAGTGATTCAAAATTCATAAATTCGCGTGTTGCGTATTGGCCATACAGGTCGGGTCAAGCAAGTTTTGATTTGGGTCTAGTTTGTCACGTGAATGGAGTTGTTAGTGATGGCTTTGACAATTAATTTAAAAAAAAAAATCGAAGCTACTTCAACACTAGAGAATGAAATAGTTCTACAGTTAAAGATAATAGTTTAAAGAATTTTAACAGTTAAGTTCATGCTAGAAGTACTCTTTGATTAACCAACAAGAAGTTACTTTTACACGGTAAGAATAGTAATAAAAACATGTTACTTCGGTATAAGGTTTCTCTTTGTGTGTGTGTGTGTGTGTGATCGATGGCCATAGTCTAATCTGAATTTGAATATGGTTTTATTGTTTCATCGTATTGATTTTATTTGAATGTCTCACCAGCCACATGGTCAATAAGAACATACCAGTTATCGGTTAAACTGAAATGATGATGTCTACCTGACTACCTCTTGAAGAAATCATCGGTTATTCCGTGTACACAACAGTTAAACTAGAGTAAAAAATTCTCTAAAAGCGTGACTTTATGGGGTATAATCAAAAGCAAAAAAGGGTTACCTAAATGTATCTATAAATTCCAACACGCAAGAATTTCCATTAGACGAGCCTTTCTTTAGATTGATGCTTATTGCTTAATGACATCGACATATTTAGCTCCTACAACGAATAATTGGGCAGCCACTAATCACATCAAACTACCTATATTTGTTATACTTATGTAATATGTTCCTCATTAGGCTTCTTTTCACCAGACATTAACCAATTGCAGCCACCCAGCCAAAGTCATGAATCTCTTCTAGAAAGGTTCAATTATATAATACAGATTGTGTTTGGACTTTGAAGATACTTTATCTCCTCTTTTTTTGGGATTGAAAAGCGATAACATTTTTCTTTGTATTCACACAAATGAAAGCCTGGTATATTGGGGTTTTTTGTTTTTTTGACAAAGGTTAACATATAGATTTTGTGGTAGAGCAATTACAATATTTGCGTTTTGACATCAAATATTTTACTAAATAGATCCTCATATAAACGAACTCAAACATAGACAATTTGCAAGAAATCATTTTTTGCCAATTATCATCACTCATGAAAGAGACTGATTAGTTATGACCAGTTTATATGCTCATCTACGTATATTTATACGACCAGTTTCTGCAGTGCGAGCAAAACCCTAAAATAGTCTACGTCCACCTTCAAGAACAGCTCCTTCCACGTCGGCTTTTTCTAGCCAATCTTGTCGACATCTTTCATCCGGTTCCACGAAACGAATGAAGTAGCTTTTCTTCTTAGTAGCGTCTCTAACATTTTAAACAATCTTCAGGAGCTACCCACTTTCACTTGGCACCATGACAAAAAAAAATTAACAAACATTATACCGATTTTTTTTTTCTTTTTTAAATTAACAACTATCTAATATCTTTCTTCACAATGTTACAAGTTATAATATTGTAAAGTATCTTTCTAATATTAAGACATTCTACTTGGCGTTAATGGAAGAAAATCGATCTGATATCAATCGTCAAGTTTTAAAATTATGAATAAAAAATATAAAACCATTAAAAGGAAGAAACACACTAGTGTTAAAAACTAAAACAAAGTGGTGACAAATATCATTATTAGAAGAAAGGAATTTATTGGTTTAATAATAATTTCTCCTTCTAGAGACAGGATATGAATCAGATGATAGTGCTCCCAAAAAAAGATTTGGTATTAATATAAAACAATTATTGCTGGTTAAAGAAGAAGTGAAGTGAAGTTTGACAGAAAACTCATACCGACATCGACACGTAGATGTCAATGTAACATGTGACCATAGGAAGAATTGTTCGTCATAATAATTGTGAATACAATTCCGTTACGTGACTCCACATATACTGATTTAACTATGTCACATTAACATCAATAATTGTTACTAACACAAACCTTAAAATTCGAACTGCGAAATGGAATAATTTGATAACAACGAAAATATTAATACACAAACGTAATGAATTTCGTGGTGAAGATAAAAAGTCATTTTCAACTTCCAAAGCGCTTTTACAAAATAGTTTTAAATACCAAAAATGTAATAAAACTAAAGAATGCCATTGAAGGAGAAGGTCCATAATTGGGAAATGCAAAATAAATGAAAATTATGGGAACTTGTTGCTGCAGTATTAACTCTTCAAGCCCCAAGAGAAACAAAGGTCATGAGTTTGTCGTCAAGCTTTATCTTTTTAAAACTAATATATTTCAATTACACTCAACCCTAGCCAACAAAATAATAGACAAAAACCCTACTTGTAAATTGCAACCGCTAATTCCCAGAGTACAAAAGAATGACACCGAGAGAGAAGAGAGACCAAGAGCGAGAGATTCAAGATAGACTTATGAATACACAAAGATAGTTATACATAGATGTAAACTAATGAAATGGTTACAGAATAGAAAATCGAAAGCTAATTTACTCGCTAGGGTTCATCAAACAGAACATTGTTAACCTGGAAAGATGATTAATTAACCGGATGAAAAAGTTTTGAAAGATTGCCATCGCCAATATAGAGAGATGTAAAGAAAGTTGAAGATACCAGATGAAATGTCCAATCTTCGGTCGTACTCTTCACCTATTCAAGACGGTATCTGAACAGTAGAGAAATCCAATATAGAAAATACGTATAATTTAATCAGGAACATACATACGAATAAATTATATCTCGGTGGCAATATGTATATGGCAAGTCTTAACATGTTTTTATGCCGGAAAAAACGGATTTCATGAAAATTGGAAAACCAAAAAAGAGAGGGAGCTCCCTTCAGTCCAATCAAAGAGAATCAATGATCCAATTTGTCTACCGCATCATACATTCATTTAACGAGTTAAGGATGAATTTAGCAACTCGGTATTTGGATGAATGAGTCGGAAGCTAATTGAATCATATCACGACCTGTGAATGGACTCAAGGAAGCTCTCTTTCAATATATATTCCTACATCAGTTAGTAATGGTGAGTATATACTATATATGCTGTTTTCAAAATACCAAGTATGTATACACTCTCTGTATAAACTAGATGTATGTATCAGTGTCTAAGTGGGTATGTACACTAATTTGCATGGATCTAGAACCCATCAAGCGAGAAAGCATGATTTTGAAGAATAGGCAGCCAGATTTGAAAGAAAAGAAAGAAACCCTAGATCTCACACCAAAGTGATAACAAGTTCTAAATGAATCTTTTGACAACAATAACTAGTATGTAGGCTAAAGAATGGGAGAGATAAGAGAATTTGGAAAAGAGAATGGTATTGGTATGTATTTATGTATGCATGTATTGTATGGAGAGAATTGATGAGAGAGATAGAGAGACTGAAGAAAAGATGATTTGATGGAGAGGGAGAGAGAAAGAGAGGCGTAGAAAATGAATAATGGATGCGAGGAAATACACAATGGATGGATACATGTATGCAAAAGTAGTGATGGGTTTTTATAAGCTTCAGATTTTGATTTTTTTAGGGTAAAGTCTGTACGAAAGAAATAAAGAAAATTCTCTAATTGATATCAAATATATTTGTATATTTTTCTGAACTTCATTGGTACGTGGACTTGGACACAAACAAAGATAATGTAGGAAACTGGCAATTATTTTATGTGTAGAGGCTTCGACGGTTCGACCGGGTTGTACCCTTTTCTCATCTACAATTTTTTTATTCATAGACTATGAAGGATATGATACTCTCTTCTCTAGCTTATATTACTAGTAGTAGTCTATAATTTTAGGAGTATATTTAATCAATTATCTAATTAATTTGTGTCAGAATAACAAATAAGAATGTTAAAGTTAAACGTCCTATAAATTTCAGTGTTATTAGTTGTAATATTTATATATATCTTTTACTGTTAATTTAAAATATATTCAAATTTATTGTTCTTGAGTAGTAGTTTTTAATGACTGCAAGATGTTTTTGGAGTACCTTTTGAGTTTTATAACTATATAATCCATGGTTGTAACGTTTCATTTGATCAAAACAAGTTTCATCGATTAATTCATGAAGACAGAACTTACCAAACCTTGATAAGATGTGAACTTTTAACCATTGACCAAAGTCCAAAGCCACCAAGATCAACAAATAGACATTCACGTACTAATGTGATCATTGCATTCATGAGGTTCCAATCCGAGATCACCGTCAACGTTCATCAACATCTCCACCGTTTCGTCATTACGTCCTTCACCACATTTGATTCATTTGGCAAATGCAATTCACTAAGGCAAAGCATAAACACATATCTCCATTGTTAAGGCTCTCTGTGTCCCCTCTGATTTTTTAAGACTTTATTCTAATTTTTTTTTTGATGAAACAAAATCCAATGGGTTTCTTTGTTCTCCATTTTATTACAAACAGTGCCCCAAGCTTGTTTTGGAGAGATGAATACAATAGCTCAAGACACAAAGCGAACATCAATAGCTCAAATATGCAGAATCCACAAGAACAGTACAAGAAACGAATGAACGAATCCACTCAAAAAAATCTCTTCACACCATCTTACACTCAAAATGGTTTTCTTGTGATGTATATATAGATCTCAGTTCTTCACTGTGGTCACATGTTTCAGAAGCATCTCCACAACATCTCTGGAGATTCTCGAAGCTTCGCTCTTCAATTGCTCGATTTTGGCATCAGTCTCTTGCTCAAGCCTCTTCACGTTTGCACCTGAATCTCCACTGGTCTGTATTCGCAGTCAAGTTCCAGTCATCAATAACAAGTGTTTAAAAGGACCAGGGTGTACAAAAAGAACCAAGTTTTGAAAACCATACCTCTTCGAGTTTCCTCTGGAATCCATGCTCCGTACTTGTTTTGTGCTCAGCAACCTCTGTTTCAGCCTCTTCCTTGGCTTGCTTCAGTCTAGCCATTTTCGCTGAAAACAAAAAGCATACATTCTTAATAACAAGTTGCTTCGTGCCAACTGGTGAAAATTCGTCTAAATTATGCTAACTATATAAGCTCTACGTTACAATCAAATGCTAGTCAAACTAAGCCATTATGTCATTAAAATCATTACTCTTATGGATCATAACACCTATATCATCACAATTGACACGTAACATCCACAGTACACAAAGAACACTGCTTTTGTATCAAGACATGTCAATAAGAACATGTAAAGATGAGTAAAACCAAGCAGACTCAATCATGCAAGAGCTTAAGCGATTCTAGAGTTTCTAGAAAAAAAAAAAAAAAAAAGAATAGAGCTTGTAACTGATTACCGGTCCTAGCGGCATTGACAATTTGCTGAGCTTCGTGTTCAGCAGCAAGAAGTTGCTGGATCCCTCCATGATTACCGGTAGATTCCATGTTCTCTTGCCAAAATCCTCAAAAATCTGTTTTTTTCAAATACAGGACAAGTCATTTGGTTTGTGAATTTCCATAACCAATACGAGAAATCGAATCCCAGAATCTTACAAAGTGTAGACATTGTTAGCTCATGAATCTAAAAACGGTGATCGGATCAAGCACGAGATGCGCTATCGTCATTATTTTGGATCAAATCACAATTTCACAATTTGTTAAAAGAGTCAAAGCAGATCTGTTAAGCACAGGAACCAAATTCCCAGAACAGCTAATTCAGCAATCAGAATCACAGCAAGTCGAGTTTTCGATCAGACATTGGAAATCAAATAAGATCTAGTTCACCGAAATTGTAGAAACTGGTTGAGAAATGAGAACGATCCATCGATAAACAATCAGAGAAATGGACGAAATATTCAAAAATACGATCTTAAAAAAAAAAACTGAATTCAACGTCAAATTCTCCCATGAAATAATCAGAAAATTCAGGGATTTTTGGATGGTTAAATCTAACATTCTAAACCCCGAAATCTAGGAGTGGGAGAGAGAAGAAATTTACCTGCTTCGGGGCGAAAATGCAGAGAGAGAGAGAAGAAGACGGGAGAAAGATTAAGGACAGTTTTAGTTTTGCGATCATACAGAAGAACAGAGTGTATAGAGATCAGACTATTTTCTAATAAGAACATGGGCCTACTAAAACCCATTATACTTTTTATAAAGGCGGCCCATTATAATAAAATTGGTCTAAACATATGTTATCTCAAATATCCAATTACTGAAGAAAGACTATGAATGAAAAGTTAAAAAAAGGGACAACTTTTTTTGTTGCACAGCTTTGTATATTTAATTCAAGACCAGCCAAAACTGGCTACCATGTTGCCATGGCTGCTAACGAAGACCCACAACATCACCAACACCTCCTGCACATCAATTGGAACTCAGATATTTGGCTCACAAAAATCTCACCAAAAATAAAAGTCTTCCTCTGGAAGATACTACAAAAAGCCTTACCTATCGGAAAAAACCTCATAAATAGAGGAATCCTTAAAAGCTCCTACTGCATCCACTGTGGAGACTTGGAGACGACGAATCACCTCTTCTTCCATTGTGTTTTTGCGAGAGAAGTCTGGAACCTAGCCCCTTTCTCCACCGCTATAAATCCTCTCCAAATCCAAGACTTCACAACGACCCTTACGACATCCAAAGACTGGATTTGTCTACCTCCAACCGGAACGGGAACGGGACCTCTTTTCGCCTGAATTTATTGGGCAATCTAGAAGACCAGGAACTTCCTCCTCTTCGACGATCGTACCTTCTCACCTACATAAACCATTACAAAAGCTGTCAGAGAAGCCAGAGAATGGCAACAAGCCCAACTATCAATTCCTAAACCACAACAACAATTCACCCACACAAGCAGAAGACAAAATAAACCGAACACCGTTACCTGCTTCTCTGATGGAGCTTGGAGTGCAGAAACCCGGATCGGAGGAATGGGATGGCTGTTCGTGGATGAATCAGGTCAAACCCTAACCACCAGAAGCTCAGCGGAAGCATCAGTAGCGTCGCCGCTTGTGGCGGAAGCGATCTCGATCCGCTCAGCACTCAACCACGCTTTGGACATCGGAATCACCGATCTCCACCTCAAATCAGATGCTCAGGCCCTCGTCCGAGCTCTAAACATGCAAAAGCAAATCAAGGAGATTTACGGAATCCTCTTTGATATTTAAACTCTCGCCTTTCTCTTCAAATCCATCAGCTTCAGTTTCATCCCCGATCGGAAAATGTTCGTGCCGATTCACTTGCCAAAATCGCAAAGAATAGCTTCGCGACTTTAGTTTTGGATCATGGTCCACCTTTGTAACGGGTTTTAAAAGTTTAATGGAAAAATGCTGTTTAAAAAAAAAAAAAATTCAAGACCAGCTCAAACTCCATTGACCCCTAGTTTTATGTTTGAGAATCCTTTTTGAATCTTTTTTTGACCGAACTCCACATTTCATCTTATGGAACCAATTAATTATGTATTTTGAATTTTATTTTATTTTACCCTATAGTTTTCCTGGAAAAGGAAAACAGATAATATAAGGAGAATAAAATCTGTTTGTTTTCATTCAAATTTCTCTCCTTTTATTCTTTCTTTTCATTTCCAGTAAAAGTATAGAATAAAAGATTATTATGTATTTAAAATTTGAAAGAATAGATGAAACAACAAGGAAAGCATAGTTTGTTATTTTTGTTTTCTCTCCTTTTTTTTATTCAAATTTTTCTCTTTTCTACTTTTCTATTTTCTATTTCAGTATACCTCTAGAAACATTTCATGGAAGAAAAAAAAAATCTATGCTAAACGCTACTCGCATCCACAGTCTAGTCAGTTTTTTGTTTCTTCTACTTGTTACTCTACTAAACACCAATTGAACCCGCAATCTAATCTACGTGCATATGTCATATGTGGGATAAGAATGAGATTCATAGGTGGGCCCAGACGCCCAGTTCATGAAATACCAAAATGTATAAAAAAACAAGACTTGTTTAATTACGTCATGCATGATTACCTAATATTTGATTGGAGGAAAGTCCATGTATGTATTAATATATATGATCACCATGGCCATTCATATATGTTTCTTTTGTTCATATTCATTGTTTAATGTAAAATGATTGATAAATACATCGTCATCGGTATCAAAATTACTTAAAAGACGTCAGTCTTTGTTTGTGTTGCAAAATTTGATTGTGCTTTTGCGTGTATTACGTATGTTATTATTTTTTTTTTTTACAGCAGCATCTTCATATAGAACGGTTTAGAAATCCAAACCGGTAGTGAAGTTACTCTCATGAAGGTGATCTCAAGTACTCTGTACTAGCTTATCTATATTCTTGTTTTTCGTCCATGGAATATGAGCTATGGAAGATGTCGTAAACAGGTTTTTGCACTTAGTGACTTTCTCCAGCAAAATTGAGAAAGTCAGCCACTCCTCAGGTATAGCCACCATCTTCATAAATCCGAACAATCCATCTCATATCTTATGACTCGTTTTGTTTGTGTTAACATACTCTACATGGCCTATACCAACGCCTTCAATTCTATTTGTAAAGGTATAAGACCTCTCTGTAAATTACTTATCCCATTAACCATTTTTTGGTATGGATATTGTAGTATTATATATGTTATTTAGAGAAGAAAAAAGGAGGAATTCAGAAAATTTGAATAAAGTTGATATAAATCCTTATAGACCATAGTAGAATTCGAGAAGATTAAAAACGGACTACTTTCTTTTTCTCATGATTGAAAAAAGTAAATAAAGAATTGAACAATGCTATCCATATATAGGATAATCCTATCGAAACTTAAAGTTGAAAGTTAAAACGAATTAAGATTGTGTTTGATGCGTATACAATAATTTGTCTAAGGTTTTACCATCAGGCTATTGGTTGACTCTATCGGATGAAAGCGATTTATACGACTTACAAGTATGTATTCTATTAATAAAAGTTGTTTAATATCTAATGATGAAATGAACTTTCTGTATGGCCGAAACGTTACACGTCCACGTGTCAGGGGTATCTTATTTCGCCCACGTGTCCGTAACTGGATTTTGTTTTTTTTTTTGTATTTTGCCGTCTCGTAATTATTTCTTGATTAGATAATATTTGTTCCTGATTCCAATTAGAAAACCACTCTTATCTAAACCTGGAGAGGTTTACCATTTCAACAACATGACAGGCATAAAATGTACAGGTGTGCAGGGCTCAGTGCATAATCGCAGCGTAGATAAGAGTACGTTTCCACGATTATATATTTTATACTTTAAACACAAAATTAATGTATGATACACTGTATGTCAAAACGTATTGCGATGATGATTTTTGTATGCCATTTACCATAAGTTCAAACATCTATAACATACTTAATTGCTTGCTGATTGCGATCTCTTACATATTCATATGAGTCATAGTTTGATTTTATGAACAATCTGAACTTTTGGGCAACTCGAAGATTTATGATAACCCGTTGTTGTCAAAATGACCAAAAAAGTTTACTAGATTTTGTAGAGGTTTTAAATTTGTACTTATTTTTGTCTAAGTATGTCGCTGATTCACTCTAATTTACAACACTTGTGTATATATTTAAAACTATCAAGTAATAATATATAGTTTTATATGTGACTTGACAATAATTTGACAATAGTTTATGTATCATTTTCGTTATATCCGTTAGCCTTACCAAATTCCGTCAGACATCCAATAATTAACCAACACTTTTAATATGCTCAATCAACCAAGCATTGACATTATCGTTTTAAAAGATACTATACATTCTGAATTTGCAGTCTGTCCCTCCAAGCATGTAGCATTGAATTTGTTTAATTAAGTTATCGCATGGATAATCTGTTTTGATATAATATTATAACAAACTTTTCTATATATTTTGATATAGTATGTGAATTTAATCTCTATATGTTGATCTATCAAATAGATTGCACTGATGAATGCTAAGCAACTCAGAATCTTTTGTAACTGAATGTCTTATTCATTGATTTGTGTTATAGGGAGACCCTAATTCCATTTACCTTCATTTTGGGATATGTGAACACAAAAATGGTGGTCGGCGTTTTATTTTGTGAGTTTGTGTATGTAAAATCCTTCTGTGTTTAAGAGCAAGAAAAAACTCGACCAAGAAAGCTTTGGTCAACTTTACGTCGATTGAAAGGTGTGTGATGATGGTGGCGTTAAGAGAGAGAGATAAATACATTTGAGATATTTACAAAGAAGACTCGTGATTCGTGACTATATATTTACAAAGAAGACTCGTGACTATTAATTTACTTGTGTTTCTTCTTTAGGTGGTGGCTCTGAAATATGAACACCAAAACAGAAAAAGAAAGACTATTATTTTGGCTTATCTTACAAGTTGGCAAGTTTACAAATAAGACTCGCAATTTTTTTCCCATTAGTATCCTCTTCTGTGTCATCATATTTGATAATTGTTAGTATTAATTTATTTAATAGCATCTAACTATGCTTTTTTTTGTTGGTTTTGTTATTTTATCAATTTGAAATATGACCACATGAAGTTCCTCACTTTTCAATACAAATTTGGTATATACTATATACTCGTTATTCAATCTTTTTTTTTTGGGTAAAATTCGTTATTCAATCTTCTCTGTGTTTTTGTTTTCTTTCTTCTTTCGACCAGTTTTCGATAGGGTTTCTATATGTGTTAAAAGGTAAATTATCGACTGTTAAAGAATGCGAATCACACGAGCACAACGACACATAGACGCATCGTCATCAGTAAGACCCCCTGAATAATTTATACCTTTTTCGAATGGTTTGAGAAGAATGTAAAACTCTCATTCCTTAAACTGTATAAATTACAAAGTTATATAAAGAAATGACCGTCCAATTTCGTAAGCCTCTCTGACCAAAATTTCCTCAGAAAATCAACTTTCGCTAGTTAGTTGCCAATTTGCCAACCCTACATGGAGATAATGTTTTCTTTGTCTTTTATATATAAAAAAAAATAGAAGAAGATAATTTCCCGCGCAAACAGGGGTATTATCGGTATTTTACTAAACTTTAGGCTATATAAACGACCTCAGTAACCGCCAGATACTCAATCCATCCACCTCTCTCTCTCACTCCCACTTCTCTTCTTCTAAACCCAGAAAAATCCCAATTTCAACAAATTCGCGAGAAAATCCGCTTACGAAGCTTCTAGATCAATCGCGAAGGATCGAAGAATCTTCTCTTTCCGATAATCTCCGTTTCCAGATATCTATCCGTGAGTTTCGCATCTGTATCTATCCATATCTCTCGTGTATTGATCTGATCTGATTTTCCCGAGAAAAATTTATCGAAATCTGTGCTTTAGCTGTTCGTTACGTAACCATTAATTCCTCTGTTGATTCTGATTTTCGTTATAAACAGAGAAAAATTCATCGAAATCTGCGCTTTATTTGTTAGTTACGCATCTGCTATTTTTTTTTTCCCGGGAGAATGCAAGAAAATAAAGTGCCGGATTTCGCAATGACTAAATCTCGTTGATAATTTTCAAAATTGTCAGATCTAAAAACGGCATGGGAGGAGCAAACGATTCAACATGCCCAGGACCGATGAAAGCGACCTCTAATGGAGTCTTCCAAGGAGAGAATCCTCTGCATCACGCTCTGCCTCTTCTCATACTCCAGATCTGCATCGTTCTTCTCCTCACTCGCGTCCTCGCTTTCCTCCTCCGTCCTCTCCGGCAGCCACGTGTCATCGCCGAGATCGTCGTACGTTTTTTTTTCTTTTTTTTTTCAATTATTTCGATTCATGTTTTATCAAAAAAGGCCATTTCCAATTTTACCATCCATTTTGGGTTCTATCTAAAAGTCAAATAGATTGCCATTTTGATCAATTATTTCAATTACTTACGATTTAAGAGGACTTTTTGGAAAATACAGCTGTAAATCTAATTAGTTGACTCTCCAATCATATAGCTTGAATCAGTCGTTTGGCATATTTTACGAACTTTCACAAGAATATTCATTTTTATCTTCCACAAAATTCGCCGACACGTTATACGCTTTGGGAGTATCTGTTACATATCTTATCCTCATACTTCCACGTTCCCACCTTTTTGGAAATCGTGAATTTCAACATTTGCAACAGATTGGAATTTTGACGATTTTTCAACTTTGATTAGTATGCAAACACACTTCAAAACATATACTCCATTGCTTATTTTTTTTTCTTTTTGAAAACATAATTAATTTTGTGTTTATGTTTCTTTGAATTTTAGGGTGGAATATTACTTGGACCATCGGCTCTAGGGAAAAGCTCAAAGTTTCTCAACACAGTTTTCCCAAAAAGCAGCCTTACGGTTTTAGACACGCTTGCAAACTTAGGACTCATCTTCTTCCTCTTCCTCGTTGGTCTCGAGCTCGACCCTAAATCCCTCAGGAGAACCGGAAAAAAGGCGCTCTCGATCGCTTTAGCCGGAATCACACTCCCTTTCATCTTCGGTATCGGAACTTCATTTGCTCTGCGAAGCTCCATAGCTGATGGAGTCAGCAAAGCTCCGTTCCTCGTCTTCATGGGTGTTGCTCTCTCCATCACAGCTTTCCCCGTCTTGGCTCGTATTCTCGCTGAGATCAAGCTTCTTACAACTGATATCGGAAAGATCGCTCTGTCTGCCGCTGCGGTCAATGACGTGGCAGCTTGGATTCTTCTTGCTCTAGCGGTGGCTCTCTCCGGCGAAGGAAACTCTCCGCTAACTTCTCTGTGGGTGTTTCTAGCGGGTGTTGGTTTCGTCTTGTTCTGTGTCTATGTGGTGCAACCAGGGCTTAAGTGGATTGCTAAACAGTGCCCTGATGGAGAACCAGTGAAAGAACAATACGTGTGTTTCACGTTAGGTATTGTTCTTGCGGCTAGCTTCATGACTGACTTGATTGGGATCCACGCGTTGTTCGGTGCGTTTGTGATCGGTGTTATATTCCCTAAAGAAGGCAACTTCGCGAACTCTCTCGTTGAGAAAGTCGAGGATCTCGTGTCAGGTCTTTTCTTGCCGCTTTACTTCGTCTCGAGCGGGTTAAAGACGGATGTGGCTACGATCCAAGGAGCCAAGTCTTGGGGACTGTTGGTTTTGGTTATTTTCAATGCTTGTTTCGGTAAAATCGTTGGGACAGTCGCGGTTTCACTCTACTGCAAAGTTCCGCTTGATGAGTCTTTAGCTCTCGGTTTCTTGATGAACACGAAAGGTCTTGTTGAGCTCATTGTCCTCAACATCGGTAAAGACAGAGGGGTAAGTAATTAGTCAGTCCATTCATTCCAAATTCTAAAATCAGATTTTATATAAACATTTGCTCATTGTCCTGTTGATGTTTCTTTGCAGGTTTTGAATGATCAAGTTTTTGCTATAATGGTTCTAATGGCGATTTTCACCACGTTCATGACGACTCCTCTGGTTTTAGCGGTGTACAAACCGGGTAGAGCCTTAACCAAAGGGGATTACCAGAACCGAACGGTCGAGGCGACGAACCATTCCAACAAACCGCTCCGTCTTATGTTCTGTTTCCAGAGCATAATGAACATCCCCACCATCGTCAACCTCATCGAAGCCTCCCGAGGCACGAACCGTAAAGAGAGTCTGTCCGTCTACGCGATGCATCTCATGGAGCTTTCGGAGAGATCGTCTGCTATACTAATGGCTCACAAGGTCAGGAAAAACGGTCTTCCTTTCTGGAACAAAGACAAATCGGGAAACAGTTCTTCTCCCGACATGGTTGTGGTCGCGTTCGAGGCTTTCCAGCGACTCAGCCGTGTCTCGGTGCGTCCCATGACGGCGATCTCAGCGATGGCGACTATACATGAAGACATATGCCGAAGCGCTGAACGCAAACGCGCGGCTACGGTGATTCTTCCGTTTCACAAACACGTTAGGCTGGACAGAACGTGGGAGACGACTCGTAACGAGTACCGTTGGATCAACAAGAAGGTTATGGAGGAATCGCCATGTTCCGTCGCGATTCTGGTTGATCGCGGACTTGGTGGTACGACACGTGTGGCGTCTAGTGATTTCACGTTGGTTATAACGGTTTTGTTCTTCGGAGGGAATGATGATCGCGAGGCGTTAGCGTTTGCGATGCGTATGGCGGAACATCCTGGGATAAGCTTAACCGTTGTTCGGTTTATTCCTAGCGAGGAATTTAAACCGGAAAACGTGAAGATCGAGATAAGCGAAGATCACACCGGTTCAGGTTCAGAGGAAACCAGATTGACCGATATCGAAGCTATAACCGAACTTAGAGCAAAGATCAAAGAACAAGAAAGTTCTCGGTCTAATTCGGATTCCGAATCTCAGATCGTTTACGAAGAGAAAATCGTGAAATGTTGTGAGGAAGTTTTCGAGGTTATGAATGAATATTCAAGAAGCAACCTTTTCTTGGTGGGGAAGTCACCGGAAGGTTCGGTGGCGTCGGGGTTAAACGCGGTAAGAAGCGACACGCCGGAGCTTGGACCGGTAGGGAACTTGTTAACGTCAAGCGGAAGTGTTTCGACGTCGGCGTCGGTGTTGGTGGTGCAACAGTACAGAGCAAGCCGTGAGTCTTCGGTCGTGGGAGTTTTGAAGAACGTCACAGTGGAAGACTCGCCGGTTGGGGACTCCGAGAGTCCTTAAGGGAATTTTATTTTACCTTTGGGATTCCAAGACTCGAAAGGTCAAAAATGTCGGCTTGTATACTATCTTCTTCATATTGTAAATAATCTGTTTGAATTGTATATGATTTCTATATGATTTTTTTAAGAAAAGAATTTGTGATTTCTACATGGTACGTAGGTCTCCGTAACCTTTTTAATTTTTAAACTGACAGTAAAAGAGCGATATATAGTTACAAAGTCTTCCCAATGTTTACAGTTAAAATATATAAGAAATTAAATTCAGGTGGAGATTTTCCAATTTAGTTTGGTGATCAGATTCGTGTTGATGACGAGAGAAAGAAATCGAGTGCTGACGTACCGTGGATGATCCATTTGTTACGAGCTACGAATGTGGTCCTGCGCACGGAGGAGTGTCTCCTGAGCAGCAAATATTAGTTTGGAAACAAATTAAAAGTAAAAATAGTGTGTGTTTGAAGAGACTAGTCAATTTGAGAAAATAGGATTTTGAAGATAAGGATAAAAAAAATTATAACCAACTTTTTACCAAAAGGTTTAAACTATAATTTGTTTGGATCCACTAGCACAAGTAGCGTTGCTACCTTTTGCATGATCTTTCAACACGGAAATTTTTGTTAATTTGAAATATATCATAGTCATGCCACATTTTCAACTTGATAGGTAAGATTTGATTAACGTATAATTTAGCGATAACTAATCACACCATAACAGTATAAGTGTATAACTATGATTAGGATCACCAAAACGCTACCAACTGCGGACTTTTTTTTTTTTTTTTTTTGATAAAGAACTGCGGACTTTTAGTTAGGCAAGTTTGACTGAGAAATCATATACTTTGTACAGTGAACATCCTTAGTCAGTGGTAAATCTTTTTTATTTATGGGTTTAATGGTTAACTCTAAAATCACAAGAATGTTTCTTGTTAAAGGATTTTCTCTAATCAAAACAACAATGGAAAAGAAGGATATGTTTCTTCCGGATAATAAATCGAACGGAAGAAAGAGGTCAAGTGTCCAAACTCATGAACCACACAACCAAAGGGGATTCAACGGAAGTGAGTCAATGGTAAATCTTGCAGCATAGCTCTCGACTTCTTTGGTATAGTGAATTAGAGTAAAACAAAGACTCCACAGCCAAATTCATGACATGGCGGTTTGATTTGATATCTACAACTCCATATAGATATAATGTTTTATCATTTCCAAAGAACTAGATTAATGGTATGTTCATATGTATTCCGGCTTTATGCTTTCTAAGGATAAGGTCTTTGTGAAGTTTTTTATGTTGTCTTTCATAAACCAAAAGCGTCTACTTTGAAGTAAGTAAGGGCAAAAGAGATAAGTTAGGCAACTAAACCTCTTTGAAGTACGACCTTTTTTGCAGATTTCTGCTTCTACTTCATGTGTTAGGAAAGAGTTAGTGACAAATATTGTCGACTCATACTACTTTCTAAATAAATATGAGAAAATACGATTTTCTAAATGAATTAGTTGATCGACAAAAGATATGAATTAGTTAATTACAATATTTCTCGGATATGTTAGTTTTACACCGAAAGTAAAGCGACAGAGGGGATAATTGTTGTAACATGCCCACGTATAATTATAACATTTATGTAATGATCAAAAGACGATAACGATATAAAAATAATCTTCATGATGTTATCCTGGCAAAACGATATACTAAGTTTTGACTTTTGGTTTTGTACTCAGAACTCGTATCGCGTGAATTTTACATCTTGTTCCATCAGTTATGATACATAGTTTGGATTTGGTTTTTGAATCATATCCAATAGTCCGTAAATATATGAATAAAGGTGTATGATGTACAGTTCGTGCTCTTTGTTTTTTTCTGTTGACAATCCAAGTTTTTATATATCTCTTGTTTGTTTTTTAGATATTGTTTTTTGGTAACAAAAGTAAGTATTTTGGTTTTCAGTTCATACTAAAATTTTTAGACTAATTTGAGTTTCGTAACTATGTAACAGTAACTCAACCTCTACTTATATGAGCAACCTATACAATATACATTATGTTTTTTCTTGCTAATTATTCGCATGTGTTTGATACGTGTAGAGAGTCTAGTGAAACAGCCCAACCACAATTCAATTGTATGTCGAGTGGAGTTTCATTTTCACATCTTTACAGTTTCTTAAAACTAACTGGATCAAACTTTAAGAAATACTAAAGAAACCTATCGCTTACAAAATTAGAAACATTTTGGAACAATATCAAATTTCTTTCAAGAATGAAAATTGTCAATTAGTAGCAACCTTAGAAGCAAAGGTAGAACATGACTCGGTGATTTATTGTACAAGTCACCTAATTTTGACCTTTTGGGTCGCACATGACTCATGAGTGATGGCGTTTGTACTATTGATGCAATTTTGTAACGACATTTTTTTTTTGGTTTTCTTGTAACGATATTTTAAAATTTATTGTAAAGTTTTCCATTTTCAGCTTAATACTTTCTTCTTGTTTCATTTTATTTCCATTTGATTTTTTGGTCTTCGACTTTATGCTTTTAAGTTGGACAACCATTGATCACCAAACGGTTTAGTACTATTAAATCATTAGATCGTTCAAGAAAATGAATTTAACTCTTTGCTTAGAAACAATCAATCCCACTTTGGCCCCTACATGATCTTAACACCCTATTTTCACTCTGAATTTTATTTTAAATCGTATAAAAGTTGACAAAACATCAACAGCCCATAAACACCAACAACCCATTTATCAGGTCCCTCAAAGTTTTATCATTCTTTATTTTATCCATTGAATTAAATTAAGTGAATAATCCTTCTATATAAATAGGGTTGAAGCGATCTTCATTTTTACACAACTCACTAGTCTCTAGCTAGCCATGGCACAATTCTTGAAAGCCCTCTTCTCATTCTTCTTATTAGTTTTACTCCTCTCCGACACCGTTTTCTCGTCCCGCAAAACATTTGATCAGAAAAAACCATGCAAACAATTCTCTTTCTACTTCCATGACATCCTCTACGACGGCGACAATGTAGCAAACGCAACCTCAGCCGCCATCGTGAGCCCTCCGGGACTAGGAAACTTCAAGTTCGGTAAGTTCGTGATCTTTGACAACCCCATAACGATGGACAAGAACTATCTTTCGAAACCCGTGGCTCGCGCACAAGGCTTCTATTTCTATGACATGAAGACGGACTTTAACTCGTGGTTTTGCTACACGTTGGTTTTTAACTCGACGGAACACAAAGGGACGTTGAACATAATGGGTGCGGATCTGATGATGGAGCCGACAAGAGATCTATCGGTCGTCGGTGGGACCGGTGATTTCTTCATGGCTCGTGGGATCGCGACTTTCGTGACGGATATATTTCAAGGGGCTAAGTATTTCCGTGTTAAGATGGATATTAAGCTCTATGAATGTTACTAGCTAATTATTTGTGTTTTGTTTGAAAATTGTTGTGTTGACACAGGGATAATGTGTTACTAATAAGTAAGTTGTTTTGTTTTGTTTTGTCCGGTTTCGTATGATTTTCTTTAGTTGTTGATTGATAGTTCTTGTTTTCTGGCATTTGTTAGAAGCCTTCATGAAAATCAGAATATTGTTTTTCACCACAAAATATCACATTAAAATGTAAGACTTTACATGCCTTCTAAGTAAACACGAATGAATACTAAAAAAAAAAGCAATAGTGGTTAGAGGTTTCGATGAGATGAGATCGAAGGAAAACATAGTCTTCAGCAGTTTTGGTCCTCCGTCGCCTGTGATGGAATTAAAATGGGTTTTAACTTATAATGCTTAGACAACAAAAACATGAAAATTCGACTAAATTAATACTAGTATGTAAAAAGCAATGAAAAGCTAAGGTAATCCAATCGTCTCCTATTTTCTTAAAAAACCAAAATTTTCGACTTTAAAAATATTTTCAAAAAATATTCCATCCATTATCATTTCCTCCCGATCGTACCATTCACTTCTGCTATCTGCACCATCTTTGAGTGATTTATATCTCATTGGTTGGGATAAAAGCATTTTAGAGCCTGTATATATCAAATATTTTTAATATATATGCATGTATGTAACTAGAAGCTATAAATAACCTAAGAGTACTAACGACAAAAACTATACCTAACAGGCTAACACCTATGATCCGTCACTTGTCACAAACATCAAAAATCGTGTGAAAATATTTAAATTCATGAGCGAGACTGGTGTTGTTGAGGGTTTTTCTATAGTGGAACTACTATTATTCGATTGTCACAGAACATTCAGAAGTTGGTTTTATTTTTACAGTATGTACTGAACAAATCATAGCACAAAACCGAGCCTTCAAACAAATTACATACTATACTAGAATCTATAAAGTAATACTACTTGATAAAATAATATCTCGATAAATTAATATTTTAATAAAAAAAATATTATAGTTCCGACGTTATTAACTTATAAAGGTTTTACTGTATATTTAAGTAATGTTTAAGCCATTTTTTGTTTTGTTTTAACTCAAGCTTAAATATTTTAAAGCACTAGTATTAATTTGTTTTGAACTATTTGTATTATGCAGTTTTTTATTATTACAGTAGTTGAATTATTTTTAATTAGATAATGAATATAGAATAAAATTTCGATCTGTTTGCAACATTCTTGAACATCATCTATACTATTATTCATTTATTTGTGAAGTGACTTTTGAGAATGAAGTTCTCTCGTTCATTTTCACTTCTCAAAGTCCAAATGACCGAAATTAGTTATTTACGTTTTGTCAATGTATAATATATTAAAATAAATTTATAAAATTCAATAAAATCATCGATTGTATATTTGTATCTAAAAAATTTAATCCCCTTTCTGAGCCGCCAATTTTAGAATTTACCTATGTAACATGGCAACATAATACAAAATCAAACAAATAAATGTGAAAGCAAAAAAAAAAAAACTGAAAGCAAAAACAAATTATTTTTGAGAATGGAGTTCTTCACTTTCAAATTTGAAAATTCCAAATTGCCATAATGAAATTACTTATTTACACAGCTGCCATTATGTATAATATACTAATTATAAATTTATAAAATTCAATAAAATCAATGTTGTATCCAACAAATTTAATCCCTTCATGAGCCGCTAAATTTAGAATCGGATGTAACATGACTACATAATACAAAATTAAACAAATAAATGTAAAAGCTAAAAACTGAAATTTGTTTCCTTGCAGATATAGCTGTCGGAAACCTTCTAGTGTTTTGTGGGAGATGGCAGTACAGTTTCGTCGGAAACCTTGTAGTGCTTCACTAGAAAAGATCTGCTCGCCGCATCGAAGAAAGAACTAGGTTTAGATATTGCGCTGTTGTACCCGATCTTCCTCAATGTCAACATATCATGTGTGAATTTAGTGCGGTCACAAACCCACTCTTTGAAGCGATTGAACATTTTTGGTCAATTTGGCAAAGCTAATGTGATGGGTGAAATGACCTAGCTTCTCGAGGCAAATCTTGAAACATTAATCTGCCATGAGAATATTCTGAAATCTCTTATTAATATGTCAAATTTCTTTCCCTATGCTTCGGCGGAGACGTAATTTTGGTTGTTCATCAATTGATTCTTGTATTATATGTGCTTCAAACATTTTCAAGTCATCGTAAAGATTGAATCTTTTGTATGACATAATGTTGTGTCATATGCAAGAGCATTATCCTATTGGTAGTGTTTTGTTTCAACTCGTGCGTTTGGAGTTGTACATGTGTTTAGAGAACTGGTCGGATATGTTAGTGCGAGTGCTGGTATGAAACATGATATTAAAAAAACAGAAATTACTCACGTAGGGATAGTAAAGAGGACACTTCCAATTACCACTAAACAAAGAGTAAACTACACAAATTGGGGCCGAAATTTAGTTTATACACAAGAGTGCGCAAGCCCAAGCTTGGTTTACTTTGGCTCATGCTTGCTCTGATTTCACCAATGTTTATCTCATTTCCAGGCCTTATGTAGGGCCGATTCAGTTCAATCAGTTTGCTTATGTTTACATCAACTTATTATCACACTACGAGACGTCTTAAGAATTTAAGAAAGAAGATAAGACGTCTCTCACTTCTGCATGGGGATTTTTTTTAACGTTTGATATTTACTTTAAACTGTATTGACAGATTCGTTTTGAATACTCTAGTTGATAGTGAAACAGAGGAAATACAAGTTATTATTATGGAATCTGAGTCTCTTGTGTAAAATATATAATTGAATATGATTCTTAGCCTCAAAAACAATTGCATGTGGCCACTTTTTAAACGTGGTTGAGAAAGTACAGAGTTTAACAATAAAAAACACATTCTGTGACCCACATTAATGCTTACTACACTGTGTACAAAGAAAAGAGAGGAAAAGATTTTAGAACGCACTACCAAAGTATAAAAAAAAAAAAAGAAGTAACCGTAAAGACCATGTTTTTAACCGTCATGTTCACTATACTGTATAAAGTTATAAACCAAGGAGACAACATGTATTATCTCATCAACCAAAACAAAGAAAAAACAAGAGGGAGAGAGAGAAATGGCGACGTCGGGAACATACGTGACGGAGGTTCCTTTAAAGGGAACGGCGGAGAAACACTACAAGAGGTGGAGGAACGAGAACCATATCTTCCCTGACGCCGTCGGCCACCACATCCAAAGTGTCACCGTTCACGACGGCGAATGGGATTCTCACGGCGCTATAAAAATTTGGAACTACACATTGGGTATACATTTACTTATATACCTTTCCATCACTTAATACATACATGCATATAGTTGAGTTAAATTATAGTCCGTGTGTGAAACTAGGGTTTTTGACCTTTTATTAGTCAATTGCCAGTTTATGAATTATCATTAATTAGTTATATACTTATATTACATCATTAATTCATTACAAATGTATATGACCAAGATTTGTAAAGATGGAAAGCCGGAGGTCTTCAAGGAAAGGAGAGAGCTAGATGATGAGACCCAAACGGTGACGTTTAGAGGATTGGAGGGCCATGTGATGGAGCAGCTCAAGGTGTATGAAGCCAACTTCCAGTTTATTCCCAAATCTGAAGATGGTTGCGTCTGCAAAATCACTTTTGTATGGGAGAAGCGCAACGATGACTTCCCTGATCCAAGCAACTACATGAAATTCATCAAGAGCTTGGCTGCTGACATGGATGACCACGTCATCAAAGCTTAATCATCACCATCATCACTATCTCGATATGTTTAATATGCGTTTTTCAATATAATAAATGGGGTCATTTCTATGTAAACCCTTTGGCTTTGTAAGATTTATGCTTTGCTATGTTGCTATATGGTCATCATCGGGTCCGATGTAATGATTCTTAGTAATAATGCACGTTGTTAATTTATCTACATTTTTCAGTGATCTACAACTTTTAAATTAGTAATCATTTAGTGGTATTCGTTAATCCGAGTTAGTCCAACGGATAGGATTAGGGTTGCTAATATTTTATAGTCTGTCAACGAAAATTAACATGTTGGCTTGAGTTCGTCGTACGAAAGTGGTTGAAAGATTTTACAAATATATTAGCTTGGTTTATTTTATTTGTGAAATGTATTAAAAACAAATAAAAAAGGTTAATAGTAGAAACGGTTTAGACTTGTGCAAATCCATTACCCCGTGAAGCTCAAAAAGATTAAAGAGACAAGAACGAAACAATGCAGTCTCTGTTGATTAATGAATCAACGGTGCCCGAGCTGAGACTTGACTACAAAACGCTCATGAATGGGATGATAAAGAGGAAGAGAGGCGCATAAAAAAGGGGAAAGAGATCAATCATGAAGAGTTTAATCTCTATGTGCTAAAAAGTAAGAAATATCTATAACCAGAAATATCTATAACCACAGGAAAAAAACAGACTTTAATTTCGACATTAACAATAATCAGTAAAGTTAATTTACTCAGGTGGATTATAAGTGGTATATATTTCAAAGAAGACTTTTTGACATCGGTTTTTGTTATTATCCGTACGCAATCACCTGACTGGATCTTGCATCTACATAAATTTCCTTCATTGCTCAGGAACCGTATGACGAGACAGCTAAAAAGCCACGTGATGCAACTTAATGGAATTTGGCGAACGCAAAACGACAAGAAGAAGCAATTTGATTCTGAGACCTGAGACCAATGGAGGCAGACAAAATCGATGGACACCACCACCAGCCAAATGGGTGGATCAAGTGTAATGTTGATGCGAGTTTCCGACATGACACTATCAATAGTGGAAACAAATGTCAATAATTTTATCCTTTAACAAAAAACAAATGTCAATAATTTTATCAAAAATGAAAAAAGAAAACAAGTGTCACTAACTTTTTTTAACTATGGATAATAAAATTATCGATGAAACTTAACAAACTAATTACGTACTTATAGAGTTATATCAAACAATTACAAACTATAAATGAGTTACTTGTGATCATTTTTTACTCGATCAAAATGACATTTTATATCATTATGTAATATTTTGTTTGATTAATAGAACATTCCATTCAATCAAATCATTTGTTGCATCAAGTGTTTTATTGTTTTTGAAAGAGATATAATCTAATACTTAAACTCTTGTAGAAGACGAGTACATGAGAGCTCCCCTCATAGTTAAGGTCACCGAGAAATATGATCCAGCTTAGCCGGTTTATAGATGATCGCCTATCACCACCTGAGAGGAGTAGGAGCAGTTGAAGAACAAATTACTTTTTGTCTTCATTAGATGTTGACATAATATGCAAAATGCATGGTATTACTATTTATTTGGATATCCATTGAAATTTACATTTTTTAACCGGATATCCGATATATACTATTAAATATTAAATATAATTGTAAAAATCAATTTCTTCTTCTTTTAAATTTATACTCAATTTATTCTATAAGATAATTAAAATCAGAAAAGTGTCAATTGATCAAAAATTAATCTCTTCTTCTTTTAATTCCAAGTAACATGCCATACTTGCAACCAATATGATTGACTAAAGATAATAAACGATTAAAAATACGCTACAGCTGTTCCTTGATTAGTGTGTTTGTGGCATGAATATCTTCGTAAAGGATATGATGGGTCAGGGCCAACTACCCTCGTTATTAACGTGGTCAGAGATAAGATAACCAATTAAAACGATACACTTATGTGACGTACCCAGTAATGCTACCATGCACTAAAAGAAACGGTTGGAACCATGTTTAGCTGCGACGTTCACTATATAAACCAAGACGACGATAAGTGTTATTTCATCAAACAAATTAAAAAACAAGAGGGAGCGAGAGAAATGGCGACATCAGGAACATACGTGACGGAGGTTCCATTGAAAGGAAACGCGGAGAAACATTACAAAAGGTGGAGAGACGAGAACCATCTCTTCCCTGACGCCATTGGCCACCACATCCAAAGTGTCGACGTTCATCATGGCGAATGGAACTCTCACGGGGGCATCAAGATTTGGAACTACACATTAGGTATACAATTATTTTATACTCCTTCTAAGCTCTAACTCTCTATATATGTATTTAGAAAGCCTAATAATCACTTCAAATATGCCATCGGACCAAGATAAAAAAAAATTAACTAGAATAATGAAATAATGAACACATGTATGTAAAGATGGAAAGGAGGAGGTGTACAAGGAGATGAGGGAGATAGACGATGAGAATAAAACGGTGACTAGTAGAGGACTGGAGGGTCACGTGATGGAGCAATTCAAGGTGTATGATCTCATCTTCCAGTTTTCTCCCAAGTCTGAAGATGGATGCGTCTGCAAAATCACTATGATATGGGAGAAGGTCAACGATGAAATTCCTGAACCAAGCAACTACATGAAGCTTCTCAAGAGCATCGTTGCTGACATGGATGACCACGTCCTCAAAGCTTAATCCACATCATCATCATCATCATCAAAATCCCCATCATTATCCCTATATGTTTGTTAAGTTTGTTTCGCTAATAAAAAATTGTTTGTTAAGTTGTTTCTGAAACAAAAAAAATGTGTGTTTAGTTGTTTTCAGTTATATATATATATATATACCGTATCGTTTGGTTCTCATTCGATATGTAGTAAATGGGATCGGTCTCTTGTGCAGTTTCATTTCTGTATACGTGGAAAATCTCTTCCAACAAAGATACACTTAAGGATGATAAATATAATGGTTTCAAGAACAATTGAAAGAAACAGATATAGTTATAAAATTAAAATATGCAGGATGAAATTTAAATTTACTTAATATATTGTGCGTTGTATTGCGAATGGTATGCGTTCAGTCAAACCAAATTTTCAAATGTAAAAACATGAACAAGATGCATACCTTCGCACTATAAGAACATTAAAAAAAAATAAGAATATGTACAAAACGAATATTTAATAAAAAAAAAACTATTTTTGGTGGTATTTATTGTGATCTATTTTGTTCATGTATGATCATTGATCACGAATCGATTCGACAATCAGGAAGAGGAACATGGGATCGAGTTTCACAGAGGACCAGCCTCGTCATCTCTTCAGAAGCTGGATCACTGGACCGCGAGAAGCAAAGCTATTTAATTTGGATGGACCGAAAATTTGGTGGAGTCTTCTCGGTCATCCTCTGCGACCTCAACGACACCTTCTGCTGCAGTGTCTTATTTGTCCAGCTGGTCCACGTTCTTTCAACAATAGACTCACGGTTTATTACCCTTTAGACCATCTTCAAATGCTTCAAAACGGCTTCACATCAGTTTCGAATAGGCTCTAATGTTGTAATTTATCATCCACTTCTTATGTTATCAAATTATCTTCTATGTTGTAAGTCTAAAGTCTAAACGATGCCCCTTTTGGGGGAAGTGAGATGAACAAATAAGGTTTATGAAAACAAGGAATAAAAAAAGAAGAAAAAAGATATTGTTAATTATTCGATAGTTCACAAAGGCCGTATATAGTAATATATTCGTGTGTCGACTCGTCGATCACTCGATTGGATTTATTAGATGCAATTTCAACAATGATGAATCTCCATACCAATACCGAATGGATTTATCAGATGCAACTTCAACAATGATGAATCTGCATACCAATATTTAAATATACATTGGTACGATTTAAAAAATTTCGACCAATAACATAATTTATAAGTTTCTATAATGTAATCAGTTAGGTAATACTCCAAAGTATTTAATCGATTGTCGCCTTAATTTTTTAAAATTTTCGACCAATAACATATTTTTAAAATTCTTTTTATTCTTCTCTTGAAAGTTGAAACGTACATTCAATTATTTGGTAAGGATGGATGCAGAGTAATTTAAAATATCATTGTAGGATTCGTGATCCATTTCACTCCACTTGGATCATCACTCTCCGTATCCATTCCACTATTTATTCGATCGGTGGTTAGGTGTCCGCTGATCCAGATATTCAGCCGAATATTTAGAATTCAACAATATTATAGTGAATAATTATAAAAAACTAGAATATATAGAAAAGGTCAAAATTAACCAAAAGAAATTAGAATATTTTTGGATCACCGAGTTATATAAAAAGGAAGAGATAACCTATATTTAATGTGTATGGGGGCATGATTATCTACTAAAGGTAAGGATGATGTGCCAACTACCCACAGTCCCACACTTATAACGTGGTCGAAATTTAGTGCACACCAGTTAAAATCGTACATTTATATACCATTATTGGCCATTACATAGTGTAGGCTAAAATAAAAATAAGAAGAGAAGATTCTAGCATATAGTATCAAATGATTAAAAAAAGAGGTAGAAACCAATTTTTTAATCGTCACGTCCACTATATAAACCATGGCGAGGGCAAGTGTTATTTCATCAACCAAAACAAAAAAAACACTTGAAAGCTTTTTAGGGAGAGAGAGAAATGGCGACGTCGGGAACATACGTGACTGAGGTTCCGTTGAAAGGAACGGCGGAAAAACACTACAAGAGGTGGAAGAGCGAGAACCATGTCTTCCCTGACACCATCGGCCACCACATCCAAAATGTCACCGTTCACGAGGGTGAACATGACTCTCACGGTTCTATCAGGAGCTGGAACTACACATGGGGTACGTATACAGTTACTTATACTTACTCTCTATGACTATATTTATTCAACAAAGCGCACTTGATAAAAAAATATAACAATTTAACATTTTAGGTACACAACGCACACACACACAGAGACACACTGTTGAGTTTAATTATATATAGTGCATGCATGTGTGGATAACTTATTAAATTTATCCTTATAATAATGTATGTTGGATGTTGGAAATTTAATAAATGAACAACTTTGTGTAAAGATGGAAAGGAGGAGGTATTCAAGGAGAAGAGAGAGGTAGACGATGAGAACATGACCTTGACGTTAAGAGGATTGGAGGGCCACGTGATGGACCAGCTCAAGGTGTATGATGTCATCTACCAATTTATTCCAAAAACTGATGATAGTTGCGTTTGCAAAATCACCATAGTTTGGGAGAAGCGTACCGATGACTCCCCCGAACCAAGCAACTACATGAAATTCGTCAAGAGCTTGGTTACTGACATGAACCACCACGTCGTCAAAGCTTAATCATCATCATCATCATCATCAATTCATCACCACCACCATCATCATCACCATTATCTCCGTTTATTAAATAAGTGATTTCGATATAATAAAGTTGTTGTTGAGTTTCGTTTCTATGTAACCCTTTCGTTCTGTAAGGGCATCTACATTGCACAATCCCAATATGGAATGTTTAAATATATTTTAAGATTAAAAATAATATTAATTTAAGTTAAAAAATTTACATACATTTTTTTAAAATTTTGAGATCTATATTGGAGAGACCGGATTTTTTAAAACTAAAAAATACTCTCTGTATCCATTTTATATTTATTCGATCCAGGTATCCAAGCTGAATATTAGCATTCCACAATAGTAGTGAATACATAATTACTAAAATTAGGAATATATATAAAAAGTCAAAATTAGAAAATTAGTTTGTCAAAAAAAAAAAAATTAGAATAATATATTTGGATCACGGAATTACACAAAAAGGAAGACATAACCAATACTTAATGTATATGGGGGCATGATTATCTACTAAAGGATGATGTGCCAACGACCCACATTGATAACGTTGGTCGAAAACTAGTGTCCACCAATTAAAATCGTACATGCATACACCATTAATGCTCATCTCATTACATAGCGTAGGCTAAAATAGAAAGAAGAAGAGAAGATTCTAGCACATAGTATCAAATTGTTAAAAAAAGGGGTAGAAACCATTTTTTTAACCGTAATGATCCCTATATAAACCATGGCGAGGGCAAGTGTTATTTCACCAACCAAAACAAAAAACACTTGAAGCTTTTTATTGAGAGAGAGAGAGAGAAATGGCGACGTCGGGAACATACGTGACTGAGGTTCCGTTGAAAGGATCGGCGGAGAAACACTACAAGAGGTGGAAGAGCGAGAACCATGTCTTCCCTGACACCATCAGCCACCACATCCAAGATGTCACCGTTCACGAGGGTGAACATGACTCTCACGGTTCTATCAGGAGCTGGAACTACACATGGGGTACGTATACATTTACTTATACTTGCTCTCTATGACTATGTATACTTATTTAAGTAATGAACACCTTTGTGTAAAGATGGAAAGAAGGAGTTATTCAAGGAGAAGAGAGAGGTAGACGATGAGAACATGACCTTGACGTTAAGAGGACTAGAGGGCCATGTGATGGAGCAGCTCAAGGTCTATGACGTCATCTACCAATTTATTCAAAAATCTGAGGATAACTGCGTCTGCAAACTCACCATTGTTTGGGAGAAGCGCAACGATGACTCCCCCGAACCAAGCAACTACATGAAATTCGTCAAGAGCATGGTTGCTGACATGGACCACCATATCATCAAAGTTTAATCATCACAATCATCATCACCATCATCATCATCACCACTGTCTCGGTTTATTAAGTAACGTATTTTCGATATAATAAGTGGTGTCTTGTTAAGTTTCGTTTCTATGTAACCGTATGGTTTCGTAAGATGAACATACTATACTATATTACTATGTTGTTATGGGGGTCATCATCGGGTTAGAACTTCGATGTAATGGTTAAAAGTAATGTACGTTGTTCATTTACCATGTTACCTACATTTTTCGGTGTTTTATTTCATTAACAATATTAGCTAAAACATGATTTTAGTAGGTTATTGTGGCAAACCATAGTTCGAGGCTCTCCTCGCATTTGTGGTCCCCCTAAGATTTAAATAGTTAGATTTCGCATTTAATTTGTTCGTCAATGAACTTCACGATTGTTGTTGACATGTCTTTTTGGCATTTCCTTACTTCCAAAAACTAACACATACATAGTAAGAAAGGTGGGAAGCCGGGATTAAGATGTGTCCAGTTTAGTATGTAGAATAGTTGACCAGTCCGTTGAGAAGCTAGCTTTAAGTAAATCCCTTGGCTAGTTTTGTCCACAAAATCGGTAGAGAATATGCAAGACAAAAACAAGAACTAGCTAGACTAATACGTATATGGTAATGAGATCATGGCAAAAGACTTTTGTTTTGATATCTTATCGCGATATTAAACAAGAAAACAAATAGACATTAATTTGATACTATTAACTATTCCACACTTCATAAAGAACTGATTTCATAACCGCAATAACGTGTATATAATTATTTTTCTCTTTCCAGATTCAAATGTGCATTATTGTAAAAGTTATGCATTTGTTGACGAGCGTAACTAGCACCACAAACCAAATAGATCATCCAATATCGGACTTTCCGGTCCCGGGTACATCGTTATTAAATTCTTACGTATAACGTGTTCAATTATTAATGGTACATGCAGTTGATTTCATTTATATGCTTTTTTAAGTAATTCAACTACTCTTATGCAATCGCATTGATTATACTTCTTATCGAATTATAAGAACTTGACCCCACGAATCGGACAAGGATATTATGTGTGTCTCAATCCCATCCTCATGGACGATATCCTTGCGAATTTTGAATCCCCAAAAGATTATTATTCCTTTTTTTTTTTTGGTTTGGCAACTTTTTCCTACGATTTTTATTGGATTTTTTTTTTTGTTAAAAAAAATATATGTTTAGTGATTTTTCTTCTATGGTACTTTTGTTGTTGTTACAAATTAGATGACGTTGAGCTAAGCAAAAGCAAAAATCTATATATAATAGCAGTCACTTTTTGAACTCGCTGACGTCAGCATTTTTTTGTAGGAAAAAAAATTGCATCCAACGGTTTAAAAGTGATCTATTTAATTAAATCAACGGTCCTAATTAATTCGAAAAATCAGTTTTCGTTTTTGATGACGTCAGCATTTATTTGAAGGAAAAGAAAAATATATTAGACGGTGTAGATTTAATCCAACGAATGGTTAAGATTGATGGAAAAAATCAACCAAACATCGCTTATCGGCGACTGCGTTGCAAAGCGTCGCCTCTTCTCTTTTCACAGTGGAGGAACGTATCTTTTCAATTAGAGATGCATGAGTGCATCAACTCACAATTATATAACGATGCTAACTTTTTTCATCTAAAGCATCGATTACTTGTTGCCTTATTTCATCTCCGACAAATTCCGGCAACGATTTCAGTTCATCAATTAGAGATTCATTGTTCGATTTCAATACCTTTTTCATCTCTCAACCAATCCCGCCACCAATTTCAACTCAACCTTTCTACTTCTCCTTCGTTTAGAGGTAAGTGTCTCGTATTGTTCCCGAAGATACTGTTAACCGATAGAGTTCATATTAAGTTACCTGGCAATTGAACTTCGCTTCTCTGTTTCGTTCGTACATGTAGCCGGCCAAATGAAGCGGGTGATAAACCGCTTCTTTTTATAGTGATTGTTAAGATTAGTTAGAGAACTTAATTTGTAGAAAGTTTTTAAAAAATAGAGCAGGTTTGAATTTTTAAAATCGAAAACTCTAGCAAACTTCTCCAACAAATGCTCTTGAAAATGTGATAAATTGATTGTGTTCTAGGGAGTCTGATAAATTGATTGTCCGAGTCAAAGTTTGTCTTACATAGTGTTCACATGAAAAGATTTTTCAAAAGTTCTATAAATTGATTACTTTGTTTTGATGATTGTTTTCAGACGCCCTACATATCAACGGTGTTTCGCCTAATCTACGGCGTCCTCACCGCTTTCTATGGCAAACACTGGACGTTTCTACTCTACATTGTCAGAACTTGAAAATGATAATGCAAAGCCGGAAATAGTTGTTCGGCTAATTCGGAAATGGGATTGTCTAAAACGAAGAAACAGAAATCATTTTCGCAGTCAAGAACTTCTCCTGTTGGATGAAACGGTAATAGTTATATTTGTTACTCAATTTGCTTTTACATGGTTATCATACGGTTGAATAACTTCTATTTACTTTTATCTTTGGAAAGGGATCGCTGATAAAAGCATTTATTAATCATCGCCTCTTCCCTTATTACCATAATAACATGTTGAACGAGGGAAGCATTTATTATATCAGCAATTTCTGCCTTGAGGAGGAAATCAGTCGACCAAGACTGACAAACCACAGGTTCTGCATACAATTCACTCATCTCACCACTGCTGCGGAATTGTTAGATGACGTGCCTAACATCGAAAAATCAAAATTCCACATCCATGAGCATGATAGCTTGGTACTGCTGGCCAATCAAAACAAAATTTTACCAGGTATGTTAACTGCAAATTATGGTTCAGTTAGAAATTTCTCGTGCCTTTATAATGTAGCTAACTTGTTCAGAAAAATGTTACAACCATAGTAGTTCAATTAACAACCGCACTCGATTTCTATTTGAGTTTATGATTCATAAAGTCTTCATTTTTTAACAGATGTTGTTGGTAGAATAACTTATGTGTGGGGATCTGAGCTCCATAACCTTGGATCAGAACATAAGATCATGGCAACGCTTTTGCTTAGAAAGTAAGTAACTATTCTATCAGAAATGAAATTATTATTGATAGCAAAACAACTAAATCACAGTCATCTGTTTTTCAGTGGTAGGAAAGTTCATCTCTCTATATGGGACAACATTGCCCGAGATTTTCGAATGTTGCTCTCTGCAACACAATGGATTAAAGGTGTCATTACTATCACATCAGTCAATCCGAAATTGTTTACAGGTAAGATTAATAATCAATATATAACCAGTATACGCATTAAGAATTTCAGGCTAATTGGTTTTTCGTTTTTGTAGGAGAACTTTATTTGAACACTTCATCCTCTACCAGATTTTATGTCACCGATGAAGTCAACGAGATTAGGAATCTAAGGTGAGAATACCATCTACGTTCATTATTATATAATGCACAAAATAAAGATGTAAACTTTATTTCCATTTCTTGGTAAATGCAGACAACACAGAAACGGATATCTTAAACCTCCTTTCCAAGCTCTGGATATCAATGAATTAGATGTTTCAATGAAAACCATTGCGCAGATTTTAACATTTCTAGACACTGAAGATATTCAGGTAAAACAAATATTTGTTAATGAATTTTAAATTGGGCATTTTATATAGTGATATGCATTATTTTTACACAGCGAAAAGATCGTTCTTTTGTTCCGCCAAGATAACCGAAATAGTTACCCGAAACGGCTGGTACTATATTTCTTGTCCAGATTGCCTCAATAAAATCAAACCGGTTGATAATAAATTGATATGCAGCTATTGTCTTGCCGTCAAAGTTGGTGGCCAAGTCAGGTGAATGTTAAACAAAAAACTATATAATTTTTTAAATCTTTCCGCATTTATCTTTTACCAGTATTTACGCAATTTTAACTCCAATCAGGTTACGTCTTGAAGTCATAGCAGAAGTTGAGACTGATCGAACTAAATTTATGATCTTTGATAAAGATGCAAGGATAATTACGAACATGTCGGCTGAAGAAGTGGTTAGTACAATTTATATATTGACCGTATCAACCCGGTGGCCATTTTTATTTTTTTAAAAGGGTAACAATAGAGAATTGATCAATTTTTATTTGAATTGTATATGTATATTTCACAGGTCCAACAGAACTTTAACATAGGAAACGAGTTCCCTCAGTGCTTACAACAACTTATTGGGAAACAATTTATTTTCCAGACTCGCCTAACAGCTTTTGATTTCCAAGCGGGGGAAGAAACTTTGCTCGTTACATCCATCGCTGATCAGCGTCAGTAGTTGATGAATTTAGAGGAGACGAACGGAAGTATCTGCCAAAGCTATTGAAGTGGAAAAACCGGAAATAAAGAACAGATGAAGTTGAGTTACATGTTGCTAATAGGAATGACTACAGTTTAAGTTTATTTACAAGTTGTGTACATGATTAAACTACATTTATATTTTTAGTATATCTATTATGACATCTGTTTGGACGTACAATTAATACTATTTTTTTATTGGAGCGGTTTATTATTTAAGGAAACTGTTTCAAACTCACGAAAATAAAATTAAAATCCAATTGTCCTAAGATTCTCTGAGTGTTTATTATTTTTTTAGAAGTGTTTCACTTGTGAAATAATTAAAAGAATGTTTAATAGGTTAAAAAGCTAATTACAAATTACAATGACTTTTACATATACATCTAATCTTTGATTTCTAAAATTTTTTTTAGGTTTTTTTTTTAAAACAACATTACTTATGTTCAACTATGAAAACGTTTGTTATCTTATTTTAATTTAACCATAATATTGTTTACCTTGGTCGGCTAAACAGTTACCATTTCTCAGTTGAACTCCGCAGTAGAAAACCTAATTAAAATAGTTGATTACTTCCATTTATTTCTATTAACCATCTTTTGCAGATACTATTAATTAGATATATCCAATTTCTGTTCCGTCTACAACAATAGCCGGACAAAATCGAACAACTCGAAGATTACTGCTGTAAAAAATGGCACCCAGAAAAAGAATGGATAGTGTTCTATTTAGTGAACGTGTTTTGTTTAAATTTATCCTATGGGATTTAGAAAGATATGTGTTTCTTTATTTGCATGTGCAGAAGGCTGGAATTTTGCGGGAAGATGCAGCCCGATATTATCAAAGATTTGCTAGAGATATCCACGTCTTATTGACTTTAAGTAATTTTTTTTTTTCCAGTCTTTATTTTCATGTAACCAGGTACTAAAAGAGTCGGATACAGTTGCATTTGTTACACCTCCTAAACTAAAAAATCACATGGAATTGATGCTTACTTGTATGTGAAATTTTTTATGTTTTCTATTTCAGTAATTCCTTTACTAAGTAATACCAAATGACTACTGAAAAAACCTTACTCAATGTAGTCCAATCTACAACTGAATAAACAAGATTCATTTTATTGACTCACCATTACAAAAACCTACTTATTACATACGTTTAACTCTCTACAGAGCACGATATACGAATGCAATAGATTATTACAACATGGCAGATATCATTTGTATTATTTGTTTAGAACAATTAGTTGTAAATAAAATATTAATAGCTTTTGTTGTGATATTATTTTGCTAAACTTGTCTTATTTAGATTATGACAAAAATAAAAATATAAAACTGTGATATAAAATAATATTATTTTATAAAACTTGTATAAAAATAATATAAAACTAATATAAAATATAAAATAATAAAAATAAAACTTGTATTATTTTGTGATATTATTTTGCTAAACCAATATAAAAATTCAATTGAAAAACGAAAAAACTGAAAGAATATGCAATCTCGATTTATTAGTTCCTTGCCAATTTGCTTAGTAACGTAAAGAACTAAATTCTATACACCAAAGCTAAATATATAAATTATTCACAACGCGAATTAGTACAATCTATTAATTTCGTAACTTAAATTTCTTCACCACAAACAAACAATAATGAATATAATATACGTTAATGATTAAATCCCGGTATTTAATATAATTGTTCAACAACTTAATGGATAAAAAAATATCACCTAAATAATATATGTAACATAATATCATTAAATTGCCACTAACATTGTCTAGGACCTTAAAAAATAGTTGTTTAATGGACGGTATGAGTTATAATTAAAAATACAGAACCGAATAAAGAAATAACCATATTACTTACATCACCTAATTCTAGCATTATTTAATAAACCGAAAAAATTGGGAAATGGATCTTATTCAGCCGGCCACATACAAATTTTTACAAAATAAATAACAAGAAAATTATAAAACGATTCACTTATTATTTAAGTCAACAAATTTAAATTATCTTAATTCAATGCAAGTTAAATACTCCCTCCGTTTTTTTTTAATGAATTTTCTAGTCATTATGTGTTGTTTCACAAAGATAAAATTTTTACCTTTTTGATGCACTTTTTCAGTTTTCAAGATACAATGATTATATTTGTTGGATTTTTATTGGTTTAAAATTATAAAAAGTTGTTTTATTGCAGAAATCTATGCAAAAATCAACTTTTTATTAATCTGTGTGAAAAAACTAGAAAATTTATCTTTAAAAAACGGAGGGAGTATTGTTTTAGCTCAATCATATAATGCTCTAGCTCATCATAACAGCACGACTAATCTAGAGAAAATCAACTAATTATTATATCACTGAAAGGTTTAATTTGTAGATACAGATGATGACACGAAACATCATCTCTTTTGGTGGTATACTCACAAATCGGCGCGTCTGTCTTTTTGCTACTTTCTACATGCAAAAGGCTTATAGTCACGCTTCTTAAAAGTGCCTTTTCACAACTTATATATCTGTAATTCTCGTACTCACTTCTGTTATTAATTTTTCGCACCCCTATCAGAGTTGTCTTTCGTAGTTTATCACCGGTTTCCTTGGTGTCAATCGTGTGAGTCAAACGAAAATATTTGCCGCTTGCTTTCGTGTCATCATCGGAGTGTTCTCCAGCGTTTCACCCACAATCCCTCCTTACTTTCACTACATCCCGTTAATCCACCGAACTTCAACCAAAATTTTTTTGTTTCTCAGAATCCAAAATCCCTTGCGTTTGTGGTATCTCGCCAAATACATCTGTTAACTCCAAAGTGGTTATATCTTATTTAGATATGAAAAAAACTGGTACTGATGCAAGAGACATATCCTATGTATCCGCTTGCGAATCTACGTGGAGAAATTCTAAACATGCGATACATCATCAGAATTGTTCTGTCCAAAAACTATGCTTACACCTACCTAAGCGGCCAGATGTTAAACTTAACATATGTTCAGTTTCCCTCTAAATACGTTTGGAATAAATTGGATCATAAATGGACAAAGAGAAAAAAAGGTCAAGCCATTGGAAAACTGGCGAATGTTCATCCTTCTTCCGGTGAATTATATTACCTACGAATTCTACTTACTCACTTAAAAGGACCAACAAGTTATGAAGATATTTTAACTGTTAGTGGTAAAAAGTACCAATCATTTAAAGAATCATGTGATGCTCGTGGACTACTTGACGGAGATAAAGTATGGCATGACACTATGGTAGAAGCTGCATTATGGTCGACCCCTAAACAGTTACGTCAATTATTTACATTGTTGTTGGTTCATTGTGAGGTAGCAAGTCCATTACAACTGTGGAATACATGCTGGGAAAATTTGAGTGAAGATTTAGTTTACGCTAATAAAAAACTTCACAACTTAGAAGAGACTAATTTCACAGCAGCAAGTTTACAAACTTATACACTTATGGAAATAGACTTGTTGCTCGCGCAATATGATCGTTCACTTATGAATTACCCTGACTTGTCAAGACTTGAAAAATCCCATGATATTATCACCAAGTTCTCAAAATCCCATTGACAATCTTACTAAAAAGATCACATAAATCTACTGTTACATGCACAAAATTAATTGATGAAGAAAAAATTCATAAGTTATGAATAACATAGACAGTAGAGCATAAATTAATAAATCGATATAAGATTAGGGAATCTGAACTCCTCCAACAGGCATCGTTTTACCGAACAGGTGCGTTTCTTTTTTTTTTATATATAATGCTTACAAAATTATTCTTGCTCAATAACCCATCCCGAATAATTTAGGTAATCAGTTTATTTTCTGTATGTTCATACTCCTGATCACTCTCGTCGCAAAAATTTACAGATATTTATTCTTGTTCTCTTACATTCCAACACTCATTAACTTCATAAATTGTAGGTTCCGTTCAGTGCGAAGGTTCCGTTCAGTACGAAGACATCATGAATCAGGTTATCACGACATTCAATATGCGATTTCGGCCATCATGGGACGATGATAGGGCAGGCTTCGTTATAATACGGTCAAGGATCTATCGCAACTTCACTACAGTACCTACTCTAAAATCATTTTTCTTCAATGTTCGTGATTTTTTATACGAGTCACGGTCTGAAGACAAAGTATTCTTCTACGAAACATTACGCAACGAAGGTGTTGAAGTTAACGATGCCGATACGATGTTGCGGAATCTTCTTCTTCTCGTTTACAATGTAACGTCCTCAACAAATTATTCGATAGTGAGTAATATTAATATATATCTATCTCTTCACATTACCGAAGTTATCTCTACAACTGCGGAAGTTCAAGCTATTCAGGAATCATTTGATACCGCCGTTGTTGTCCAGAGACCTGCTTCTCAAAATTCGATAGACTCCTTACAAAGGAAGAGATTCGTGGAAAATGAAGATTATCAAGACCAAGCAGATATTACTTGCATGATTTATTTAGAATTATTTGTCGTAGATCAGAATATTTTAACTATTCCCTGTGGTCATTCATTTTGTGAGAATTGTCTAATTAGTTGGCTACAAGTGAACGGTGTATGTCCTTTATGTCGTCATCGTGTACCTTAAACAGTTGTGTATGTATTATTAACAATTCAATTTATCAACTTTCCAGCTTTATATTTAAGAATACGTATCAAAATCTTTTTAAATTTTGTCATTTTAATCTACAATAATTGTTTTTATAATTTTCATAATCTATAATATTTGTGTGGCCAACAACGTAACTGTTGGAATTAAAAACATGTTTAAAATATAGCATATAAACGACTTTTTGTTGGGCACTGTTAGTAACAAATTATAACGAATCATGAGGTCAGTGATAATACCAAACCAACTAATTAAATAAATAAATATTAAATAGAATGCTATTCAGGTACTTAGATAGAAATAGATTTTAATTAGTACGTATTTTTAAAGACATGCATGCGACGAGAAATAAAGAAAAGAAGAAAAAAATGAGTTCTTCCTCGCCACGTTTTACATTTTCTTGCTGATGTTTTTATGAACTTTGATTTATACGACGTGCTCCCCATGCAACTGTACTATCCAAAAGGAAAACGCACATGAAATGATAAATGTTCTGATAACTTACGTTTATGATTTTAAAATTTACTACGATCTCTTCCTCATTTTTTTTTTTTTTTTTTTTTTTGGAAATACAGGGCGACCATTAAAAATAAATGATGCAGGTAATATTTCACCAAAATTTTATTGAAAATACTTATAATTGATTGAATATACAAAAAATAGATGATTGAACTTTTATGATGTTCAATTGCAGAAACTATTAATATGGAAATGGACATAGAAAGAGTTGAAGAAATTGGTAAACAAAGATACGAAGCCCTTTCAGCCACTGGTGCGTGATATTCACTTCTCGCTAATTTAAGCAATTAAACCTCAAATTTAAGTAAATTTAACAGTTTATATTATGGGAAAATAGGTACACTAAAGCGAAAACTCATCGATCGCAATGAAAAATCTAAATGCAAAGGTACATGTTCGCTTCTACTACATAATAACTCAACACTAGCCAAATAATTTAAAACTTAATCTTTAAATCTGTTTAAACAGGCAAAAAAATGAAGTTGTCAAGAAAAACTGAGCGAAAAAAATTGATGAGGTGCGAAGATTGCAATGCTTTAGTATGGCCTGCTGAAAGCACCGAAAAAGATCGTATCACGAGACGTCCCTTATTTACAATTTGTTGTAAACAAGGACGTGTAAAACTACCTAATATTGAAGAGCCTCCTCACGTATTGAAAAACCTACTCTGTGAACCAAAATACAGGAAAAACATAAGAGTTTTTAATTCAATGCTCTCTATGTGCTCTATGGGTGCCGACATAGATTATTCTACAGTAAATTCCGCTGGTCCATTTTGTTTTAAAGTGCATGGCGAAAATTACCGTAGCATTGGGTCTTTGTTACCACTTGATGGTCAACCGCCTAAATTCTTGCTAAAATAATGAAGTTAAATAATGAACAGGAAAGAGAATTTACATGCGAAG